>OX104130.1:70831911-71481093 GCA_944470555.2 Heterobilharzia americana | reverse complement strand
CCTCCAATCACCAAAGCATTAAAGGCACAGAAGTCCTCAAAGAGTTCTCCATTCTCATTCATTTCACCAAGTTCATCTCGACCCATGATTGGTTCTCTTCCTGTGTTGTCTGCTCCCAGTTTGGCATTCATGTCACCCATTAGAATGAATTTCGATGTCGCCAACTGGGGTGAGGTCTTGTCCAGTACTGATTGCAGTTGTCTGTAGAATTCTTCCTTTTTCTCTTGATCCGCATTATTTATTGGTGCGTAGCGTAGCATTGAATGATTGTGATTTTCCTTCCGTTTGATTTGAATCTTTCTGTCGTGATCCTGGAGGAGCTTGTCTCCCACTGCATGAGAGAGAGCCTTCAATGCTCTTGGAGACATCATGATAACCACTCAAAAACTCAGTGTGCTCGTGGTTGTCGCCTGGGTGACAATATCGGAGAAGATTATCGACTCTCCAGTTGACAGTTTGGAGAGTCAACTTCTCATTCCATCTCCTTTCGTAGATTCCTAGCACTTCGATGCTATATCTTCTCAATCTTTGTGCAATCTGGGCAGCCTTGCCAACCAGCTTCAAACAGTGTGCTAACATTCCATGTCCCCATGCTTACTTTTGCTATCATCAAGCGAGAGAAGAAACGTCGACCAATTGACTTCCTGAAGGCCTTCACCAACCGGTGTCATTCCGTCTCCCCGATTCCAGTGAGGAATAAGTTTATTTTTTATATTTTCTTTGCGCTTTGAAGTTTCTTTAGTGATTTGGTTAGTTTTACGGGGTAAGGTTGCTAGCCCTATGCCCATATTTCCCTCTTAATCGTGGCTTAGGACCGGCTTGTAACTAGTGACCTAGTTAACTAGGCGAGGTTTTCGATCGCTTTAATCGTTAGCAATGATCGCAGAGTGAGAAATTGACAACGGTCTAAGCGGTTTCATATTGGTGTTACAAGTTGAAGGGAGATAAGTTATGCATCTTTGGAACTTGCATTCTGCTGGAAGCTTGCGGCTGGTTGAGTCTTCCTGGCTGTCCACGACGTGAAAGTTGTTTTAGCAGAGTACCTGGAAGAGAAAAACAGTTGGAACTGCAGAGTCTGTGGGACATCTGATTGAGGTTTTTCACGCTTAAGCTTCTTAGGGTTGCTAGTCTATTCTTTGGTTTTTCTAAAACCGGAAAAGAAAAACTCATTCCCTTAGTTTTAAAAAATCCTCAGAACATGGAGGAGTGTTCAATATTCAATCCTTCCGACCCTACTTTCCCACAGGAAAGGCGGTGACAGCATTATGCTGCTGGTCATCCGCGGGAAACACCTTGAAGTTGTCATAACCTCTATCTGGCCAGCAGTACGACTTCGTCCTAGGACCCCCATCGTAGCGTAGCAACTTACACTTTGACGGTAACTGCTTTTCGTCTTAACGCTATCTAACAGATTTTTCTGGCATGGTTGAACCTTGAGGGAACAATCGTTCCAGCCAGTGTAACCCTTTGAGTTATTTTGATATGCAAGCCCAACCTCAACGTCAAGGTAGCAGCTAACAATCGAATGAGACGTGAAAATTGCATCAAAAATAATCGAATCAACAACTGAACCATTTTAAGGTTGCGTATAGGGTTTCCGGGGAGCTGTATTCATCGAGTGGTATCCATCAAGGCTGTTCACTATCACCATTCTTATTCAATTTTATCATAGATATTCTTATGGAGGTCTCCCTCTCGTCACCTGACTACACAGAGGTTGATCTAATCACAGGAGAATTTTTCATCAGACCTAGAATATGCAGATGAAGACGCTGACAAGATGCAGAGTCTTCTGAACACTTTGAGTGGCAATTTGAGAATGTTTGGGATGCATTTTTCACTACCCAAATGCAAATTGTTGCTCCAGGATTGGTCTTCAACGGTGCCACGGCTAATACTAGAGTGTAGTGGTTGAGTATGTCGACCACTTCACTTACCTAGGAAGTAGGATCGGCCCTGCTCTGGTAGCTCATTTGCCGACGAAATTTCTGCACGAATACAAAAGGCTCGGCTGGGTTTTGCCAACTTACGCCACCTATGGCGCCGCCGTGATATCCGATTATCTATTAAGGGTCGCGTGTACTGCACAGCAGTCCGGTCTCTTCCACTGTATGGTTGTGAAACATGGCCATTGAAGGTGGAAGGCATGAAAAGACTTCAGATGTTTGACCACCGTTGCCTTCGTAGTATAAGCCGTGTTCCGTGGTGTCACCACGTGAGTAATGCAGAAGTTAAGTGTAGAGTTTTAAGGAGAACAGGTAAATCAGTTGACCCGGTTGTGAACCATCATCGATTAAGATGGTTGGGACACGTGTTGCGCATGCCTAGTTGCCGTCTGCCTCGCCACACAATGTTGTCCGAAATAGGTGCAGGCTGGAAAAATGCCCAAGGCAGCCATACTTAAACATGCCATCAATGTATGAAGTCTTTGACTGTTGGTTTGAGTCATGTGGGGCGATTCAAACTACCCGGCTGGGGTCCGCGGGACAAGAGGAACCAGTGGTTGGAGACTCTAGGTGATATGACTCGGAATCGAAGTCAATGGCGCAATTGTATACACACATTATCCTCATCTTAACAACACTATACCGAATCTCACCATTTTGTCATTCCTCTTTTTTTCTTCTCGGACTTTATATTTCTTTTGACTGCATTTTCTTACCTTCATCTTGCGCCTCACTGCTTTTTTACATGATGTACTGATACGAGGTGTGGCAACTCGGACCTCTGCACAATTAATGCCTGGTCCTATGTTGATGATGATGATGTGTAGGGTTTTAGGCGAGGTACTTTCACTAATCAACGAACCGGAAGATTATTGACTAGGCTTTCAGTCTCGCTGTGTTAAAGGTGGGTTGCATTATGTGAGATTTATAGAGTACCAATAACTGAACAGTTTCAGGTTAGCTAAAATAATCCGTATACTTTATTGAATATTAGTTTTAGACTGTAAGGGTGTGTGTTACAATTCCGTAACGTTTGATCAACCCTACTTAAGTTGATATGCTCTAGTACGTGCCTACGCAGTACTTTACCTAACGTGTAAGTACTGATAACAAAACACAAATCAAAAGAACTGATACGGAATGTATTTGAAGGAGCTATGTGTTTAATGAAAGTAAATGTAATAATAATGAATGGGGGAAAAGTTTAATCAACTTATATGGCTTGTAAGGCTGAACTAGGGACTCGGAATACGTGCGTGGTAACTAGCACAATGGAGCGCAAAATGGTGTCAAGCCTGCTCGGATGCATGCTCGTTGAAACAAAACACCCTAAGCATCTGGAGGCATGCTAGAGGTTTATTTAGTTAATTTAATTTAATCTATTTGTTTTAGCCGTAGTTATATTTTGGTGCCAAGAGGGTGCGCTACAAGACTGTGAAAAAATTTAGATCGAAGAGATAGGAATTCGGATGGTTTGTAAAAATAGACTTTAGATGAAATGATTTAGCGTTGATGTCAATGGTCCAAGTACATCTAACTCCTTGTGGGGCAACTATTTTTTTATATATTCTATTCATTCCTCATCCACTTATGTTAATCTTCTAGCTTACTTTAATGTCACACTACACTTTTTAACTTTATTATTATTATGCTGTTTAGGATTGCAACAAACTTAGTGGATACGTGTGCTACATTTTACCCATTTCACACTTTTTCCGTAGCTAGATGACTGACGTAACTGGCTCAAAAGCCTTAGGAGTATGCTTATTACATGCCCTTAAGCAAGAAACTGACAACATAAAATAGTTTTGAAGTCATCCTGTGTTTAGATTAAAAATTTTTCAATCGAACTGTTTGGTCATTCATTCTTTAAGTCGTCTCTGGCACAAACGAAATATCTGACTATCTATTAAATGACACGTTTGCTTCGCTACAGTTCTCTGTCTCATTTTATGGATGAAACTTGACCACAGATGTCTTCATGACATCGCTCACGCAAGGTTAACTCACCGTAAAGCCAGTATCAAGTCTAGGCATGCGGCACCAGGCAGAAAGCGTAGTCAGTCGATGAAGTGGTTAACCCTCTCTGACTGAGATGTCTTGCACATATATTTGGCATACTGAGCTACCGCCTATAATGGCGTACAATGTTAACGGAAGTGGCACTGTTAAAAGAGAGCTTGGTATAGAGAGCCCAGGACGTGGAAGCAGTTCATGGAGTCCTTGACGGTTGCTCTGAGTGGTGCAGGGAGTTATAAACTGTTTGATCAAAGTCCTCGAGGTGATAAGGACCAGTGGTTAAAAATCCACAACTGCTTGACTGAAAATCGATGACAATGGAAAAGGTGCATTCACTCTTTAACTTATTTGAAAGTTTGAGCATTTGCACTAACTCTCCTTCGATAAATGTTTTCTCCTATACACTTTTGTCTACTTCGATATCACTTTTTCTAAGCACTTGTTCTTTGCATACTGCTTTGAAATGTGATGAACTTAACCGATGCACCTCTGTGTGAGATTCTACGTTGATTGTATCTGTCTCCTATATTTAGTTATTGCACCCTTAACATATTGAATAGTTGGATAATTTATAACCGTATGTAAATGACTAAGTAACTTATCTGTCTTTCTACTAACAGCTTATTTCTTCAAGATGGAGGTTAGTTTCTTTAAAAAAATTAAAACTCAAGATTTTAGGTTGTTCAGCGACATTCTGTGCACACACTTGTTTTCCGCTCTCTCAAGAGAACACATGATATGTTTGAAGCTGACCAGAGTCGCCTTCCAGAAATTGACCAGAAAAGGTAGGGATTAAATGCGGTATATTACTTTCTAAGTAATTTATTGAAGGTCGCTGTCAAAGCTAAAGATCAGTATGGTCCAGTTCTAAAGGAACCCAGTCAAAATCCGCTGAAACCCAAAGAAGGTAAATATTTGCTTCATTGTAACACTTTTTAGCTACTTCAGATGCATCTGAATCTGGAGCTGTTGTTCCTTCTGAAAAGGTCAAGCCTAAGTTGGTCATGATGTTTTGCCTAATAATACATACTTTTAAGGTCTGCATTGGAACAGAACTCTTCTGTGGTTCAAATCGGTAATGAGAAACTGCTGTTGCCGAAAAAAGCTCCAACAATGCCGAAACCAACTTGGCATCCACCATGGAAACTTTGTCGCGTAATTACTCTTGATCTGATTTAGACCCTTTCGTTAGGTTGTTAGCGGTCACACAGGATGGGTGCGGTGTGTGGCTTTTGATCCAACCAATGATTTCTTTGTTACTGGTGCTGCAGATCGCATGATTAAGGTAACTATTTTGCCTAAATTGGATTCATTTATATATCTAGGTCTGGGATTTCGCTAGTGGGACATTAAAACTTACACTTACTGGTCATATAAGTACAGTTAGGGGTGTGGTTGTTAGTGCTCGTCATCCGTATTTGTTTTCCTGTGGAGAAGATAAAACAGTTCGCTGTTGGGATTTAGAGCAAAATAAGGTATTTACTCTTTTTTTTTCATTACATATTTAAATGTAAAGGTTATTAGGCATTATCATGGGCATATGTCTGCTGTGTATGATATCGATATTCACCCAACTATTGATGTGGTCCTTACATGTGGTCGGGATGCAACTGCACGGGTGTGGGACATGAGAACCAAAGTAAGTTGTTCAAAAATTAGTTTGACGTTAGTATTTACCATATGAACGCAATGCTTTGTATTGTTTGGTGTCATTAAGTGAATTAATCGTTTATATGCCGAATAAATTTACTTTAAATTGTATTCCATGTTAACCTATGTGTAGAACTTCGGCACTATTATAAGACCTAATTCCATATTGGACTTGTTTATTTCGTATGGCACGGTGACACTGTAACTTACTTAATGGCATGGTTTGAAAAAGTTGGCCATTCATTATTTTAGTATTGGTACTTTCAATTGAATGTAAAGCAAAATAAATTTGCTTCTACTGATATTCCGCTATTTACTGTTAACAGCTTTATCAAAGATATAGACTACAGCTAGTTATAGTCTATAACTTTGGTTGTTATTACCATTAAATAGTAAAACGTTAGTCGAAACAAATTTAGTTTTGCTTTACATTCATTGGAAAATACAAAATAATGATAATTGAATATCATTTTGATCATAATTTATTAAAAATTAATAAAAGACAATTCAGTGAAGAAAATTTTCTTTTCAAAAACTGTACATCCTAATTATTGTTACAACAATTTATTGCCCATCATCATAGAATATCATCACTAGCTCTGTATATATGAGGTCTTTATATTGTTCATGATTTTCATCAAATTTAATTTTGGTTTTGAAGTAACTTCTAAAAGGTATGCCTAACATCCATAAAGATGAGGCAATTCTGTAAGTACATCTTCTACTTTTATTTAGTATTTCAAGGAGTGTTGTGCATTTAAACAACTTTGTATGCATTTCTGTTCTCTTTATATACCACCATTCTAAAGCATTTTTCATTTCAAATTTCACAATAGTGGGTGCAGCAGATAGCGCTTTCACTTCTTTATGTGTAGATATTTCAGAAGAGTGAGGTCAATGTTATGCTCTTCGATTCAGAATTCTCATTTTATTTTTAGGAAGTCTTATTGAGCAGTTATTTTGCTTTGATTTTAATGGTGTACTGTGGAACCGTATGAACTCATAATTGTTCATACAGTACCACGTAATCTAGGTCATAAGGTTGACACTACTTGGTGGTGAGATTATGACAACCTACCGTACTGTTGACAACTACGTGTTTTGCATTGCTTAATAGACTACATTAGGTAAATAGGTTGGACTATTGTTCCATAATGATTTCCAGAAAATAAAACAGCGAATAAAATTGTGTTGATGTTATTGCTAAGTATAATTTACACTGATTAAGAACAGGTGAAGATGTAGCCTTAACTCCTGACTTACAACCAGTAAATCTCGGGTTCAAATCCCGTTCCATTGTGTTAGAAAAGTGACGTGTACGGAAAAAGAGCATTCAAATAGTTTTATCAACCAAATTTCACACTGAACTGTGATTCACTTGATTAATCCGGATCAGTTTGATCCCTAATTAATTTATATATAGCTTTGTGACTGATTTCCAACTAATTAAATTTTAGCTTTTCGTAATTCTGTGTCAACTCAACTGTTCCACTTCCAGTAGCGTGAAAGTATTATTAAAAACTGCTGTTTGATATTTGGATCCAGAATGCATTTACAATACCGAAAATGGGAAAGTTGTAATGCATTATCCCTTATCATTGTTGTCATTTAGGCTTCAAGCATTGGGTGTCGGGTTCTTACGCCCACTTCCCCTGTTTCAACCCTGACAGCCGGGTAATATCGTAAGCTGATAAGTAATAAATTAAACTCACAAACGTGTACCCTACTCAAATGTATTGTTAAAATCATCTATTGCATTAGTTGTGTGGAAGTGTGGTGAGGCTCTGACTCAGTTGTTTAGGCTTTTTGTTATCAACAAAAGATTCAGGCAGATTACCTACTTGGATTTGGGTCTCGCCTTTTAACTCGTCCCTCAGTATCTGGTACATAGTTCTATATTCGATTTCAAAGTTCTTCATGATAGTTTTCGTGTAGCCTTTAGCTTAAGTTTTGATAAGTATGATTTTTTACGTCATTTTCCACAACCCCCCCCTTAAAGTGATGATACCTAGTTTAGCGTCGACCATGATGATCATGGAAATTACAACGAAAGAAGAAATAATATCATCAGAACATCCTCAATATGGGCTGCACCTATTCAGCATTGTACCACAGATTTGAACGCTGAGAATTCCAAATTGTACCACAAATTGTTTGGAATGAAGTGAATTATTATTACTATTATTATTGACCAACAATGAACTGGGTAGTTTGGAAAAACTTGAGCACCGAGTTGGTGTGATTCATCGCATAAAAGACGTAATTCACTTGTGTAGTCCCAGCGAAGTACTATTTGAGCAAATAACAAAATAAACAAATATTTTGTATTATTCCCCAACGTTTCGATCTTCTTCAAGAGTATGAATCTGGTATTAAGTTTTCAGGTTAATACTCGAGTTTTTGTACAGAAAGTGACCTTTTATGGGAGGTAGGAAAACTTACCAGTCAATGTTGCGAGAAATTAGAGGTTAATAATAGTGAACTGCAGGCTTCGCTTGTAAATGTCTACATAATTCCTTCGATTTGTAAGTAGTTATACATCTATCTAATTTATGTTGTACTAAAAATGCAACTTAGTGACCATGTTCTAGGTGTAGGCTATATTCGCTGATACTAAATTGCTTCATAAACCCTCAGTTGATGAAGCGGAGTTTAAATTCGTGAAAGTCGTTTAAGCTGGATACACTTAAAACGTCAAAACTTCCAGCTTTCTTAGTTAAAACTGTTAGACACTTACTGTGTGTAAACGCTACCACAAACAAGGAAGACGATTATCCGGTTTGTAAATCAGTTATGTCGCTTTTGAAATCTATTATTTTGTTTAGTGGTATATTTCGCATGTTTTTCAATGTTTTATTTGTGCAGTTATTTAGTATTCGGTTGGACAGTAACTGATAGGCACTTTTTTATCGTGTTTAAAATATACAACAGCAATAGTTTTCGCTAGATGCGTTGGTGATATAATGCAATAATAATCCTATTATTGTAATGGCTTATGCATCATCCTGGAGGGACTAAAGGATGCATTGAATTCAAAACTACGACCGGAACAGACTGGCTGGATTCAGGAAGTACAAATCGTGTGCGGACCAAATTCCAACGCTACACTACGCATCATCATAGAACAGAGCATAGAATGGCAATCAGCTCTCTACCTCAACTTCATCGACTTTGAGAAGGCCTTTGACAGCGTCGACCAAAAAGTAATTTGGCACTTGCTTCAATACTACAGAATACCACAAACCTTCATCAGCCTCATTCAACAACCATATGCAGACGCCACATGCCAAGTAATTCATAATGGGAAGCTCAGTGATGCTTTTGAAGTGAAGACAGGAGTGAAACAAGGCTGTCTATTATCACCCATGATATTCCTGATTGTGGTTGACTGAACTGGATCATGCAACAAACAGTGAGGAGCGAGAAGAGGGGATACCCTGGCTGGACCGCGGAAAAGAACCTAGAAGACTTGGATTTCGCCAACGATGACTTGTGTCTGATGTCGCACAAACTTGAAGATCTACAGGCGAAAACTAACAAGTTGTCGGAAGAGGCAGGTCAGCGAAGATGGAACTTCAAGTGAATATAGAGAAGACAGAGGTGATGAAGATATCCAACCAACACCATCAATGGGAGAAACTTAAAGGAAGTAGCCTCCTTCACCTATCTAGGGAGCACTGTTTCAACTACATGTGGCGGGACAGATGAGGATGTCAAAGTCAGCCAGGATTGGAAAAGCAAAACAGGCTTTCATTAACCTGAAATCAGTGTGGAGATCTGTACTCAGCATAAAGCATGAACAAGATCCGGATTTTCAACACCAACTCAGTCGAGTCAGTGCTTCTGTATGGCTCAGAGACTTGGCGCGTTACGAAAGGCATTTCCAACAAATTACGGACATTCGTCAACAACTGCCTACACTGGCTGGTTACTGAAGATCAGATGGCCAGAATAATAAGAATAAGCAACAAGGAACTCTGGCTGGGTGGCTGGCAACGAACCAACCAACGAAGCAAGAACCTATCGCTGAACAAATATGCAGAAGGAAGTGGAGATGGATTGGATTGGGGATACACTGAGAAGGCCGACTGAGGACATCATGCGTCAGGCCATGTCCTCGAGTGGAATCCCCATGGGAAGCGACGAGTTGGGCGTGTGAGGCAAGGGTGACATGGAGGGAGTCGTGCGAGGAGGAAATGAGAAGTTGTGGGCTGTGGTGGAGCCAGGTTCAAAAGATTTCAGAGAAGAGAGTGGAATGGAGATGTGCTACTGAAGCCTTATGTTCCATTAGGAACCCGAGGGATAAATAATATAACATAATAATACTGTGCTGCATAGTTTATATACTCAGTATTATGTGCCTAAAGTCTTATACACTCGGTCCTGGTTTTACCTGACGACCGATACAGCTTTGAGTAAAGATGATGCCGGTCATCTAATAAAATAACCCCTGCCAGATGTTAAGGCGTTTGTTCATAACAGTTCCAATTAGGAGGTTTAGAGATACACCAAAAAATAATGAGAAATAGTAGAGGAGAGTAGACAGGATACAGGAGTTTATAAAACACTGGAGAAGGTGCTGACTTAAACCAGATACTCTCAGCTTCCTAATATAAAACGTTAGGCGTAAAACTCTTCTAGAAATTAGTAAGATGTGAGAGGATTAGGAAAGGTCCGAAGAAAAACGCTGTGATAAATAAGACTTGTGACATTCTCTAATACACAGTCATCAATAGAACATGAGCCATTAGACTTCACCAGTTTACGTAGGTTATGTTTCAGTCTGGAACTAAAGTTTATGGTCTAAAATTTTGAAGAATTAGGTATAAGACCATTCACAGAGGACCATCATCCAGCAGTAGGTAGGGAATCGTCCAGTTGGAACAAGCCGCTGAAGAGAAGACAAGTATGGAAACTGTCAGATCATCAGCATAATCGATACTAATTGGAGATGGTGGGTCATATACAGAGAGTAAAAGAAAAAACCGGGGGTGTAGGACAGCACCTTGGAGAACACCAGTAAGCAAAGAGGTGGAACGCTTTCCTCTGTGAACAATGTATTGTTTCCTACCAGAGAAATAGGAATACACCTAGCTGATTACCCAGGACTGAAGTTTAGTCTAAAAGACCACACCTGACATTCCTATCAAGATTATAAGCAATTTTGTGATATAAGACAGTGTTTCTTCTGCTTTCGTATGCAAATTAATTAGGATCTCCAAAACCTTTAATAAAGGTTCAAGTGCAGGTATTATTAACTTCTCCATTAATTTCAAGAACAGAAAAGTAACTGCGATCGGACAGAATTTCAAACATGCACCTGTAGTCACCGACGGGGAATATCTTAATATATGGTACGGTTTTTTCTTAAAACAATCTATCAAAAATGTTAGTTACTGGATGGCATGATATATCAGCATATTTTGTGAATATGAAACTTGCCATCCGGGCCTAAAGTGTGTGAAGGGTCTAGGGATTTGAGATATTTGAAAACATCTTTCTCGGTGAATTTCAGAAAACATTCTTCGTTGGGAATGGGAGAACAGAGTGGGATGGGACGGTTGGATTCGTGTGTAAACGAGTTGTTCCAAGCACAGACGTCAACACTTGCTTCTTTACTGAGGCGTTTACTACAAATGAGGTCTTTAGAAAGTTTCCGCATACTGGAAGAGCCGTTGCATGATAAGAGTTCCTGGTTATATAGTAGACTCAGGCGTTTAATTTCCAGCCTAATTAAAACGTTCAACCGACAAGCACCAGCGTTTTCCCTTACTTTACATAGCCTTTTTTCCTCTTCTTAGTCTCTTCAGTCAGGAGAGGCGTAGAAATTTTTTTCGCCGGGGTAGCAGATATCTAAGAAAAACTTGAAATACCCTGTCACACCATTTATAGTTTCGTTCAAAACATCGCCTCATATATATTCCACTCTGTACCTTATAGCATTTCTCTTAGTTGAAATATGTTACTTTGTGGATAGTATCTACGTGTAATTTTCTTATACCGATGTGTGAAGACTGTTTTGGGCAAAACACATATAATCCAATGATCTGAGCAGTGCGGCTCTCTTTCGAGATTTACGTATATCGGTATCACTGACGAACACCAGGTCTAGTGTTGCATCCTGATGTGTCATGAAGTTAACTAGGCTTTAATGACTAAAAATTGTGAGAAAGCTGTGTTTAAAATAATTAAAGTCATCAAATATTTTTGACAGGAAACCACAGAGTATCGGGGCTGCGAATTCTGTGAATATAGAAAGCATAGAAACTAATTCAGAGTAACTGCAACCGGGCTTCACATATTTATGATATAAATAAAGCGATATTTGTCCAAATGTTTTGGGCCGCATTCTACAGTGATGCATTCTATTTAGTCATTTGATAATTTCAAGCATATATAACTGGAAATGCACCAATGGGTATTGAAGGAGGTAGCTACACCACATCCACATTTCTCAACAAAGCCACATCGATCCTGATAAAAAATCCTGAAACCATTAAAAGAAATCAAATTGCTATCTTAGAGGTTATGTAACCAAGTTTCTTGTAATGTAATTACTTCAACATTACGGTACACACTGGAGGTTATAAAAGATCATAAGTAATCCACTTTTTCCTGCAAAGATCTGCATTTCGTGCTTGGAATTTCAGACAGTCATTTGAGATGAAGTTACTCAAAGCACGTTGCCATCCACCGTGGTACTTTCTGCTCATTTTATTTGGTAAAGACATCGCAGTAGATAGTAAGCTTTCTAAAAATGTGCATGAATATATAATGCGATCACGGGACATATTAAAATGATTAAAAGAAACCAAAGTGCGGAAAAATGTGGTGCAATATATGAGACGGAAAATTTAGCTGCTCAAATACTTGAATAGACTGCTTGATAATGTCATAACGTATTTTCACTTTTGTCTTACCGGTATTATTATTATTTATTTGTCCCTCGGGTTCCTAAGGGAGCATAAGGCTTTAGTTGCGCGTGTCCATCGCACTCTTTCGAACCTGGCTCCATGACTGCCCAGAAGCTTTCATTTCTTCTTCACACGATCTCCTCCATGTCACCCTCGAACGCCCAACTCGTCGTTTACTCTTCGGGTTCCACTCGAGGACCTGGCCTGGCGCATAGTGTCCCCAAATGGTCTTCTCAGTGTATCCCTAATCCAATCCATCTCCACTTCCTTCTGCATATTTGTTCAGCGATAGGTTCTTGCTTCGTTGCCAGCCACCCAGCCAGAGTTCCTTGTTGCTTATTCTTATTATTCTGGCCATCTGATCTTCAGTATGGAGTGAGCGAGCGTAGGCGGCAGCTGTTGATGTATGTTTGTAGTTTGTTGGAAATGCTTTTCATGACGCGCCAAGTCTCTCAACTATCACATAGAAGCACTGACATTAGTGTTGAAAATCCGGATCTTGTTCTTTATTCAGACTGTAGTGCAGTAGATCTCCACACTGGTTTTAGATTAATGAAGGCCTGTCTTGCTTGCTTTTCCGATCCTGGCTGACTTTGACATCTTCATCTGCGCCACCTGTATTTGATACGGTGGTGCCTAGGAAGGTAGGTGAAGAAGACTACTTCCTTTAGATATCTGCCGTTGATGGTGCTTGTTGTTGTTGGTTGGGTATCCTCATCACCTGTGTGTTCTCTACGTTCACCTTAAGTCCTGTATTTGCTGCCCTGCCTCTTCTGTCAACTTGTTGGTTTTTGCCTGTAGATCTTCGAGTTTGTGTGTGACACTAGACATAAATCATCACGGGCGAAATCCAAATGTTCTAGGGAAACAAAGGTATAAAAAGCTGTAATTAGCTGCCGTCATTTTCTAGTTATCTGATATGTTTGACTGTGTAAAATAATGCAGTTAGCTGGAAACTTATCTTTACTATCAATGTAAGTGTGTTAATATCTTATTGTTCATATTGTAATGCTTTCTAAAGAATTTCCTACTTGCAAAAATTAATGAACCTTTTGCTCAGTATTGTATAGTTAAGTTTGCTTCCGTTTCAGGTTAATGTACATACTTTAACAGGACATTCAAATACGGTAGCAACTGTACGCTGTCAAGAATCCGACCCTCAGGTCATTACCGGCTCACATGATGCTACTGTCCGTTTGTGGGACTTGGCAGCAGGACGTACTTTAGCTTGTCTAACAAACCATAAGAAGTCTGTTCGTGCTGTATCTATTCATCCTACTCAGTGAGTCTTTTTGAATGAAGTCTTTTGTCAGAAATTCATTGTGTGCAGTCGCCCCAACGTTCCGCGATGACTATGCTGCATGCCTGTTTTTAGTTGTCGTAATAACGGAATAGTTTTCATCGAAATATTTGTTGAAGTGAATATTGACGTTATGGATAGTACTTCGCCAATAATCGAGTAAACTCAGCACTGGTACCATAAGGTAACTGTTCTAGTTAACTGTTATGTTCTTGATCCGACAGTTTGGATACTACTGTTGAACGTAAATTCGATCCTATAAAGAATGGCCCGAGAAATTACAGACCGCTGGTTATTTCCACTACTATTGCATCGAGCTGCTTTATGCCTATTCGATCCTACTACTGATTAACGTCACAACAACTTATTTAAAGAGAAAGCAAATGTATTCTACTGGCCAACAGTGAATAATAATGCATTTTACAAAATGCACGCCCCAAAAGCATCAGCGGTCTAGTCCGAATTCCAAGCAGTGAGAATAAAAAAGTGGAATTAAGATCATTCGCTATTGAGTGGTTGGTCTAATTTATCTCAATTAGGCATGCATCATTGATAAGTAATCTATGTCCCCAAGTTAGTATAATGAAATATTGTTTAGTTCAAACTCTGACAATGGAGATCATACCTAATGAGCACTCGAGTATTCCTTGTCATAATGACCTGATTTTGTCACTAAAAAGTAGCATAGCAATCTCCGAGGGTTTGGATGTTATCAAGTGCTTTGTTTGATAACTCCGTCAAGAATCATAGTTTTGTTCACAAGCTAAATTATCGTCTTTTCAAAACCAGCCAGTAGTCGTGCTGATTTCCGGTTTTTGTTTAATGGGTTTCCAACTATACTTTTTCGTATCACTGATAATATAACTTATCCAATTGGGTAATCACCTGGTCAGCATTAAAGGTTTGAAATCCTCTCTCTTAAGCTTTGAGCAAGTGTTAAAGACCTCATGTGGAATAAGCATGACTCGTTGCATTGTACACAAACCGTCCTGTAGTTGAGTTGATCAGTTTTGTTTTTTTTATCAGTGGAAGGTGTTCTAATTAAGACAGTATTTTTCCAATTATCTTTTTTCGCTGTGACTGTTGCTAGTCGAATGGACTTTCAACTAGGGTGATCGAATATGTGGTTCCCACAAAGATAATCTTTTTGTTCAGTTCTCTTGATAGTGATTGTTTGTAGACTTAGCTGGACTGGCATTAAAAGACAGGTGCTAACCTGTAACTTAGTATCTGACCAAACAAAGCACATACACAGAATGTGAGGTTTGAAATAGAGATTTTAAAATTTACCCTGGTAACCATTTAAATAAATTACCGAGTTTCTTTATTTCTATGGACTGGGTACTTTTTCCTAGAATAAAAACACCTAATTGATTATTTAAATAGTTGTAAGAAATGTATCTAGAGGAACTCCTGTAACACATGCGGTTAGGAATCATTTGATGCGTGGGTGAATATTACAAAAGGCTATTTATCAAGCCATAGTTATAACCCTGACTTGCAGAATTATTCACAAATCTAATATTATCACGTCGTAAACCTGTTTTTGTTCTCAAGGTACTTCTGCTTACAATCAAAGCATCTTAAAAGGAAATATATTGATAAAGGCGTTGCGTAGTCGAACTCATGTATGTTGACACTAAAGACAGTTCAAAACTTCTAGAATAATTGATTTAATTATTTCCACTGTTTTAACCTTTCCATGCGAAACTATTTTATTTACACATAAAGAAAAAACAATTTTAGTGTGCTGAATTTACTGCATAAAAGAAAACTTAGTGATCGAGACGGAAATGGCTCTTAGTCATTGATTATGAAGTCACTCAAAGCTTACTGGTCTCTCGAAGGCACTGAGGTTTCATATCTGGTTGTATAAAACTCGTTCATAAAGGTTGAAATGTCTTTTAATTTCGTCTTACTGTCTGAAAGAGAAAGTTTTGGAATACTGAAGCTTGATAACATGTTGAACTCCGCTTTTAGAATTTGGGTGAACAATTGTTTCTCTGTTGATAAATATACTTTTCTATTTTCTACGGCTAGATATCTGACGAATTTGATATATATATATATATATATATATATATATATATATATATATATATATGTTTGCCTTTCAGAAATGCATTCGTTTCTGGCTCTCCTGATAACATCAAACAGTGGAAACTTCCTGCTGGTGTTTTCCTTCAAAATCTTTCCGGACATAATGCTATCATTAATGCTGTTGCCATTAATCAGGATAATGTGGTTGTCAGTGGAGGTATGCTATGATTTTTATCTTATGTATGCACTGAAATAATGTTCCCATACATAATCGCAGATTTATTGCAATATATTCAAGTATTTGACGATTGTAATACTTATCTATCAAGAAATTTAGTAACTGTTTCTCATGTTGAAAATGTTTTCTTCAGGTGATAATGGCAGTGTTCACTTTTGGGACTGGAAATCAGGTTACAACTTTCAGCGGCTTCAAGCGCAAGTTCAGCCTGGTAGTATTGACTCTGAAGCTGGAATATTCGCCTTAGCATTTGACCGTAGCGGATCTCGTTTGGTCTCGTGTGAAGCCGACAAGACAATTAAAATTTTCAAGGAAGATGAAACAGCGGTAAATTATGGTTATTTTCATCGTAACTTCAGTTTTGCTATTTATTCTTTATATGTCTGCCCCGAGTACTCATAAACTTGCTGCTGCACTTCAGTGTCGAATACACTGCATCGATCTGCCTCTAGTTGTGAGCAACTTTTGTCAAAAATTGAGTATTTCGATTCAAAAAATAGCCGCAACTCAGCGGAGATAAACGACAACCCGCTGTCTCTACTTACGTCTCCAAAAACAACTAAGGACTGTTTAGAAAGAAAGCCTGATTTCTAAGAGAAAGCTGCATGTCCTGGTAATAATAACATACTTTGTTCAATAGGTAATAGTTTTGTCACCTAGGACACCGTCATTCAGTCTGTCAAATGAACTACACAGAAAACTCAAACTCTTCATTCGAGGTGAACACTTATTCAATTTAGGAACTGATTTTTTGACAATAAACCAACCGAAAGCTTGAAACAACTCATCATACATCCCTTTACACACTAGGTTTTAGTAAGGCGACTTTAATTTGATCGAGTTTACTATAAACGTTTCGCAGATAGGGTTACAGTAAGAGCTCTAATTTTAACAATAACCAATTAAATTGCATAAAACTAAATCGAACGTATATTTCAATTTTCAGACGGAGGAAACGCATCCATTGTACTGGCGCCCTGGACTACTAAAGAAGTCTAGATACTAATCCTTATACCAGTATAGTTCTGCTCAACGTGTACAATATAATTTCAGATAGACATTTTCTTGTTTTCTGCATCACATATGATCTGACGAAATATTCGTTTGCGGTTTGATATCTTATTTATTCCCAGCGCAATCGTATCAACAATGATGCTTACGTTGAAAAACCATACCGTCTCTGGTTGTAATTATAAATAGTCAGCTACTTACACAATACTTTTTTTTATCGAGTGATCTTTGAAATGCATTCATTAATTACCAAGCATTCAGCATAATTTAGGAGCCAATAATGGCACTGACTCTAATAAGCTAGGTTCACTTCTTCTTATTCTAATAGTAGCGTCGAGTAAAGAAAATAAAAACTCTTAAGCGTTATCACTAAATAACATAACGAGCTAACATTCTTAGCCTATCGTTGTTGTAAATCTCTAGTTTTAAAAGAAAACCGCTGCTTATGAACGAATACACGTAGGAATAAATCCGGACAATAAAACAAAAGATAATCATTACATCAGTTTTATCTTTTTACACGGTAGTTTACTTTCACCAGAGTCATTTTCTGCAGATTGTTTATTTACACAGGGTTTAACAGAAATTGATGAAACATTTGGCATTGACAATAGCTTTAAAAGTGCAGCTGCACCATGTGCAGTTTTGCTTCGCATAAGACCATGAGTTACAACAGCGAAAGGTGCTTTAGTAAGACAGGAATGAGTAGCTTCCCGAGGTTGTAATCCAAGACAGCTTAGCATGGCCGATACTGCCACTGGTCGACGAACTTCCCAACCACAGGAAGCTCCGGAGCTGACAACTATCATGTTGACAAACGATTTTCGTGATAAGCAAAGCAAACTGCTAAAGTATTGTGATAAGACTGAACGTGCACTATAGGTACTCGAAGATGAACGAAGTACTGGTGCAAGTTGGAATTCAAGGTGGATACCTTTTGACATCATCAAGTTGCATTGCTTGCTTAGAAGACGGATTTCACTTGATTTTGTGAGATCAACCGTGATAAGGTCGATGTTTACAGCCTTTTCACATGCATACGCAAGAGCTTCGTTTGATGTGGGACAGAAACTCACGATATCAAAAGAATTAAGTTTGTTCTCAAATTGACGGAAGAACAGGCCAGCATTCTCGGCACTATTACATTGTAGTGTCAGGCGTTTGAAAATCCGTGGCTTACACGATACAGTAGGAGAAGATACTGATGCTCGATAGACACTACTTTCCTCAATGTGCTTTTCAAGCATTTCTGTGGATGGTGGTTCCAGCTTTGCGGTGAGATCCAGACGCATGGTTTGTCTTTCTTCTTTGCTTTTCTTTCGGACGACAGATTCTGATTTGACGTTGAAATTGAAGTCGTCGATTGACACACGCTGGTTGACTGCCACATACTGATATCCACAGTCGAAAATTCGTGCAAGAAGACATGCATTCACTGCCTCAAGAGGAATGTCAAGGTCGTAGTACTTGCTATCCATTTCAAGAAATAACTACCGGCTCGTTTGTCTTGAGGAATTCAAAGGCATAGATATCAACACCTGAAAAGAAAAATCTTATTTCACTATATTAGCGAAATGAAAGGCAAATAAAACAGAAAATACCTCAATTATGAAAGCATACCTATATTTCTTAATTTGACCGTATTGTATCGCTTTACTGATTACCAAAGTTAAGGTGGCAGTTAAAACCGTAATTATCACCTGAAAGTGTCAGTTCTAATAATTGCATCTGACCCATAAACCAGTTAATTGCGCCGTAGTCAGCTTGACTAGTAGTCCTAGTTCAACATGCATGGACTTGATAACTGTGATGACAGAGATTATCGCCCTTTGGGGGAATGGCGTGTCATGAATGTTGGCAAGATCAGAAATAACAATCTAATTGGGGAATCTCAGTGAAAAATCACACCAGTTCAGTATACTCGTCCTTTGATAAGTAGTCCTACAGCTTGTCAGCACCAAATATAGCGACGGCTGGAGAATGCCAAACGGACCTTTTTAGTTTGAGCTGAGATTTTACCAACTCATTGGTGGATGTGTCGACCAGATACTCACTCACTGTCAGATTCTGCAGCACAGGTACACATTACAGCCCCTGACACTGTTTCTTGACCTGAGTGCGTCAACCACTTCATTTACATGGAGAGTTGCATCAGCCCGAACAGGCTGGTTGCTGTCGAAATATCAGCTCGGCTACAGAAAGTCCGTTTGCCATTTGTCAACTTGCGTCACCTCTGGAGTGAAATGGCAAGATATCATACTACTTGCTAAAGGTCGAGTATACTGCACTGCAGTCCGTTCTGTCCTGTAGTACGGCTGCGAGACATGGCAGTTGAGAATAAAAAATAGGATACTACAGGCTTTTGGCCTTCGTAGCATTGCTGGCGTATGGGAAAAACACCACGTGGGCGATCCGGATGTTAGATGAATAGTACTAGAGAAGTCAGTGGATAAATATGTAAACCATTGACCGAGGTGGCTTGGAGAGGTGTCGCGCATGCCGAGCCTCGGCCTACCTGGAAGTGCAATGTTAGCAGAAGTTGTATTAGGTTGGAAGAAGACTCATGACAGCCAGCTCATGAAGTCTGTGAAGATTGGTTTGAAGCGAGTAGGGAGGTGAGACCTGAGGCGAGACCATGGTAGTCAGTGGTCTAATACTGTTGGTGGAATGACTGAAAATCCTTAGCAATGAAGCAGATGTATTCACCCTTTGACGTTGAAAAATCTGAACATTTTTACTAACTTTCATTCCTCCAAGTTTTCTTCTTCCTATGCACATTTGTCCACTTTGATTTCACTTCTAAGCACCGTCAAGTGTGGTAAATTGAATTGATACTGTACTATGTGAGACTGTGTTAGTTTCATGTCTAGTATACAGCCTTCATTACAATGGCGTAGTGTTCACAGACACAGTATAGCTGAATCAATGAAGTCGAATACTACCTTCAGACGAAGAAAGGCAGGTAGTATCGGTCGTCGATAAGTATATATATATATATATATATATATATATATATATATATATATATATATATATATATATATATATATATATATATATATATAACTTCTCACTCTGCAACCACTATCAATGATCAAAGCAATCAAAACTTCAATCCTAGTCTCCTAAGACTCCGCTACCGATCTCATGTTAGAGCTTTAAACGTTCGAACTATATGCCAAATCCGACAGCAAACATTGCTCGCCATAACTGATATCTCTAGCAAAGGATTTATGCTGTCATTGAGATACGTAAACAGGCCCCTAGTGTGATTATTAAATTGAACTCATCTAGCCATAGAAGTGAATCTTCAAAATTTACCTCACGAGTATCCGGAGACGCAATGACCAACTCTCGTGGACTTCCTGGTGTAGACATAGCAGGTAATCGTAGAGCAGAAAGTGAGCTGCTTGGATGGTTTCCAGCAAATAGCAATCTATGCGCTGTTCAACTGAATAGACCTGTAAGGACTAGGATGGATCATGAGACTAAGCGATGCCTATTCGTAGTCAACGCCCATGCACTCACCGACTGCAGTTCAGATGATGTAAAGGGTGAATTCTACGAAAAGCTGTCAACTTTGCTACAGAAACCAAAACGTCCAGATAGAGCCATAATAACAGGTGACTTTAACGCTCAGGTTAGGAGAGCTGAGTCAATCGGGGGATTAATGGGATCCCATGTCCATGAACGGACAACGGTGATCATCTGTTACAATTTTTTGACGATCACTTGTTTCTAGTCAGCACTAATTTTAGGCATAGGAAGAGACAGTATGTCACACAGCATCCGCCGACATCAAACCAACGATGGACACAAAGATTACATTGTTATAAGCCATCGGTGGAGGATTGCTGCTCTTTCTGAAGTACCAGTTTGGACTCTAATAACGCTTTAGTACGCGTTTGCGTATGTCTGCGTCTAACTGGTAGCAGGAAATGAGGCAGAAGCCCATCTATACTCGATTGGTAGATGAGGATCCCAAGAAAGCATTGGGAGAGCAGTTAGCTAAGCACTTATCTGATTATGACAGCAGTGCTCATCCTGAGGGAACCTGGCGTAATATTCAGCCTCCTGTAAAAACAACGGTAAAGACAATTGCTAACCTACACATGAGCAACGCTGAAGTCAGGTGAAAAGTACTAGGTAAAACAGGCAGGTCAATGGATAAGTTTGTGACTCTGTATTTTGTCAGCGTCTTCCCCTAACGCGTCAATATCGTCTGTATACTCCAAATTAACGGAATTCCCTCCACGGAGTATATCAATCCCTGTGAAGTCAGATGTACCTAAGGTTATGTACATTAACACGTCTATTACGAAGTTAAGTATGAATGGTGACAGTGGGTATCTCTGGCGGACACCAAAAGTTGTCGTCCATTCTGACGACAACTCTTCATAAGCACTTGAACGACTGCGTGGGTTCGAGTAGAGAGCTTTGATCAGCTTTATATACTTGCTCGGTACTGCATTCACAGTTAGACACTGCCACAACACCTCACGGCCGGCAGAGCTAAATCCCACCTTCAGGCCAAGAAATATGGCAAATTTCGGCCGCCGGTAAATATGCTTGTGTTCCAGTACTTGTAGGAGGGTGAAAATATGATAGATGCACCAACATTCAGATCGGAAACCTGTCTGGTTCTCTCGAGTATGTTGTTCTCGAGCTCTAGTTAGGCATCGGATAACTATGGATCCTGGATACAATATTATTCAAACTCATTCCACTATAGTTGTCACAGAAAGACTCCTATCCATTCTTATAGACTGGGATGATCAGAGTAGACCAGTACGACGGGACGACCTTTGACTCCCGTACATTACCTAGTACCTCCACCACTCTTATCAGCAGTTTCCTACATATGTCCTCGGAAACTTCAGGTGGCAGTCTGTCAGGTCCTGCTACTTTGAATCGTTAGGGGAATCCATACAGCTTTCTCAACCTCGAGGAGAGTTGGGGGCCCGACAAGTACCTTCCATTAAAGTTCAGGCTGAATGTTGGGCTGAGAACCAGTTGAATTGAGCTTTAAAGTGTTCTGTCCGACGTTATAGCCATAAAGGTACCATACTATTCGGTGATTTCACTAACCACCGTTTTTCTTTTACCGCCATCCTTAATAACCCTGAATAGTTGCCGGGTGTTACCCAACACGGATGCCTTTTTCACTTCTCTCGCGTTCGCCACTCACCACCGCTCGTGATCATTGCGTTCAAGTGGGTTTCACTCTTCATCGTGGTCAGAGCCAACGGGAATCAGTTCTGCCGCACTAATCACTTTGCATAAAGCTGTGGAAATACAATTATTTCAAAATATTAAGGGCCTTACCAGGTTAAAGATTAAGTCACTTATGTGCAATAGAAATAAGTCAGGTCCACTCGTTGTGTCTCAGAGAGCACGGCCACTGCAAATCCATATTAGATTCTTTATTCTATCAAGCACGCAGTAATACATTATAATTTGCTGGATCACGCGTAGAGCAGAATTTACTGTTCATATTCATATCAAAGGGCTTATACAACTTTCAAACTTCATTTACATAGTCAAACCGTTCTTCATTCTCTTATCTTGGTGGTCATAAAATCTTCCAGGTATTCACAATGTGTGGTGAGTCATCCCTGTTACATATGTCGCGTGTTGACTCACTGAACAAAGATCCTGTGATCAATCTCCCCTCATGTACTCAAAGTAGCCTATCGATTTCAGTCACAGTCACAGACCACAAAAATCCAGAGAAACACAATGTCACACCCTACTAAGATAAGTAATTCAAAACTCAGCTATCGCTCTCTTCACGACACTTGAACAACCCATCTGCGCCACAGTCTTTCGAAAAGCCCTACAATCCCTACAATGTCAGTCAACATCCAACCCCCAGTATTACAGCAGGCGAGTGGGTAGGTCTTCTGCATCGGAATCCACCGATGACCTGGGACCTTCCCGCAATGTCTAGAGTCGAGCATGAAGGGATTCATCGGTTTACACTAGCCTCGCTAGCAAATAGATATTGGTTGCAATGACCCATAATCGTACAATAGGGTAGGGCAGGATGACAATTCTGAAATCCCATAGCTACCTGGAGACTGATCACATCTTTATTTAATGAGTTAATACGTACCATATGTGACATAGGTATGATTCATCACATATTTCAAATATCTGCAAATTTTTATTGCCACTCAAAATACATGAATGAATCGTTGGATTGAATGAAGATTGTATAGTTATACAGCAGTTCTACATTATAAGGGTAGTTTGAAAGTCATATGATTGCTTTGATAAGATTATGGCAGTAAGTTCTGCCCAAAATGTAGCCAAGTAAACTTTTATATGTCTACGTGTTTCATCGAATAAACAATCTAATATGTGGAGTTAAACTCTACCACAATGGCTAAATCTTACTCTCAAATTATTGGTCACTGCAACTTTCCAGCATGTGATACGCTGATATTTTTAAGCTAACTATCAACCTATGCAAAATCTTAAAAACATGATGACATATTGATGAAAAATAGGACTTACAGGCCAAAGAAGAAAATCATGTTACGGTAACGCAACTGTTTAGACATTGCGCTGAAGCAAAGTACTCCTTTTTCATAACACCCATCACAGGAATCTGTATTGTAGAATCTTATTTCTATGAATTGACCCGTGTTATTTTTCTGTGTCGTGTAATGTCAGGTAAATAACGTATTGTGCTAACTCATAGTTAGCCCGGCTTTCCAATGTCAAGTCTACAATACTTACACAAGAACCGGACTTAAAAATCTACAGATCTTGTCGTGAAACGGTCGTCAGGATTCCCCGAGTGAACTGCTTAATATTCGTGTTCTTTCAAGTGAGCAAAAAAGCAAGATTTCATCCCTAACATAAACAATATCGCACCGGAGTTTGTGGGGTAAACGATGATTTTACTCATGTCTTTAGTCAACGCGAAATGTTTTTGCAATTAACCCTCTGTTATAAGAGGAGCAAGATGCAGGACTGACACAATTTTCAATGAATAATTGCGTTTCAAGAACAGGTCAGTGACACCACAAGACTTCTTTTGTGCGAACGACTAGAGTATACCTTTCAATTCTCTTCTAGCTGTTTTCTCATAAACCAAATTTTAGCTGCAGTTTGTAGTTTCTGAAGTGCGTTTTCGCTGCTCGATATTTGAACAGCAGTGAGCAGTATTTCATGGGGAAAAAATGTATGAGAGACGTTTCTTCAACCAACTCAGTTTAACTGCCTCGTTCCACCATCAAATTTGAATCATAAACTTGATCCTAGACGAAACCATTTGTCATTCACAAACAACTGAACTAACTTCAACTGTCTGAGTTATGAATAGAGTTCAACCACTTGGTTAGGTTTATTTTAATCCACTTAAATTCCTAACTAATTCTACCACAGGAATGCTACAACGCAATTGGAAAGTAATTTGGCTTTCTGAGAGTTGGTAATTGGGGAATGCATGATTTATGCGCTTGATGTCACGAAACCGTCACCACATTTCGTGTAAACTGGAACCCAATTTAAGGCCCACAGTCTGAAATACACCTTGTTTTTCAAGTGCTATTTGCGATTTCGCCCTGAAATTATATTGCAGGCGATTTCCATCAATGGTGTGTTGTGCGCACCCGTCAGTTCTCAGTGATTTGTTTCAAATAGCTGAAGCTCCGAGCAAACAGGGAATACTGTCAGCGGCACAAACCCAATAATTATTACACTTCTGAAACATTACTAACCACTCTCAAATGATGGTCAGCAGTAATTTCCTCATTCCATTACTAGGTATGGTGGGATGTAGAAGAATAGGCGGACAGTTGTGATGGAGTCAGTCAGTGTCGCGAAGTCTTTTAAGCCTTTAACAAGACCCTGGAGATCAATTGGACTGTTGCGGACAAAGAAATCGTTTTCAACTTGCAGGTGACAAGGATGTCTTTCTGATGTACATTTCTGCGAAGAACTTGGTAATCAGTCTCGCTTGATGAATGCAAAGGGCTTTCGCAACGTTCGGTGTTGATCAGTTCAGGTAATCTGACAACCACGGTACATGCACCTGAACCACTCAAACCATCAGTTTTGGCTGAGAGTTTCCGAGACTTCACATGAAAGAATGTGATGCCTACGAATCGGTTAGCACTATAAAACTAGCGGGGGATACCTTTCTGTGCGGGAATAGAGTTAAACGCAACTATTCCAAACACGCAGTTCTATCTTTTCAAGCTTCTGACCAAACAAAAAGCTATCCGCCACTTTCGTTTTGCCCAGGTCGAGTATCCGAGTACTTGTCGTAGGCTAAATATCAAGGTTATAGCTCGACGGTCCACACATACACACGAGACTTGCTTTTTGCGAAATGTGATGAAACTAGACTTTACCTACCTCCGGCGTTCCAGACACATTAAGCAGCCGGATTGTGGAAGCGCGAAATATGCTTTTAGTGTTCCTCACGATACGCTTGTAATATCCAGCCTCATAGAACGATTGGGGTGATCGCGTAAGACATAAACAACAAACTAGCGTTGTTGCTGTCGCACATTTTTATATTCCTAGAATCGTTTCAAGGCAATCCCTCCTGCCAGTTTTTTAAATTCCCTGCTAAATTCGTGAATAGACATCGCTAAAATATCCTGACCCAGTGTGGCCACGGGCAGTATTTGCCCGAAATACTCCCAAAATAAGAACTAATCAATGTGTATAAACTTTGCATTAAGAATTCACTCACAAGACACTGCATTCATAGTTCTGAGAATGCTTATTTACCTTTTGCCTCAAAGAAAGCAACCTACCTAAACTTACCGCAAACTGCGTAACACCCTGCAGACATGTATTATTCTACATTTCGTCGACATTTCCGTGCAGCTAATCAATTAAACTCGCGAAAACTGGCTCCACACAACCACTCTATCCGTAATCTAAGCTTCACCATCTTTATGAACAGCAAGCAACAAAACGTTTAGCATTGGATGTGTGATGTTTGTACCGCACATCCGTCCAAATAACATCTACCAGTCATTCTCTCTGGCGACCACTACCACAGGAACGAATCCAGTGTTATGGTGCACCAAATTTAGAGTTTTATCGCCTGTAGTAATTTCTAGTGAGGATTGGCCAAAGCATTTTACAGACTGTATGCTAAAAGGGTAGTAAAAGTTAATGAAGTTCACTCCCGTTCCAAAATCAACTCCCTCACCTCCCCAATAAGTGATGCAAATGGGAAACTGGTTAATGAGGTAAATGTTTCCGTGGTGGCCGTGCCTCACTCAGGGTGCTTACTGCAGTTACACCATGCCCTTATCATATACCACATATTTGGTGTCGAAGCATTGGTAATTTTGTCGGGCCACTTTGAGTACAGGGACCGCAGGAATTTGCTCTGCATCTCTACGTCCTACGTGTTCCAAGATCTCTCCAAGAAGGAATATATGCGCACAGTTAGTTCAAGCTAGTACTGGTTGTCTTGTTCATTCCTTTCTTCTTGTCCACTCCTATGGATTTTTCAATTTAGTGTCACCATCACTAACAAAGCAGACTAAATACCTCCATTCAATTAACAGGAAGTCAGTCTTGCATAAAAGGCTTATACTGCATCTCGCTTCCTTTACTGGGTCGCAATGGAAGAAAAGTATCATCACAAACAATCGACATAAAATGATGCTACGGTATGGGAAACCTTTTCATTGAGTTTATGGCTTCTGAAGTTGTTTCATTTTTATTGCTTAAACGATGGAATGCGGCGGAATATAATGCAGTGCTGGGCAAGAACTTAACGAACAACGGAGGGTGAAACAAACTTGGGCCAACTTAGCCGCTCTCTTGTTGATGTCATGGTATCATCGAACATCTGAAGTTGACAAAATGTGAAAGCCTATTTGTTTTCTCCTTGCTACCAAGCTACTCTTCGACAGAAAGAATGGCCATTTATTTCGATTATAAACCGTACAAGGCATTTGCTGGGAGAGATTTATGCATTCCGGTGTTGTGTTCAGGGTGGTTTCATATGGAGCCTTCGACAATATCCAGGTGGTCTTCGCTTCATTCTTATACAGTTCATCTGCTGTCATAGTATGTCGCACACATCTAGTTGTTTGACTTTGCCGTCGCGATTGCATCTTGAATCCTTCTGCACTTTCATAAATTTCATCGAACTTCTAGACTAGACAGGTTTTTGAATGCATTTTTTGGTTATATCTCACGCGATAATGGTGGATCATCAAGTTTTCAAGTGCTACAAGGATGTGAAGATTTGTTTATCGTTGTACATGCGATGTTGAAGTCACGTGCAAAGTTGAAACCAATACGGTAGAACGGAATCAAGAATTTTCCGGCACATTAACACCGATTTTGCCTCTAACTTGACTAACAGATAAGTTTGGTAGTACTGTTTCGTCGACAAGTGAAATGTTACTGTCGCGATCACTTGTAGCTGACAATGTCTGTAGTCGTATTTGTGCCTGCACTTAAAGTCGTATATGAGTTTTACAGATACGTTTATTACCTTTGGGGAAGAAGATCTTTGGCGATGTTCGACATCTATCATTCATCTGAGATGGTGGCCATCCGAGGGCTGAAAGAAAGAAGATTTTGGGCTGCAGACAAATTATGCATGTTGAACTATATGCTGAACGTTTGCGCCCATTCAAAAATTTATAGGTTTCCGGCAGAAGTCGTGTTTAATGGGTGTGTAAAAGCGTCATATAGAGGAGAAATAGAAGCGATTCAACTGATCTATTATCAAGGAATCATTGGTGACTTAATTACTCAAAGGTTTCCGTTTGGAAGATTAGGAATAAAGACGAACGTACCTCAGTAGATTCCTCCTACCACTAGAATGATTTACTGCTCCAAGTTCACTGTAGCGTCCAGATATTCCGAAAAGTCCTATTTCGTCCACTTATGCTAATGTTATCACATGTCCGCCATAATTGTCATAAAGCTGTGCGCCTCATTTGATCGCCTCGGGATCAGTTGTCGAACTTTACGCACTTACGAGGCCAATTCAATGTTTCAACGCCTATAAATAAAGTAATAGGCGCAGTTCCGCCTTATGTCTGTGCCGTATGCGACTTCTGCGGAGAAAACCGTGCCAGTCATGCATTCTGGCTAAATCATTGCGGCAAGCGCATGGTTTCAAGTTACACCAGACGCATAGGCCAAATCTCAATCATTTATATTTCCTGTCGTGAGCCAACAGACTGCATGGTAGAAGTATCATTTTATGCTTCTGTTAGATCTACAGGGACCAAGACTCAGACGACGTACACAGGTATTCATTAAGGGCTGCATGAATGCGAAATAGTCACTTCAAGACTGATGCAGAGACTTTCAAGAAAAGTACTGATGAATTATTGTAATTGTGGCCTAACTGCAGGTTTTCCGGTTTCTGTTTACAAGAGAAAATTAAGAACGAGGAAAAAAAGAACAAAGGAGTTGTTTCTATGAATATTTACGTGCATGCACACTTGGAATGTCACGCTAGTTACCATAGGCATATCCTTAGGTCTCTTGTGTCTACGCTGGGTAAATTTGTGGTACCCATTACATTTTCTTGATGCCTTTATAAGGGGCGTGCCTGATAGCGACTCAGATAGCGATGGTGATAAATAGAAAGTCTAACTGCGCTTCTCAGTTATCACAGTGGTCCTAACTGTTATATTCTTGTGCGCGGAATGTAATAGGAAGGGTTAATGCATTTTCCTTCCAAGGTATGAAATCTTGCACGTTTAGGAGACCTATGAAATTCAGCATTGCCGTAGTTCACTTCGCATGTTCGAGAGTTTGCTGGGGGTTGAGAATCTTTCTATTAAATGACTGAAGTGGATCATCAAGCTGAAAATTTTCATTTCGATTCTAAGATGGGGACTGTTCAGAACAAAGCATGCTTATTCCATCTCTGGGACCAATTGCTTTCATGACAAAAAGATGAATACCGGCAAACTCATAGGAAACAGGGCCTTCTAGGCCTAGAGAAGTCACGCAACTTATTTGGCATAAGTATTCGTAGTGACGGGTACAAATGCCAGATAAACCTGACCAGACAGCTAGGCTACGATCTATGCCAGTTTTTTCCATGGGAAACCAACGAACGAAGATCTCATCCTTATTAAGGGACCGAGTGGAGAGACCACGAGAAGCAGTGAGGTGAAGGAACTGTTGATCAGTAGTGTTGAAAAGCAGCTAGGAGCAGCAGTGCGTCCACTACCAACGTCCAGTAATGCAATTCAGTTCCCTGACCGCCAAGCAAAGCTAATGAACGCGAAGACTTCATCAAAAGAACTATTTACAAAATTTTTAACCTTCAGCATGAGGAAACTTCCTGGTTGTGACTACATAAGATTGGCGGTCCGATAGAATTACATCGAAATGGTAAGCGCGCCTGAATGCAATCTGTTTGCGAACGCGTTGGAGGCAAGTCGGCCCTTCTACTAGTTTCAAACCTCCAGCATCCCGCCGGTCTGCGGGGGAGAAGACCGATAAAACCCATTCAATTGCAGACCAATGACGTTACCACCTATCTCATCCATAGCGGTGCTGGTAAACAGCATGTTGTCATGTAAACTTAGTGTTGCGTAGCTGATATTGCTGATCAATATTTCGTCCAAATTTTCTATGGAATGAGAATATTTTGGAGTAATTTCACTCCGCGTCTTCATTTGTGTTGGTTTTCTTCACTTAATGGCTAGATTTGCTATGCAGCGTGTCGGGCTGTCTAACTGCGTTGCATTGGGCATGTCAGCATCAGCCTGCTGTTTGTAAGTTGACTTGCCATAGGTTTTGTGGTGTGGTCACTCTGTTTAGGTGAGTTAACCGTTCATAATGTGAATTTAGAGTGAATAAGGTCCATTCTGTAAAATTTTTCATTGGTAAAGTATAACTTGTTTTGCATGCAGTAGAAATGTATTTGGAAGTTTAAAGGAAGATTTTAGGTTATCACCTGTACTAAGTGTACCAATCTATACATATGTATCTCATATCTACCTTTTTATGTTATTGCTGACCATGCACACTTGTTGTGGGCAGTCTATAATAATCCACTGTGTGTGCTTACAGTCAAATGGGGAATGAGATTTTGCAAGCGTCAGAGCATTTGTGCTCCCTGATGGAATTGTGTGCATGCTACTCAGTTAAGCATTGCAAAGGGATGCAGTAGATCTTCTGTTAGCCTCTCATTTACCTAATAGCAAGGAGTGGCTGAGAAATCATCAGGACATTGAGCATTTAGGATGAAGATAGCGGAAGTGGTTGACGTTTCAGAGTAGGTAAGTCAGCTTCGAAGTATTTTTATGATAGTGCAGTGAGTTTGTGGTGATTATTTGTCCGTAGAACTGCATCCTGAGAGGGAATTTGGAAAGAGGTATATTTGGTTTGTGGGTATAATCACACGGAAACTATCTCTTGTAGTTTTCCAAGACGACGGCTACAGTTATATTCCCTGAATGTCCACACGGAAGGAAGGAAAGAGAAACTGTGAACGTTTTGAATTCCTACACTGAGTCCGAGAGAACCATTTATATCGTGTTATGTTGGGCGTGCCTGACAACCGAAGAGGACTAAAACTTGCTGGTCCGGTAAACACAAGAAGAACCGATAAGTTTTACTCTTCTTTGGTCATGTATGCACCCGTAACCCTATACGACGTTAGTTGTTTTTCTTTGCTTACTGATTGAATGGAAGACCATAAGTTCACTTAGTATTACAGGATTGCAGAATCTCCACACCTGTCCCGAGGTAGCAAACTTTCTAGCCCAGGAATTCAGAAACGACTTCTACTGAGTAGGGAAAGCCTATACATATTTGTCTGCTTGAGTTTTTAAGGGTTTTTGACAGGTTGAATCGGGATATTATGTATAAGAGACGTGAGCTTATGGGTGTACACCGAAAGTTACTAAGTAGGCGTAGAGGTTATCCTTACGCTAGGTAGCAGTCAGGTGGAGTTGGCTTCTCTGTATCTAACCGTTTCCCGATGCTAAGTGGCGTTCCTGAGAGTTCTTTTCTTATTCCCCTACTATTTCCGGCTGTTATCCTCTGCAATCATAGAGGATAACAATGGAGACGTAAATCGACACCTGAAGTTGTATACGCCCCCCTTTGTGCATTCTAGGTGACATGACTAGTTGTATAATTTATGGGGGCGATTTCAGAAGCAGTTTACTTCCCTGTCATCATGTCTTTATCGAAATGCTAACTGACACACTGGATCTGCGTAGTAAGGTGCACTGGGTACACCTGAGATGTCAGGTGTGTTTTTTCGAAGTACGGAGGGATAATTGGTCAATCAAACTTTTTCTGAGGAACTTTGTGCATATGTGATCCTTGCTTACCGTTTTTCCCATCGACTACATGTAAGCATACACCGCAAAAATTATAAATGTTTCCTTCGTTCTACATTACAGGATGATCGTCCTACTACGACAAGATCGAGAAAGGAGAATGTTGAAGGGTGGCTGATGAACACTTACTTATACGACACTCTAAATGTGTTGAGAACCTTGTACCTAAGTGCATATTTTCACACGAATTGAAGTGCGTTTTCTTTTGTTAATAATTATGAATAATGCTGGAACTATGGGAAGTAAATATTGTTGAACGCCATGCCTATGCAGACGAGTGTGAACGAAATACTTGTTGCAATAGTCTGGATGTAACCGAAAATGTTTGAAACGTGTGAACTCGTAGACTTCTCCCCTACGGATTCCGAGATTACCGATAATAATTCAACAATCTGAAGCTCTGGAGTGATTTGAAGTTTTCCAACTTTTCACTCGTGGATGTCAACTTGCCTACGCATCAATACCGTGTTTTTCGGAAACAATGTAAATGTGCCCGTAGTAACCCCAGTCTACTCCAAAAGTAACTATTAAGAAATGCAGCCTGTATTATGAGGTAAAAAAGTGTGCTAATATACATGATAAAAAACTTCCGTGCCAACAGACACGTAAACGGCAATCCGGTAGGCAGGTTCAACGTCGTTGACCTGTAGGAGAAGACAGTAAGTGAACATGTTAGATGGGGCATAGAAGGCATTCATGAAATCCAATTTCAAAAGTGAAAACAGACTTACATCACTTTCCTTTTTATCATTCAGTGTTCGTACAGTGAAGTTTACGTGCACAATTCAGTTTTCCATCTAAGTGTAAGGTGGAGGTGAATTGGGCCCACCTGTCTGTAAGGGCTCTCGTCCATACCTATAACGGCGGATGGCGTAAGCGTCACGATTAAAAGGTGGGCAGGTTTTAAGGATTGGAATGGGCGAATAGCCTACGGTTCATCGTTGAGCTGTTGCTCGTCGGCTGCGTTCACGCCCTCGTCTGCTAGACTGATGCAGCGCTTCATAAGGCGATAGTCAGCAACCTGTGATGAAACGCTTTCTATCTCTGCGTCAGGAATGGTAGTTCGTGGCTCACCTCGAATCCATCGTTGACAGTTTTGCAACACGCCAGCAACTAAATTCAGTAAAGCACTATACGTCAACTTACCAGTAAATTCTCAGAATTGCAAGTGAGCTATCAGCATGCGCCGACAGGGAGAGCAAGCAGGTCTTATAAAAGTCCCAGGAACACATCCCCTGATGTACATCAACCTCCAGAATCCCGTAACCGTCCACAAAGAAAACCCAATTGGATAACTTGTTTTGAATGTAAACTGCTGCCGGTTGTTTAAAGCCCTTCGTAACCTTTCTTGCTGCGTATGGACTCAATTTGTCAAGGATCGGTTGGAGTTTTTTAGGTCCAGCAGACCCTTGATTTCCAGAACCTAGCAATTTCATTTCCAGTTTCTTCTTTCTTTTCTTCTAGTATCCCACTGATACGCCCTCCACATCGCCATATACAGCTTGTCACGTTTTCTTAGCCTCCTTTTTACCTGCTTATGGAGGCTTTCAACTCGATTATTAGTATTATTACCCAATGTCAGGACATCATTGTAGAATGCCGGGGACCAAAGTCGTTTACAGTTCATCCACATGTGACTTAGATATCTCCCTATATCCAGACTGATAGCGTTGATAATGCAGTTACATGCATAAAACCTGCGTTGGACGTCAGTGTACTGTTTGCATCTTACCTGCTGGTTGATTCCTCTTGAACTAATCTGCACAGATATTGAGTATTGGATTTCTTATCTCTAAGTTAGGTGCATATAAACACTTATTTCAAATGCTTACCCTTTTGCACATAGCTCTGCAAACGTGGAATGTACAAAGGACAAGATCAACGTTGGGGAAGACAGTCTCGACAGCTGCCTTCAGTGCCTTAGCGCAATCAATAACAAATGTTCGTGTGGACGAAGTTTCCCCCATTATACGCCTAAAGGAGTCCAACATTCATGCCACACCTGTCCTCTGTTCTCTTTTAGTCCACCCAAACATAATTGGGCGACTGTTACCAGTGACAACAAATTGAAACAATTTATAGCTGTACTTCTTGTTAATTCTACCACGGTGGACTTACTTACCATTGTTCATATTATAGGCTGAGTCGAAGCATACAACCTCAGGAAATTGGAGGTAGGTGGCTATTTGATCGGTACTGCTGAAGCAGACTCGATCAACCTGGCGATGCTCACCTTCACTCCGGGTTATCAGCCGACCACCACTTCTTAATTTAGCGAATACCACTGCCTGAGTTTCGTAACCTGCAGAGTAAAAATTATTAAGGAAACATGTTACTTGGTGTTATTTTCCTCCGGATATTCTTCACATAGTCATAAGTTATGTCCTTTGACATAACGTCTTTTACATACTTAACAACACGATCCGGTTCAGACCCAACTGTCAGCATGGGCGGAACAACCTTCATTTCCTCCTCCGATAATTGTCTGGACCAAGGGTCTTTCGCAAGATAAGTCACATCTTTAATGGATGGTTGTGCACCATCTTGAAACTTGGAAAAATAAAGTGATTCAAATCGTAACGTATTCCAATTCCAAATTTACAACCAATGTACTTCGATCTAAAACGCTACCCCTAACAAGTTCTTATACTACCTCTTAACTCGCTGTTTGGTGCCCTCCGACTTTTTCCGGTTACCAAAAGTACACGCCAACACAACATAGTGGTACTTCACTTCAGCAACTCCTTGATATCGACTGCATCCCCTCACAACGTAGTGAGTATTCGTCATCTAAACACAGAGTTACGTGACTTTTTGGCATACTTACTGAAATGTATTTATCGCTTCTTCGACTTGACTCCAGACAGTAAAATGTCCAGGTCGCATAATCCGCTCAAACACCTCAGAAACATCAACTCGCGTTGTGCTAGCCAGGCTAGCACTGCTCGTAGAAGCTTGATGACAATCCATGAAGCTATGAAAACGAATAGGTAAAGCATTCTTCTTAGAGGACTTTCGGCTGAAGTGTTAATAAACAGCAACGGAACGTGTTGACATTTGCAAAAACTTCATAAGCAACCAGATAAAGGCTGTAAACGTTGAAGTAATTCGGGGATCAGGGGTACCACAGGCAGCATCACGGCTTTTTTGACGCTTAGCCAACTTCTAACACAACAAGAACCATATAACGCGGATAAATTTATATTAACCCATTAACATAGCATGAAGAAATAGAATTCAACAAACAAACATGCAAAAAGCACTTCTTGTAACTGACCTGCGTCCCCAAACATTGCAAACAATAAAAACAGTTAACGAAACAGGCAACCAACGAAGACTGTTTCACAAACGAGGCATATTTGAGTAAGGTTAAGAACATAGGAACGGCAACAAAGTCTGCAACCTTAATAAACGAACGAAAATCTCGTTATCACGAAACCAGTCGTCGAACATGGCATACCAAGATGGCAGGAAGTGACCCTACAATTGTCACAAGACAGCATTCCGATTGGCTTCCAAGTTATAAGGCGCTTCTTCAGTTTCGCCTGTAGGATACCCGCAGTCCATCTATAGTAATGGAAGGTGTGCTTGCATATGTTGTTTGAGACCACCAAGATGGAAACAACGCCGTTTGTCTCGCTTAGTCGGTTACAGAACCAGGTGGTAACGCGCCCAAAACTTCACGCCTGGCTGGGTTGACTGGGCCCCTAAATGCAAAAACAAGCGACCAGCCCACAGTACTGCTGCTTTCACCTTGTCTGTTGAAAGTGAAGTACGTACTCCAGTTCACGTTGTCTTTCTGGACTTGGCCAAGGCTTTCTGTGCCGCCCCAAGCCGCACCACTACTCCCGGAGTTGCGAAAGTGGATATCACAGGGCCACCCAGCGTGGTTTAAGGCTTGTCCAGAGGACGGGGGATTCTCTGCCGAAGTAAACAGAAATCGGTTAGCCCAGGGTAGCACAAGGACAGGAGTTTCCCAGGCAGTAACCCTTAAGCCAGCATTGGCTTTATCGCCCACAAACGGCTTCCGCCTTCAGATCCCCTCCTCTGATCCCCTATTTGCCGATGACATCAATATATGAAAGACAAAAAGTAGAGGAGATTGTCCTGGGATGCCCCGAGACGGTCTACTGCCACCGGAGTCCCAAGCGTAGGTCGATTCCAAACATGGGGCAGGGCAAAGTGATGCGCTCTAACACACTGGGAGTGGAGAGAACCAGCCACACCTCTAAGAAGTACTCAATTACCTGGGTTTCGGCAGGGAAGGACCTAGGACTAAACTTCTCGGACACACTGGCTACTGGTGCCATCTTTAAGGGAATAGCGGTAAAGGCGAACACCACCACGCACTTCGTGAGAGAGTAGCTCGGGGCTGCCACTCCCAAACTGTCCCTTACGGTATTTAGGGCCTATATTAGACAAAGCTTGAAGGTGTTCAACATGGTGGCCTCTCCTCTCCTGAAGAGAGGCTAATAATCCTGACGAGGTGCACAGAAGGGCGGCAAGGCCAGTCATCGGAGTAACATGGAAGCATATGAATAAATATCTTTATTCTCAAGTTATGAATTTAACGTGAGAGAAGCCGGTTTACAGGCCTCATCAAGTTGATAACAGCAGGGAAACACAAAAGGTTCTGGCGGTTTTGAATGGTACAGAGGGAGGACATTAAACTCCATCATAATATGCACAACGCCGGAGACGGCTGAACTTGCTCACCTTAAGCAGTTGAAGACAGCCTAAGAGATCATCTATCAGGTGCACCACTCCAATAGGACAACATTATCGGCGTAACTGAATTAAGGATCTGAAAATCCCCCCCGGGGATTCCATCTACATCCTCATTATGGATATTATCCTTTGATCCTAACCGATGTGAAATTATTTTGTCATTCGCCTGTATTCTGTGACTTGAAACTCATAACTGGTCTTTCTTTTGATCTAAAATTATCCTTAGCACCTCACTTTGCTATTGTGAGATGGTGCACTGTTGATAACATGGCGTTTCTTGCTCCCGACATTTTGTTTTGGCTCAACTTAAGGTCACTCTGCGAAGTGACTGTCTTTTGACTGTCCACTGGAAACGTTTGCTGATTGATTTGGTTCATGTAGACAGAATTTTGATCCCATTCTGTTGGGAACATTCCTGCCGACTCCCAGGTACTTAACAATTGCATTTGACTGATCAACTTTTTCGCTTTATTGTGGGTGTTCCATACGGGATATATGTTTAGAGTGTGTAGTTGTGAAGCGGCGCTATTGAGGTACTTTTGAAATTTTGATTTAACTTGTTGATGTCTGGTGGTGCCACAGATTTGTCACAAATTTATCACACATGCATCGCGTCAAATACTGTTTCGATGCCGTTGAAACACATTTTTGACGGTGTATGACTCAAGGAGTTTCAGATAGCTATACAGTAGACCTCAGTATCTTGCCTGTATCGCGTTAGCTTTGTTCCGCTGAATGTTTTCATGCGTTCATACCGAAATGATTCTCTTTTATTCGCTAAAATTGGTTCAGTAGCCATGATCAGTCCCATACTGCACCAGAAGGCAAAGACAAGGGTTAGATATAAGTTTGTCTCCCGCAGGGTGCATGCTGTTTGAAACAGCCGAAAGAAGTAGCCACAGCTGCACCAATCAACTTCTTTTTATGGCTGCTCGATGATAACGTTAGCGCAAATGGCTTACCATCAACACTCTAGTAGCAGGTGAACGCATCGCCCATCCAGCGTGTATACAAAAAGGCCCTTAACTGCTTCAAATTACTAACGGGAAGGCTTTTCTCCCATGAAAAATTATCACTCTTCTCGTTCTCCGCTAGCTCTGTTTCCCGCATTGCTTTTTAAGTAGTTCTTTTTAGTCTCTGAAGGTGCTTGCAAGGACTGGGATTGCCGCCTCCGATGCACAAATGAATGCGCCGTGATCCAATGGAAGCTACTAACCACGTGGGCAGCCCTCAACACTACTCAATGAGGAAGAGCTACACAGGGTCCTCGAGAAATTGCCAAAACTCCGTATAGGAAAGCCCTTAGTACCCCATAGAATTAAGTAGTCTGGGTTGAAGCGGCGTGCCAGTGCCTCATGTGCTCCACTCCGCATTCTGTTTCAGCACTCCTTAGACAGACAAATGCTTCCACAAGAGTGGATCGTGCCATTCCCTCCCCCGTCCACAAAGTAGGCGACAGAAGGAACCTGAAACGCCACTAACCTATGGCAATTTCGACAGTGGTGTTGAAAGTTATGGATAGTCTGGAAGACGACCATGTCAGTGAGTACTTGGACAAAAAAGGAGCACTAAGTGATGGTCAACACGGCTTTTTTAAAGGAAGGTTCTGCACCTCAAATCTACCGGTAGCTGGACTACAAGCTGGGACCTCCTCTTCCCTACTGATGTGATTTTCCAGAATTTTGTCAGGGCTTTTGTAGAGTCTCACATGCAGTTCTCGTCCGCAAGATATCAAGGTCTTGAGTTAACTGTCAGGTGCCGTCCTGGATGGAGGACAGCCTAGACGACCGAGAAGTCTGGGCAGAATAAACTAAGGTCTGCTTGATCCGGAGAAGATAATGATTTGTTGTATCACAAGGAGCGATTCTAGGTCTGCTACTATTCCTTCTTTTGCGAATGACCTTCCACCGGGCCCCAGACCCCCACTTCTACTTTATGCTGAGGATGATAAGTTATGGAGATCTGTGACTGTAAAGCATAATCAAATGCAGGACAAAGTAATCCCAGATTTCCCGCCCGGTGGATGAACGACGACGGACTAGCACTTAACCTGTGTAAGTGCCGAACCGTATTTCTTCACGCCCCTAACTCATTAGGGTATCCTACCCCCTCTGTTGCACTCAACTTCCCCATATTGCCAGGAAGAAAGGTCTAATCGGCAAGCTAAACACTTGCCCCAATTAACCGGTAGGTGCCCGGAGGATATCCCTTCTTCCTACTCGCCTTCCATTTACAACCAGTTCGAAAAAACTTCGGGTGGCACAACACATGAGGAAACCGTGTGCACTAAGATCCTTGAAAAAATATCATAGAGTTGAAGCAACTTACGTGAGCTCATAAAACACAATTAATCGGACAGTTTTTGATGTCGGTAAATTATTCGGCGTGCACGTTGTCATCTCTCACTCTGTGTGTACTAAAAACGACCTGCTTTTTATAAGGCACTTGACATTTGTCCCACATTCTTTTCTTTCGGGAAGTGCAAATGAAATTCGTTCCCGTGAAAAAATCAACATGTGTAGGAACTTTAGCCATCCGTTATCTTACTATATTCTGTACATTAACTCTACTTATTTTAACCTGCTGATTATCTTTGAACAGCGAAGCCATATTAGCCAGTGTTTTTTCAGTTTGATTTAGGCATATAGAAACGCCTGTACATCGATTGGTACTCGTACTTGCACGAATAAATTATCGCGATTATAAATCATACAGTACCTACAAATTTGATCAACATCCAGCAGCCCATCTTGCTACTCAGAGCTACAGCAGGTAAGTGGGAAGACTCGCTGCATAGGAGACAAAAAAGACCAGAAACCATCCCTCAGTACCTAGAAGCCATCTGGAGGAAGGTAATAAAATCAAACCACCACGCAAAAGGATATTGGAAATCATTGGATATTGTAATAGTGACGTGTTTTCGCTCGTCTCTCAGCTTTTGGATTTTCCCACATTGAAAAACTCCCACTTGCAATACTCAATCTAAAAAGATCGGAAATTTGCAGCACTTCTGTCCTGCACGCACCTCACCGCTGCGTATTCGTCAGCTCACTTCCCACCAGTTGAAAATTGGCATTATTATCCCTTTGAACCAACCGGTCTACCTCCTGTCAGTGGTTCTTGGGCGTTTCAACTGCCAAACTGCCTTAGCTCTCGGTTCTCCTCGGAGGTCATTCCCCAGGAAATATCTTTCCTGGTTATACATACACATCTGGAGCTTACGGTTAAACTCGTTGGTCAAGAGCAGAGGATCAAGTGACAAGTGTCTGAAGGTGAGCCAACATAAATCGTCTTCCCTTATCTATTCTGTCCTTTTGCTGCATTCAGTCTTCAACCCTCTTATTGTTGATACTATTTGTTTTCCCAAGAAGTTTATATCATAGCGACATGTCTGCCCAAAACGCTAGATCCGAAGCTTTGACACGGATAACGCGGTCGTGCACAAAAAGGGACAATAACACCCGAAACAACACACTAGTCTGTACTAGAAGACAAACAGAGGTAGGGCAGAACACCGAACTTCTAAAGAAGTGGCCAACCCATGTTTCTAGAATTCCAGTCGCCATCAGACAGGTGACACAGAGTAGCACTAGCCCGTCACAAACTAGTCCTATCTTGAGCAAGGATCATACCATGCCTGAAAATAGAAGACGACGTAAAAGGCTTCAGAACAAGGCAGCCACAAGCAGTTCGCCACAATCCGTAGCACCTTATTCATGGAAGGAAGGCTGTATTACGACACCCGATGGCTGCAGTGTTTGCACCAAAGTTGTTTCGGTAGTCGATGAGGCATTTGCATGCAACCTATGTCAACGATGGGCGCATTGCCACTGCGACACCAAAGTCCCCCGACAATACTATAACTGATGAAGAGACAACCATGCAAGTGGTTCTGGTACATCTGTCCAGAGTGCAGGAAAATGCCCGCACTCCACAGAAAGCCTGAAGGAGATGCTCTCCGCCACGCAAAAGCTACCAGCATCCTCGAATAAAGTAGGGTTAACACCAAAGGATAACACAGAGACCTGGAAACAGACCTAGAGCTCCAGCTGCGGGCACGCCACCTCGCGTGGGGACCATATTAGGTCAAGTCTCCATACCTCCTACCCGGCCCCAGGGACGTCAAGCGCATGGCCAAAGACATCGACCGCTGAACCCTCTACGAAACCCATTCCAAACACCCACACACCGTGACTGAGAAACAACCAGTGGAATTACTCAAACCCATTGGGAAGTCGGGCGTGCCACCCACAACGAACCCAGGTCACAGGAGGACCAACTCGATCATTTTGTTCAACGTCGATGTATCGACAGACTCATTGTTGGTCGAGAGGGAACGGTTTGACAGCCGAATGTGGACCGACTACTGTCAGATGCTGGGACTCCCTCCCCTCCCTGCAACTGTGTCGCCTTTCTCGAGGAAGCCGTGCACCCCGAGATAAGCCACCCCCTTTACGTGTGTCCCTAAATACTGCCAAAGAGGCTGAAGACACCCTCCTCTCTCGCGACAACCGGACGTTGTTAATGCCTGTAAAATTCGGGCCAGGCCTGACAAGCCATGGTCAATAAGAGGAGGAGAGAAAGTCAGCGGTTGGAAATCCCAACAGAAACAACACTATAGTTGTACATGGGATTCCAGAATTGCCAAGTGACCGCTCGGTCAAAGATCGGTACTTTCATGACGTCCAACAATGGCAATGGCTCTCAACCAAAGTTGGTCTCAACAGCATACCGGCCAACAGCGTCAGTAGACTGCCAAGGCCAGCGCACCTGAAGACCATACCCAATCCCAGACTACTCGCCGTCCAGTTCGACTCATATGCCTCCCTCACAGACGTTCTACAGGCATGGTATAATGCGAAAGATCGCATGGGTGGCTCAATACGTATATGTGAAAGTAAGCCTAGACCCACAAGGCAAGAGGAGAGACGGCAACCACCAAGATCTGGAGTCAGTGGTCGTCACACAGGCGCTGACCAGTGAGTTAGATACATCAAGTAAAGAAGCCACCACTGCCACAGCCCCCACCCAAGTTAAAACAAAACACAAAAAACGGAACAATGCCAGTCCTATGAGGACTGGCGAGGCTAGACCCAACCACGTAAGCGCTCATCCTGCGAAAATACACAACCAGACCTCCCCTCTCACCAGGCACACTCTAATATGTATGTACAGCAACGTTAGGGGGCTAAGAGGGAAGGTAGCAGAAATGAGGACGCTGCGTGAACATCAGCACTCCGACATCATATTCATCACCGAATCCTGGCTCTCGCCGGACATCTCCGACGAAGAGATGCATGTTACTGGCATGGAACTCTTCCGCAGGGACAGGGAACACAGGGCAGGAGGGGGTGGCTATCTACGTAAACTCTTTAAAGGCAAGGATGGTTAGCGATACGGCCTTAACCCAGCTCCCAGAGTCTCTATGGTGCTACTTCACTCTCCACAGTACCAAATACCTGCTCGGAGTCATATATCGGTCCCCACCAGCTCCCCTACACATAAGGAAATGATCATCAAGGCTATCTTAACGACTTCCTCTGCAAATTACGATTCCGTAGTCATTGCCGGCGACTTCAACACCCCGTCCATCCTCTTCGAGACGGAAGGGAGACGCATCAGATCCTTCAATCAGAAGCTGAAGGATGCAATTAAGACTGCTGGCCTCTCAGAGAAAGTGGGTGATGCTACACGCTGGGGACCTAACGGAAACGCATCGCGCCTTGACTACGTTCTGACGAACGATGAACTTCTCATTGAGGATGTTTGCATCCAACCTCCCCTTGGCCTCAGTGACCACGCTGTAATCACCTTCTCCATGATAACTAGGGAGGCTCTGCAACTGGAGACGCCCAACACCTTCCCTTGCTACAGCAAGGCCAACTATGAGACCATGAGGGACTACCTCATGAATGCATCATGGCCAGTGGACTGGACTCATCTCACAATAGATGAACACTGGTTGGAGGTGAAGAAAATAATCACTGGGGCCATCAGTCACAGTGTACCAGAAGTAACACACAGACAATCAATGAGAACCTCATGGTTAAAGCGTGGGACAGAGAGGCTTATCCGGAGCAAGAAGCAGGCTTGGTTCAAGTGGCGTACATCACGCAGGGAGTCTGACTTCTTGAACTACAAAAGGATTCGCAACCTCTGTAACATTAGAGTGCGTAACGACAGATTTTCCTACAAACAAACTTGGCAGCGAGGTTACAAAGCAACCCCAAAAACTTGTACCGCTTCATGTCGAGAAGAAAGTCGACCAGTAAGGGAGTGAATCTTGTCACAGGCCATGACGGGAGTGTACTGGGCAGTCTAGAGATTGCCGAGCTTTTGAGCTCACACTTCCAAGCCCAACTCAGCACTGACAAGATCCACACCGACTCGCTACGACACCGACCAGGTCGCAAATAACGAATACCTCTGTCACGTCTCTATTACAGAGAAAAAGGTGTTCGAGAAGCTATCTAGGCTACGTCCGGGCAAGTCCCCTGGCTGCGATAACCTGAAACCAGTGGTTCTGAAAAACTGCGCCGAGGTGCTCATTAAACCACTTCGCAACCTCTTTGAGCACTCAATAGACTCGTGCAAACTCCCTAAAGAATGGAAGAGCGCCATCTTGTCACCCATCTTCAAGGGAGGAGACAGAAAAAGCCCTGGCAGCTACAGGCCAATTGCCCTACTCCCTATTGTGTCGAAAGTGTTGGAAAGCCTGGTAGCTGACACCATCTGGGAATTCCTCAGAGGGAAAACACTGTCCATACTGCTCAGCACGGCTTTCGGAGTGGTCGCTCATGTGCCACCAACTTACTAACCGCCTGGGACGACTGGACACAAAGCTGGGATAATAGAAAACCTGTACATGTTGTATTTCTCGACCTAGCCAAAGCATTTGACAGTGTCCCACCCACAGTACTGCTTCACAAGATCATGTCAGCTGGTATAAGTGGACCCCTACTCTCTTGGTTCAAGGAGTACCTGGAAGGGAGGCAGTTCTGCACTAAAGTGAACAGAATAAGGTCGGAGTGGAGACCCTCGACGTCAGGAGTATCCCAAGGAGCAATCCTAGGACCGCTTCTGTTCCTCCTGTTTGTCAACGATCTGCCACACAAAATATCCTCACCCATCCTCCTCTTCGCTGACGACATAAAAATTTGGAGGGTGGTAAACGAAGAAGCTGATTGTGCAGCACCACAAAAGGACTTGCAGCAACTCGAGCTCTGGTCGTCGGAAAATGGCCTGAGCTTCAACCTGGAAAAGTGCAAAGTAATGCACATCAGTAAAAATGAAGCAAGTACGACCGACTTCCAGTACATGTTGAGCAACCGTGCTATCACCAGAGTGTCCATGGAGAAAGATTTGGGGCTCAACTTCTCCGACACCTTGGACACCAGCTCCAACTACAAAGGTATGACAACCAGAGCGAACGCCATTCTACACTTTCTGCGTAGACAGCTTGGCGCCCTCACTCCCGAACTCTTCCTCACCATTTTCAAATCCTACGTGCGGCCGCATCTAGAGGTCTTCAATACGGTGGCTCCTCCAACACTCAAGAGAGACTCTAATCTCCTTGAAAGAATACAAAGAACTGCAACAAAATCTGTTGTGGGGCTAAGGGGAAAGACGTATCCTGAAAGACTTAAACACCTAAACCTATTTACCTTGGGTTATCGCAAGAAAAGGGGTGACCTTGTTATGGCATACGAGATCACCCATCAGGCAGACCGTGCAAACAAATCAATTTTGCCTGCAACTCAACGATCTTCACTAGGAAACCCCATCAAGATAGCACACCAGACAGCCAACACCGTACTCGGGTCCAAATTTTTCTCCCAAAGAGTATGTGGTTTATGGAATGTCTTACCGAGACATATCGTTATAGCTCCCTCAGTCGACTCATTCAAGAGACAATTAGACAGTCATGTCACCTCGAGTGGACTACCACGCACGTACTCAGGTAGTCACCAACACCACTGGTCCCCAACTCCCTCCTAACTACGACTCACTATCTTCCTCCCTAATACACCCTCATTACCTACTAATTCTTCTGTAGGAACCAAACCCAAGCGACCATTCGCGCAATTCCCAAATGCTTTTCCATCCTTCTTACTTCTCTTTCTCACCTCCCTTTTCTTCTCCTTCTCCTTTCTCTTCCCTTATTATTATTTTTTCTTCTTTCTTCTCTTATTTTATTTTCCCCTCATTCTCTTACCACAACCTTACTATTCTCTTTCAGGTACCTACGCAGACAGGAGCCACGGCAGTTCCCTAAACTTCCCAACAACCCGTATCTCCCCAATCACTCTACAAATTACAACTTACTAACCCATAAAACATCCATCTCACCGAAGCTAAAAGCAAGAAAGCAGAGGGAATTTCCTCGTCCACTGCAGGAGTGAACCGAACAACTCGAACCAAGCCCTAAGAACTAGACGCGAGAGATCGAAAACTACCAGTTTTCTACGCTCGCACTATCAATATTGGAAATTGGATTGGAACTCCAAAGCTTTAGGCGAGTAAAGTAAACGCACATTTGCTACTCTTGATAGTGCACAAACGAACAAAAAGGACTGAGCTTCTTGATCTAGAGGTGAAAGTTCAGAAAACGAGAATATTCTTTACGTGTATGACTGTTGTTGAATATTGAGGACTGTTAACTGTTGAGAGTTTAATTTCTATCAAGGTTGTTTCTCAGATATCACGAGTAATGTAAGTCATTTTCTTTCACAGTGTTCTTATTCGATATGATGATGCTGAGAAACGAACCATCCTCAAGAAAACTGAGCGAAAAATACACTCGTGACATATAGAAATGGCTGTGAGCACTGATTCAGCTGAGTTGAATAGAAACGAATTTACCGGAAGACTGCACTTTCTTCTGTATCCAATAGGAATATACTTAATCTGATTGATAGCTGTCAATCTCAGATTCATGTAGCTTCGACTTACATACAAGGCGTCAGGCAGGCATGTTATAAATTTAGGGTAGCAACAGTGAATACATGGCAGATCACAAACACTGAGATAGTAAGAAATAGTTGTTTCTCTTCCAGCCCAATTCCTTATTTCACGAGCTGTGTAGGATAGGCTCCAGGTTTGTTTCGTCTGAAAATGCTAGAGACAAAAATATTTTCGTTTGAGAAACTTGCTTTAGCTGGCTACTTTTTTAAAAGTAGCTAGAAGGCTATAACTATTTACAGTATTGAGAATGACTTTATGTCATCCCTAAGTGCATCTAGGTTCACGTATAGAAGTATGAGCAAACGTGGAAGTAAGATAACATAACTTAAATCCTCTTGTTACTACTTTGCACAGAAAATAATAAACAACATAAACTTAACTGTAATCTAATGCCAGGGATTCTGAAATGGATTTAAACGGTAATCTTTTCTTAAGTGAGACAGAAATAGTGAGCAGGTGTTTGAAGTAGCCTCACCAGTGAATAACCTATCCAGAAGCAAACTGACTGCAGAACATCTGCTGATGGAGCTTTCTTTTGGGTTGACGAAATGTAGCAAAACATCAACTACTTGAAATCAGTCAACAGTTTGGTTATGAGAATGTGTCTAAACTAAAATGACTGTGAATATTGAGGTAACCTAAAATTAGGATAGTATCAAATTTTAGGATTTGTCCTGGTGCGAACTTGACAGACGCAAAGACCAATCACTAATTATTCGAACTTGTTATATACCCACGAATAAGAGACCAAGGAAGAACACGATAGCGTAGTCGGATGGAATAGTATATTTGGATGGTTATGCCACAATACCGATGCGTTCCAACTAACTGGCTAGAGAGTCGAATACGAGCAATGCAACGTAACACGACAGCGTGCCAAATGGCCAGGACGCTTGACCGGGTGCCTTCAGCTTAGCGTGTCCAGTTAAACTATCAAGGTCAGCATCAATGTCGAAAGTCGTCAAACCCTAGGCTATTGATTTTGGGGAAGTGTATGATGCTACAAAATTAAGCCCAGTGTTTGATCGTAATGTCCAAAACAGGGGTTGCGTGAGAAGATCGGGAAGAACACAGATATGAAAGAACGTCGAAACTGGGCCAAGCTTTTAATGGTGACCTTCGTTTGTTAGAGAATGTAGAAGTTCAGACTACTTTTGATATCAGAGATCATGAGATGTTACTGTTTTGCGTAGATTATCTACAGATAACCATTAAATCAGAGCTTTCATCTCTGCATTTTCTACTATTGGATTAACTTTGTGATGGTAAGGTTATCACAACCTTAGAAATCGATTCCTTTATCAACTGACGGTAACTATGAACCACTGGGGAACATTATCAACAGGACCATCATTCGAAATGTTTTTTAAACTGTAGCAGCCACTAATATAATGACATTCCACCTAGGATTACAAACTAAACATCTGTTGCCGGTCGGATAAATCCTATCTATAGAAGCGTAAAGTCACTGTGCATGTATAGAGCCATATGGAATCCATGTAGCACTAAGGTACAGAGAAACTAGAGGTCGTTTCCGGTTACACTCGTTCAGAAGTATTAATCTAACCTCGAGAACCTATATCAATCGATGATCAAGAGAATTTCTGATTCACAGAAAATACTTTAATCCGTCTAAGCAACACACATTTTGCATGCAGCCATGTAAAAAGTTCTAGATGTAATCCTGGTTGAAGACACCCAAACTAGACTAAGTTACACTGAGAGAACCTCTAACGCCTATCCTACACTGATCGTTTTGGCGCAGTGTTATAGTGTGGAATAAGATTACCATAATCTTCATAAAAAATTCTAAATCCCTGAAGTTTTCTACGACGGATCATGCTGCACCAAAGTTTTGAGAGAAAGTAAATGAACCACGGAAGCGATGATAATCAATAAGATAGTCAAATCCAGAACGACCTGGTAAAAGGCATATATGTATATATAAACAATTGTATTTTGTATATATTTTTGACGTTGCAGCACACCTTTGTTGTATTACTGCATTTTCCGTTTGTCGAGAAAAATGAGCTGCCATCAACAAGCAGAATACCAAGATTGCTGCTCAAGCGTCTGCACGTATATAACTCAGGTTATATTAAGTTGTCACCATAAGAATATAACAAAGTGACAAAAAGATTATAACACACAGGTTAATGGATCTCATCGGTTTGCAGCTCTTTTCCAATATCTACCGGACTTAGATGTCACCCTGTCTAGAGCTTAACAACGTTTATGCGTCAAAACTAGATGGAAAATGCTAATTTCCCGTAGAAGTTTCAGAATTGAGCCAGAATGGGTGTTGTAGGGATGCAGTAAAGACAGAATGTAGATAGACTAAGTGGTCTCGGCCTTTACATTCAGATTTATCACGGCATAGGCGTTCATCCAGTAATTACTTCAAGATCCTAGGAACCTTAAGTTAAACATATGGAGAATCGTCACTAGATGATCATCATAATGACATTCTTAGAAACCCGACTGGAACCATGCATCAAACAGGAAACCTCCTTGAACAGTTACGTTTTTCCTCTTCTGCTATCTACCACCATTAGAAGCAATGCAACTTAAGTTATTCAGTACTCCACTTGTTACTAGCTCGAAAAAAAATTTGACAGATACTCAGTGACATGTGAATTGCACCAATGTAGTCTGGATATGGAATAGGCTGGGGGGGGGGGATCGAATGACACCCTAAAACAACTTCATTTGCTTTTACTTTTATTCCAATGCTTCTTGGTGCTGCTATTATCACTGATTCGAATCCTTTTTGTACACTTAATAATATCGAACTGTCCCCCTACCAGTATTCGTCTCATGTCCTCCTCAGTTCTTTTCCCCATCATTATTATGATTACTACTACTACCCTTATTTTTATTATCCATGCGGTAGTTTTCCCTGTTCGGATCCTTTCTTTCATTCTCTTCTGTTTCATAGTCTTTATTACAAGTCCTTCTTATTACTGTTTTCTGTTTTAAATCAAATTTAAAACAATTATTTCCTTTCAATAACTTCGACAAAACAATGAGAAGACGTAAATTGTATGAACCGTGTAATGTATTTGCACAGCATACTTCGAAATATCTGATCATACAAGTATTTGTCATAGATATTTAAATGAAAGTCCATGACGATAAGGGGTGAGAAGATGAAAAGAGGTCAAGTAGGTAGTCTGAATTAAAGGTCGAATAACAATGAAAACCAATAGAGCGAAAATAATAGTTTTGGAGTTGGATTTACTAAGGGAGATTTAATGTGGCAAAAAATTGTTTTTGAACATACAGGTGGTTTAAATTTCTTTTTGCTAAGACCTCAACAAATTTTAGGATCCGTCCCCAGCAGGTTTCGTAAATAGGTCTCAAGGAAGCAGCCACATCAATCTTGTGACCTGTTTCAACAATATATTTGGCGATCGAAGAACGTGGACGTCTGCTACCATTTTTTATGTTTCAGGCGACTTAATTTGCTTCTCAAGCCACCTGAGAATACGTTTCAAGGCCCTTGCTTGCATAGGTCAATGAGTCCTCCATATGTATGTGTCACTAGATGCACATTTGAGTCGGTTGATGCAGTGGGGTGTTACACTGTCTTTCACATGCTGTAGGGGTTTGGGAGGGACATACAGGCTTGGAGGCTTCTGTTAATCGAACCCCAGCTACATAATAATTCCTTTTAACAGCAGCGTTAAGTCTCTGCTTTTAAGGATTGCACTATGAGAGTCACCTTTGTGCGGAAGACTGATAAAGACATCCTTTTTCGGGACGAACTGGAGATCTGCTTTCGGCGCTCCAGTTATTTTGTGCTGCCTATTAAGTTTTGACGTATAGTTATTTTCCGACAGTATTTCAGTCATTGTCCCTCTTTCGTGTTCCAAAGTATCCTCCGTGTATATTCGTTGAATCTACTGAATAAGCGCGTCACTAACGCTTGCTTGTATTGAGTCGGAGAAAAGCTATGATAGTTAAAATATTGCCCTGTCCATGTAGGTTTTCTATAAACAGATCATTTTATGGATCCACCCTACTTCCGACTAACTAATATTTATAATACAGCGCTATCAACTTAGCAGAAATGTACGCTCTCATATGTGAATTTCACTTTCTTTTCATTTTCTCACCCCTTGTCTTCATGAATTTCCATGTAAATACCTGTGACAAGTATGTGTGGGATCAGATAGTTTGAAATGTGTTACGCTAATACATTACACAGTTCAGACAATTTACATCTTAAATTGAATTGCTTTACATTTTATCTTTACCTCTCCTGCTTACTTTCTTTGTTTATCTCTTAAATCTTATCTTAATCCAGATGGTGGAAACGGCTGTCATGCGACGTGATTCTGTTAGCAGCGTATTCATATGACAAATCGCACATCACCCTACCAACTTACCTGACACGCTACTGCTCACCAGGTTAACTAGAGTTACAGTAGGCAAGCGGTAGGCTATACTGCATTGTTGTTAACCGAAGACCTAAACTAGCTAGGCAAGATGTAGAAGTAAGCGTGAAAAAAGAAGCTGCTCACTAGATAGTAAAGCAGACACTGAATGGTAGGGTCGTCTGTTAAGTGTGGAAAAAGTAATTGCATGGAATTTTTCTAGCTACTGTGTCTTATTCGTCTCACAGACTTCAAATGTTCTGATCTCAAACTTAAATTGATAGAGACAGATGGCTTTTAACCACTAAAAAGCTACAATGTTTTCACATTAATGGGCATAATGCTAAGATGTTCAGTTCAGGAAACCGCACTAAATTGATCTATGGTTTTACATTACCATTTAGTCAACTGAGATGGATTGAACATATACTACACATGCGAAGCAACCACTTACCTAGACTTGCATGCTGGAAGAAGTTTTAATAAATTAAAGTGGCCAGACCAAGACATGGTATCAGTCACTGAAGTCTCGTACTGTTGGTCTGAGTTGTGTGGGGATATGTAGAATGCCTGGTTGGAGTCCGCGAGACGATAGGAATCAGTGGTTGAGGACTCTCGATGACATGGTTGGAAATCGGTAACAGTGGCGCAGATGTATTTACTACCTATCATCTTCTAAAGCTTGAGTATTTGCAATAAACATTACCTCTAAATTGCTTATCCCATCACACGACTTTGTCTACTTCGATATCAGTCTTTTTCTATCCACCTGGTTTTTGCATACTACTGTGACTTGTAGCAGCTTGGGACAATGCACCTACGTGTGAGGTTCTACGTTGATTTTTGTCTGTTACAAGATTTGTAAAGTATGAAATAGGAGCTTGGGAATTAAATGCCTCGTTTGATTCGTGTCTACAAGTTAAGGTACGCAGTTAGACTAAGCTAGACAGAAAATATGCTTGAGGCATTGATAAAGGTGCTTTCTCGTTGAAAACGAGCTCTGATGAATACCTATACTTGGAGAGCATCTTTTATGTGAGATGGACAACTAGCAAGCTAAATATTGGTGGTGTGATCGAAACTGCGAACTCGAATGGACTATGTTGCGCTCAGGCACCATGTATTATGATTTGAAAAGAATTAGATGACTTGATGTTTCTAACGTCCTAATGCTATTGTATTCCAGTTATTTTTTAATGTTTCATGAAAACTCCGCTTCTGATTAGGCAATGCTTCAAAACCTATCCCATTGTGTTTCTTTGTACTAAAATAACTTGAAGAATGGGTGTGATTAATTGGACACTGACTATATTTGTGGAATATCGCTGCTCACAAATGCTGAAGTAATCAGTCATTGAAATGAGGGTATGTAGCAGCAGCTAATTTCAGCTCATAATTAGTGTCCATTTCGGTGCATTTAATTCATACTTTTGTTGATAATCTTATTTCAGTCTCAGTCTGAGCGGAGAATAAGTTCTAAACCACTATCAGTACGTAACCAGAATGTCGAAAAGGCTAATTTTTCAGGTAGGAGTAATGCCTCAATTAGTCTAAGAGACCGTAGTTAAACATAACGAAGTGGTGATATATCTGACTTTACACGTCCGTAATTTAAAGCAACCTACACTATTAAATTAAAAACTCTATGCAGTGTAGTCAGCTCTGGAGAAGTGATGAAGAGAGTAATGTAGAGTAAAACGTAATTTGTAAGCTTTTGAAAAATACTACCTAATGCTGTCACTTAAAGTGTAAAAGGTATCGGTGTTTTGCATGGTTTGTTAAAAATAGAAATCCTAATAACCACATATGTTCGTCTGCATCAAAGGAACAAAAAATCTGCATCACTAACTTTAAATGTAAAATTGACTCTTTCGACCAAAGTGATCTGCTAATCACATTAGAAATGAACACTGCCTTCCAGACAGTTGACTGTTGGATAAGTATATATTGAATAAACAGATATTGCGTGTTGTCATCAGTGCTAACTATTTTGTGATTATGGTGATGTGATTTAGGTGCTCATGGCATGTTACGGTGTTCTACCATCTTACGTATCTTAAATACAATGATTTCAGCGGATTTGATCAAATACATAAAGATCTTGATAATATTGATGAGACAGATCAGCTTTTCATAGACGTCAGAGATCAGTATTTCAGGTAGAATTCTGGGCTGAATAATATAGTTAGCTGACTCAGGTGGCTGGGATTTATGTTACGCACATCTGTTCACAGTCCATGCAGTTGCACAAGGTTAACTGTAGTAGGTTCAGGATGGAGGAAAGTGAATAGATGACAAGATGGAAAAATGACACCAGTCCACGAGGTCTTTGACAACTGATCTAGACCATGTAGGAAATCTAGAATTCAAGCTTTGGATACAGGTGACCAGAGAAACCAGTGGTTGAAGACTGTAGGTGATATGGATCAGAATCAATCTCGATGACGTAAGTGTATCCACACACGGTCTTGATCTAAAGTGTGATGCTGAATTTCAGTGATTTCTCACTCCTTCTTGCCCTCTTTTAACGAATTTTCCCACTTCTAGCTATGTCTTTCTTTATTCCTTCAACTTTCATCTTACTGCATTCTTGCTTGATGTGCGTGGTATGGCAGCACAGATCGGTGTGTGGTAATGCTAGGACCCAGGTTAACATTGACTGACTAACTTCATTCTAGGCAAAATTAGCCACTCTACCGTCGGCCAGTTGGGGGGGGGGAGGGGGGGGGCGGGGAAAGCCTAAGACTTTCGCAACAAATTCAAGACCATTTATAGAAACACTGAGGAAGTTTAGAATAATTCTATTTTTCCCAACGAATTATCAATTTTTGCGGATTTTTGCATCACGACTGCGTGAAAGTGAAATTGAACTAAGCAAACCATGAAGAGGAACCAAAATTTTCTCTTTGTCGTTATTCGCGGACAGCTCAATAAGACAATGTACAGATGGCTGACACCAGAAACTGTTGATATGAAAACAGCTTTCGCAAAACGATATTTTCCTTTCAAGTCAAGCAGATAAAACTAATCTGAATCAAAATCCTCAGAGTTCTAACAGAGGTGAAATTTGGTTGTCACATATATAAAGGCTACTGTGTGAAATGACCAAACCTCATATTTTCAAAGCCATATTTGGAATAGTCGGTGCGATACTAACGTAAAATTTTCGCTTTGAGACTGAATTAGCAACTATTTAACTCTGAATAATTAAACAAGACCTCTCTTTACCTACAGTAGATTCACATAAAAATGCAAAATAATCAGAAGTTTAGTAAATAAAAACCATGGGATTAATAATGTTTTTTTTCCATATTTTGACAACATACTTATAATTCAGGATCGGTACACGTCAATTTGTAGTGTAAAGTTAGTGGAAGCATTTATCGGTAAAACAGGCAGGAGAAACATAATACCTGAAAGACATTTGTTACACCTCTTTCGATCCAGGCTTTACACAACAGTTCAGGTTAGTTAGATACAGTAGTGAAAATTTAAAGTTAGTGTTTAGGGAGCTTGGTCAATATGTTTGAAAACCACCTATAGTAAAATCACTAACATTGGTGTAGGGAACCAAATAATTTCGTAAGTCTTCAGAAATTTAGTGTTGTTGATAGTCTGGTACATAAAATTGTATCAAAGTGCTAGGTACTTAAGTCAATACACTCACATTAATGTTGGATTCATATCCTCTGAAATTTGATTGCTAAAAATTTAACTTATGTTTTCCTCACTTGTTTTTTGAGCTATTTTCCTCACAGTAGTGAGGTATTCATATTTTTAAGATATCAAGTATAATATCAATTGATCAATCAAGTTTAACAATGTGTTGTTGGCAAGTTATTTAGCTTGATACTTTCAAATGCACTTAAAAATGGAGTGTTAGTATTGCCAGGCATATCTGTTATATTCCATTTTTGTCTGTTTATTAGAAATATCACACAGTGAAACAGTAGCATTTACTGGATAACGTTTCGGACATAATTTATTGTCCATATTCATATCAGGTAACTCCACAACTTCGAGACAGTCTTCATATATTCCTAGTTTTCTCTTCTTCTCTGTGATGACAAGGGTAGTAGAATTTTCCATATATCTGGGACAGGTTCAGCATCATTTCGACTGCATGTGTTTGGTGTTGATTCGATAAACCAAGATTCAGTCGGTTATCAATCTCTCCTCTCCTTCCACCCAACTAAGTTAGTTTTCAACACTGTCACCCTATCCCACCCTACTGTGTGATTGTGTGCCATCGCATGCAGAGCTATAACCGAGTTTTCCTCTAGATTCTCATCTTATTAGGATCTACCGATCTTGATTTAGCCAAGTTTTTGTGCTCTGTTATTCTAATCGGCCCTGGTAGACTGCTTTGACCTATGTACTTGACCTCGCATTCACTGCAAGGGATCTGGTAAAACCAGATTATTTTGCTTGATCGCATTGATAGGATCTTTTAACCTAGAAAGCTTGTTTCTATGTGAGTTTGTTGGTTTCAATGCCACTTTAATCCCAGCCTTATTGAGAATTCTTTGCAGTGCTTCTGAGGTGCTTTCCTCGTATGGTAACACAGAAGAGGCTTTGAATTCTCTCTTAACCTTGTCGCCATTATTACCATTAGTAATGAGATTATTATTAATAACACCTGTATTACTACAACTACTACTACTACCACTGCTAATATTTTTCTTTCGACTTCTTATGAATTTCTTTATAAATTTTGGTGGGTAATTATTGAGACGTAGGGTATTCTTGATGTATCTCATTTTTTGTCTCAGATTTTCCGATTTACTGGTAAGCTTTTTTTCTCTATCACTTAAGCATTTAACTATGCCTACTTTAACTTAGATGGGGTGGAAGGACTCGAAGTCTAAGTAGCGATTCGAATGGGTAGGTTTCCTCTAGACACTAGTCTCTAGATTTCTTTCTTGTATTCGTTTAGTCTTGCAATCCAACATTGCTAGCTCACCTTCTTCACTTTCTAAGTCACAGGTGAATTGGATTGCATTTACTGCTGAATTTATATGTGCCAAGAACCTATTGATGTGTTCCGAATTAAGTACTGTAAAAATATCATCTACATATCTTAACCACATCTTTGGATTAGGACTAATTGTTTGAAGGGCCACCTGTTCTCAACTATCCATCGATATGTTTGCGACGATAGGGGATATTGGTTATCCCGTGGCAACACCTTCAGTTTGCTTATATATTTTATTTTGAAACCTAAAAGCTGTAGATGTTAGGCACAATCTTACTCCTAGTATGATTTCCTCAGTCGGCACCTTAGTTCGATGCTTAAGTTCTTTGTTACTTTTAAGCCCATTTCTAACTCCCTCTAGAGCCATGTCAATCGGTATATTTGTATAAAGGCTAGTTATCTCAAAACTAACCATATTTTCACTGTCGTCTAGTCCATGCTGTAAGTCATAAGTCATGTCCATTAGACTTTTGGTCAATTTGATGTATGCAAATGTTATTTGCTGGTAATTCAGTGAAGCAGAGTGACTAAAATGATGCTGAACTACTTGTTCCCATTTATAAATAACTTTCCATTGGAATCTTCCACTTTTATTGCTATATTTGTGCAATGTACAAATTGAGTTTGACATTTCTAAAAATATTTTACACCACTATTATCGCTGAAAATGATTGAAGTGAATCTTTAGTCATCATGCATGAAGGATAAAAGTGTAGTTGAACTGTACAAAAATTGAATGGGCGTTGCAATTCAGTTGAATATAGTATGCTTAGCCTTCCATATGACGAATGTTCTACTCTTTTAGAAATGCTTGTTTAAGGGAAGAAGTACACTGAGTTACTTGCCCTAAGCTAAAAAACTCACTAAGATTCCTTTGTGCATTTTGAAACCAATATTAAACAGTGACTGTTACCCACTTTATGTTACGTCAGTAGAATCTCTCAACTTACACAGCTCTCTTCTAAGTGAGGTTTTAGACTGACGAACCATTCTAGTTCTAGCCTTATTGAGAATTCTCTCCAATTCATTCATTTAGGCTAAATAATTTAGTCTACCGAATACCCTACAATGGGTGCTAGGTTAAATACATAAGTCATAGTGGTAAACCAGGGCCAGTTGACCTGTTCAAGCACAAAAACTAATCTAAATCAAGATTGATAGACACTATTAGGATAATTAATCCTGTAAAAAGTTCGACTTCAGCTATCCATGTGATTACAATCTACTGTACTATAAACGTTTTGCTCCCTATTCAGTAACCATTTGTAAGCAAGATACTCATTACTTCAGCCGTAAATGCATACGGAAATACCCTAAATGTGAGAGACCTTTTATCTGCATTCATTTTCGATTTTGTTAGACTGGCAAAATGATGATAGCTTTGCTTTTTCCCGTTGAAGATGTGTTTATCGTTTAGGATTTCTCTTATATACTGTGGATTCCTGACATGCTTAATGTGATGTTTAAGACCTCAATATGTCACTCTAATGATTACAGTATTCAGCTGATATGTATAACATTAGTGTTATTTTATTTTCGTGTATATTGTCTAATTTGGGATTATAATTTAGTATTCCTACGTGCCGCAATGAATTCTGCAAAGATAGGGGAAATAGAGAAATTTCACAAACAAGGGAAAAAAGAAAATCAGTTTATACAAAGATCTCTAGAAAGGAACATAAGTGAACTGGAAAAGGAAGAAAAACAGCTGGAAAATAACATTAAAAGAATGGCCGAAATGGGAATGAAATCTGCCTGCGGACCATTAGCATTGCAGTTATCAAAAATCCGTGCTATGAAACTTAAATTGTTAGGATTTGGGAGCCATATGGATTGTATACAATCAAAACAAACAACTTCTCTTATTGCAGTGAGATATGGCGAATCGGTTGAATCAGCTACAAAAAACATGAAAAGCTTTAATAAGGTAATCATTATCCCTCATTAAAATGTTTGGCATCTTTGTATTACTGTTTTAATGCCTGGATATCTCGTCTTTTTGCGTTGCAAAATTATCTACATTTTGTAATCTCTTTCCAGACTTAGGCAATGCAGCTTTCTGTAGTAAACATTAGGAAGGGGGATCTTTAATCTCTGTAACCTGCATACATATAGAAATCTCTTCAGTCAATAGATGTCTTGATCAGTTACAAGTTGACAATGTAATTTGGCATCAATCCTTCTTTTTCATTCTGAGAATATAAATTCTACAGATTACAGTCCTTCATCTGAAAAGCCTGACGTAATAAGATTATAGGCCTTTCACACAAGGTTACCAAGTTTTGTGCATTCAGTCTTATTGTCCCTGAGGAGAAAATACAACGGAAGGGAACCGCTGACTAACAGTGTTTCCAATTACAGTAACATATTTTTAAATAATTTCATAAAGTCTTTTCTATTCAAATATTCGAAGCTAATTTGTAACTCCCGCAGAAGTGAATTTTAAAGCTTTGATCTGTAGATAAGGGTCATACACATATGTACTAAGTCGGTTGATAAGCTTCTAGATAATACAAAAGGCGAAAGTAGTTGTGATTACAGGATAAACGCTTGGTAAATAATTGATGTTTTCATTAAACCAATAAATACAAGCTATAAAACACACTTTATTTCTGACATTCATCCTGGTTAGCTGTTTATGACTGCTGACTAGTTACAGTTTCGCCTTTCGTTTCTGGTCTGGTGTGTTAACAACTCAGTTGACATCGATTATTATTATTATTATTAGTACCTTGGGTTCCTAGTGGAACATAGGGCTTCAGTAGCACGCCTCCAGTGACCTCTGTTCTCTGAGATCTTTTGAACCTGGTCCCACGACAGCCCAGAAGCTCTCATTTCCTCCTCGCACGACCTCCTCCATGTCACCCTTGGACGTCCAACTCGTCGCTTCCCATGGGGATTCCATTCGAGGGCCTGACGCGTGATGTCCTCCGTCGGCCTTCTCAGTGCATGGCCAATCCATCTCCACTTCTTCCTGCATATTTGTTGACTGATAGGTTCTTGGTTGCTTCGTTCCCAGAGTTCCTTGTTGCTTATTTTTTCTGACCATCTGATCTTCAGCAGCGAGCGTAAGCAGTTGTTGATGAATGTCTGTAGTTTATTGGAAATACCTTTCGTGACGCGCCAAGTCTCTGAGCCATACAAGAGCACTGACTTGACGTTGGTGTTGAAAATCCGTATCTTGTTCCGCATGCTGAGTGCAGAAGATCTCCACACTGGTTTCAGGCTAATGAACGCCTGTCTTGCTTTTCCGATTCTGACTTTGACGTCCTCGTCCGTCCCGCCTGTAGTTGAAACAGTGCTTCCTAGATAAGTGAAGGAGGTTACTTCCTTCAAGTTTCTCCCGTTGACGGTGATTGGAGTTTGTTGTTGTTGTTGTTGATGGTGGTGGTGCGGTATCTTCATCACTTCTGTCTTCTCTTTATTCACTCGAAGTCTCATCTTCACTGCCCTGCCTCTTCCGACAACTTGTTAGTTTTCGCATGCAGATATTCAAGTTTGTGCGACATCAGGCACAAGTCATCGTTGGCGAAATCCAAATCTTCTAGGTTCTTTTCCGCGGTCCAGCCAAGGTATGCCCCTCTTCTCGCCCCCCACTGTTTGCTGCATGATCCAGTCCACCACAATCAGGAATATCATGGGGTATAGTAGGCAACCTTGTTTCACTCCTGTCTTCACTTCAAAAGCATCACTGAGCTTCCCACTGTGAATAACTTGGCATGTGGCATCTTCATATAGTTGTTGAATGATGTGGATAAAGGTTTGCGGTACTCCGTAGTATTGAAGCAGTTTCCAAATTACTTCTCGGTCGACGCCTCGATCGAAGGCCTTCTCAAAGTCGATGAAGTTGAGGTAGAGAGCTGATTGCCATATTAAATAACACAATCTGTTAGTCTGGATGCAATCCAAAGTGTTATTATTACTATTATTACTTTTATGTTTAGAAAATGATGTAACTACTAATGTTATTACTCATAACATGTTTATTCAATTAAGCAAATTTATTTGTTTGCTTTTAATGCTAGGCAATGAAAAAAAGCAAAATCCCTCAACAAATTCAACAATTTGATGAGGCAGAATTGAATATGGACATATCAGAAGAATGTTTAGATGACCTTCTACCTTCCTTATGTATATCTGATGAAGAAGATACAGATGAACAAATAGTAAAAATATTAGATGATCTAGAGAGTGTAAATCTCAGTCGATGGCCAAGTGTTCCTGACTCTACTTTAAACAAATACAGTGCAATACTTGAAGATATTCATAAAGAAACATATTAAGTGAACATATACAACCGTAATTATTTTTTAACTTCTTTTTTAAATAATTATTATTATAATATGACTTTGTGCTTTATTTATCATCATATGATTTGAAAATTTTTATAAGATGAATATTCAGTTTTTAAAATTTTGAAATGTTTACTTTTGTATTCTCTTAACACGAAACATATGTCATTAACAATTCCTATTGAAACGTTTTTGAAAATCAATTTCTGACTTTAGTCAATACTCAACCTACTTATCTTCTGAAATTTGTTTGACTGAAATAACTCGGAACTTTTTAATGACATAAGCTTGTGAGCTATTCATCCAACTTTAAACTCTGGGTTCTATTGCCTTTTATATTATATCATACTCATATTTAAAGTATGAGGTCTTTATGTAGTTATCATTTCTTTTTCATGTTCTTATAACACGATAAATTGGCAGTATTTTTTGGTCGATATAAGATTTGGTTACTTTATATGGATAATTTTTTCATGTCAACTAAATTGAAGTTTGAAATTTAATTTCAGTTAGTCGAATAAGGAAAACTTATTGTCACCTTGTATATTATCCAGTGACATTATCATATTGGAACGGCTAGTGTATTCACAAATTCTTTACCGAGCAGTGTTTCAGATAAAAACAATACTGTAGTTTTGTGACTGCTGGTTGATAATTCTTCACGTTGTTCAGTTGAAGTTAAGTTAATTTTCCTGAACATGAACAGAAATGTAGAACTGAATCAGTTTTTAAAACTAATTGACCACTGCAGGGCAACCAACTTCATTTTGTCTAGTCCTAAGTACTGATCAAATTCTGCTGATCATTTTGTTATGTACCTCCTAAGCTAGTTGACTCATTACCTCAATACACTTTGAGTAGTATTATTTGGATGGTGTCGATAGGTAGAAAGTCCAAGAAGAGTGCCAAAAGCATGAAACTCAGGTCCATGAACTCCTGCTGATCGGCTCCATTCAACTAACATGAAGCGATTTCATTTAATGTGTAAGATTTTAAGAAAAAACTAGAAGATAGTTCAGAGGTGAGGAGAACTACTACCACTGTTTTGTTAAACACGTTATTGAAGAAGTCTAGGAATCTCCTCAGCTGGAAAACATTTTTAGAAGGAAATTAGAAACTATGCATTAGGAGTGTGGTGTAAATTTATCACATTTTATATTGGTTATTTTGCTGGCTTATTTTATGAGCACTGCTACTGTAACTACAGCGTTACTTGAAGGTGATAATCCTGTATTCCTAACTGTTCCTAAGAAATGATTAAATTTTTATGATCATACTTTTAAACAACATTACTCAAATAACAATTGAAGCTAACATAATGCCCTTGATTGCTCATGCATTCATTGGGATATTTGAAATCTATAGTACGTTTCTTTTCAAACAAATGAATATTAATCCGTTTAACGATTCACTTGATTCCAACTCATATATATTTGTTGATGCCTTTTATGAGTATCCTTCATATAAAACTCGCAGTGCTACTTTCACTATATCGCACCTTACCTAATTACCAATAACTATCGAAGCACACATGGTTATGATGAACGGCAAAATAAATTGTATCTCTACGTTCCTTCTCCTGTAGTCGAGGAAAGGGTTGTCATCACTGATAAGTGGATGAAGAGACAGGGATGAGTGCCGCAACCATTTCCACTGAAAAACATGGAGCACTGAACAGCTGTTCCGCCCCAGTATAGTACTTCTCAGCAGTGTGCACAGATGATCACACAATGGCTCGAACCCGGGACCTTCTGGTTCCATGACCACTACATTACCACTGAGCCACTGAGTTGGAACTCAATGGTTCACACTCTTCTTCTTTGCTCAGTTCATTAGGTCCTGGGTCCGAATCCTGGCCGGGTCACTGGCGCGCACTGCCGAAGAGTCCTATGGTAGGACGAAACAGTTGTCAGGTACTCACGAGTTTTCAGTGGTTCTGTAACTGATATCAATCTGTGACTAATACCAAACTGAAATCAATAAAACCCTCAAAAACCTCCAAAAATAATCGAAAATATACTAATTATGATAATACGAAATATTTGCTAATTTTGTTATTTGTTCAAATATAATACACTGGGATTACACAAATAGAAATACACCTTACACGATGAATCATACTTACTTGGTGTCCGAACTTTTCCAGACCATCCAGTCCATTGTTGGTCAGGATATATCCAAGCTAGCTAAACGAATGAAGTTTTAAATGTTTGCAGTTATGTCTCCACAAGCTGTTTCAATGTTTTTCAATTCGATCACTGACCATTTGGTTTTACTGAATATGGATACGATATATTTCTTATGAAATGGGAGGTGATTTATTGTTTGAAGCATAATCTGTAAGTCAGTTTCCTAATTATAATGCTCAACAAATAACATCACAGCTTTGCTTGCTAGGTAAACTATCCCTTTAGATATTACCTATTGTCGTTTTGTTCATGAAAGTCTTTCTAGCTAATTCTGAGGCTTTCTCATCGGTTAGGGCTGTTGAATTTTCACCAGTTGGTGACAGATTCAAGCATAGCTTAACCTACAGAGATTTCGTAACCAACTGGTATCATTAGTCTTCACATGGTAGGTGTGGTTCGTTGCCTATTGCACAAACGTGCACAGTGTTGCCGAGTAGGCGGTTATAAACTGTAATCTAAGTTGTAAATTTTGGTGATCACTGCATGGAAAGTCAACTTGTAGCTTATTTTCTTGTCTTTTTAGAAGTTGAAACCACTAATTAATTCATATAACAACTATGGTAGACAAAACAGGAACTATTGTTCTTTGATTCTGGTCTTATTAAATTTTGAATTCATTGAGACAGATATTTTTTTTTCTTGTGAATAAAGTCTACCATTTCCTTTCTTTGTGGTGGGTGCTAACTGTGTGAAATGACCCATAGGTCCATTCTTCAGTTGACATTTAGGTGATAAACATTCGACCATTTTGGTACATGACTGAAAATTGTTCAGACCACCAAAATATCAGTTCATGTCATTAATCCTCATAAAGTGTGATTCATGTTCTCTAGTGTTGAGCTGTGTGGTTGCATCGTTAATTACTTTTGTCGTTTTCCAAAAACTCTTTTGCCTAAATATTTAATAAAATGAGAGGAGTGATAAACCTTAATACAAGAGTAAAATGTCAATTGTGTGGTAGATTTAATCCCTTTTGGTAGGTTTAATAGAATTGTCAACATATTCATAGCAGGATGTGATATGAATCTAGACAAAAAATTATGTCCGAAGTGTTATCCAGTAAATAATACTGTTTCACTGTCTGACACTTCTGATAAGCAAGCCAAAATGGAAATGATAAACCTTCTCATTTACATTTTGTGTAATTAAGATAAATTTCCCTTAGGAGATATAAAATATGAAAATTTGTGTTCTAGAAATCAGTGTTGTGCATCTTCATAGAGACGAGCATAGAATGGCAGTTAACTGGATCTCTAACTCAACTACATCCATGTCGAAAAGGCCTTTGATAGAGCCGTTGACTGAGAAGTAATTTGGCAGCTGCTTCAACACTAAACCACTATCAACCTCATTCAACAGCTATATAGTGATGGTGATGCTGCATGCCAAGTTATTCACAATGGAAAGCTCAGTGATGCCTTTGAAGTGAAGACAGGAGGAAGATAAGGTTGCGGCCAACTATCACCTATGATCTTCCTGATTGTAGTTGACTGGACTGGGCTGAATCATGCAAAAACTGTGACAAACGAGAAGATGGGCATACGCTATTTGACCGATGAAAAGACCGTAAAAGATTTGGATCGGAAAAGCAAGACAGGTCTTTATTCATCTGAAATCAGCGTGAAGATCTACTGCACTGCACTCTACTCAGCATAATGAATAAGGTGGGAATTTCCAACAATAATGGCAGTCAAGCCAGTGCTTTTATGTGATGGTTGAGAGACTTGGCGCGTTACAAACAGCATTTCCAACAAACCACAGACATTCATTACATCAACAGCTGTTGCCTACGCTTGCTCACTCGATACTGAAGATCAGATCAGAAGGCCAGAAATAATAAGCAACAACGAACTCTGGGTGGCTAACATAGCCTGGTTAACTAGTTCACTAGTTACTAGCAGGTCCTAAGCCCGGGTAAAGAGAGAAGGTTGGGCATAGGGCTAGCAACCCTATCCCATAAAAAAAATCTAACCGCTAAAAAAACTTCAAAGCACAAACGATATATAAAAAATAATAACAAAATTATTCCTAGCTGGAATCGGAGAGGCGAAATGACGCCAGTTGGTGAAAGCCTTCGGGAAGCCAATTGGCCCATGTGTCATCTCTCCCCGATGAAAGCGAAAGTAAACGTGGGGACATGGAATGTGCGCACGATGTTTGAACCCAGCAAGGCAGCCCAGATTGCAAACGAGATGAACAGGTATCACATTGAAGTGCTTGGGATTTGCGAAAGCAGATGGAATGGGAGTGGACTCTCCAAACTGTCAATTGGAGAATCATTAATCTACTCCGGTCACCCAGACGACAACCACGAGCACACTGAGTCTTGGAGTGGCTATCATGGTGTTCCCAACAGCATCGAAGGCTCTCTCTCATGCAGTGGGAGCCAATCTCCTCCAGGATCATGACAGCAAGATTCAACTCAAAAGGAAGGAAAGTCACAATTATACAATGAATGCTATGCAACGCACCGACAAATAATGCAGAGCAAGAAAAAAAGGAGGAATTCTACAGACAACTACAATCAACACTGGACAAGACGTCAGTTGGCGATATCAAAATTCTTATGGGCGGAGTGACATGAATGCCAAACTGGGAGGGGACAACACAGGAAGAGAACTAACCATGGGTAGAGAAGCGCTCGGTGAGGTGATGAACGAGAATGGAGAATTGTTTGCAGAATTCTGTGCATTCAACGATTTGGTAATTGGAGTCAGGCACTGAAAGGCATTTACAACAAATTACAGACATTCGTCAACAACTGCCTACACTGGCTGGTTACTGAAGATCAGATGGCCAGAATAATAAGAATAAGCAACAAGGAACTCTGGCTGGGTGGCTGGCAACGAACCAACCAACGAAGCAAGAACCTATCGCCGAACAAATATGCAGAAGGAAGTGGAGATGGATTGGATTGGGGATACACTGAGAAGGCCGACTGAGGACATCATGCGCCAGGCCAGGTCCTCGAGTGGAATCCTTATAGGAAGCGATGAGTTGGGTGTGTGAGGCGAGGATGACATGGAGGAGATCGTGCGAGGAGGAAATGAGAGGTTGTGGGCTGTTGTGGAGCCAGGTTGAAAAGATTTCAGAGAAGAGAGTGGAATGGAGATGTGCTACTGAAGCCCTATGTTCCATTAGGAACCCAAGGTACTAATAATAATATTAATAACTGTGGGTGGCTGTCTGGCTGACAACGAACCAACCAAGAACCCATCGCGCAACAGATATGCAGAAGGAAGTGGAGGTGGACTGGGCATGCACTGAGAAGACCATTTGGTGACACCAGGTCAGGTCTTCGAGTTGAACCGGAAGGGGAAACGACGAGCTGGGCGTCCGAAGGTGACATTGAGGATATGTTGTGTGGAAGAAGTTGAAGGTTATAGGCAGTGGTTGATCGAGGTTGAAAAAACTGCAGAGAATAGAGTGAAATGAAGACCTGCTACTGAAGCCTTGTATTCCACTAGGAACCCAGGGTACAAATAATAATTATAAAAAGATCAAAATAGACTGTATGCTCTCTACTACCTCGTAGATTACTTCAAAAACTTTATATAGTGGAATTTTGATTTAATAGCCTAATTACTTGGTCACCAGCCGCTAGAACACAAGCATCGACTCAGTTAATCGATCTTAGTCAAGACTACTGGGTGTTATGGACAGGTTTCACAGTATGTTCTGCAATACATAAAACAACACATGGCTAACAATTACAATCCTTTGTTTAGTTTATAATACTTCGGGTTATGAATTTAGTCATAGAACGCATATTATGAGTTAAAAAAGCCTCATTTTACTTGCTGTCTAGCTTCTACATGCTGCAGAAAAACAAAATCATTGAATTCTTTGAAAGCAAATGTAAATACTCAATTACCAACGCATTTTTTTTCATCAGCAAATCATGAGATTCGTGTTACAGTAATTAAATAGTTTCGAAAATCAATATATGTTGAAGTCACTACACTATTCTCAAATAAAATCAGTTAAAATTATCTCTGCATCAGAATATTAATACTTCAATAGGAGTTTAGTCTGACGTCATACTTAAATTACTAGTGTCTCAGTAATGTGTTCTTACAGAAAATATCAGTTGGTTATTCATATTTGTCACTAATACAATAACGAAAAGTTAATATGCATGCAAAATGCGTCATATTCATTTATTATAAGACTATCCTGAAAGCGTAGTTAGCAGAACACTAACTGACAGTCCTACCCTCGATGTCATTCGTATGAAATCATAGGTGTGTACTACTTAAAGTTTTTCTTCAAATTGTTCTGAAGTAGTCATTCCGTACTTGCAAATTTACACCAGTCATCTAGCTGACATGAGTACACGAATAAACTTGCCTTGATTTCAATATACTTATGAATAAGACAACCAGATAAGAAGTTAGAATATGACATTGAACAATAGTTTGAAGTTTTTGATATGACACGACATCTATCATTTTCAAAACTGAAATCTTATTTTCTTACATAAAACAACACTCACTGAAGCTTTGATGAGTCCATGTATCACAAACATAGGTGGAACAGCTTAAAGTATCCTTAGATTGACAGATGAAAATCTAAATTTTACCAAACCCCAGACTTCGATCAGTTTTGACTATCATTCAAAGATTTAAATATCAGTCAGTCAACGAGGAATATATGTGTTTGTGTTATAAAAACCAACTAAGTCTTAACTGTCAACTGAAATATTTGTGAAATTTAGAGGGAATGCCCAAAAATTGGTAAGCGCGCCCGAGGTAGCTTCGGGCAAAAACCCGAAAGTTCCGAAGTGCGCCCAAAGCAAATGCTGGCTGGGATATAAGGTAGTCAAACTAACATATATATTTTCCAATTTCTGACCACAATCTTTTTTAAAGAATAGTGTCACCATTACCATGATTACCTAAACCCATAAACCATGAGGTTACGTTTTTTATCAGTTAAGGATAATCACTTTCATCTCCTTATCTGGTTACTCTTTCTTACATAAGAAATTCAGTCTGAATGGCTTGGAAGATAGCATCAGATAAAAAGAAGTTTCAAATATTACATTATCAAGACTTGCTATAATGAAGCTCCAGGAAAGGTGATACAAAGCTATTTAGTACCTAAGAGACTTCAAACCTGTGACTGCATAAGCATTTTTAAGAACACAGGGATCCCATTTACTTTCACTTGTGTCATAGAATTTAAGCAAGTTGCATACGCTCCTGATATTTGCCTATAACCTTAAAACAACATTATTATTACTTTATTGCACCCTGCTGGGGCTATTGCTAACTATTATTTTCCCCAGTTCTTCTGAAGGCTAATCTCTCATTGGTTGTTAACACTTTCAACCTGTCAGTGAATTAAGTGTTTGTCAAGGTTGTTTAGAATGTATATATGCAGCGTCGCTTTCAACTGTTTTGACTGTTGCTGAGACAGTAAAAGGTCTCTGTCAATAATCCGTCTTCTGTTGTTGTATTCGTGTGTCAGTGGTATTGTTGTTATGACAACTGAAGTTCTAATTGGTGTTTAGAGCAGGTTCGTTGAGCGTTAGGTTTGTATGGCTCATACACTAAGTAGCATTACCGGTAATAGTAGAAATAGACACTTCTTTGGATGCACAATTTTTTGGTAATTGAAACAGAAGCAATGTGTTACAAGATTGTCAGTGATTTCCACCCTGAACCATAATGATAACGCCTTAAGATGATGTTTTTTGATTACTAAAATTTCACCTAGTAAGTGATGACACACTGATACATTAGACAAATATATTTATAAGGTTGATGAATGACAACCAATCAGCGTGCTTCAAAAAATTTGCACGTGATCAGAAAATCTTATGCAATATCTCAGGCTACAGTATTGAAAATTGTAGTATTAAGGTGTACAGATGACATACATCAGTGTTCACTTTATAATAATAATTATTAAAGTGTCTGGTTCCAAATATTGATGGAATTTAACTGTTCAATTTTTAAATGCGATCGCTAAGCTTAAGGGCTTGATACTGAAGTACACTTTGGTTGCTGTTACGTATTCGGAGGTAATAGGAAGGAGGTCATCCATTTCGGCTTTCGGTTTCTTCACGCTTATCATGAAAGTATATCTGCAATCACTAACGTTTTCATTCAAAGTATTATGTAGCAGGAGATTTTCAACTTTGAAATAAGCTAAGGTTGACGAAACTATGGAAATCAAATAGTAGGGCTGTCAAATCGAACTTTTATATTGTATATTTAAGGAAACTGAGTGTCTACTTTGACTGCCAATATGGAAGACGAAAAGAATGATCTACATTTTAGGAGCGCTTTAATTTAAGGAGAAAAATATGTGTCAAAGTATCAAAGACTATGCAAACAGAATAACAGTTCATTTGATTATGACTTGTGAAAACCTCATTTATCCTATTTACACAAAAATGATGCGAAAACTGAACTTAATGAGAACATCGCCATCAAAATCACTGGAAAATGACATCATTTTGGCATTTCTATATTGTCAACGTCCAAAAATATATAATGGTGTGTTCTGACATTTAAGAAACTTAAAAACACACTTGTATAATTGTCATTGGAGCAGTTCTCATCAGAGGTCTAACATTTACAAGGAAAGTAGCCAGAGTATAAGCACACCACCTAAAGCATTTACCAAATGATCCCAATAAAATCTGACTCCTTCGAAAGTTACTGTCCATCGTAAAACACAAATTCTGTCATCGTCATTACCACTTGCATGACAAAACATGAATTGATACAAAGTTAATGCTGCATCACAGGGGAAGCTTGCAACTGATTGGATGAGCAAGGGAAATACGTAAAGAAAACGTACTGAGTAAAGATAATGCGGATCTGTTAAACGAATTTTTACCAATTGTAGCTATGCTAAACGGACCACTACCACTTTAATCAGGTATATATTAGTTTATTATTATTATTATTATTTGTCCCTTGGGTTCCCAGAGGAGCATAGGGCTTCAGTAGCACATCTCCATTCCACTCTCTTCTCTGAAATCTTTTCAACCTGGCTCCACAACAGCCCACAACCTCTCATTTCCTCCTCGCACGATCTCCTCCATGTCATCCTCGCCTCACACACCCAACTCATCGCTTCCCATCGGGGTTCCACTAGAGCGACTGGCCTGACGCGTGATGTCCTCAGTCGGCCTTCTCAGTGTATCCCCAATCCAATCCATCTCCACTTCCTTCTGCATATTTGTTCGGCGATAGGTTCTTGCTTCGTTGGTTGGTTCGTTGCCAGCCACCCAGCCAGAGTTCCTTGTTGCTTATTCTTATTATTCTGGCCATCTGATCTTCAGTAACCAGCCAGTGTAGGCAGTTGTTGACGAATGTCTGTAATTTGTTGGAAATGCCTTTCGTAACGCGTCAAGTCTCTGAGCCATACAGAAGCACTGACTTGACTGAGTTGGTGTTGAAGATCCGGATCTTGTTCATGCTTTATGCTGAGTGCAGAAGATCTCCACACTGATTTCAGGTTAATGAAGGCCAGTTTTGCTTTTCCGATCCTGGCTGACTTTGACATCCTCGTCTGTGCCTCCTGTAGTTGAAACAGTGCTGCCCTGCCTAGATAGGTGAAGGAGGTTACTTCCCTTAAGTTTCTCCCGTTCATAGTGATTGGAGCTTGTTGTTGTTGTTGGTGGTGGTGGTTGGATATCTTCATCACCTCTGTCTTCTCTATATTCACTTGAAGTCCCATCTTCGCTGCCCTGCCTCTTCCAACAACTTGTTAGTTTTCGCCTGTAGATCTTCTTGCTTGTGTGACAATAGACACAATTCATCGGCGAAATCTAAATCTTCTAGGTTCTCTCCCGCGGTCCAGCCAGGGTATCCCCCTCTTCTCGCTCCCCACTGTTTGCTGCATGATCCAGTCCACCACAATCAGGAATATCATGGGTGATAGAAGACAGCCTTGTTTCACTCCTGTCTTCACTTCAGAAGTATCACTGAGTTTCCCACTGTGAATTGCTTTCCATGTGGCGTCTTCATGTAGTTGTTGAATGAGGCTGATAAAGGTTTGTGGCACTAAAACCATAGTGTTGAGGCAGTTGCCAAATTACTTCTCGGTCGACGCCTCGATCGAAGGCCTTTTCAGAGTCGATGAAGTTGAAGTAGAGGGTTGAGTGCCATTCTATGCTCTGTTCTATGATGATGCGAAGCGTTGCAATTTGGTCCACACATGATTTCTACTTCCTGAATCCAGCCGCCCTGTTCCGGTCGTAGTTTTGAACTCAGTGCATACTTTAGCCTCTCCAGGATGGTGCGGCTTAATATTTTGCTTCGGGTGGACAGGAACAGTAGCATGATTCGGCGCCAGTTCTTGAAAACACTGAGGTCACCTTTTTCGGGAGTTTGACAAGGTAACCCTCCTTCCAATCAATGGCCAGGTACCTTCTCTTCCTTCCACACCTTCTGCAATAGTGTTGTGGTGTGAGCATGTCTGCTGTTGTCTCTGCGTCTGTTCTCAGTGCTTCTGGTGGGATCCCATCTGGTCCTGCTGCTTTCCCGCATTTCAGTAGCTTTATGGCACTCATTTCTTCGACTTCCGTTGGAGGGTTTGTGTTCAGTTGTAGTTCTGTGGCTGGACTGCAGGTGGTATTTATGGACGAAGTGCAGGCACTGGTGGTGGTCGATTCAAGAGCTTTTTGAAGTGATCGGCCCATCGTTTCCTTTGTTTCTCTTCTTTCATAATTAAATCTCCTTCATCATCTTTTATTGGTTTCGTCTGTGTTGATCTCTTCCCTGCCAGAGAGTAACCTTGTTATTTGATACAATGTTGTCAGGTCTCTATCTCTCTAACCTACAGTCTGTTCTGCTTCACTTGCCAGTGTGTCGTAGAAGTGTATTTTGTCTTTGCGTGCACTCTTCTTCACTTCTTTGTCCAGTGTTTTGTACATTGTACTCAGTTCCTCATGTCGTTGTGCATCCTTGCACTGGTTAATCTTCTGCTTCACCATCTTCCTCTCCCTGCTCTATCAGCTTCCATGTGTCCATCGAGATCCATTCCTTATCTTCTTTCTCCTTCCTTCCTAATACGGCTGTGCAGGTTTCCTTTCACATCTCCTTCACAGCCTTCCGGTGTTCTTCCACCCAGTTTTCCTCGGAGATGTTGCTTATTATCTCCCATTTTTTCCTAATGACTGACTGATATGAATATGTCCTTTGTAGTTTCGTCTTTCAGTTCAGTTTCTGTTCTGGGTGTTCAACTTGAACTGTGGTCTATGGACACCGACTTCTTTGAAGGCTTTCAACTTGATTTCAGAGGTAGGTTCCTCGCACTAGATAGTGAGTAGTGTGAACCCACATCTACTCCTCTTCTTGATTGGATCTTGTGTCCAGTGGGCTGTGTCTACACTTTCTTCACACTGAGATGAAGTTAGTCTGATTTTTAGTGTGTCTATCTGGTGAAGTCAAATCCATATGTCGTTGTGAATATCCTTGTGTTTGTACACAATGCCTGCCTGACCCCAGTCACCAAATCATTAAATGAGCAGAAGTCTACAAACACTTCTCCATTATCGTTAATTTCACCGAGTGCTTCTCGTCTCATGATAAGTTCTCTTCCTGTGTTTTCTGCTCCCAGTTTGGCATTCATGTCACCCATTAGAGTTGAGTGAGTTTTGATGTCGCCATCGTTGACTAGTGTGGGTCTTGTCCAGTACTGACTGCAGTTGTCTGCAGAATTCCTCCTTCCTCTCTTCATCTGCATTATTTGTAGGTGCGTTGCATAGCATCTTCTCATTTCTTGTACAATCTGGTTAGTCTTGCAAGCCAGCTTGAAATATTGTGCGGACATTGCATGTCCTCATGCTTACTTTTGCTTTCATTGTGGGAGAGAAAACACATTGGCCAATTGGCTTCCTGAAGACTTCCACCAACCGGAGTCATTTCGCCTGTTCGATTCCAGAGAGGAATAAGTTTATTTTTATTTTGTTCTAGTTTCTTTGTGTTTTGAAGTTTATTTTGAGATTGTATTGGGTTTACTATTTAGGGTTGCTAGCCCTATGGTCAACGTCCCCTCTTTCTCGCGCTTATTACCTTATGGTATCTGGATGGCTGATAAAGTAGGCGTCGTTTTTCGGAAGTTTTAAAGACTGAATTGTTTTCATTTTACTGTTTAACCTTTTGTGACTTTATTCCATTTTGGTTTATACTTTCTACTCCTAGAAATTAATCGATATTCACTGGAAGTTATAGGAAATCTTCTTTAATAGACAAGCGTTTCGCACATTTGTGTTGGATTCAGAAGGTATTAAGCCTCACTTTTATCGCCTTACCACTCAGTCAGCTAAATCGGCTTCTGTTACTTCGGTTTTCCCACCTCAGTCAGTTTGAGATGTAGAAGGGACCATCAGATGTTATTTTAGAAACTTTAGGATCGAAATCTGAACTCTTCCTGAGAAATTAGAACTATAAAGAGCTCCATACTTGCACACTTAGTTGACACAGAACATCAAGTGGTTACTGGAAAAGCCTTCAAAATTATCCATCAGATTCCAATTAATTTACCTCATAGATTACGCACTCGGTTGCTTTACCTAGCAGAGGAAATTTCAATCCACCTTTTAAAACCTAGCCTTTATGTCCAAATGAAGTTTGTTCGACCACTTTCATTACAGTGGCCGTGAACATTATGTAACTTCTAGGTTTACTTTATACACCTCTTCCCCCTCTTGTTTCTATCAATATTCATATTTCCAATTTTAGTAACTGTATTGATTATTTACATCATTATTTCCGAAACATCACCAAGTGATTAGTAATTTGATTAAATTGTAAACCTATATATTATTGTACACCCCAAGATGAAGACCTAATTGAAAAAGAATATATTTCTTCGCTCAATCAGTCTTTTTTAAATCACATTTATGTTCATACTATTATCATGTGTAGATTGTGTGATCTGATTCATCACCACTTACTATTTAAACAATCGACAACTTGTACCAAGTTTTATTGTGTGAAGAAACGACTTTCACGAAGTTGCGAAACGTCAGAAATTGTTTTTCTACTTCATCGATTTTTTCAAATATACTTCATTTATCATTAGATGTTACCTTGTTTATGCGTCTCACTACTGACTTGGTGGATACCAAAGGTCAAGAAACAGCTACTTTAATTACAGTCATATTGAAGTATTTAAAAACAGACAAATGTTATAATATTCATTTGTAATATTTACGCCAGAAGCATTTTTATCCATTACCTACCAGTCAAGCTGACTAACAGAGATGTGAATCAAATAAAACTTAGTGAGGATGTCAAAGTCCATTGAAAGTTTACGAATAATATTAAGAAGTGGTAATGTAGGAGGTTCTTGGAGGTTATTCACGCAGATAATTAAGTGCTCTGCTCAAGTACTATTAATTGATACTCGTAATTCCCCGTTGATATACATTATCGAATTGCCCAACATCTGTTGACAGATGAGCTCCCACGGAGATGCTTCGGTACTACTGGGTTATCCTGATGTTGTGTTCATCTTGAGGGCTAGCAGTAGTTTTCAGGAAGTATGTTTCGTCCTATTTTAGATTCGTCGGCTGAATGTACCTGTACACCAGTGAGTGATTTTGTTTCTACTGACATTCAATCCCACCAACCATCGCTTCAAAATCCAAACCATTACCCCCTAAGCCATCAGGTTTGTAGATAAAAAAATTCTTTCTATCTAATTCACATAATAAGTTAGCTTGCCACATCCATTGCAATTATTGCGAGATTCAGTGTATAGGCATAGTCGATGCTTGTTATTTAGAGCAATATAGCTTAAAAGCTTAACTTAATCAAAATTAGTAGGTCCTTAGCAGATGAGTTTTGTAGGAAAAGACTCAGATGTAGCCATGCAGGCAATTGCAAACAATAACAGAAGAGGGTGGGCTACAGTGGCAGCGTTGAAAAGTAACTTAGTTAGGTGGTAGGAGAGAATGAAAACCAAATCTTTGTTTATCCAATCAACACCAAATACATGCAGTAATAGGAATGATTCTGTACGTGTCCCAGATATATGGAAATTTCTACTACCCTTTTTACAAAGAAGGAGAGAAGATTAGAACTATATAAACTCTATTTCAAAGTTGTGAAGTTACTCGGTATGAATATGGACAATAAATTATATCTGGAACATTATTCAGTAAATAATACTGTTTCACTGTGCAACAGACTAAAATGGAAGTTACTAAAACTGCTTCATAACTTTTTATTATGATCAACATCTAGGTCTTGAGTGTAGTGCTGTAAAGTAGACTAGTGATTCATTGCCAGATCTACTTTTACTCATGAATGACTTGGAAATTTTGAAGTACTGCGTAGTCGGATCACCCTCTGTTTAGTAAGTCGTTTCTTATTTTGGCAGATATTACAAAACTATCAGTCATGTTTTATTGGTGGACAAATCTGAGTGATATGGAAGGGACCGTTTTAGTATAAAAAGGGTTTGGATAAGGAATTCAGCAATTCAAATAGTCATTGGAAGATAGCTATGATTTGTAAATATCTTTGAGTTGCTGCATTACTTTGTAACTTGTTCATTCAAGCCATATGAATGTGAAATATAAAATTTCTATTCGCAATAAATCACCAAATTTCTGTGAAATATGTACATGAGTCGTTTTCTACCGTAACCATTTGGTGGACGGCTAAAATATCCTGGTACTTGAAATGTTAGATCACCTGTATAAAACTGTAATTGTTGACTGACATTCATTTTCAAAGCAGTTTTAGCTATCTTGGCATTTACATTCACTATTGCCTCAAACAACTATTCGAACCTTTCATGAATCTACTGTGCGTCTTAAGGTTGCGTTACAATATTCCTTCAGCTGTAACGTTTACTTTCCCGCTCTTTCTCTTTCTGACAACAGAGTTTGCGTCCAAGATGACTAGGAGACATTTACTTCTTATAGTACATTCAAGAGTTTATTTGGGATGTATCTTCTTAATACATTCAAGATTAGCCACAAAATTCCATACGTTTGAAAATAAGTTACATCAATTAACATTTTCTGTTCTTTTGAAAACTCATTCGGACTGATATCAGAAACCTACAAGATCAATAATAAAGAATAGATCCTTGTCTTAAGAAAATCCTAGCTTAATATTTATTTATTTTACTGAATCTCTTATGGCAATGACACTTACTGAGCTTGGTTTCATAGCAGTAATACATGGCATTCAGTCAAAATTCCCCTTCTATCCTCTTAGATAAAAGCTGCTTGTTTAATTGTTTCATCAAAGTTACAGTGATTTCCGAGAAACATTACTGAGAATCATAGTTCTCCTTAATTCATTGAATGCCTTTAACGTACTGCATGATGAACAGTATCATAAATTCGAAAATATTACCTGTTTTATAGTGAACTTACAAAAGAAAAATAAGAATCTGTGACAAGTAATATTGACCGTAATAACTTTTTTTTAACGGATATCTCACTTGAGATTTGTTTACGAAATCAATGTATAGCTAAATAGCCTGATACCGATTCTTTCTTAATTTCTGTACGTTTTATGAGTCGAAAACACTGTTACTTGAAGATGGGACATTGCTATGCTCAAGTTTTTGACATTTTATTTTTATGAATCATAGTAGGTGTGAGCATATAATTCATTTGTAATATATGTTTAATTCAGAACCAAAATGAGGACAAGTGTAGGTGGTAGAGACCGTTGTCATTTACGAAGTAAGGGTAAGAAAGACTTATAGTTATGGGACAGCAAATATCTCGTCTTCTGTTCCTCTTAGTAAGTGACTCATTGGAATAGATAATACGTAGGCGAGTGCAGTGATATTCTGATATTGGTTTCTTTAGTGGTTTCTTTAGCGGTTGCATTGGTTTTACCGAGTGGGGTTGCCAGCCCTATGCCCAACCTTCTCTCTCTACCCGTCCTTAGGACCGGCTAATAATTGGTGATCTAGTTTCTCTGTCTGACCTCTAACCTTGTTTTTATCACTTTCCTTACTGATTGACAGACTGGGTCTACATCCCGGGTTCGAGTTTTGGGCTTGACGAGGTGTCTTGAATGCTATATATATATATATATATATATGAATACAGGTAGTGCACTGAATTGAATACTTAAAAGTGATCAAATTTTATCTTTATCGTTTATACTACTGACATCATTCGTTTGACTCCGTCTGTCCCATTTAACTTTTGGTTTGTATATGTTTGATTGAAAGTATCAAGCTGAAATATACTTCTCTAGATTGACTCTGAACTGCACTCAGTTACTAAGTTTTATCCCTTGTTTATTAATTTGCTGTTCATCATATAGGAATGAGGGAATAAAAAGCTAATAGAAATAGCAGCACTTTTGAATACAGATGTTCAGATTGAACTTTCTCAATCTAATAATTCACAACAATCAATCACTGGAAAATTTGTGCCATATTCTTCTTCACTTAAACTATTCGTTTTGTCCATAAGTATGGTATGTGCTTCGCACCATCGAAGTGCAAAGTACATTTGCAAGAGCGGTAGGAGCCTGTGCCTGCGCTCACTCTCGGTAGTGAGCCATTGAAATTACTCGAAAAGTTTGTGTACCTGGGTAGTTGTGTGAGTGCCGATGGAGTTGTGAGTGATGAAATTCCCAACTATATATCGAAAGTCAGGTTAGCACATACCAATCTGGGCCAACTTTGGCACCGCCGTGACGTTAATGTGAGCGTGAAAGCTATAGTTTACAATACTTTTCTGTGAGCGGTTCTGCTCTACGACCATGAAAACTGGCCTCTCCGAGCAAAGGATGTGCGATGGCTCTGTGCTCGATCATCGTTGTCTCCGTAGGATTTCTTGTATTCGGTGGTGTCATCATGTTAGTAATTCTAAGGTACGACAGCGTGTACTGGACATGATGGGGATCGTCATTCAATAAGGGAAGTCATCTGAAAACACTGGCTTGCACATGTGTTACGCATATCATCCCAACGCCTTTTATACCATTCATTGTTTGCTAGCCTTGGAACTGGGTAGAAGAAGTGGAGGCATAGTCAGTGTATGATGTGGTGTCGTTGGATGAAGGATAGTAGTATCGAGTTAGCATGTGTTGCCACTTAAGGATTCTCTAGATGGGGTCGGAAAGGTCAAGAAACCCATTGACTTGGGGCGTTATTAGACATGCCTCAGAATTCAAACCAGTGGCGGGTCATGTTATAGCTTCCTCCCATCTTCTGCTGCTGAAAAGTAATGAATGTTTTGTTTACAGTGTGTCTTATTAGACTGCCCTTTTAATCATGCGATTTTTATTGTTTTTCTTTCTTACTTATCCAGTTTCCATCATTTATGCCTTCACAATGTTTTTATACTATTTTGTGTGGCGCATTTCTTGGTGCCTTTGCTGTACCATTTTTGTGTTTGAATAATAATGCTAATAGCAATTACAATAATAATAATAATTTACTTTCTTGTGGATCTATTCCCAATAATATACTTTCCAACATTGCGTATTATATAAATAATCCTCATTATGGTACTTTAGCGTTCTGATTACTTACATACTACCAAAGTCTCATTAACGCGATCATTTCTACTCAACTTATGTAGATGAACTTCATGACATACCTATCTGAAGTCATTCTCAACAGCTGCTAAAGCAATACATCTTATAAAATTTTGAAGTCAAAAATGTAGAAAAAAACGGTTCTCATTTTCCACTGTTTCTCAACTAGCATAAAAAATCTACACTTCCATTGCTTTAAAAGTTAAACCCAAAGGATAACTTTATACACTCAAAGTGAATAAGTCAAGTCAGAAAGTTAGGAATTTAAATAGGATTTCAGTTTACCAACAAATAAGACTTCTCAGTAATTTAACTGCATTAAGATAGAAACTCGAATCAAATAGTTTCGTAACAGAAACTATACTATATATATATATATATATATATATATATATATTTCTGTTACGAAACTATTTGATTCGAGTTTCTATCTTAATGCAGTTAAATTACTGAGAAGTCTTATTGTTTGGTAAACTGAAATCCTATTTAAATTCCTAACTTTCTGACTTGACTTATTCACTTTGAGTGTATAAAGTTATCCTTTGGGTTTAACTTTTAAAGCAATGGAAGTGTAGATTTTTTATGCTAGTTGAGAAACAGTGGAAAATGAGAACCGTTTTTTTCTACATTTTTGACTTCAAAATTTTATAAGATGTATTGCTTTAGCAGCTGTTGAGAATGACTTCAGATAGGTATGTCATGAAGTTCATCTACATAAGTTGAGTAGAAATGATCGCGTTAATGAGACTTTGGTAGTATGTAAGTAATCAGAACGCTAAAGTACCATAATGAGGATTATTTATATAATACGCAATGTTGGAAAGTATATTATTGGGAATAGATCCACAAGAAAGTAAATTATTATTATTATTGTAATTGCTATTAGCATTATTTTTCAAACACAAAATTGGTACAGCAAAGGCACCAAGAAATGCGCCACACAAAATAGTATAAAAACATTGTGAAGGCATAATTGATGGAAACTGGATAAGTAATAAAGAAAAACAATAAAAATCGCATGATTAAAAGGGCAGTCTAATAAGACACACTGTAAACAAAACATTCATTACTTTTCAGCAGAATTAGATGGGAGGAAGCTATAACATGACCCGCCACTGGTTTGAATTCTGAGGCATGTCTAATAACGCCCCAAGTCAATGGGTTTCTTGACCTTTCTGACCCCATCTAGAGAATCCTTAAGTGGCAACACATGCTAACTCGATACTACTATCCTTCATCCATCGACACCACATCATACACTGACTATGCCTCCACTTCTTCTACCCAGTTCCAAGGCTAGCAAACAATGAATGGTATAAAAGGCGTTGGTATGATATGCGTAACACATGTGCAAGCCAGTGTTTTCAGATGACTTCCCTTATTGAATGACGATCCCCATCATGTCCAGTACACGCTGTCGTACCTTAGAATTACTAACATGATGACACCACCGAATACAAGAAATCCTACGGAGACAACGATGATCGAGCACAGAGCCATCGCACATCCTTTGCTCGGAGAGGCCAGTTTTCATGGTCGTAGAGCAGAACCGCTCACAGAAAAGTATTGTAAACTATAGCTTTCACGCTCACATTAACGTCTCGGCGGTGCCAAAGTTGGCCCAGATTGGTATGTGCTAACCTGACTTTCGATATATAGTTGGTAATTTCATCACTCACAACTCCATCGGCACTCACACAACTACCCAGGTACACAATCTTTTCGAGTAATTTCAATGGCTCACTACCGAGAGTGAGCGCAGGCACAGGCTCCTACCGCTCTTGCAAATGTACTTTGCACTTCGATGGTGCGAAGCACATACCATACTTATGGACAAAACGAATAGTTTAAGTGAAGAAGAATATGGCACAAATTTTCCAGTGATGGATTGTTGTGAATTATTAGATTGAGAAAGTTCAATCTGAACATCTGTATTCAAAAGTGCTGCTATTTCTATTAGCTTTTTATTCCCTCATTCCTATATGATGAACAGCAAATTAATAAACAAGGGATAAAACTTAGTAACTGAGTGCAGTTCAGAGTCAATCTAGAGAAGTATATTTCAGCTTGATACTTTCAATCAAACATATACAAACCAAAAGTTAAATGGGACAGACGGAGTCAAACGAATGATGTCAGTAGTATAAACGATAAAGATAAAATTTGATCACTTTTAAGTATTCAATTCAGTGCACTACCTGTATTCATATATATATATATATATATATATAGCATTCAAGACACCTCGTCAAGCCCAAAACTCGAACCCGGGATGTAGACCCAGTCTGTCAATCAGTAAGGAAAGTGATAAAAACAAGGTTAGAGGTCAGACAGAGAAACTAGATCACCAATTATTAGCCGGTCCTAAGGACGGGTAGAGAGAGAAGGTTGGGCATAGGGCTGGCAACCCCACTCGGTAAAACCAATGCAACCGCTAAAGAAACCACTAAAGAAACCAATATCAGAATATCACTGCACTCGCCTACGTATTATCTATTCCAATGAGTCACTTACTAAGAGGAACAGAAGACGAGATATTTGCTGTCCCATAACTATAAGTCTTTCTTACCCTTACTTCGTAAATGACAACGGTCTCTACCACCTACACTTGTCCTCATTTTGGTTCTGAATTAAACATATATTACAAATGAATTATATGCTCACACCTACTATGATTCATAAAAATAAAATGTCAAAAACTTGAGCATAGCAATGTCCCATCTTCAAGTAACAGTGTTTTCGACTCATAAAACGTACGGAAATTAAGAAAGAATCGGTATCACGCTATTTAGCTATACATTGATTTCGTAAACAAATCTCAAGTGAGATATCCGTTAAAAAAAAGTTATTACGGTCAATATTACTTGTCACAGATTCTTAATTTTCTTTTGTAAGTTCATTATAAAGCAGGTAATATTTTCGAATTTATGATACTGTTCATCATGCAATACATTGAAGGCATTCAATGAATCAAGGGGAACTATGATTCTCAGTAATGTTTCTCGGAAATCACTGTAACTTCGATGAAACAATTAAACAAGTAGCTTTTATCTAAGAGGATAGAAGGGGAATTTTGACTGAATGCCATGTATTACTGCTATGAAACCAAGCTCAGTAAGTGTCATTGCCATAAGAGATTCAGTAAAATAAATAAATATTAAGCTAGGATTTTCTTAAGACAAGGATCTATTCTTTATTATTGATCTTGTAGGTTTCTGATATCAGTCCGAATGAGTTTTCAAAAGAACAGAAAATGTTAATTGATGTAACTTATTTTCAAACGTATGGAATTTTGTGGCTAATCTTGAATGTATTAAGAAGATACATCCCAAATAAACTCTTGAATGTACTATAAGAAGTAAATGTCTCCTAGTCATTTTGGACGCAAACTCTGTTGCCAGAAAGAGAAAGAGCGGGAAAGTAAACGCCAGAGATGAAGGAATATTGTAACGCAACCTTAAGACTCACAGTAGATTCATGAAAGGTTCGAATAGTTGTTTAAGGCAATAGTGAGTGTAAATGCCAAGATAGCTAATACTGCTTTGAAAATGAATGTCAGTCAACAATTACAGTTTTATACAGGTGATCTAACATTTCAAGTACCAGGATATTTTAGCCGTCCACTAAATGGTTACGGTAGAAAACGACTCATGTACATATTTCACAGAAATTTGGTGATTTATTGCGAATAGAAACTTTATATTTCACATTCATATGGCTTGGATGAACAAGTTACAAAGTAATGCAGCAACTCAAAGATATTTACAAATCATAGCTATCTTCCTATGACTGTTTGAATTGCTGAATTCCTTATCCAAACCCTGTTTATACTAAAACGGTCCCTTCCATATCACTCAGATTTATCCATCAATCAAACATAACTGATAGTTTTGTAATATCTGTCAAAAAAGAAACGACTTACTAAACAGAGGGTGATCCGACTACGCAGTACTTCAAAATTTCCAAGTCATTCATGAGTAAAAGTAGATCTGGCAATGAATCACTAGTCTACTTTACAGCACTACACTCAAGACCTAGATGTTGATCATAATAAAAAGTTATGAAGCAGTTTTAGTAACTTCCATTTTAGTCTGTTGCACAGTGAAACAGTATTATTTACTGAATAATGTTCCAGATATAATTTATTGTCCATATTCATACCGAGTAACTTCACAACTTTGAAATAGAGTTTATATAGTTCTAATCTTCTCTCCTTCTTTGTAAAAAGGGTAGTAGAAATTTCCATATATCTGGGACACGTACAGAATCATTCCTATTACTGCATGTATTTGGTGTTGATTGGATAAACAAAGATTTGGTTTTCATTCTCTCCTACCACCTAACTAAGTTACTTTTCAACGCTGCCACTGTAGCCCACCCTCTTCTGTTATTGTTTGCAATTGCCTGCATGGCTACATCTGAGTCTTTTCCTACAAAACTCATCTGCTAAGGACCTACTAATTTTGATTAAGTTAAGCTTTTAAGCTATATTGCTCTAAATAACAAGCATCGACTATGCCTATACACTGAATCTCGCAATAATTGCAATGGATGTGGCAAGCTAACTTATTATGTGAATTAGATAGAAAGAATTTTTTTATCTACAAACCTGATGGCCTAGGGAGTAATGGTTTGGAGTTTGAAGTGATATTTGGTGGGATTGAATGTCAGTAGAAACAAAATCACTCACTGGTGTACAGGTACATTCAGCCGACGAATCTAAAATAGGACGAAACATACTTCCTGAAAACTACTGCTAGTCTTCAAGGTGAACACAACATCAGGATAACCCAGTAGTACCGAAGCATCTCCGTGGGAGCTCATCTGTCAACAGATGTTGGGCAATTCGATAATGTATATCAACGGGGAATTACGAGTATCAATTAATAGTACTTGAGCAGAGCACTTAATTATCTGCGTGAATAACCTCCAAGAACCTCCTACATTACCACTTCTTAATATTATTCGTAAACTTTCAATGGACTTTGACATCCTCACTAAGTTTTATTTGATTCACATCTCTGTTAGTCAGCTTGACTGGTAGGTAATGGATAAAAATGCTTCTGGCGTAAATATTACAAATGAATATTATAACATTTGTCTGTTTTTAAATACTTCAATATGACTGTAATTAAAGTAGCTGTTTCTTGACCTTTGGTATCCACCAAGTCAGTAGTGAGACGCATAAACAAGGTAACATCTAATGATAAATGAAGTATATTTGAAAAAATCGATGAAGTAGAAAAACAATTTCTGACGTTTCGCAACTTCGTGAAAGTCGTTTCTTCACACAATAAAACTTGGTACAAGTTGTCGATTGTTTAAATAGTAAGTGGTGATGAATCAGATCACACAATCTACACATGATAATAGTATGAACATAAATGTGATTTAAAAAAGACTGATTGAGCGAAGAAATATATTCTTTTTCAATTAGGTCTTCATCTTGGGGTGTACAATAATATATAGGTTTACAATTTAATCAAATTACTAATCACTTGGTGATGTTTCGGAAATAATGATGTAAATAATCAATACAGTTACTAAAATTGGAAATATGAATATTGATAGAAACAAGAGGGGGAAGAGGTGTATAAAGTAAACCTAGAAGTTACATAATGTTCACGGCCACTGTAATGAAAGTGGTCGAACAAACTTCATTTGGACATAAAGGCTAGGTTTTAAAAGGTGGATTGAAATTTCCTCTGCTAGGTAAAGCAACCGAGTGCGTAATCTATGAGGTAAATTAATTGGAATCTGATGGATAATTTTGAAGGCTTTTCCAGTAACCACTTGATGTTCTGTGTCAACTAAGTGTGCAAGTATGGAGCTCTTTATAGTTCTAATTTCTCAGGAAGAGTTCAGATTTCGATCCTAAAGTTTCTAAAATAACATCTGATGGTCCCTTCTACATCTCAAACTGACTGAGGTGGGAAAACCGAAGTAACAGAAGCCGATTTAGCTGACTGAGTGGTAAGGCGATAAAAGTGAGGCTTAATACCTTCTGAATCCAACACAAATGTGCGAAACGCTTGTCTATTAAAGAAGATTTCCTATAACTTCCAGTGAATATCGATTAATTTCTAGGAGTAGAAAGTATAAACCAAAATGGAATAAAGTCACAAAAGGTTAAACAGTAAAATGAAAACAATTCAGTCTTTAAAACTTCCGAAAAACGACGCCTACTTTATCAGCCATCCAGATACCATAAGGTAATAAGCGCGAGAAAGAGGGGACGTTGACCATAGGGCTAGCAACCCTAAATAGTAAACCCAATACAATCTCAAAAGAAACTTCAAAACACAAAGAAACTAGAACAAAATAAAAATAAACTTATTCCTCTCTGGAATCGAACAGGTGAAATGACTCCGGTTGGTGGAAGTCTTCAGGAAGCCAATTGGCCAATGTGTATTCTCTCCCACGATGAAAGCAAAAGTAAGCATGGGGACATGCAATGTCCGCACAATATTTCAAGCTGGCTTGCAAGACTAACCAGATTGTACAAGAAATGAGAAGATATGACATAGAAGTGCTAGGAATCTTCGAAAGCAGATGGAATGGGAAGTGGACTCTCCAAACTGTCAAATGGAGAGTCAATAATCCACTCCAATATTGTCACCCAGACGACAACCACGAGCACACTCAGGAAGTGGCTATCATAATGTCCCCAACAGTATTGAAGGCCCTCATGCAGTGGGAACCAATCTCCTCCATTATCTGGATCATGACAGCAAGATCCAAATCAAAGGGAAGGAAACTCACAATTATACAATGAATGCTATGCAACGCACCTACAAATAATGCAGATGAAGAGAGGAAGGAGGAATTCTACAGACAACTGCAATCACAACTGGACAAGAACCACACTAGTCGACGATGGCGACATCAAAGTTCACTCCACTCTAGTGGGTGACATGAATGCCAAACTGGGAGCAGAGAACACAGGAAGAGAACTTATCATGAGACGAGAAGCACTCGGTGAAATTAACGATAATGGAGAAGTGTTTGTAGACTTCTGCTCATTTAATGATTTGGTGATTGGAGTCAGGCAGGCATTGTGTACAAACACAAGGATATTCACAACGACATATGGATTTGACTTCACCAGATAGACACACTAAAAATCAGACTAACTTCATCTCAGTGTGAAGAAAGTGTAGACATAGCCCACTGGACACGAGATCCAATCAAGAAGAGGAGCAGATGTGGGTTCACACGAGTCACTATCTAGTGCGAGGAACTTACCTCTGAAATCACGTTGAAAGCCTTCAAAGAAGTCGGTGTCCATAGAACACACTTCAAGTTGAACACCCAGAACAGAACCTGAACTGAAGGACGCAACTACAAAGGACATCTTCACATCACTCAGTCATTATGAAAAAATGGGAGATAATAAGCAACATCTCCGAGGACAACTGAGTGGAAGAACACTGGAAGGCTGTGAAGGAGATGTGAAAGGAAACCTGCATAACGGTGTTAGGAAGGAAGAAGAAAGAAGATAAGGAATGGATTTCGATGGGTACATGGAAGCTGATAGAGCATTGAGAGGAGGATGGTGAAGCAGAAGATTAACCAGTGCAAGGATGCACAACAACAAGAGGAACTGAGTACAATGTATAAAACACTGGACAAAGAAGTGAGGAAGAGTGCACGCAAAGACAAAACACACTTCTACGACACACTGGCAAATGAAGCAGAACAGGCTGTAGGTTAGAGAGATAGAGACCTGACAATATTGTATCAAATAACCAGGCTACTATCTGGGAAGTGGAGAAAAAAGATAAAACCACGAACGAAAGAAAGGAAACTTAGTCAACATGAAAGAGGAGAAATAGAGGGAACGATGGGTTGACCACTTGAGAAATCTCTTGAACTGATCACTACCTCTGCCTGCAACTCGTCTAGAAATATCACTGGTAACAGCAGAATTACCAGTGAACCGAATCCCTCCGACAGAAGTCGAAGTCCTGAAACTCATAAAGATGCTGAAATGCGGGAAAGAAGCAAGACCAGATGGAATTCCTCCAGAAGCACTGGGAACGGACGGGAAGAAGAAGACGGGACATGTTCACACCACCATTGCATAAGGTTCGGAAGGTAGGAGGAAAGGAAAAGTACCTGCAGATTGATTGGAATAAGGATTACATTGTCAAACTGCCGAAGAAGGGTGACCTAAGTCTTTGCAACAGTTGGCACGGAATCCTGATCCTGTCCACTCCAAGCAGAAAGTATTTATCCGCGTCATCCTGGAGAGACTAAAAACGCTCTGGATTGTAAACCACGACCGGAACAGGCTGGTTGGCTTCAGGAAGAACAAATCATGCGCGGATCAAGTTGCAACGCTACGCCACGCATCATCATAGAGCGGAGGATAGAATGCTAGTCAACTCCGTACCCTAACTCAACTTCATTGACTTTGAAAAGGCCTTTGATCGAGGCATCGCCTGAGAAGTAGTTTGCCAACTGCTCCAACACTACGGTTTTACTGCCACGAAACTTTATCAACCTTATTCAACAGCTATATGACGATGCTAAATGCCAAGTGATTCACAATAGAAAGCTCAGTGACACCTTTGAAGTGAAGATAGTAGGAAGACAAGGCTGCCGCCTACTGTCACCAATGATCTTCCTCATTGTGGTGGACTGGATTATACAATAAACTATGACGAGTGAGAGGATGGACATACACTGTTTGACCGATGAAAATACCCTAGAACATTTGGATTTCACCTATGACGATTTATCTCTAATGTCTTGTCGCACAAACTCGAAGATTTATGGTCAACGAAGACGGGACTGTAAGTGAATGTAGAGAAGACAGAGGTGATGAAGATACCCAACCAATAACAACATCAACGAGAGGTACAAATCACCGTCAACGGGAGAAACCCAAAGGAAGTAGTCTCTTCCACCTACCTACTACCTAGGCAGCACCGTTTCAACTGCAGGCGGCACGGGGACAGATGAGGATGTCAAAGCCAGGATTGGAACAGCAAGCAAGACAGGCCTTCCTTCACTAATCTTAAATCAGTGTGGAGATCTACTGCACTGCAGTCGGCATAAAGAGTGAACAAGATCTGGGTTTTCAACTCTGATGTCGAGTCAGTGCTTCCATGTGATGGTTGAGAGACTTGGCGTGTCACGAAAAACATTTCCAACAAACCACAGACATTCATCACATCAACAGCTGTTGTCTACGCTGGCTCACTCGATACTGAAGATCAGATCAGAAGGCCAGAAAGAATAAGCAACAAGGAACTCTGGCTGTCTGGCTGGCTGGCTGGCTGGCTGGCTGGCTGGCTGGCTGGCTGGCTGGCTGGCTGGCTGGCTGGCTGGCTGGCTGGCTGGCTGGCTGGCTGGCTGGCTGGCTGGCTGGCTGGCTGGCTGGCTGGCTGGCTGGCTGGCTGGCTGGCTGGCTGGCTGGCTGGCTGGCTGGCTGTTAACGAGAACCCATCGCGCAACAGATATGCAGAAGGAAGTGGAGGTGGATTGGGCCTAGACTGAGAAGACAGTTTGGGGACATCAAGCGCCAAGCCAGTCCAGGCCAGGTCGTCGAGTAGAACCTGAAGGTGAAATGGCGAGTTGAGCGTTGTAGCTGAGGGTGACGTTGATTAGATGGTGTGAAGAAGAAATGAGGAGTTACTGGCAGTCGTGGAGTCAGGTTCGAATGACTTCAATGAAGATAGTCAATGTGTACGAGCCTCTAAAGACCTATGTTTCACTGGGTACACAAGGGACAATAAATAAATTATAGGTATGTATAGTTTTTTCGTTGTATTGTTTCGTTTTTTACTCATAAATTTTATTGTTTAGAATTTTAGGAATCTTCCTCATGTCGAATATTATGTTTCATCAATGATATTATGTGCAGTTTTTTCTCGTAGATGAAGGGAAATTTCATGATATAGAATGTATTTATTTGGAAGCTTCTCCCCTGGACTATTCTTAGTGTTATGTATGCGCAACCTTATTTTAATGTAGCCAAATGACAGAATGACTGGTTCACTGCCAATCCAATAACAGAGAGAAAATAAGTTATTTAACGACAGTAATTATAACACATGATTAGGTTGAATTTTCTCATTATTATCATAAAGTTTTATTACTGAATAAATGTCTCAGCTGTCAAGTTCTTAAAAATCTCAGCACGTAATTCAAATCGAAATATGACATAAATATGTAAATTTCGTCAAATTTCCGAAATCTCATGGCAGCCAAGAAGCAAATGTGTAAATATTTAACTTCCTACGACTGTCTTACTTATTTTAAACATGCTGAAGTGACTGTGGTCTGTCCACTTGAATACCAAAAGAAACAATCAACAAAGTAAATCTAATGTTTTGATGTACTAATCACTCACTTGACATAATCTAACCGTAAACTTTATGATTAATTTGCCTTCCCCATACGTCAGATCACCAATCAATTGAAAGGGTTTACAATGAACTTATCACCACAATTGACATACATATATAAGTTACACTACCATCCACAGACTTCAAGGATCAAATTTTAATTGTAATTCCTTACCCACTCTAAAATGCATTCGCCACAAAATATTGGCTATTATTATGTTGACAAAATTGGTTTTATAACTTTAGAACCTGGTGAAAAGTTATAGAAAAGAATATTCTTCCTTCATATTTGACTTTCAGCATATAAAATATGAATTTCTAATTTCCTGAAATCCTTAAACCAAAACTACAAAATGAAATATTATCAGTTTGACAAACTGAGATCGCCGTAGTTGGTAAACTTACACTGATACTTGGTGAAGATTAAAAGTGTTATGTAAATCTTAACCGTAGTAGGTTACATGTGAAACTTCAGGAAGATGCTCATTACCACAATTCCACATCGGTTAGTATCGTTTCATTGTATATTAAGAAACATAAAACTTGAACAACGACTGTTATATTGAGTTTTTCACTTCGAGTCAGTGAATGCATTCAAAATAGATGTACATTAGTCAGTTAGTCACTGAAAAGTAGACCATATGATGCTAGATGATTCAGTAGATATTTTGAAACTCATTGAATGTCATTTATTAAAATTTTCGCACAATCGAGTTGCATGAATTAACTGTGTATAAGTTTTAATGTTTCTTACTTATCACTTTGTATTGAACATAGCTTTTAGGCTAAGAGGTTTTTTTAGATTATATAACAAAAGCTACATTTCTTGTCGCCAGAAAACATCTGGTATTAAGAACTTTAAAATAAAATGGCAAATGTATATTTTAAAGAAATCTGCATAAAAATACCTTTTTTAGCACATTTGTTTAAGAAGTACCTTTTGCCTTTTAATGAACACTTGTCCCTGAAAGTTTGGTGCTTGTTATTTCACATTTACATTAGATCAAATACATACCAGTTTCTTTCAAGTTGGTATTCATCATGGACTGACATTGGCTAGAGGAACATTGAAGACCTGAGATCACTGGGCAACTGTTTCGTCCTATTGTGGGATTCCTCAGCAGTGCCCCCTATTTCCCTTAACTACCAGGAATCGGACCCAGGACCTTCAGGTTCTGTGGCTAGCACGTTAGCATTGTGTCATTGGGTTGGAATTTAATGGTCTATACTTCCAACTTCTGCCACTTTTCGACATACCTAACACACACACACACACAGTGTCACCATTGTGTATTTGTCCTCACAGTCATACAGAAGTTGGAAATATGGAGCAATTAATTCCGACTCAGTAGTTCAGTCGTAACATGTTAGCCACAAAACCTGAAGGTCCTGGGTTCGATCTGTGACAGGTATCATGTGCGTGCACTGCTAAGGAGTTCTACACCAAGGTGAAACAGCCCTCCATTGCTTCTTGGTTTCCAATGTTCCTCTGATTGGTATCAGTCCGTAATGAATACTAACTTGAAAAACCACTGAATCCCTACAAACTTTCAATTTTTTCAGTTGAATAAATATATAAGGGACAAATTTTAATGATCATAACAAAAGTGGAACTACATATTTAAGTTAGTTAGTAACGAAGTATGACAGCAAAATAAATCATGAATACTCAACAAGACAAAAGTCTGGGTTCTGGTTTGGCAGAGTATTCAAATAAACTTGAGAAATTAGTGTTTGAAGTTTTGAAATATTGGCTATTTAGATCAAGAAATCGTATGCTTCAAAAATTCTTTATGCTGAAGTAACTGCTAACGTAAACTTCACCACTGTAGCGAGAGCATCGATAAGCGTGATTTTCAATGGATCAAATATTTCGTTACTATTAATCAGATATATGAATCTTAATCTTGTCTAATTTCAAACTTATACCTCATATGTGGAAAATATAATGGAAATGACAGCAGCAATTGAACCATGAGAAGTTGATGAGCACAGGAGAGCTGTTTATTCCTAGTGTAAATCTAATTAATAGTATGTACTTCTAACCTTGTATGTTATGGAATGTCAGACTATGAAATCTTACAGTGGACATGTCACAAGTTAGTCAGTGAACTAGAATTTAATCGCCTACTGTTTTGAGCTTTTATTTAATGATGATGAGAACTTCTTAACAATCGAGTAATTTTTCATGAACTTCAATAAATAATGAAAATGAGGCCTAATGATACATAAACTCGTTTACTTGCACGAAGAATAAAGAAAAGCCAAGAGTAATAGTATTAATTATTTAATACCAGGTTCTAAGAAACTGCATATTACATTATATAGCATAACTTCCCAACTGTTTTGAAAAACAAACTGATTTTTATGCCTTTTGAAAATTGAAAGATTTATTCAAAAACTTTCTAAATGAAACTGTCAACTACTACGCAAAAAAACGTTTTCTATTACAATAAACATTACTTCAAACCCCTGTACAGTGTATGAAGTGAATGAAAGTTTTAGAAAGATTTATAAGTAAATGCTGAAAATATCTATTACTGACTCTTTCTTTCACCTAACCAAGAATGATTATTACTATATTGAATCGGTCAGCACATGTAGTAGGCGCTATGCTAAACCCTGAAAAACATAAGGAATTAAAATTTGGTTTTCTGTTTCTACACAACTACATACAATAAAAATCACTCAAAAGCGTATGCGCTTGATACCACTTTATCACTCAATGTTCTCTCCTGAGGTCGACACTCATTGTTTCAATGTGCTATACACAGATATATCTGCTCAGTAGTTAACTATATTGGTTGACTGAATTTAGGGAATTTGTGGGGATTTAGATATTTTTCAAGTTGGTATTCATCGTAGACTGACATATCTAAATCCCTACAAACTATCAAACCCAATTGAACTAGTGGTCATTGGTGACTAGATTTGTGAGGTGATTCCTGAAGTTCCAGTGAGAAGTCGTGACCAATGGGGTAAACCTAGTGGGCGTGAGGACAAATACTCAACGATGATATTGGGTGGCGGTCGCGCTATGTTGGGAACTGACAGAATTTGGAAACATAGACCATTGGATTCCGACTCAGTGACTCAATAGTAATGTGTTAGCCACAGAACCTGAAGGTCCTGGGTTCAGTCCCTGTCGGAGTCGTGAGTGCGCACTGCTGAGGAGTCGCATACTAGGACGAAACAGCTGGTCAGTGATCCAAGATTTCCGATATTCCTCCAACTGATGTCAGTCCACGATGGATATAGTAGTTGGGATTATTTCTAAGAAGATTGAACTCTGTTTCTTTACGAAAAACTTTGTAGTGATTTTGTCGCTTTGCAGTTTATTTTAGCTAGTCTTACATGTTGATCTCTCCTCACTAACAGTTGTCTGTTTACACACATAATTTGTCAGTCTGCTACCAATGGACTATGGAAATATATATTAACGTAAGAGCCCTAACCAAATTTGAACTACTAAGACTGATTTTACAAATTATTTCACCCAGTGAACTGTTTCTCCGTTAGCTGGAGCTAAGAACAACTGAATACAAACGAAGTGGTCTGTTGTTCATTACCTAGTAGTTAATGTTCTGATAATATTCAACGACGCATATCACAATACACTTCCAGAGTTCAGACATATTTTCTGCGTATTCCTTATAATCTCATCAAGTTTACAGATAGCATTTCTTCAGCACCTACAACCTATGAAATTCTAATTTACAAGATAATGTTATTCTGGAACTTTTGACATTAAGTCATGTAAAACAAATAAAAAAGGCATGTTAGTAGGAACAGTTGAACAGTGTTTTTAAGGCAACTTGTTGTTCTATGTTAGAATAGTCTGTAATGTAATTTTAAATGTGTGCTTGATCTGTGGAATTGCTTAAAATTGACATATTTGAATATTCTATTGTGTATCTTCAAGTCTTTGTTAGTTTTTGGTAGCTGTTGTTAGTTCCAGTAGGTTTCCTTTGTTTTATTTGTGACAGCTGCGTGAATTAATCAGCACATTTTTTTTTACTTGTTCAACTAAAGTAACAACATGAACAACAACTGTAATAATAAAAGATATTTGGACATTTTACAAAACAACAACAGGTTCAAGATTAGAAAAGATTTTTGAGACCAGATATGACAATTTGTTTCAAAGATGAATTTAGTGTTCCTATCTTATAACTCTAAAACTTTTTGTCTATGTTTCTATTCATTTGTTTAGTGTTTACTTCTTCATGTGTTTGCCATAATTTTTTAGTTAGTTTAAGTCTATTGATGTAGTAGTGATGTTCACAATCACGATGGTAGTGTTGATTAAAGTAGAATGACAGTCTTTTCTCATTTTTAACATTAATTAACTATTCGTTGTCTTCATCCATTTCTTCATCATTGTCACTGTAGTTTACAAAAATGCTTCATGTATATTTTGTTGTAGTAGACGAGTAACAGACATTTTACTTAAGTGGAGTGGATGACTCTTTAAAGTGAATAGACAGTGAAGACTGATACAAGAATACAGAGTGTCTTGTTCTTTCTGTATGTTCATAAAAACCAATGTATATCTGTTCACATATATTTATGCATATTCACCTGGCTGACATGTTTCCAAACAACTAACTGTAAGACATAAACAACACTTTTTGTGTTAGCTACCTTAAAATATCCACTGTACTGAAGATGAAAACTTATGTTGATGAAAATTAGATAGAAAACAAAGCAAATAATAGTAACGATAAAAGTAATCGTAGCCGTTAAAATGGAGTAAATATTTGATTGCAGAAACAAAGAGGGCGGGGGAAAGAAGAATTCTACATAGCTAATCATGTCATGTAACATCATTTAAATTCGTGTTATTGGACATTTAACAATGTTGGTTCAATAACTTTGTTAGTTTTTACTATTCACATGAAACATATTCAGTTTATTTTGCATACAATTTATCGAATTCCATTGTTTTTCTGTAATTTATGGTAAAGTAGTCAGACAAATGAAGACAAGGAAGAAAAATTTCTCTGACATTAGTTCTGAAGAACAAATTCAGCTATGACATAGACATTTTTGAATCTAATAGACGTCAAAAACAGTAACGTTCTTGCTGAAGCCGTCTGAAATAAAGTCAGTTGGGACAAGTTATAACTGAATAATTAAGCAATGATTTGAGCTGAACACATAATTAGTATTATGGCAGGTTTTGAAACAGTCGCTTTCAGAGTATGATTTTCTACAGTTAAGCAATATTAAAATGGCTGTTACACATTTACTTCGTCATTTTTTTTTACTAAAATGGAATGAAGAAATATTACCTAACGTAAAATTAGTAGGTTTGAAAAACTTAAATCCACTTAGCTTATCTCGGTGAGGAAATTAGCAATTGAACTTATCTGCACTTTCATGCAATAGATCCTTGTATCAGACGAAATTCTTTGTAGATGACAATTAAGGCATTAGACATTATGAATAATGTGTCAAAAACAAAGTGTTGATCTATATCAATGAAACCTGAATGTCATCGATGTTAACGATATTAAACAGTCATGATTAGAAAGGAATTTGTTGAGAAATTACAAGGTAAACCGTACCATTTTTTAAATAAATTGCCTTAATTAATAGCTGTATTGCTCTTATGCCAAGATTTGAAGAAACAAACTCTCGATAGCTGGAATGTTAAAGAAGTATACATACTGTTTCATTGAATAGAAGACAATTTGTAAAAATTCCCTTAAAGGACGCAGACCTAAACTACTACTCATTAGAAACGAGCACAATTGAAAGCGAACTATAAAATTAGGATTGTAAAACAAAAAATTAAAATATAACACAAATCAAGATTCAAATTAATAAATCATTTCGAGACTAAGTTAGGTGAAATCTGATTCCATCAAGGATTACAAGAGTATAAGATAATGTGTTCACTTCTCTACACAGTCTTAAATATATTATTTTGATGACAGTAGATGCAACAACTTGAAAAAGATGAAATTTTAGCCTGATATATATCTGAGCATCTTGTAAATCAATGTAAACACTGATTTTAGTTTCCGAATGACTGTTGTTTATTGGACGTTCCTGCACTTGGTTAAGAATCGCCTTCCTTTCTTTCTTCGTCAAACATATAAGTGGATGATTGTTATCCCCTTATGTAAAAGATCTCACAGGATAGAATTTCATCAGGTAAAGATTTGAATTTATAAATGTACACAGCTGCAGAAACATAAGGAATCCTGTCTGTGATATGATATACTTATTTGTAAAGGTTAGCTTATGAGAGATCGCCTAGAATGTTTTTCTTGAGGATCATTGTTGTTTGTCTGTGAAGACCTAGATCAATCTGTTACAGTTCGGCTAAAAGTTTACGAATACGTTCTTCAGCTAAAAAACATCTCTTTTGTTTTATCAGTTAAGCATACTATCACACAAGAAAAGTTTATATGTTGTTCTCTTCAAGTTTGTTTTCGGTATGCACTCCAAATAATTACAGTGAAAAAATATTCAAAAGTAGGTTTTTAGGCTTATCCCAAATAAACAAACCCATTGAAACGGAGCCACATTACCCTCTTAGCATGCATGTGAGTAGAATTAAAAATCAGATGACTGTAGTAAAACAAAAAAACAGCTGTGGAAAAAGCCTCACAAAGGTTTAAAGCTGTGTAATGGTTATTCATGTAGGGTGTTTTCAGTATGCCTAGTATAAACTTCTGTAGAATATAAGTGAAACATAAAATATACAGCTTAAGTAAAAGATGATATTAATGCATAACAAAAGGTAGGTCTTTTAGTCTTAAAAATACTGATGCCAAATAAATGAAAGTTTCCTCAGTGAATCTAAAATAGGACAAAAGAATCACTTAACTAATCATTAGCATCCACTAAATATATAGCATAGAACTCTAGATCGTAAAGATCTAGTAACAACTTTACTATGATTTATCTAATGAATACATGAAAATTATCTGATCTGTATTGAACCAAATAGTGTCTAAATAGGAAGGTTTATCCTACTACAATGATGTTCAGTGATTCACATTCACAGTAAATAAACGTGGAACAGCTTGATTTAGCGATCGCAACCCGTCATATCACTATATCAGAGGTCAAAATGTTTCACACCCGCTTTTCAAAAGTATAAAAAATATGAGTTAATTCTGACCACCAGTAAAAACAATTCCAAAGTAACTTCTGTTTTATTTTTTTCCAATGAATTTTACTTTGTACTCAAAAAGTTACTTTCGTTTTCACTAGGATATACAATGAAAAGAATTGAAACCTACTAACGCTTATACAGCGTATCCATACAGTTTTATTTGTTCGTATTGATACTAGTCCCAGTAGCTGATAGACTAATACTGTTTGCACCTTTTATAGCTAGTGACTAAAATGCATAAATTACCTACCTGAGCTAAAGTTAACTTTGTTAAGTATACTGATGACCTAACAATATCCATCCCAATCATCTCCTCTTCAGATTATTTTCAGTTTAATAACTGCTTAACCGAAATTGGTCTCTAATCTTCTTTGAATAGCCTCAAAGACAATTCCTTTAAATGTCGGATAGTTCATTTTAGCTTGAGATATCAACAAGACCTTTGTAAATTGCTTCACTCTAATAACTATTGTGTCAAATATGGATCTACTGTAGAGAATGTACCAGGCGTGATCGATCTTGACTCATGCTTTTCTTCAGGTCTTTCTTGATCCTCTCATTTCTTACTGATATCCAGGAAAGTCTATCTGATGACCTTTTATATAAGGCAATCGAAACTGTCTGGCATAACTCAGCTTCATCTCTTACGTCTCATTAATTCCTGTGTTTTGCCTATACTTTCTTATTGTCCCACCTTACTCCTTCCTGGACTCCAGAAAAAAGACTACGTTGTATTGCGTAGGATTTTGGAGACAACTGGTAAACCAGTAGCCGCGGTGATAAACACGGCCAAGGATAAGCATCTGAACTCTTTTAGACAGCTGTCTAAAAATGTTTTATCTGATGACAAACATTCACTGCGCCACACCTCTCTGGCTTCTGGGAAGACAAGAAGTAAGTACATTAAACACTATGCACGCACAACAACATACAAAAATTCAGCCATACCTTATTCAGCTTGTTGATAGTGATTTGGTGTTCTCTGAGCTTTGACATTTTATCAAGAACGTTTCACCATTAGGTTTGGTGATATCTTCAGCACTAAATTTATGAAGAACACCACAGAAAACACCAAATCACCATCATCCTCATTCTGAGCTACAAATCTTTTCCATCACTTATCTAGCCTGTATATTGTTTCAAGAAATCATGTTAAACGTAGTCTTATGGATCTACTTTGCAGTAGCGAATAGTCATCATGGCCCTAAAGTCATTAAACGTTTCAACAATAATGTTTTTCTTTATTATGCAGATATATATTCGAAACATTTCGTACAACGTGTAAACTGATGCAATACCACACGCTGAGAATTCTGTACTTTAAATATAATTATGTTCCAGAATAAAACAAATATATTATTTGAAAAATCCACCCAATTAATGTTGGAATTCGATATAGGAAACTTAGTCGATCACTGGATAATAAGTACGCTCTGCTAAGGAACTCCATACTAGAATGAAACGCTTGCTCAGTGCTTCCAGAACTAGTTTAAGTTGGTGACTAATAAGTTGAAATCAATAAAGCACTACAAACCTGCAAAACCGAAATGCTTGCTGGATTTGTTTTGTTTTAATTCGGCTGATCTTCCAATGTTTGGTTCTTTTTTGTGAGCTTTATGTGTATCGTAATATTAGTTCGCAGTAACCCCCAATGTGAACGCAAAAGTGTTGGTGGATATCACCTCTTTTGATCATAATGTTACGTATCTTAACCTAACTGGTAGCCACAAATAAAACACAATACAACAACAGAAAAAGCAGAAGATACGCCGCACATGATTTGAGCAGTTGTAATTACTTGTGTTTTTCAATATCGAGTAAATACGGATAAAATTAGTCCCATTATTTGTGAGATATCGGTAAATAAAATACTTGCTTGAATTTATTTGGGTAGATAATGGCATGTCATAATATATGAATCCCTCAAGCAGGTGAAAATGCTACGAGGAAGCTAGAATCAGAATTTGGACCAAATATTTGTAGTGAACCGTTTTAAGTCAAAAACCCCTTGAAAATTTGTGTTCGATTTCACCTTCCTCTTGATTTTTTAAACCTAAGGTGTCATTCACTGAGGAATAACCTCAGTAGGGAAACCATGCGATGCCTAGGAGAACGGGACAGTTGGTCCGTCTCAGTACGGGACTTACAGACAACGCTCAAATATTTTTTATAGACCTTGAAATTAAAATTAATAATTCTGGCTAACGGTCCACTTATCTGTGAATCTTTACTATTTATAAAAACAAATTTTATTAATCTGAAAAGTTGTAATTCGGTACAAATAAAGTTCGCTATGTCAACTGCGTGGAAGTATATCGTGGTTGGTTGCACTTGTTTTATGCTTCATTTTGCCTCTGCCTACGACTAGCTTTGGTAGATTTTTTCAGGAAAATTTATAGGAAACTGATCTCCTTTCAAACGCATCAAGAATCTACTGAACAGCAAAACTTCACAAACTTCGTTGTTGTCACATCGTTCGACTATATTCGCAGTGTGCTGCCGGTACTAAATTTGTGGTATATTGGACGAAAATTATTGTGATCATTGACTTTCCGATTAATGTTTTCTGAAGACGTTTTGTTGCACCGCATTCTGCATCGGTAGTTATGCATTTTATGCACCTATTTTTTCGTACTAATTACTTCTACGTCCACAACGATATTTTCAGCAATGAGTACTCTTAACCCTATAAGTAAATGATCCAATGAAGTTCAAGTCTGACTATAAATATGCCATCATGCTGTTGTGGGTTGAAATCCAATGATTCTCGTTTCGCTACTTCTATGAAATAGTGACAAGTTGCAACCAAAACCAAATGTTGTTGCCGTGAAAAATCTTCAGTATGCACTGTCGAAAAGCTGCAAACTGTAGCTCAACACCTGTCTAGTTCTCGTAGACTCTGAATGATTTCCTCTGTGATGTATATTACCTTCAAATCAGGCAATGCTTGAAAACCACTAATTAGATTTCTCATTTTAAATTTGAAAGCTGTTTTCTATGTGACACTGAAGTTGAAACTAGCTGAATATGATATGAGGATGGAAAGTGTGAAGTTCAATCATCTACAACTTTCTAAATTGCTTAAAATTGAGAGACATTAAGGACTTCGCATAGATTAGCTTGACTGATCTACAGGGAATACAATTTTTCAACTACTTGAATGTACCTAGTCATCTTAATGAAAATATAATGCTTTCTAAGATAACAGATACCAGTTAGACCATTCTAGACTGAAACATCTGTCACTGTGGGGAAAAACATCTATGAATATAAAATAATAGAAACAAACCAACAGTTCAGGTGAAACTTGTACACTGTTAACTAATTACAACGAATTCAAATTATGAATAAGAAACTGTTTTAAGAACGTCATATTAGACATAAAAGTGTACATTTCCGACCTTTTTTATCATCAGACGAAATTAAAATATTTCATTTCCCCCATTTTATCGCTTTTAAGTTTTGAAAACATATACTTCATTCAGAGTTCCTGGATTCTTCTTTTCACTAACTCAATAAACATATTGTCTCCATTTGTTTACATTTGCATTTTCAAATGTTTAGCTGGATTAATAACGTGTTTTTGTTGTTCTTTTTTGTGTATATGAAGAAGGGGGATGGTATTTAAAATGTATGCCCTTAATTCAATGTTGGATTGTATAGGTTAGTCATTTCAATGACGTAATTTCTTACTTACCTGGTTCATATATCAATGAACATCTACTGATATACAACAGAATGTAAAATCGATAAAAGTCAACACTGGAATAAAAATTTTCTTTAGATGATGATGATCAAAACATTTTATTAATTTTATATTAAAGCAAATTCTTTTATTTATTTGAAGCATCACAAACTTACACAGCTTATAGTAGAGTTCCTACTTTAAAAGCTGTGCGATTAGAAGAATTGATTTACAAAATGAACAAAGAGAATATCACACAATCACATCAGTTGCTTTAACTTACGGCTAATGTTTCAATAAAAACAACAATAATTTCTAATACTTTCTTTCCCTGATTACATTTGTACAGGACTTCAATGGAATCAAAATACGTTGGGAACATCATTGACTGGAAAAGAAAATATACTTACATAGTATTGTCATTTTTATGAAAGTTTGAAAAGGAAACTGTATGATTCATTCAAAGCACAATTCTAACAATATGACGATCTGTTTACTTGCTAAATGTATTCATTTCAAGAGTAATCAAGAGTTAATTGATAAGAAAATGCAAATAAGCCAGATGGGAGACCTTAACTGACGGTCGAAATGATAGTATATGATAAGGTAGTATACAATGGTGCATTATTCCTGGTTTTCAAATAGAATTAACCGGAGTATTTGCTATTTAGTAATACACTGTCTGGAAGTACATGAAAATGTCTTGAACTGTCTCATGCCTAAAATCTTAACCAATTTGAGGTGGATTAGAAAGCAGATTTTGTGCCTAACTTTACATGGAGATTGAAGTGTTCATTCGGCATCTATTAGTGCATTATGATTCTTTTCATGGGGTCGTAGGGATCATGCATCTCACTGCCTTAAGATACTATTACATAAAGCTCAGAATGGAGATTCGTGGCTCCAATGTTGCAGCTTAATTCTTTCTCCTAACATCGGACAGTAAACGAAATCAATAAATACTTCTGCGAATGTACTCATAAAACTGATTCTCTGAACAATTTTATAACTTCTTACTTCTATATTTTTTTTGTTTTTCCCTTTGTTTTTTCAGACACATTTCAGTAGAATACTTTTCAATGTGCTAACAATGCTGAGTTCACTCATAAACTCAACGTGCACAGTAAACAGCTGTTTTCTAAAGTTAGTTTTACTGCGATTCATAGAAATTCCTTTGTCTAACATTTTCAAGTTACGAGACATTTGAAAGAATAGACAGAAGAATAAAGGCTGCACTGAGAAGGAGCTTCCCTTCTGCCACACTCATCTCAGTTCACAATGCATTATACTCAATAACACAGTCGATAGTAGACAAATACCCATTTCACGTCACCTCCTATTGTGTATATCAACCCACCTGTGCTTGTGGAAGCAAGTACATAGGACGGACTGGAACAAGGGTGTCTACTTCATTTTACAAGCATATCCCGAGAAATCTGTGTCAGAATGGTAGCCATATCTTCAAAAGCGCAATCACCAAACATCTCATGAACACAGGACATCAAATAGATGTTTCTCAACCTTTCAGGATAATCAGTAAACAAAGAACATCATGTTTATTACGGTTTGCGGAAGCTGTCGCTATCAAACATTTCCAACCTGACTTATATACTCAGAAGGAGACTGTAATTAGCCTTTCTTTACATCGGTAAATGTACACAATTCTTTTGCATATGTATGTACACAGTCTTCGTTTTTCTTTTGATTTCACCATCTCCCCATTAATTATTTACTGACTGTTAATCACTTTACGATATTCCAGTACTCAGGTAACCTACTAGCCCTTCAACAACCTCCCCCTCCCTTTTACGCTTACTTTTCTTTGTTGTCCGTCACCCCCACTCTACAACTCCACAATTTTCTATCTCGTCAAACAAATTGCCGTTGATTTTGATTAAGATTCATAATATTGCATCCTGTGTTTCTTTAACTCACTGCTTTACTGCTAATCCTGCATTTCAAATCTCCATTTATTTCCCCACATTTAAGGTGTATTATGCCATTATTACTGATAATACCCCATTTCAGTTGTGAGCTGTTTGTAGCTGATGAAAGGCCTTGAAATAAAATGAGCTCATTTTATTCTGCAAATGTCTTTGTTCTTGTATTGTTCGAATTTGTCAAGGGAACTAAATTTATGACATGAAAATTAAACTGGAATACCTGTTGAGACTGGCTGTTAAATATTGATCAGGTTTTCAATGACTCCTCATTATGTCGCATTTTTTATAGTCCAAGTTGATATCATTCTTCCATGAATTCCTCACTTTATTCTTATCTGTGACAAAAATGTTCATCCCAGACGACGTTTGTACTAGATTTCTTAGATAAACGACCGTTTCCACGGGTTTTTATTCCTTAATCTCTTTCACCTATAGTTCATTCAAATAGGATTCTTATTTATGATGTCGTGAACAAATGCAAGATAGCTGTCTGGTAGATAGATTTCACTTTAAAGCCAGACTTATTTAGTTGGGAACTTATGTAATACTCAGTCCATCTATCAAACAAGCTGACCAGCTTTATTTCATGCATTAGTAGATCAAATGGTTTCCATACAGCATAATAGAAGACGAAAAATCCTTTTTGTATATAACTTAACTTATAGCAAGACATGCAAGCAAGCAGTATCGTTTCCAATTAGATCTCATTTGGCTTCACTGTAGAATACATAATTTTCAGCAAATATAAAAAATACGAACTAATCAAAAGTAATTTGTAAGTCAACGATAAAAACGATGTGATTTTTGTATTTTTAAAAGTAACTTGAGTGTTATCGAACATTCACGATAAATTTGTGTACATTACATACTTGGTCTAGTCATACTTATGTCTGTTTCGTAATTAATCCCTTTAAATATCATAAATCTGATCTAAATGAATTCAGCAGAATCGCATAAATATGCAAGTTAATTTCTAAATTGACCTTGATTTCAAATAGGTGGAATAAAATCTGTTTAAACAAAGTACATGTTTTATGACTATCACCTTTTCCAAGAAAATCTTTTTTCATTGTGAAAATCAACTGTAAACAATTTCAAACAGAAGTATCTCTAAACTTCAATCATATCTATTTAATACAAGAGCTCCCATTCAGAAAATTGGAAGTATTATTATGTTAAAATATATTTATTTTCAATCGAAATTTGCAATAATGGCCCTCCACTTCATATTATTTACCATTACACAAACCACTAAATATGTAAAAACCTACTTAAAATTTCGAAAATTAGCTATAGAATTGATTTACACCTCAAGTGAATTCGTGATTTCTGTTATCAGATGGTGAGAGTTAATCAACAGGAAATCACTGACCTAAAATTCATGCTTGTTGGCTCTCATTAGTAGGGTATGTCTCTAACGATAAAGAAATCAGCGTTCTCTTGGTGATTCGTTCAGTGATGGGTAATACCATGGGTTAACCACCGCTGACCGACTTGAGTAACTAATCAAGTCCTAATATCTATCCTTAATGGCCTAATAGCTTAATAACTAAGTTTTTTTATATCAGCACTGAGTGATTCGGGTTTCACTTACCAAGAGAATACAGTTTTCTTAATGGCCATATATGCATCTTCTTGATGAGGACTAGAAAGGACGGAACCTAGTTTTCGAGCTTTCTGTTGGTTGCTTTCTGACATCTAACATCAGCAATTGTCAAACTGCATTTAGTATAGATAATCATACTTTGCATACTTGATTATCGTATATGTGGTTTTCCAAGTTAACATACTGTCCTCATGACTTTGGAAACCTCTTGATTTAAATTCAGAAACTGGTCGTGAGTAGCACGGTATCAGGACATGGCACAAGTGCTGAACATTTGGCAAATTCTATTAAGAAGTTTGTGCTATATGACATACAGGAACCTTCAGTAGAGAACTTGATAATCTAACAGGATAATATTGCATAAATATGAAGTAATTAAATATAAATATGAGGTGATTCATGTCGATGATGACGATGAGCTTAGACAGATTGAATCAAGATAAAAAAAGAATTAAAAGCGAAAATAGCTTAGCCTAGAAGGAGTCCAATGACTGTGCTCAGTTGGATATACTTGTTAGTTATACTAATAAGTGTTTTATTGAAACAGTCTCCACTTTCTTTGAGATGCTGATTTTCAGTAATCAACAAGTAGAAATTATAGCATTTTTTCATATCACTTGTAGAATATGGCATAAAGTGTAGGAGTGGTAAATAAGAAGTTAATTCGATAAACTTCTGGTGAACTGTGAAAACCTTTTTTTCAAGCCCCAGTGATCGTATGAACTCATCAAAGCATTTCAATATCGAAGACAACTAACTCATCGCTGTTGTGCTAATATTTATCACTTATCACCTTATATTATGGTCAATATACACGTAACTCTTCAAAGGATAATTAAAACTTTTGTTTTAGTCAGCAAGAAATAACTGAGACAGGTTGATTAGCAACCACTTTTACTCATGTTCTCTATAGTTCCACATTATTTAAAGTGGGACCATAACACAGGGATAGTGTTTCATAGCTTTATGAAGAAATCGCCGTGTGCTAATCATATACACACAAACTATATAAAACATTTATTAAATAAAAAGGTGCCTGAGTTTGTATCACTTCAGGCTAATAGCTTAGCTAAATCAGCAGTACAACCTATAATTTACATATATTTAAATGAAACGAATTTATGACTCATTACTTTATTTTGATCAGCACGCCTGCATATATCTCTGGTATGAGTTTTGATATCCACCCTGTTCACTACATCGGAAGCTGCTACCGAAAGCTCAGAGTCATGAAACTTGCATCATGCCTTATGTATGAGGGATGGGTCTTCAGAAGTAGTCAGTGACTGGCTCTTCAACCTAGTCAATGTCTGTTAACTACTCAGGCAGCAAGGGCTGAAGTGCTCCAGTTTCACCATTTAACCGTTGAGAAAGGATTGTCATTATTTGAATGATGAATCTGAGATACGGCCGGCCTTAGTGGGATAATGCAGGCTGGGCGCTCACTTCAGTTGCTGCTAAGGAGGTAAGGGTAGATACCCCGAGCTTCGGGGTCTCCATTAGTAAGAGCGTTGTGCACACCGTCTTCGTACATATGTGCATAATTAGAGACTAGCCCACTGACTGTTGATGTTTAGTCGACATGCGAACCAGGAATGGCTTGCAAAATAGCAACAGTCCTGATCGAAAAAGATGTCGAATCAACGATATTCCAATGACTTGTAGGGAAGATAACTACTTCTTTGCTTTATCTCAGTTTTTTATTTGACAGCTACAAATAACTCATCTGCACATTAGACAAATTTATTAGTACACACGATAAATTTTTCATTAGCACTGTCGTCAAAATATGACTGACGTCTGTTTATGCTGAACAATTCAGTCCATTAAAACAGAATACAACAGAAGTTAACTCCACTCATCGTTATTAATCGAAAATACGCTAAATTTTTCCTTCATTACCAGAAGAAAATAATTTAATGTAGTATTCACCACGAACTGATACAAGTCTAAGAGCTATCGAAAACCTGGGAGAACTGAAAAGCTGTTTCGTTCAATACTCGGACAAACTAATGTTCAGTGCTTCCAAGTTTTAAATGGTCCTCCAACTGACGTCAGTCCGTCACTAATACTACCCCTGAAAAGAAATCCTTATCAACTTCCAGATATAAATCATCTAATATTTTATTTTGTTTTGTCTTTACTCTAACATCTCAAACTGCAGATATTTTACTAAGTCCATTTCTTATTGAAAATATAGTCCCTCTGCCTGAAAACTACAGAGATAAAGAAATTTACAACTAACTAGTAAATTTGTTTCTTCTTCGTCGGAAAAGAAAAACTATCACTCATCACACCTGTAAATAGGTAACATATGTAGCTTTGCAAAACACAGCTGATAAGGGAAGTTATGTTTGTTTCATGTACACATACACACACACACACCAATATACACAGTCACTTCTTCTTCTCCTATTTCCTCTCCTTCTGTTTTCGCTCTTTCTTTACATCTTTTTGTATTTTGTTTTCTCTTCCTCAACCTTTTTATACACATGAACAAATATGAATGCATACGTCATTAACAAGTATACTGTCTTCAAATGCAGACAACAGATACATTTGCATGTAAAGTATTGGAATTGAACTATGTAAGTGTATATCATTCCCACTAGTATAAGGTTTACTGCAAATAACCAGTCATTGTCTTGCTAGCTGCTTCTGCTATACTATAAGAGGGATCTTGAACTGCATTTTATATATATATATATATATATATATATATATATATATATATATATATATATATATATATATATATATATATATCCCAATTATCACTGTTATTTTTAGCATTATTTGGATTGAATGGAGTGAAAGACGATAACTGTGTATTAAATTATCATTGGTTAAAAATCTTTGTCTTTGATTCACTGTTGCCTACTCTCTTTTCACCTTTCCTCTGCATTTCTATTCATAGTCATGTAGAATAATATCCCATAGTTAGTTATATAAAAGTGAGAAACAACGTCAGTAGTCAACCTGTAACGCTGATTGATATACAAACTGAATCAATCATATTTTAATTACTGATCAATTAAAAGTCAAATATCGAAAGAAAATAATCATTTCAATAAAATCTCATCAATTTCGGCAACAATAACAATTACAAATTGTATTGTCTTAATTGCAAATATTTCAATGATTTTGATGGGCAAGAAACTATACTAAACTGGAGAAGATATTGAAAAAATTCAGAAAAATACAATATAATGTTTAATTAGTAAGCTACATTTCTTTTTGTTACTTTTTATTTATTTCTGTATAATTAAATGCAATACGAATTTGAATGACAGTGGTCATTTATGAAAAAGCTAGTCACATTATTACGAATCCTGGTCAAAATTTAACGGGATAATTTTACTAATATCTGATACAGAGACGAAAGTTGATACCAGGTATAAGTTATTCATTTTTGAGGTTTACGAGGATGTATAGATTTCAGTCCTTGGTGAAGAACCACTTTAAGATACAGGCTATATTTTGATTAATCTCAATGGTTGAAATAAATAAATCCGTTTCACTTGAAATTCGCTTTACTGCTTCCATAAGGTTTTCAACATGAAATGTTACAACAAATAGTGAACGACATAAATCAAAACTAAACATCAACAATAAACTAGAAATTATCCGTTCATATATGGAGCAGAGTAGGTGATGAGTTAAAATGATCTCGCTTTACAAAAATTCATTCTTATTTTTGGATAAATAAGAAAAGATCGGATCCATAATCTTGATAATGACTACTGTAATAGTAGTAAGCGTTGCATGTAAGTTACACTAGTAGCAAATTACTGTGAAATATAACTTTCGTTATAAGACACCACACTTTGGGCATCAAGTACTCTCGATAGATTTTGGTAGTATTGTTTTCTTGAACTTGTTTGAACCAAGATCCCCGGACAACACAACATCAAAACCATCCTCCTCAGCTAAAAATATTCTCCATCGCATCTCAAAACTTTCAAAAGACTTTATCCGGAGAAATATATTTTAATCGGTCAGAATAGAATCTATGCTACCATTTAGTATACGAAGTAAGCCAAGGTCAAATAAAAAAGACAATAATAAACTTAATATTGACTGCTAGATAAGACATGCTTATCGCTATGGCATATCTAACGAGGAGTTGAAATAGAACAAACAGAGGTTATAGGCGCTTAAGATGGGTCACTCTGTAATGTTCTAGGAACCATTGTTGACTCATTCTTACTGTGAAAAGATGTATAAAACCTTACACTATGCCTCATATTTGTTTTCAGTCACCGAAAGTATTATAGTTCCGGAAATACATTTTCTTTTGTTTTGATTAATTCATTCACAATTCCAACATCCACTGAAAGAAGTACCATTTTTTCAGTACTTTAACAAGAAATGAAAATGTTATAACTTATTTGGTGGCCAGAAACAGAATCAGGGAGGCGCATTCCATCCTATTTAGGATTAATTCGCTGAATGCATCTGTACTCCAGTGAGTGGTCGCATTCCCACTGAGACTCCAACCTGAAATCCATTGCTCCAAACACCATAGCATTATCTACAAGGCCACTGATGTACGATGGCTTTAAGCCTATATAGTTGTTGGGTTAACTGTTTAACTTACTTATAGAGCGAACTTTGAACGGTGACTAAGCAAAGGAAATGGAAACATAAAATAGATATTCAAATTTTAGCAGTGAACAAAGTTACGTCACTCAAGCATAAACAGAAATGCTGACAAACGATTAAGTTTGGATACATATACTTATTAATGACTTCCAAAAATTACCATCTGTCTATCCTCACTTAATAGGGATTTCTAAGTACCGACTTTTTGCTGCTTGTATAAAATCTCGACATTTCTGGAAAACATAAATGTTTTGTATTTTTGAGATGAATGAGTTTTTTTATTTTTAGAGGTAGTATTCATCATGGACTGACATCAATTGGGGAACCAGTGGAAATCTGGGAGCACTGGACAGCTGTCTCGACCTGGTATGGGACTCCTCAGCAGTACGCACCTACGACCCGGTTAGGGGCCGAACGCCATGAAACCTGAAGGTCCTGATTTCGACCCCTAGCCGGGTCATGGGTGCGTACTGCTAAGGAGTCCCATGCTAGGACGAAACAGCTGTCCAGTGCTTCCAGATTTTCACTGGTTCCTCAACTGATGTCAGTCCATGATGAATACTACTTCTAAATAAATGTTTTTATCATTTTGTTAGTGCGACGACTTAAAGAAGGAATTAGCACATAAAAGAGTCTTCAGTAATTATAATTATCCTTTACAATTTATTAATAAACTAGTATGAAACAAAAAAAAAATACGAGTAAGAATAACAGCGACAACATGAGTGGAAATAAGGATCCGATAGGTCCAACAAAGCAAAATTATCTAATCTATCAAATTCTGTACAATGACTGTGAGGTCAGGTACATAGGTCAAACTAGCTTGTCGGGGTCAATCAAAATAGCGGAACACAGAAATTTAACTAAATATAGAATGACAAACCCCCAATAAGATCAATTATGTGGAAAATACTAGGATATTGCAGTACATTTATCAAGATACAATCACAGAATGGAGTGTGGAAAAACCGCTGATCTTGAATCCAAAATAACATACGATAAGGAATTACATTCTACCACATCGGCCAAGTTTTCAAGTGACTTTAAAACTCTACAGTTGACGTTGACATCTTTCGCAGCTAAGTAGTTCTTTTCAACTGTTTTATCAGGAAGATTTCTGTTTCACTATGTGGCATTTCTAATAAACAGACCAAAATGGCATGGCGATCAATCACAGTGGTCAAATTTTACTCCTATAGAGTTTAAACTTCATGTTCAGTCTATGATCTGACCATGATGTCATCCCTGTCCCTATGAACTTTGTAAGATCATTATAACTAGTCAGGTCACTGCATTTGCCTCTACTTTGATTTCTTCTGTGATATTGCATCATGAAATTCCATCATCTGGACACTCAGTTTTACTGCTTCATATTCAAAAGTAATTTACAACTTGTCAGGTTTCATATTTTTTAGTGCTTTCATAAGTTAACGGATTACTAAGTGATCTCTTCTGATCTTGAAAATCCAACCTTAATCCATTCTTGAAGACTGAACAATTCAATTATACTGTTCAATAACAGACTGCAATGTTGAAATGGTGCATGGGATTTGCAGCTCAAGATGAGCATAACGATGGTTCGATTGTCTATGAGCCCTGAGATCTGAATAATAAAATATATGCCTTTGATAAAGTAGATATCAAGACTCTAAGAATGATATCTTCAAAAGTGAGAAGTTTCTTCAGTGAATTGTTCTTCCTTTCCATTAGTTAGTTAGTGTACCGTAAAGTATTTCAAAATATTTATATACAACCTCTATACAAAGTTATCCCAATAAACACGAATGGAATGTATGGTTGGTGAAAAAAAACTTCAAAATTTGAAAGATGAAATTTTTCTTGTCTTTCACAATCCTCTTCTTCTTTATACCTTGTCAACAAATAGATTAGTCCATGTTTAAATTCTAAGTTAATTACACATTAATTCACTCTTATTTAACTTTTTCTCTGCAAACTAAATTTATGTTCATCTAATAATTTTTTTAGATAGATGGAAAAAAAAAGTATTCTGGAATTTCAGGAATGTAGTGTACGTCCTTTTGTATATATATTTTTAAGTGAAAAAGTAAATGGTAATGAAATGTTTAATGAGAGCGTGTAGAGTACCTCGAATTGTTTTTAAAAGCTGTTAATGTGTTTAATTAAAAATTTTTTTTCATTGAAGCGTTCTGCAAACATATATTGACGCAGTATACAATAACTACCAAAATATTTTCAAAAGTGATAGCTTGTTTTATATCAATGTTCAGTGTTCAAAAGTTGAAAGAGGTTGATTAAATCAAATGTTTTTTAAAAAATTTATTCCAACCATTTAGTCATGCATCTTATGGATTAGTAAGGGAAAAATTTATGTTTACTGCTAAACAGTTCGGAAAAGAAAGGAAGCGGATTCTACGTGCTAATTGTAAATTTCATTAGTTCTTTGAATGTTACCAGTGAAATACAAACTACCTTTGTAGTAAAAAAAAAAAACGTTGTGAGAATTTTCCTTTCCAAAGATTCAGTAACTAATAATATGTATGCCTACTGTATACCATTTACTTTCAGTACAATTATTGGTACTGCTGTTTTATGAGATCATAAAGCTTCATCTAGTTGTATGGTCAAGTAGATTATTAATTCAAAAACAAGTAGACAAAAAATTATGTATGTATACCTAAGTAATCTACAACTATATAAAACATACATAAATCCTTACTATGTTTCTTTAACTGTTCCATCGTTAATTCGCCCGACATTCTTTTCATAGAGTCGAAGTCATTTAACCCACACCAGCAACTTAGATCAGGCAAAGTAACAAGTTGAGAATAAAAGTCAATTTTAGAAAGATAGTGAAGTTGCAAACCGTTCACATGCCTAACTTTTAAATTGCGTACTTTACTTCATTAGTACTACTATTACTACTATCAGTAAGTAACACATTGTTACCTAGCTTGAGAAGTTACTTTGTAAAGTGGAAGTTGCACCGGTATCGACACCACATTTATAAGATAAAACTGCAGCTTGTACTGTTTTCTTCCCCAATTTATAGTACCAGTTTCCAAAACACCATAAGACATTGTCTGAAAGAAAAAAACATGCAATAAAGATGCAACCGAAGAAGCATCTAAACTACATCCAACCAGAATTGTGAGAAAACTTTCATTCATGACCTCGAAGGATTTGAGTCACAATCGTGCTGAGCCAAAACCACTGAGACCCATAACTCTCACTTCAAATCGCTTGAATAAGCCTGAAAAATGAATGAGGCCAAAGTCACCCCAATATGTTATCGTGCTTCTTATTTTTTATCGCGTTCTGTATAAAAATACGTACTTCCCGGGTTCTGTACGCATATTTAGCTAATTTGTAAAGTTTTTGAAACACTATCTCTCATGGGATCACGTTCCATACTGTGTATTCATTTGCAAGGTATTGGTTTCACTTCCACTTATCAAGTGGAAAGTAACAACAATTATTTATGAAGAACAGTTCTCATAAGTCAAAGTGAGGTAACTAAGGCTTTAAACAGTAGCAAATAGGACTTATGATCCCAGTCTTTACTTCAAAATATATGTGTAGAGAACACAGAAAATACACATCATTTTATAGAACACTGTAACACCTAGAAATTACTTTTCGCCCCCCCCCTTAACTACCTACTCCTGAAGAAGACAAGATTAATGCCACATTCTCAGTCAAGTTCAAACACCACCAACACAATCATCTTTGTTTATTCAACAGTCAAGCAGCTGAACTGGTTTATTAACATCAGCACGTAATCAGATGACAAACTACTTATTAACGGATCTCCATAATGTAAACCAGTATTAGGACAACCTAGATTACGATACATTCTAAACAAATATAGGGCTTGATTGGAAGGCTTCAACTGAGTTTCGAGTGGAATGGCATTTCTTTTAACTTAGCTATCAACAGAAACATGAATATGGATCCAATGTGATTTCTGACAAAAACCCAATGTTCATTAGGACTAAAGTTGGAAAATTTGGGTTATTAGTAAAGGAAGTATATGCCTATTAGCAAAGCCCCTTTTCATCAGTGTGATCCGAAACCTTGAAATGAAATTGAAAAATAGGAAAATGTCTTTCATGCAGAACTCACAAGATCTAAAAAATATTCTACATGAAAATAACTGTTTAGCATGAGTGCTCCCCCCTTTTGAAGAAACGAGCTGCAATCGAATAAACTAGCGCTGCGAAGAATCGCTGGAGGACACGAAACAATTGTCAGGATAAGCAGCTTACATCATTCTGTGAAACAAAGGCGAGGATTACCTAAAGTTCAGCAGAATAATCCCTCGGAAATGATTACAAACCATATTTCACAGGGCTACTTTAAAACAAGGAATCATGCATAATCCGAATGAAAACTGAACAAACAAATTGGGAATCAAGCATGGTTTCTGTATTATTATGTATTACTTTCTCCCGGGTTCCTAGTGGAACATAGGGCTTCAGTAGCACGTCCCCATTGCACTCTGTTCTCTGCAAACTTTTGAACCTGGCTCCACGACTGCCAAGAAGCTCTCATTTCTTCCTCTCACGATCTCCTCCATGTCACCCTCAACTGGGACACTTAACTCGTCGTTTCCCATCTGGGTTCCACTCGAGAGCTTGTCGGCCTTCTCAGTATATGCCAAATCCACCCCCACTTTCTTCTGCATACTTGTTGGGTGATGGGTTCTTGATTGGTTCGTTGTCAGCCAGCCAGAGTTCCTTGTTGCTTATTCTTATTATTCTGGCCATCTGATCTTCAGTATCGAGCTAGTGTTGACACCTGTTGATGATATTTGTCCGCAGTTTGCTAGATATGCTTTTCGTGACGCTCTAAGTCTCTGAACCATCACATAGAAGCATTGACTTGACTGACATCATTTTTGAAAATCTGGACCTTATTCTTTATGCTGAGTGCAAATTGGTTTCAGTAACTATGCAAAATCTTACTTCAATAAAGATTTTTTTCTACCAATAACTCAAATTATTATATGTGAGGTCAAAGAAGTCGACATATGATTAAAACCTGTTTCTCAGTTTGCAAGTGGAGATGATCCATTCTAAGCGAAACAATAGTCAAATACTCACCTAACCTCTTACCACAAATGAATTCTTTATGTAGTTAGCGCGTATGATTTTACAAAACCTAAAGATAAAATGTTTATTAAAAAAATATCAAAGCTTACAGAACATCAAACTATTATCATCGTTATTCCAAACTATAAAAGCCGCTCTGTTATCTTAATCACTGTTATTCGTAATTAGAGTAATTTAAAATATACTCTTAGTACTTTAGCAGTGGTTGTGAGGAACTGAAATGCTGAGTAACAAAGCTGAGACAGAAGTCAATTTTCATGCTTAAAATGGAATTCAGAAGTTTGACATGGATTAGGTATGCACAATAGCTGAGTCAAATTAGACAAAGAAGGTCACAACGTTAGTTTACTAACCATAAGACCCGAAGACTAAACATCCAACTCCTAAATGAGGCAAAAAAGAGCTTCTTCAGTGAAGTAATACCTGTTTTGAACAACTTTGTTATGAAGCTGTATAGTTACACTAACATTTTACAGTAATCCAGTTGTTTGTGTTTAAAACTGTCATGTGAATGTAATTAAACATGAAATAAGATGATCTCGCCAGATAAAGCATAAGTAAATGACCACAAAAAATGCAAATGCCAAGATAATATTAGTGGAATTACTGAATGAGGTGGAATAAAGCAATTTAAAAGACTATTACTGTTGTGTTTGGAAAGTTCAGGGCACGAATCTAACGATACCAATAGGCTTGACCCAAGAAATATGGTATGCTACAGAACGGTACAAACTGGTTCGTGTGGGATTAAAGAATCACATCAGTGAAATAACTGTCCAACAATCTTCGTACATTTCAAACACATCAGCCTTACATTCCTAAAATCATTTTAAGCTTTTTCTATTGCGTTGTGTCCTCTTTCTAAGTTCAAACTCTGCTTTTTTTCTCTCAGTACTTATCAGTTTGGAACATATCGAATGAAAAATAAGCACCTATACAGGCAGCTTTCATCATAATGTAGTTACCTGTATTATCCCAATTGAAACCGATCCATCAATAATATATAATTAAAACAGAAAATATCCAGGCACCCGTGTAGAAACCCATATAACAATGCAGATCGATCAATTTCTGTCCAGTCAACAACGGGATCGTACAATCAACAACATTCATACCATATCCTTCACACAAGAAGTGGCTATCGTAACTTGGTGGTCTAATGGACAAAGTAGTAGCTGGTGAAGCAGTCGGCCCCAAGTTCGAGCCCTTATGGGAACAACATCGCTCACTGGGAGGCAGGTACACCCGGCTGATGAGTCTCAAATAGGACGAACCATGTGTCCTGAATTCTACTGCTAGCCACTATCCATCATTAATATAGTTTTCATCATAGTCAAATAACAGTATGAAGTCGAGAAAACTGAATTGTTATCTTGTTTCAGACTGCAAGTTTTCAAGTAGTGCACACTAATTTTCGATTTTATGATCACAGAGAGGGGCCTCTGTTTCTCTAGCAAGTAATTTGGCATTTGAGACTATAATATGACGGAAGTGAATTAGAGCAGTGAAATGATTCATGAAGTAGACTTTCCAGGATAACTGGATATGATAATAATGATGAGTACCAGTTTTATAAATTTACTGTTGAAAAGTTTGGAAGTTTATTGAAATTCACAATTTAGAAATCTCCATCTCTTCAACTTGAAGTAAGCCTAAGTTGTGGCTGATTTCCAATTATGAAGAGACATAAATTTTTAAACCATCTTAGAAAGCAATACTGAGACAAATTTCATTTGAAGTCATTCTAAAATTTACGTGCATTTAGGTAACGTATTTAAGCTGTCAAAGCGTAATCATTTTAACAAATCCATCCTTTATTTTCTAAGTATTTTTCTCTTTATTTATGCTTTTTTTGTAGAGGATAATGGCACTGGATTATGCCTGTTGGATATGCCGAAAATATAATCTCCTTATATTAATTATTTTGCTTACCGAAATTTATATAAATTTATGCAAATATTATCATCATTATCCAGATTTCTATATCAACTTTTTAACTGGTGTTAATGGACAATTGAATTTGTGGGTAGATCGTCAGTTAGTAATACAAATTATTGAATCAATGCCACATAATCAAAATATCCCCGGTAGACTACGCTGTCCAAGAAGATTACCAGAAATTCATAGACATAGTAAGTCACATGAAGCTTTTAAATTTCTGCAAAATTATTTGTTTCCTAAACTCTCTATAAAAATGTATTGTGAACTACGAAATCAAGTAATTTTTAGGTTATGTAAATAACTACTAAGTGATTGTCGGGAAACAAAACTTCGAAGCACAAATGATAACAAACCAGTCATCTGAATACTTTTAGGATTCCTACAATCCCATAAAACACGCGGAAAACATAAAATATCAATTAGATACTAGATACATTTATAGTTCATGACAAAAAAATAAAACTACAGTATAAGGGGAACCACCATACAGATTACAACTCAAGTTTCATCTCTCCGACGATTCACTCTCTGGGTCTTACAAACAGTATCTTATGCGAAACACTTTTCTTGTCACTGAGTTAAATCTTAAGAGATATGAATTCTGAGACCAATGCTTGCAACCTTTAGGCAACTGCCTGTTAATTTGGATCTCTCGGATTGTTAGCTGTATCATACGCTTTACTGAACACTGTCTTTTTGAAATCAAATAGAATTTTCAATAAGATTAGCCTTGTTGGGTAATGTTATTGTAGTCAATCGAAGTATCACAGAATCATTTCAAAACATTCATTCATCTCATCGATGTAATAATTCATCCATACGAGCTGCGTTTTATATAAGAAATTAATAATGCGTTAGTTTTGAATAGCCAGTGGGTCAACCTTGAATTTGTGAGATAGAGCCTTAAAACTTTCGGATTAATAAACCTGAAACCTCTTAATTTCTCTCAAATTTGTTGAACTTTGAGAACATCATGTCAAAGCATGCAAAATCTGCACGCTTAGACGACTCTTCCATCGAAAGTAATGTTAAATACTACTGTTGATTTCTTGAAACCTTCATATTTTACGCCGTAATCTTTGCTGTTTAACTGAGTTTCTTCTAGAAAGTCCAATCAGTAATTAATTATTGTGTTAACCAATCATCTGTTGCATTCAAACTGATGTTTAGGCGACATTTGCATCCTGTAGACTATTGTACGAAAACGCAGTCCCTTAACTGAAGGTCTATTGTCTTTCAGTAACTATGTCTCATGCTTTTGCAAGTTTTGCCGTATTATTTCCAGTTATACAATAAGCCAATAGTGTCAAGCTGCTTTATGTTTGGCGGTCTCGGAAAAATCCTCAATTTGTACCCAATCAATGAAGTCCAGAAATTGAAGTCAAACGTCCTGGGTAGTTTGACATTTACAATTTTTCAATAACAAGAATAGTAATTTAGTGAACTATTTTGATGTATTTATTGATTTCCTTTTCTACAGTACCCGAACATTTGTTCCTCGTTTTTAATGGATTGCTTTTACATGAGGCATTAGACCGTATTTCATTATCTGCCCATAGACCTATCCCTCCACGTATCGATATGTTACGTGTTAAATGGAGAGCTGGTTTCGAACGTGTGAGTAGTTTAAAGTATTAAATGCTTATTCATTTAAAATCATATTGTCTGGGTCTGATAATTACGACACTGAACTACATAAGGCAACTTGGTCGAATTGAAACCATGTCAGGTTTAATACTTTAATCAAGCGTCAAAGTAATCAGAAAACTAATAAAGGGAACGTGACTCCTTGAATTACTGGAACAGTTGTAATGTAATTAAAATGCTTGACGAAAGTATAATTGCCAAATATTTGTGAAATAAAGGGACTTACAGAAACTTTTCTAACAGATTTCATCATTTAAGTTAGAAAATGCTGTTTCCCTAAGTATCGGTTAGTACAATTTGTTGACATACTTGTAATTCTCCGCTGTTTTACTGGATTGAATTGTTGGCCCCTGTTGGTATATGGGCTCCTGTGCGGATGCCTCGATGTTGCCTGAATATTTATAATGATTATTTACAGCATCCCTCACTGGTATCCATGTACACCCAGCTGACGAGTCCCAAATAAGACCAAACACGCATCTTCGGTTCCTCTGCTTGCCACGACTATAATCATAATGTTGGGTATTGTCTAAACTGTACGTTTCCCTGCGTTGCTACACAGTAAAAATTTGTCACTATATGAAAGAGATGCAATTTTCTCTAAGGGATTAGAAAGGTAGACAAGAGTGAAATCATTTATTTGTTCACGGTCCTACTGGATATTGTTATACAGAACCTATTCTCCTAAGGTATCACCATTGTTGCCCAATTCGGGAAAGTAAAATGTGGTGAAGAATATGAATGCCACCCTTTTGTGCAAACTTTCAGTGTCTTTAATGATTCGCATAAATGGTGTAGATTAGCACCAACAACTAGAAAACCTGATATTGAGCAATTTTGACTCAGATGTTGAAAGTCAAAGGACAGACGGTTTTATATGAAGGTTTCATCCTTTTTCATATTCATTAGCAGAGCGTATTTGCAGTCCTCAAGAATGTACTACTCCAAATCTCTAAAAGATCTTGTTTTTCCCTAAGACAACAAATATCCTCCACCTACCGGTATCAAAACAATTAGAAAGCTCACTCATAAAATCAGTGTCGTTTTATTTGGCCTGATTGTTACACTGAGAACACAACTGATAAACTCCTACCACCTCTGAGTACTTATGACTTTAGTTACACTGAATACTACCTACTGATCAATTTTTCGCAAGGAATTCAGTACTACCTTCCCAACCAATCAAAACCCTGCTTATTTTTTGGTCACCTAAAATCATAGTATACATATGAAAATGTTATGTTGCAATAAATAACAGGCAGTTAACTGAGGGTAATATTATACATCAGCTACCATTCTTTGTTGTTTGGTGAATAGTCAGCCATTATATGCAAACTTCTATTTTACTTATTATCCCTATATCATTTATCGAAATAAAAAAAATATATTTCGTCGATTCGTTTTTTTAAGATACAAGTAAACTGGCCAGTAGGAAAGTTTACGGTTCTCTTTCTCTATACATACTTAACTGAATTACTTACAAGACAGGTATACATACCTGTTTACAAACATAAGGTGTTAGATGTCACGATCGTATTAATCAATATTATTGTGACACATCTCATAACCTTTACTGTTCAAGATGAGATTTGCAATGAAATATTTTTATTCTGAATGATGATCGTGTTAGCTGTCACAGAAGTCGTGAATACATCACCAATATCAACATAGGACTTTTTATGAATGTTCCTCGCCTATTCTGTATTCTTTTACGCTATAATTCCTTTTTTAGTTAACATACAATATTGATTTGAAGTCAATGAATCATACACTTCTTCATACACCACTTCTGAATATTGCAAAATCCGGTTATATTCCAGCTACCCAATCAGGTAATTCTTCTTGTCTTTTGAATGCTTTTTAAGATTATTTAATTTAAAATCTTGATCAAAAATAGCACTATTTAATGTTTTGTAGCAGCTATATTGCATATTCAGGAAAAGCAGCATGTAGAAAAATGCTATATCATTGGTTGAAGGTAGACGGTAAAAAATCATAGTTGCCTCAGATTTTCTTTTTGGCACCCATTAGCATCTTCCCCGTTGTCAGCTGACATGTCCTTGTAGTAAATATATATGGTGTCTTGGACAATAACCTAAGGTTTCGCCTTGGGGTTGCTCAGTTCCTTGAAAACAGGAAGAAGCGACAAAAGTTCACCCTCAAGCCGAATATGTGAAAAAAAGGGACGATTTATATATGTTTTACACGGCCTTGGTATGTTCTACACTCTTCTAGAAAGCCCTTTAGCTAATATGAGACTCTCGCATACGACTACTTGGCATTTCGCAAATCTTGAGCATACCATTATAGGTTGTTAGGGTTGTCAGGAAATTTCAGGCTTCTTTGAGGAGTCTAAGAGATATTGTCTCACTATATAAAAAGATTGTAATTATTAGGACGGTGATGAACCCTCAGCAATTAGAATATACATCATCTAGTGTTGGAGTCAAAGACCTTGCCTTTGAACAACTTCAGTAGCTGATTCTTACTAATCAGTGACCCTGAGAAATGAATACCACCTATATCCTTATCACTGAGCCTTGGTAACAAAGTCGTAGACATTTGAAGAGTGTTGAAACAGTACTTTTCCATTTAGACTTTTATATATATATATATATATATATATATATATATATATATATATATATATATATCGTCACAAACCAACAAACAATCTAGATGCAAATCATATATAAGTCCTTCCATATCACTCTTCGTAATAAATGAAGAACCAGAGAATGTCTATTATGTCTACGAGGATCTCTGTATTCATCTTTTAAAATGGTCTTTTTACTCTCCAATGGAGGAATCCAAAAACATTAGTAGTTATTTACCTCAACAACTGATCCTTATTAATAGTGATGACTGTAACAGTACATTAGAATTTAAAACCGATCTAATTCCCATTCTCGAAAAAAGTTCAAAACATGATCTTAAGTGTATATCCAAACAGTTGCTGTATAAATTATTTAGTAATAAATATAGCAACAGGTGTACTTCGCACCCATCTTAGAATTTAAACGCGATTATCTGAAACTACCATTTGAAATTTCTCTACTTCTATGTTTGTTGTTATGTACTCCTTACAGATAAGGTACTTTTCTGAACTAATAATGAAACTCCCAGAAATACACGCTAATCAGATTAGCACATGTACATCCTTCTCTTGAAACGAAGTTTGCATTACCATATATGAATAGACTAAATGTGGGACATGAACTAGTCAATTTACGAAATAACATTTTTGTAAGTTCCAGAGAGAAGCCGTGATGTGTGAGATCAAACAAGCTGATTTTGAAGGAGACGCTCAATGATTGTCTTGAGTGCTTCTGGTATATAACAGATTGTCAGAGGTTGAAGAACTTCGGTTATTAGGGAGAAAATCCACTAGTCATTTGAAAAGGGTTCTACATGAAATCTGACAGTTGAAAGGCCTTTAGTATGTGCAACAGTTCGGTTTGTAGCACTAATAAGTCCCCAAAAAGGGTAAAACAGGTTTCTACTGCTTCATAGTCCTCAAAATATTTCAATCTAATGCTGATTCGTGAACGAAACTACTGTGATATTGCAGTCTGTTTGATGGCTGGCAATGAAATATAGGACGCATGTTAAGTCCTGTTCAGGACTAGTCAGCTGGATGAGTGATGTTGTTTCCACTTACATTCATACCTGGTACCCATCAATTCAAACGCCAAAGCGTTACTCACTAGGCCACTGGGACACAACAACCACCACTTGTGTAATGGGTATCACTTATTGTTTATTGATACTTGCAATTCCCCGTTGCTATACAGAGTCGAATTGATCGACCTCTGTTGATAGATGGGCTCCTATGTGGATGCCTCAATACTGCCTGGATATTTATTAAATCGCAGTCTAGTTGATGGCTAGTAGTGGAATCAAGGACGTGCAACGGAAAATTATAAGCATCAATAAACAACAACTGATACCCGTTTCACGAGTGATGGTTCTCGGTTTCCAGTGGCCTAGAGGACCAGGCTTTGGAGTTTGAAGCAGTGGGTACTGGGTACGAGTGTTAGTGGGGATGACACCACTCACTAGGATGTAGGTATATCGGATCGACGAGTCGCAGTTAGGAGGAAGCATGCGTCCTGGATTCCACTGCTACCCACCAGATAGACTACAATATGATGAATATCCAGGCAGTATCGAGGTGTTTGCATAGACGCTCATCTGCCAACACAGGTCGAGCTATTTGACTCACTTTTGGAGTGACTGTTGTCCATATATTCATTTTAGATAAACACCAGTACATAGAATAAGTAGACAAAACCCACTGTCTTCACTTACCTGTATACTCTACAGATCATACGAATAAAATTTACTATACGCATAACCACTTATGAGCCAAAGGTTGTCTCAACTCATTTACCGTAACTTGATTTGTGGTGTCCATATCAACCTTTTCGTTGAAAAAAAATGAGCAAGGTCGCACTATATTATTTAACCGTTAATCAAACATTTCTATATATTCTATCCACTTAGGCCTTTTGTAGGGAACATAAGTAAATTTAAAATACTAGGGGATTTCACCCAACTCTTATCTCAGTGTGCAATACGTGACAGTCTGTTCATCTTATACAAGCTGCCCACCTAGGTCATTTCATTCCACTTTTAACAGACATAAAGAAAGACAGGAAGAATACGAATGTTACCTAGTGAAATAGTCATAAGTTGACATGATTTTTTGGATTCATCTTCATATAACGGGTTTAAAATTAAAGAATACATTCATCACACGGGAATTTCCCATATATTTGATAAGTGGTAAAACGTTCTCATTGAAATTTTCAAAAAATGTTTTTAATTATTTTTCAGATGTACAAATCTCTCTACCATGCACTGGAAGATTTACTGGTATAGCTCCATTTCAAGTGAGACTTGATGTTCAAAGAGAATTTGAAGGTTTACGAAAAATTCCACCAATTTCTTTCATTGTATACAAATATTGTCTTAGTGCAAGTGAGTATAATACTTTATTTATCTAAGACAACTTTGATTCATCAGATTTAAATATTACCTGGAATGAATTTAAATCAGCAATAATGATAAACTGTAAGCGACACCAGAAAGAAATTATTACCAGTGTAGTCAACCTTTTGAAATCTATTAGTTGTCTAAACTAACCAAGTATACATCTGAACATCATTGGTTCCTGAATGGACACGGTCTTATAGGTGACGATTTCCACTTGCAAATTTCTGTAACATATATGCTTACTGATTATATAAACATTTGAAAAAGATATCTCAAGACGTTCTACGCCATCAGTCGCATGCCAAGAGACTATAATAATGGCTTTTTCTTAACCTGGGTTTGAAACTTCCTTGTACATTTTATTTAATGGTTTATTATACATGTATCTGAAATTCTACCAGAATTCATTGAATCTATGTTTCCCAATGTTTGGTGATATTGTGTATTTGAAAGTGTAGAGAAGTTTCCATTTGAGTTAATTTGTCAGTAGTGATTTATTACTTGTAAGTAGTATAAGATCAGTGAATAATTTTACTGCATTGTGATTGAGTACACAGATTATTCTCTTGCATGGTGAAATCACTAACAACATACTTTTTAATAAGTAGTTTCATTCAAACAATATGAAATATTTTAGGGGTTTGTGAGGATTTAGAGATTCCACAAGTTGGTATTCCCCATGGACTTGCATCAGTTGGAGGAACACTGGAAACCTGAGAGCACTGGACAGCTGTTTCGCCCTAATGTGGGACTCTTCGGCAGTGAGCACTCATGACCCCACCAGGTATCGAAATCGCGACTTTCAGGTTTCATGACCAGCACGTTATCATTGAGCCACCGGGTCGGAGTCTAATGTTCCATATTCCAACTCCTGTCAGTCCACAATATAGCGCAACCATCACCCAATGTCATTGCTGAATATTTGCCCTCAAGGTCACCAGGTTTGTCACTTTGGTCACGACTTCTCATTGGAACTTCAGGAATCACCTCTCGAACTTAGTCACCAATGAATACTAGTTCGATTGAATTCGGGGGTTAGTGGGAATTTAGAGATTTCTCAAGTTGGTATTCATCATGGATTGACATCAGCTGGCGGGATCATGGGTGTGCACTGCTGAAGAGTTCTATACTAGGATAAAACAACCGTCCAGTGCTCCCAGGTTTCCAATATTTCTCCAACTGATGTCAGTCTATGACGAATACCAACTTGAAAATATGAGACTAGAAAAGGTACTGGAAACTAAGTAACGTATTAATGATATCATGTCATCAAGTCCATAATGGGAACTTAGCTGGTACTGCGCCACTTCTTACTATCCAGTAATAGGTAAGAGTACTAAAAAACCAAGTATATACAGAAATCAAACTTAACAAATAATGCAAAAATGTCCTGCGAAAAGAAAAAGGTGTTTTATCAACAGTGGCTAAGGGTGACGTGAATGGTCATTTTTCAAACGGCACAAATCTTTGTGAGCTAAACTCGTCTGTCACTTTTCAGCGCAATACCAAACGAGAGAAACAAATTTTCAATGTTCAGATCGCTTGACTCTAGTTGCTGAAATCTGCACGTTAGCACGCACGGGTTCAAACTACTAATTTATTGAATAGTAGTATTTTAGTGTGCATGGAAAATTTATAAAATACTTAAATGTAGTCAAATGAATGAAGCAATATACATTTGATTGTATAGGTTATTAAAGGAAGAAAATGAATTGATCAATCATGATAACTAGAATCTGAAGTTAAAACCTTTTGACTTTCAAATCTAATAATAACGCCCTTTTTACTCAATTAAAACTATCATAGCTTAAATACCAAAATATTTATCGTTATACATCTACAGCAATACGAGAAATACTCACATTGATTCGACACTCAACAGTAACCAATGTTATGGGGTCTTGTCTCAGGCTGTAATCCAATCCCATCTCTGAGGACTGCAAAACAGTCACCAGGGCAGTTGTTTCAGCAGTACGGTGCAACGCACTTGACAAATGATACTTTAAGGTATCGTTTTCGCTCTTGTTAATACTCTATATTACGTAATATAAGCAACCTAAGATACTGGTGCACCACCTTGGACATTTGTACACTAGTCATCTGGTAATCCAACTAGAAGCAACACCAGTGAGGCATTGAGAACATCACTCACATACTGTACGATTGGATTGAATATACTGATCAGTCACTGAATAGCAACTAATATAAAACCAGTTAGTCTTGAATCCCAGCTGAATACCATATATGAAGAGATTGCACAGTGGTTTGGAAGCATGCAATCATAACAACAGGGAAATTATTGTTTCTTAATTGCCATATCCCGTTGCTATACAGGGCACAATTCCTCGACATGTGTTGGCAGATGAGCGTCTATGCAAACACCTCGATACTGCCTGGATATTCATCATATTGTAGTCTATCTGGTGGGTAGCAGTGGAATCCAGGACGCATGCTTCCTCCTAACTGCGACTCGTCGATCCGATATACCTACATCCTAGTGAGTGGTGTCATCCCCACTAACACTCGTACCCAGTACCCACTGCTTCAAACTCCAAAGCCTGGTCCTCTAGGCCACTGGAAACCGAGAACCATCACTCGTGAAACGGGTATCAGTTGTTGTTTATTGATGCTTATAATTTTCCGTTGCACGTCCTTGATTCCACTACTAGCCATCAACTAGACTGCGATTTAATAAATATCCAGGCAGTATTGAGGCATCCACATAGGAGCCCATCTATCAACAGAGGTCGATCAATTCGACTCTGTATAGCAACGGGGAATTGCAAGTATCAATAAACAATAAGTGATACCCATTACACAAGTGGTGGTTGTTGTGTCCCAGTGGCCTAGTGAGTAACGCTTTGGCGTTTGAATTGATGGGTACCAGGTATGAATGTAAGTGAAAGCAACACCACTCAGTGGGATGCAGATGCTTCGAGCTGACAAGTCCCAAATGAGTCCTGATTTCCACTATAAGTCACCAAGATCATTGTACGAAAAAAAATAGTTTCATGACTTCTACGGCATCCTGTAGGTAAGTGACAGTCAACTTCAAATGACTCGCATCATACGTGTTTGATGTACAGTAACTTCATTGAATATCCAAACTTTCAAAGCAACATCGTTCCGAATTTCACATAAATCATAATTACCAATATCAAAATATATATAAAATATACTTAGAACCTATTTTGTTATGAATTGTTTAAATATTGAACAGAATACATATACATTACTTCGCTTTCAAATTATTAATTATGGATCAACATCAAGTGAAGAAGTAATGTGAATCATAGAGCGATGAACAGCTGCTTCAATATAACGGAGGAACAAAGACTTTTGTAGAATAAAATAAGCGCATTTTATTTCACCAGCTCGAAACAGCCTACAATTGAATGAGTTATTAGTAGTAATAATAATATGACATACTTTAAACACGCAGAAAAAAATGAAGATTTGAAATGCAGGATTAACAGTAAGGTAGTAAGTCAATGAAACGCAGGATTAATAGTTACATATTTTAGTCAAAATGTATGGAAATTTATGTTTGATGAGATGGAAAATTCTGGAGCTATGCAGTGTGGAGGGGGGCAACAACAAATGAAAATCAGTGTAAAAGAAGAAACTCTTTAAGGGCTAATAGGTTACGTAATTACACGAAAAACTTGAAAATCGTATAGTAATTAACAGTCAGTAAGTAATTAATGAATAGATGGTGAAATCAAAAGAAAAACGAAGACTTTATATATACATTTACAAAAAAAACTATATACATTTACCAAGGTAAAGTAAGGTTAATTACAGTCTCCTTCTGAGTATATAAGTCAGGTTGGAAATGTTTGATAGCGACAGCTTCCGCAAACCGTAATAAACATGATGTTCTTTGTTTACTGATTATCCTGAAAGGTTGAGAAACATCTATTTGATGTCCTGTGTTCATGAGATGTTTGGTGATTGCGCTTTTGAAGATATGGCTACCATTCTGACACAGATTTCTCGGGATATGCTTGTAAAATGGAGTAGATACCCTTGTTTCAGTCCGTCCTATGTACTTGCTTCCACAAGCACAGGTGGGTTGATATACACAGTAGGAGGTGACGTGAGATGGGTATTTGTCTACTATCGACTGTGTTATTGAGTATAATGCATTGTGAACTGAGATGAGTGTGGCAGAAGGGAAGCTCCTTCTCAGAGCAGAATAAAAGCTGCAAGTACACAGGACGAACTGAATGAAGGATGTCTACTCGGTTTTACAAGCGCGTTCCGAAAAATCTGTGTCAAAATGGTAGCCATATCTTCAAAAGCGCAATCACCAAACATCTCATGGACACAGGACATCAAATAGATGTTTCTCAACCTTTCAGGATAATCAGTAAACAAAGAACATCATGTTTATTACGATTTGCGGAAGCTGTCGCTATCAAACATTTCCAACCTGACTTATACACTCAGAAGGAGACTGTAATTAACCTTTCTTTACATCGGTAAATGTACACAATTCTTTTGCATATGTATGTACACAGTCTTCGTTTTTCTTTTGATTTCACCATCTCCCCATTAATTATTTACTGACTGTTAATCACTTTACGATATTCCAGTACTCAGGTAACCTACTAGCCCTTCAACAACCTCCCCTCCCTTTTACGCTTAATTTTGTTTCTTGTCCGTCACTTCCACCCTACAACTCCAGAATTTTCTATCTCGTCAAACAAATTGCCGTTGATTTTGACTAAGATTCATAATATTGCATCCTGTGTTTCTTTAACTCACTGCTTTACTGCTAATTCTGCATTTCAAATCTCCATTTATTTCCGCACATTTAAGGTGTATTATGCCATTATTACTGATAATACCCCATTTCAGTTGTGAGCTGTTTGTAGCTGATGAAAGGCCTTGAAATAAAATGAGCTCATTTTATTCTGCAAATGTCTTTGTTCTTGTATTGTTCGAATTTGTCAAGGGAACTAAATGTATAATGTTTCATTATGGTTCAGGTTTGCTTAACGCAGCATACTAATAAATTCATTTGTAATTGAGTCACTCAGAGAACCCGTTGGGTGACAGTCATTGGGTTGAACCTCATGACTGCAGGTGAGCCACCTATGAGCACTACTAAGGAGTTCCCAGATAGAGTGAAACAGCTGTTTATTCCTCTATTGTTCTCTAACGAAATGAATAAAAAGATTAGGATACATGTCCGAGAGAGGCTTTCAGAGAAAGAAGGCTTATAATTTCGAAGGTAACGTGAAATGATCTTAAACTTAACACAAAACACTAAAGACAACTTTTCAAGGTAAGTTTGTGCAATTGGGTAGGTGTTGACCACTTTCATATTATGAATTTACTTCTGAAACTTAACATTAATCCTAGATAAAACTTGAAAACTACATTCCAATATTATCTTGTTTGGGGTGTAGGGTGTGAAATTTGATGATTCTTACATTTTAGGATGAAAAAACAGTCCATGGGTACCTAGTTTTCAGTGAACCTTTTAGCTTATACTAATTTCATACCATCCATGATGAAAAAGGATTTACGTTGTATTATCATTAACTTTCATTACTTCACACCAATTAATGAACACTTTAACTTATATTATACTATTATATGTAAGAAACGATTAGTAATATCGAAAAATAATTTGCTTAATTTTGTTTATATTCACAATTAGCCCAGCATACACGATTCATCATCAAGTGTGAATGTCGTATTCAATGCTCGCAATCAAGTACAAACAACCGTCAGTCACTTAGAAAGCGTTGCATTCGACGTTGCAGAAGACGTTTTGGATTACATAACTTAAAAGGCAAACAGTGAAAATGAGAAACGATGAAATGAACAGAGAAAAAGAGAATAAACTACAGAAATCGTACTATTTCTTGTTAACTTTCAGTTGAGAAAGATTTTCCGAATTCAATGTAAACGTAGGCACATTTCAATGTGTCAAGTAGTATGATGAAATCAGTATCCCATCCTACTTAAAGATGCAAATAACTTTGTCATGATCATGAGACTGAATTATTCACAACTACATCTTAGCCCTAAACTATTATCTCAGCACATAATATCATGAACAAATCATAAGTTTATTGATCACTGTACAGACACGTAAAAATGTAGTGATGAACAAAACTACCACCCAATCTATACTACTTTTTATTTAAAAGTAGTATTAACGATTTTATAGGAAATTACCAAAAGCATCAATTGTGTTCGGGAGGGAAGTAGGTGGAAAAACGTGTTTAACCAACACTTGAAAAGGTAAAACACAGGAATGATATAATTAGCGCTCGCTCCTTAATAATTAATGATAACAAGTGCAACTGAAGTTTGAGTAGTTTTCCCGTACTACTAGTCAATTAGACCAAACAAATGAAGTGAGTAAATTGTTTCAAAAGAAAAATGTATGATAAAAAGAAGTACTCTTTTCACATAACAATTCCAACCAAAACATTAACTGATGCAGAGCATTCTTAACGTAACTCTTTACTAGAGGCATACAATTAGTCTGAAATCTACCAAGTTTATTGTTACACGACAAAAAAAATGTGAAACCAGCAATATTCTATAGTCACGTGTTAAGAGGGTGATGTAAAAACTAAACGAAATCAGTTGGCTTTCTTTAATCAGGCTGTGATGATAAATGCAAGAGAACATAATGGTATCTGCTACTACGCGGATTTGTGAGAATGAACGATAATAATCAACGAGTGATAGTCAAGGTTTGAGACAGTTCAACACGAGTGATTCGCAAAGAGAAATCAAAAGACTGGTAATCAACTGAGTTTACTGTAAATCCAACTGAAAGTGTTTGAGTGAAAGAGGATCCTATTTATAGAGTTTACAGCAACCTTGAAAGACAAAGAATGGTTAGGACATTTAAAGAGGCAAAAGCTAATCATAACACTAGCGGGTTATATGAAATCTGATAGATGTGCGGAAAAAAGAACGCGAAGAGAAGAATTCACAGGTAAACAAATTGTAAGTATGGGATATAAGAGATATAGGCATCCCTAACTGTATTGTTGTATTTCATAGTCTTTTCTTTAGCGGACTACAAGCTAACTAATATTCACGATACTTTTCATCCACTAAGATGAACAACAGTGTTCGAAGCAGAAAAATGAAATAAACGATAGTCAAAATAATGCGTTATACATAGGACCTGGAGGGTAGCAGTAAGGTTATCGTGAAGACATACGCCAATTACGAATAATATCATTAAAGTAACTAAGAACATGAGATGAAAGATACGAATACTAGATAAAATGAATAAATTGCTGCAACTATGGAGTAATACTGTGAAGGATACAGAGAGATTCGTTAAAAGATTCTTAGTTAAAGGATAAGACTTTATTGCCTCACAGATTCTATGGGAAATGCTATGGGAATAAAGTTCCAGCCACTTTCTTTGTCTCACAGAATTATATTTGGTAATTACGAATCGAAGTGATGTGGACCACGCATTGGTTCACTTTTGTCAGCCTTACAGAATAATGCATCATACGCATCACCAAACACGACGGATCAGAGAAAGAGTTGTATGCAGTACCGTTGATTAGTCATATAGTTAACTTTTTCCTCTTCGAAAACTTGACAGAACGGGAGGCCAAGTTCCTCAACCGTATTTAAGAGAATAATTATTCCCTTGAAAAAATTACTCAGCAGAAACACCTCCAACATATCTGTTGAGCATTTTTCTCTGTCTGTGGTATAGCATTCTGACCAGCGCAATTTTATATTGTGGGTAAAACCTAGAGTATTCCCAGCTTCATACCTCTTTCTGATTAACAAATCTCTGACACCTCCCATCTTGAGTAAGATATCTGGGTTTAAAACCCGGAGAGTATCACTTACTTGCTGTCCTATTATTGATTTGATACTACCATGAGCCTCGATGAACACTTGGAGCCAACTGCTAGCATGACACTGATTATCATATACAACAAAAACACATTTAACGTATACTATTGAAATGAGAAAATTGATTATGAAATGGAATCTATCCACACATTTTGAAAGTACAGTGAACTAGAACTCATTATCAATGACGGCACTATTGATTTTCAAGGTATTATAACACCTAACTTTTACTCCCAGTCTGTAATAAGTGCCAGCTTCTTTTCCCGAAACAATTAAGGATAGGCAAGATGAATACTTCAACAGTTGAATCATTTGTCTCATCTTATTATCACCAGTAACATCGCATTTTTATAATTCGTATATGATGATCAATTACCCGCTTTTGTTTTAAATTCATTTTCCACTGTTTCACACCTTCCTACAGATTACATAACTACACTGTTTGAGCTATTGACTAGCCTATCTGCACGAATACATTGGGTGTTACACAAAAATATCAGCTACACACCCTATAAACGAAAAACATCAATCCGTATGTCAGTTTCTACTTCACACTATAATTACTTGCTTTTATCCAGGACGTGTACAAGGCTAACCATGGTGTAAATACGTTCAGCGATATTTTATTCAATCGCGGTTCTTATTAAATAACAAGCACTTCGATCTGTCATAACGCATCACTCATCTCTGTACTGCAAATACACCTAAACTAGCGAGGTTCAAACAAACAACAAGCTTGAACAGAAAGATATTTTAACAAGAGATACCGACCATAAATACTTTTGAATAAGCCTTGAAGAAATAAAGTGAATCTATTTAAAATGTGATTGACAGAAAAAGACTAAATTCATTTTTAAAAAAGAGAGAACACAAAAATACACACAGAACTCTTTAGAATACAGGAATAGCAGCGAGTACACCTGAATTATCTTCAGAATTGTCAGTTTTATTACATAAACGTTCAGCTTGTGAAATACGATTTACAAAAGCTTCAAAATATTCTATAGCAGGTCTTAAAGAAGTATTCTTAAACGCCAGCAGATATTTATCACTTGATACAACATTCTCATCATCCTTATTATTACTGCCAGAATCCTTTTCAACGATTGAACTAGAAGATAACTGTTCCACTAGTTCATTTAACGTCGGTACATTAAATGGATCAAGTTTGTCGACATCCTGTGGATCGAATGGGACACAAATGTGACCCGTTTTTGGATGTACACAAAAAGGACTTTTCAGTAAATGGTTTATACCTAAAAAAGACAGTGGCGAAATTGATTAAATTACTTTTGAATAAAACCTGAGAAATAACGAACTACAGAAACAACTGATGATTTACATAACGCGCAGCTATACAAGACCACACCTGCTAAATCCTAAAGCTTTTACATAAAAGGTTAATTTTCAATGCAACAAACTAGAGAAGTGACTTATCCAAAAATATGCGAACAAACGAACAGTAATTTTTAATTTATTTTTTTATCCCTTGGGTTCCTAGTGGAACATAGGGCTTCAGTAGCAATCTTGTCAACCTCCCTCCACGGCTGCCCAGAAACTTTCATTTCTTCCTCACACGATCCCCTCCATGTCACCCTCGGACACCAACTCGTCGTTTCCCTTTGAGTTCCACCCGAGAGCCTGGCCTGGCACGTAATGTCTAATCCATCTCCACTTTCTTCTGCATATTTGTTGGGCGAGAGGTTCTTAGTTAGTTCGTTGACAGAGTGACTTCCTTGTTGCTTGTTCTTTCTGGTCATCTGATCTCCAGTATCAGTATCAAGCGTAGGCGGCAGCTGTTGATGTATGTATGCGGTTTGTTGGAAATGCTTTTCGTAACCCGCAAAGTCCCTTAACTATATAGAAGCACTGAGTTGACTGAATTAGTGTTAGAAATCCGGATCTTGTTCACTCTTTATGCCGACTGCAATGCAGTTGATCTCCACACTGATTTAAGATTAGTGAAGGAAGGCCTGTCTTGCTTGCTGTTCTGATCCTGGCTTTGATATCCTCATCTGTGCCTGTGCCGCCTGTAGTTGAAACGATGCTGCCTAGGTAGTAGGTAGGTGGAAGAGACTACTTCCTTTAGATTTCTCCCGTCGATGGTGATTGGTGCCTCTTGTTGTTGTTGGTTGAGTGTCTTCATCACCTCTGTCTTTTCTACGTTCACCTGAAGAAAGTCCCATCTTCGCTGCCCTGCCTCTTCTGCCAACTTGTTAGTTTTCACCCGTAGATCTTCGAGTTTGTGTGACAGGCATAAATCATCACAGGCGAGATCCAAATCTTCTAGGGTTTCTTCATCAGTCCATTGTATGCCCCTCTTCTCACTCTTCACAGTTTGTTGCATGATCCAGTCGACCACAATCAGGAAGATCATCAGTGATAGTAGGTGGCAACCTTGTTTTACTCCTGTCCTCACTTCAAACGCATCACTGAGCTTTCCATTGTCAATCACTCGGCATGCAGCATCATATGGCATATAGCTGTTGAATGAGGTTAATAAAGGTTTGTGACACTAAAACTGTAGTGTCAAAGCAGTTGCCAAATTACTTCTCGGTCGACGTCTCGATCGAAGGTCTTTGCAAGCTCGACGAAGTTGAGGTAAAGCTCCAGTTGACTGGCATTCCATGCTCTGTTATATGATGATACATAGCGTAGCGTTGCGATTCGATCCGCACATGATTTGTTTTTCCTGAAGCCAGCCAGCCAGCCAGCCTGCTCCGGTTGTAATTTTGAATCCAGAGCATTTTTAGTCTCTCCAGGGTGATGCGGCTTAATATTTTGCTTTGAGTGGACAGGAGCATGATTCCCTGCCAGTTCTTGCAAAGAATTAGGTTGCCCTTCTTTGGGAGTTTGACAAGATAGCCCTTCTTCTCTTCAACGGATAGGTACCTTTCCTTCTTTGCAAACCTTCTGCACTAGTGGTGTGGTGTGAGCATGTCTGCTGTTGTCTGTGCGTCAGTTTTCAGTGCTTCTGAAAGAATCCCATTTAGTCCTGCTGCTTTGCCGGCTTTCAGTGACTTTATGGCGTTCAGGACTTCACTCCTACTTTCGTCAGAGGCTTTGTGTTCACCGATAATTTTGCGACTGCTCGTGGTATTTCTGGACGAGTTGAAGGTGATAGTGGTCGATTCAAAAGTGTTTTGAAGTGGTCAGCCCATCGTTTCTTTGGTTTCTCCTCTTTCGAGTTGACTGAGGTTCCTTCACTATCTTTCATTGGTTTCATCTGCGTTGATCTCTTCCCTCCCAGATAGTGACCTGGTTATTTGATATAGTGTTGTTAGGTCTCTCTTACCGGCCTACAGCCTGTTCTGCTTTACTTGCCAATGTGTCGTAGAAGTGTCTTCTGTCTTTGGGCGCACTCTTCTTCACTTCTTTGTTCAGTATAGTGTTTTATAGGTTGTGTTCAGTCCCTCTTTTCGTCGTTCATCCCTGCACTGCACTGCACTGCACTGCTTCACCATCTTCTCCCTGCTCTATCAGCTTCCATGTTTCCGTTGAGATCCATACCTTGTCTTGATTCTTCTTCCTTCGTAACACGGTTATGCCGATTTCCTTCCACGTCACTTTCATAGAGTTCCAGGATTACTTAGAATAGGACATTTTACTAAGGAATTCATGCAATGAAACAGCTTTTTTTAAATAATACAGCTGAATCATATGAAATACTCAACAACAACAAAAAATAACTAACATGGAATCATACATTACCAGAATGTCATAGTTCTACTTCCAAAACAAAAGGGCTGCCTTATATTTTTATTCGTTCAACCCAGTCACTTTTATCTTTATAGAAGATAAGAAAAACAAGTCTGGAAGCTTCTACAACTCCACGCATAATGAAAGGATTTACAGACTTATGTTTACTGACTCATTTTATCGTACTCAAGGATAAATGCATCACACACATACCAGCTGGAATGTAAAATGTGACACTCCCAAATACACGGACAAGCCTTGTTGTATGTACTGTTCCCGTGGAGCAAGGTACATTGGCCGTAGCCAGATTGCTGTCAACACGTATATGAGAACACATTACGGCCTGGTTTTATAAGAGTGAAAGGAAATGCATCAGAAGTTCTATCCTTGAACATCTAATCGATTCCAACCATTCAACTAACCCAAACAATGATTTTAAGGTTGTCTATCAAATTCGCTTAAACACCTCATGTTCCCTCAGTCTTAAGCTTCTAAAAACAGCAGAGACCTTGGCTATCCATGAAGTGAAGCCTGACCTTTGTGTGCAAAAGAAGTGTGTGCAGGCTTTGTCTCTACCTTGGCCTTAACTTATTTTGGTCTTGGTTTGACCCATTCCCTTTTGTTTTTTGCAACCCGCCCCCCCTTTTTTTGTCAGATTAATCTTTGTACTCTTATGTCGTCATTATCATTTTATTTTTATATTTCATTATTTTCAGTGTTATTTCATTTGATCTTTCTAATAATTGCAACTTTTTAAGAAAACATTTTCAATGTATTCCAATTAACTTGTCTCATTCATATTACCTAATCCTTTGACTGTTTATTAATTCTACCACGTTTTTACCCCTTTTTAATCTATATGCACCTTGTAAACGATTTAAAAGCCTTACGTAACCCTTTTTGCCATTATTCACCCTTTAGTTCACCAACTAGCAATATTATTATTATAACCATTATTATTATTTCAACCTCCCATTATTTAAGTTAAATCTTCCTCATGGATTATACAGTCTTTAAATGTATACATATATATACGAATGTACAGCTTGAGAGTAAATTCAGTGAAAGAGTCCTCTTCGCTGTATATCTCGTTTTTAAAGTAGATCTCACACCATCTAAACTTATATTGCACAAATATCCACACATTATGGAATTTTCTACAGAAAACAAACACGACACTGATATGGTCTGCAAACATAACTGGATATCACGTGTTAGACATCATACAATAAAATACATTGCATTAACTTATTCGGCTAACCAGTCAATTAAACAACACCTCAGGGACAGTGTGAATTAAGTATTTAAAAGAATATGAGTCACACAATATACCAAAAGATTATATCTACATAAAACCAACATTTAGAAAAATTAGTAATCAACTCAAAGATATATTCTATAATTCGAAGGTTAACTTTACCTGTGGATACATTAACGTCCAACCTTGGATAAGTATAATTTAAGACTACCTCTTTCAAAACATTTGTACGACCATTTTCTTTTAAAAACTTCTTCAACGTATTCCATCTTTTTGTAGAAATTTCCCCTTTATCATCTTGAATATCATTTGACCATTCACTAGAAAGGCGTTCACGAAAATCTTTTAGTTCAACAGGTAAAAATGATAGTAGCTTAAGTAATCGCTTTTGGTTCCCGAACAGATTTTGACCATTTATTGTACTACAGTAGGTAGTAAATCGAGGCATCAAGATATTACAAGCTGCATCTACGCAGGGGTGAAGCAGAGGTTCAATACTTCCAGATGACTGTGAATCGTGCGACTTTGAATAGTTACCAGCAGTAAGTAGAGGCTAATTAAAAATAAGGTCGAACATAGAATGTTCATTTACAATTTGTTTTCGTTTTTTTAAAACTATTGCTTATTGTAATCGAATCAGAAATAAAAACCCTATGTATGGGGAAACATACACTAATGCATAATCAGATATACAAAACAAAGCGAAATTCTGCAGCAACTAAACGAAACCAAAGGTGATTAATTACTCAATATGAAAAGTGACTCGAGAACTCCTGTTTATGATTTCTATGAACAGAATACATTCAGAACAAAAATCGACTTTAAGGAATACTAAACTGCTAGAGAATAACTGTCGCCTTCATTTATGAACGGAAATACCGATCTACATGTTATCGCTATCAGCTGTTATGACGACTAACAGTCACGATGGAAGACGACAAGAATTGATATTATTAGCCACTATAGCCATCAACCGTAGACTAAGAATACAAAATATTGATAACACTGACAAAAATTATCCTTTCGGTAGTTGGACTAAACCGATCATTAGTGAATTGGTCTATCACGCTGAGAAGGCAGTTGAATAATCTTAGGTAAATAGATTTTTTAGTAATAAAATAATACTAGCCACTATGTATTAGGTTTCCTAGAGAATAGTTCGGATTTAAACAATAATACAAATAGACAGTCATTCTTCGCAAGTGAATATTCAAAGAGGAAGGAAAGGAAAAATAAATATAAAAGCAAATTAAAACACAATTGTTCGTGTGCAATAATCCTTTGAGGGTATAGTTTAAGTTATACTATAACAACCTCATTTGTTAGTTTCTTAACTAATGGCTGATTTCGCTCTAAAAACCTTTTCTCACTTTAATAGATACAGCCAATGGTTGAGTGAAAAATGATTTACAAGGTAATAAATCTTAACTGTCGGTAACCTAACCCGAGTCTTCAAATTTGTAGCCGACACAAAAATGGTCTAGTTAAAATTTCAATCGCACGCAATATTGCTTCATCAATGGATCAAAGATCGAAATAAAAACACCATAAACCTAGTATCCATTTACTTTGTCAACAATAATGCAGGAGTTTTGCACGGAATATAACCGGAGCCAAAATATTTCGTGTAAACATATATTACAAAGCCATATAAAATGCCTCGTAGTTTTTGATTTGTTTATTTCAAACACGATACGACTACCAAGAAGGGAGAAACAGTTATGTAACTCACAGAAATGGTGCAGATGTAATGAGCAGTGAGTCATATTTGTGTGACAACTAATGATACAACCCGGTGACCTAGATTGTGCAACGGGTGCAGCTGGGTTTGAAACCAGGACAATACTTGGAAGTGGAGTATAAAAGTTAACGAACTACACCTCAACTTCTTGTAAAGAACAATCATTTCGAAAATGAATTTGCAAAGTGGCAGGCAAATATTTTTCTAACTTGTTGAAGTGAGAATTGTTAGTTGATAAAGTTGTGTAAGAAATCCAAGTTTGATAATTGTTTGGTAACCTCCCAGTTAAGTTTTTCCTTAGACATTTCACCGTCGGGTTGCTAAGAATGAACCTCTAAGCTTTCAGAATACCAAACAATTAGCCTTCTTATGCTTAGCCAAAAACCTAGATAATCAGGAATCAAAGTTCATACATAACAAAATCCCAAACAATAAAATTACTTTTCTAGCATTACCACCTCGAACCAGAGTCAAATATTCCACAATTGCCATGCGTGAGGTTTGATCCAAATGCCGAGCAGAATCATCACACACCCAGCAATGTACTCCACGACGACCAGAATAGACCCATAATAAGTGCTGAAAACCAAAATCTTCTCTTAGAGCCCGATCAATACAAAGAACTGCACAGCGTGCAAGTGGCCAACACCGAGGACAAATAGAAGATCCGGATGTACTTTGTTCACCACAACAATATCGGACTTCATCATAGTCAGTTAAATCAATATCAAAAACCAATTCTTTCCATTCAGGCTGGTTAGAATAGAAAAGAATGCAGAAGAGCATGAAAGATGTTTCCAAGTAACAAAACGCTTGATTAATTAAAAGATAAAACTTAAAGCTAAAACTTGAATTTAAAAGATACACTTGGATTTTAACAACATATGTGATAGGATTTATTTTCTTCGCACACCCATATGATAAAAGAAAACTGAACAACCTACTACTACTACTACTACTACGTGTACGAAACTAAATGCAATGAACTGTGCGAAACATCAACCTTTAAGGCCTACCTTCTCTTATGTGAACTTTAAATGACAGTATAATCGCTCACCAAATTTGAAAATAAAATAGATGACCAGATAATTCAAGAAGAGTTGATTGTTTCTAACTGGAAGCTAAGTCTAGTAGCCTTCAAATGAGTTCTTATTTCGTGACCAAACACAAGGAAAAATGTTGCTTATTTTTAATATCTTAGACATAACAAACGACGTTTTCAATAAAGACAGCCTGGAGAAAAATAAAAACTTAGTTAACGATCAATAATATTCAAATGATGAGGAACATAGTTCAAAACAAAACCCTGTCTGTCAAGAAAGTTTCGTTCTCCGCTCATTAAAACTGGCATAAATTTAGAGAACATGAAGATAGTAACTGAGGTAAGAAAGTCTTGACACTGTTCAACAAAGAGTAGACAAGTGTGTGCAAATAAAATACCAAGTTTTGAAACAGCAGGGTCGATTATGTTTTTTAAAATCATATTTCGTGTGAAGAAAATTGTGATGACTGATTTTGTCTATAGATAACTGGTCATAACGACCCTTAATCCTGTAGTACAAACTAAGTGCCCTTATGGAGCTATGGTTCATTGGTTCAGGCCGATGACTTTCAAACAATGAGTTATGGGTTCGAACACCACTCCACCTAAAAAGGTTTGGGCAGCCAGGTAGTGATACTAACCCTCACACAATAGGTGTGGCTCGTTACATACTGCACAACGTTCCGAAGTACATTCAGACTTCGAATAAATAGCCTATCTACATACAACACAAATTCACTCCTATAATAACACACTAAACCAATCCACTCAATGCACAATTGAAATACAGGAGGACAAGTAGTAAATTCATCAATCCAAAAGAAAACACCCATTTGAATTTAAATACTCCTTTATCAATAAACATTGCGCTTTTTTTAATAATGAAGATGTAGTCAGGGAACTGAGTACACTGTTCGGGAATGTTTGGTAGACTGCATTTCATCACTCTGAAACGAAGTCCTTGGTGAACCCATCTTTGAAAAAACCCACTTAACGTATGTGATATTCATCGGGATACCAGTTCCCCACCGGTATTGGCCACTACTTTATATCGCAGGCTGTACAAAAGGCATGAGAAACTGATCCGTGAAGAGTACATTGTTTCTTTCAGGTGCTGAAACTTTGTTTGACGTCCTGGTGATACGTACTATAGGACTGATCCCTAAAAGTACGTGTCCCGACTGAGATGGTTGGGACACGTACTACGTATGCCTAGTCACCGATTGCCTCGTCACACAATGTTGGCTGAGGTGGGTCCAGCCTGGAAAAAGGCCCGAGGTGGCCAGACTAAAACATGGCACCAATGTATGAAGTCTCTGACTGTTGGTTTAAGCCATGTAGGACGATGCAGACTAGGTGGTTGGGGTCCACGGGACAAGAGAAACCAGTGGTTGGAGACCCTAGGTGATATGGCTCAGAACCGAAGTCAGTGGCGCAGATGTATACATACATTATCCTCATCTTAACAACGCTATACCGAGTCCCACCATTTTGTCACTCCTCTTTCTTTTCTTTTCGTACTTTATATTTCTTTTGACTGCATTCACTTATCTTCATCCTTCGCCTCACTACCTTTTTACTTGATGTGCTGATATGAGGTGTGGCAACTCGGACCGTTACGCAGTAATGCCTGGTCCTATGTTGATAATGATGATGATGATGATGCTGAAACTTTCAACCGATAACACGAACTATATGGATACAATAGGCTGACCCTAGGCTAATATCTGAGGTTTATTAAAACCATTCAATAGCCCTAATCTTTGTACACGGAGATGAGTTTGGAACAATGGTCGAAAGCTGAATCTATTTCATCAGGGCAAAGATAGAAACCTGAAATAGACACGTTTCTCTCTTTCCCTCATATCATACTATTAGTGCAATAATCTGATTCGTTGTGACGATTCTCTCTTACCACATTTCCCAACAGAGTTCCCGTTTACAAAACTGAGGGCCAAATAACTCGCATAATCTAATCATAAGAACTAAATACCAAAAACCTAAAATCCCAGGATGAATATGTAATACTTCTAGTCACCCTAGCCTCCAAGGACACAAAGGGAAAATGCTTGACCACTGAGCTGAACAGATTAAAGAAATGAGAACTATAAATACTAAACTGAACGATTAGATGGACAAACAGGGTGACAGTGAAAACAGTTCACTTCGAACTGCACTGATAAACCTAAACAGAACTACTAGGTTTTAAAAACTTCAAAATATCATAGTTGAAACTCAGAGCATTTGAAAGACAAACACTAACACATGATGTGGTTCATCAGTACAGCGATTATTAAGGCCGCTTTGCAAACATAATAGTAGGGGTAAGTTAACTGACACATGTAGGCAACTGTGTCAATATATCTGCTCTCCTATGCGACAGCCTATCTTTGACCACGACAATTCGTAACCAATGGTTTCCATGTATATGAGCCATACTCTGAATGAATATATCACAAAACATCTGATTCTCACTTACAATAGATATTCTTAGGTCCTAAATTAAGACAGTGATCGACGGCGTAGTATGCGTACGTGTTGGTTGATATTTAGACATGTTGCTGGTACAACAGATGATATAAGCAGCCGTATAACAGAAGACTTCTGTATCAACAGGAATTCGGCAATCACAAATCATCATTGTTAATTTGATTGCAAACGTGATTAGTGTGGGTAGCAAACTATAATAAACATCAGTCGCCACAGGTTACCTAGTAATTAGAGCAAACTAATACCGAAGAAATATATTATGAACATTATAAACTGTCTTTCAAAGCACAAACGACTTTAAAGCCAATGCGTGCATATGACACGATAACTAAAGAATTTATGAAGATGCTTATCTATGAAAAATTAGAGAACGGAAATAGCGATCCTAAGAGAATTTCATGTTCTAAGGTAAGCAAAATTTTACCACCCTTGATGCACACACAATCCAGACGATAAAAAGCTCTTAATTGTTGCATCTGAGTAATTGTTTTGAACCTTCAACCCAAGTCTAGAAGTAGGTCGATATGAAATCAGTTCACTATTATGTTACTTTAGGAAGTTATAGTTCCACTAACACACACACAAACTTTTAACATACTAAAAAAATTGGTTCAACATTCATCGAATAACGGCATCTTTGGCATCCGCACGACATTTGATTGCGAAGGATAAGACGAGACTACTGTCCAGCCGCTTGCTATTCACCTCTAAGGCCTAGTCATTGAGAGTAGACGACAAATGTGACAAGTGTCACAGTAGCATCACCCACGTAAGACAGACCAACAGCATAAACAATAGAGAGGTTAGATGTAGAGCCAGTTAAAAAAAGCAAGCCAGTCTACTAAATTGCTAGCTGCTGGTTGAGATGTTATAAAAATGTGACAGACATGCAGATCAGCTTCGTATTTCGACTCCTCCTGTTAGTCACGGTAAGTTCAGGTTGAAAGAGACTTCAGAATGGTCACACCAGGACGTGGAAACAGCCTGTGAAGTCTCGGGATATTGCCCAGTCATGTAAAGAGTAGGTAATCTGGGACAAATCTTCGATTTGTTAAGAAATGGTTGACTGAATCGAAATCAAATCGAAATCCAGTCAGTAACCTTGTATACATTCACGCAGTAGACAATGAGCTACACACATTCTGTGAAGGCTGTTGATACTACAACCAAGCTACCCAAACCTCGGTAGGTGGAGTGGGAATTAAACCCGTGACACCGGTTGACAACCATCTCCTTAAATCAATGAGCCACAACTTCTTTGTTGACATAACTCAAAGAAACTACGGTGGCATAGAACTACTCAACAGTTAATAACGCCAAAAATTCGAATAGTATACTAATCCTAACTCATTACCTTAGCTGTGATACATTGACTTACTACAAAATCGTTTTTCTACTCACTTCCCATGAGTTATTGTGGATTATGGCAATATTTTATGATGAACAGCTTCCAAACAAAATACTTCATAAAATAATTCCTTAAAGGAGGCATCACATGAAAGTGAAGCAAGGTAAGATACTACTTTGGAAGTAATGGACGAAAGAAGATCGGATTAATAGATCCTATGCTTTTCGACAACCTCGCCCAGTTCACTGGTAACTAGCCGGTCGTAAGCTTAGATGAAGAAGGAAAGTTGGGCATAGGGCTAGCAACCCTACCTCGTAAAACCAGTCCAATCGCTAAAAAATATTCAAAGCACAAAGAAAATACAAAAAATAAACTTATTCCTCGCTGGAATCGGTTGGTGAAAGCCTTTGGTAAGCCAATTAGCCGATATATCTTCTCTTCTCTCGATAAAAGCGGAAGCAAATATGGGGGCATGGAACCTAGTAAGGCTGCCCAGACTGCCAAAGAGATGAGGTGTGGCATAGATGTGATAGGAATCTGCAAAATCAGATGGAAGTGAACTCTCCAAACTCTTAACTGGAGAGTCACTCCACTCCGATCACCCAGGCGACAACCACGAGCACACTGAGGGAGTAGTTATCATGAAATCCCCAAGAGCATCGAAGGCCTTCACGCAGTGATAACCAATCTCCTCAACGATCAGGATCATAACAGCAAGATTAAACTCAAAGGGAAGTAAAGTTACGATCATACACTGTTACGCAATGCACCTACAAATAACGCAGATCAAGAGAAGAAGGGTGAATTCTACAGACAACTGCAATCGGCCGTGGACGAGACCCCACCCCAGATGAAGATATCAAAGTTCTAATGGATGACATGAAGGCCGAACTTGGAGCAGACAACACAAGAGAACCAATCATGAGTCCAGAAGCACTTGCTGAAACGAATAAGAATAGAGAATTCTTTGCAAACTTCTGCGTACTTAATGATTTGGTGACTGGAGGCACTGTGTACAAACACAAGTATTATTCACAAAGTGACATGGATTTGATTTCATCAGATAGACACGCTGAAAATCAGATTAACTTCATCTCAACGTGAAGAAAGTGGAGACGCAGCCTACTGGACACAAGATCAAGAAGAGGAGTAGGTGTAGGTTCAAACTACGCACTATCTAGTGTAAAGAACCTACCTTCAAAATCAAGTTGCAAGCCTTCAAGGAAGTTACTGATCATAGACCACAGTTCAAGTTCAACACCCAGAACAGAAACTGAAGAACGAAACTACAAAGGATATCTCCACATCATCAGTCATCAGAGAAAAATTGGAGACATCAAGCAACATCCCTGAAGAAACCTGTGTGGAAGAACACTAGAACTCTTTCAAAGAGATGTGAAAGGAAACCTGCATAACCGTGTTACGAAGGAAGAAGAATCAAGACAAGGTATGGATCTCAACGGAAACATGGAAGCTGATAGAGCAGGGAGAAGATGGTGAAGCAGTGCAGTGCAGTGCAGTGCAGGGATGAACGACGAAAAGAGGGACTGAACACAACCTATAAAACACTATACTGAACAAAGAAGTGAAGAAGAGTGCGCCCAAAGACAGAAGACACTTCTACGACACATTGGCAAGTAAAGCAGAACAGGCTGTAGGCCGGTAAGAGAGACCTAACAACACTATATCAAATAACCAGGTCACTATCTGGGAGGGAAGAGATCAACGCAGATGAAACCAATGAAAGATAGTGAAGGAACCTCAGTCAACTCGAAAGAGGAGAAACCAAAGAAACGATGGGCTGACCACTTCAAAACACTTTTGAATCGACCACTATCACCTTCAACTCGTCCAGAAATACCACGAGCAGTCGCAAAATTATCGGTGAACACAAAGCCTCTGACGAAAGTAGGAGTGAAGTCCTGAACGCCATAAAGTCACTGAAAGCCGGCAAAGCAGCAGGACTAAATGGGATTCTTTCAGAAGCACTGAAAACTGACGCACAGACAACAGCAGACATGCTCACACCACACCACTAGTGCAGAAGGTTTGCAAAGAAGGAAAGGTACCTATCCGTTGAAGAGAAGAAGGGCTATCTTGTCAAACTCCCAAAGAAGGGCAACCTAATTCTTTGCAAGAACTGGCAGGGAATCATGCTCCTGTCCACTCAAAGCAAAATATTAAGCCGCATCACCCTGGAGAGACTAAAAATGCTCTGGATTCAAAATTACAACCGGAGCAGGCTGGCTGGCTGGCTGGCTTCAGGAAAAACAAATCATGTGCGGATCGAATCGCAACGCTACGCTATGTATCATCATATAACAGAGCATGGAATGCCAGTCAACTGGAGCTTTACCTCAACTTCGTCGAGCTTGCAAAGACCTTCGATCGAGACGTCGACCGAGAAGTAATTTGGCAACTGCTTTGACACTACAGTTTTAGTGTCACAAACCTTTATTAACCTCATTCAACAGCTATATGCCATATGATGCTGCATGCCGAGTGATTGACAATGGAAAGCTCAGTGATGCGTTTGAAGTGAGGACAGGAGTAAAACAAGGTTGCCACCTACTATCACTGATGATCTTCCTGATTGTGGTCGACTGGATCATGCAACAAACTGTGAAGAGTGAGAAGAGGGGCATACAATGGACTGATGAAGAAACCCTAGAAGATTTGGATCTCGCCTGTGATGATTTATGCCTGTCACACAAACTCGAAGATCTACGGGTGAAAACTAACAAGTTGGCAGAAGAGGCAGGGCAGCGAAGATGGGACTTTCTTCAGGTGAACGTAGAAAAGACAGAGGTGATGAAGACACTCAACCAACAACAACAAGAGGCACCAATCACCATCGACGGGAGAAATCTAAAGGAAGTAGTCTCTTCCACCTACCTACTACCTAGGCAGCATCGTTTCAACTACAGGCGGCACAGGCACAGATGAGGATATCAAAGCCAGGATCAGAACAGCAAGCAAGACAGGCCTTCCTTCACTAATCTTAAATCAGTGTGGAGATCAACTGCATTGCAGTCGGCATAAAGAGTGAACAAGATCCGGATTTCTAACACTAATTCAGTCAACTCAGTGCTTCTATATAGTTAAGGGACTTTGCGGGTTACGAAAAGCATTTCCAACAAACCGCATACATACATCAACAGCTGCCGCCTACGCTTGATACTGATACTGGAGATCAGATGACCAGAAAGAACAAGCAACAAGGAAGTCACTCTGTCAACGAACTAACTAAGAACCTCTCGCCCAACAAATATGCAGAAGAAAGTGGAGATGGATTAGACATTACGTGCCAGGCCAGGCTCTCGGGTGGAACTCAAAGGGAAACGACGAGTTGGTGTCCGAGGGTGACATGGAGGGGATCGTGTGAGGAAGAAATGAAGGCTTCTGGGCAGCCGTGGAGGGAGGTTGACAAGATTGCTACTGAAGCCCTATGTTCCACTAGGAACCCAAGGGATAAAAAAAATTAATTAAAAGTTACTTTTCGTCTACTGGTAGCTTAAGATTAATTCGATTGACTTTGTCGTTTGGTCGAAAATGACAACTTTAACCACTGAATCTCTTGATCAGTCCAGCCCTACCCAGATGCCTGCGATGCATATCACTCAACATAACAGTTTTTATTTCTAGCTAAGCTATGAACTAGCAGCCACCAAATATTCTAAAAATTCAGAAGTAGCTCTTAACACAGGAGCTGCTAAGGTGAGCAAAACACCGGTTGAACGAAGCTAATGAGGAAAGGTATTACAAATAGGAACGATGCTACTGAGATACCAGTTGTTCAGCTCCAGCCATCACCGTACTTGCATGTGTACTTTTATGTTAAATATGACTTGCGATACTTAACGCCAGTACAGACACTAAATACTCTCCGAGGAAGCAACAGACAAGATAAGTCTCTCATGACATCTAAAACGTACCAGTAGAAATTCACCGCTTCTCCATGTTGTGAGACAGAATGCCCAGTGTCAGAACCATGTCAGTGGCGTAGATGTATACATACATTATCCCTATCTTAAGCTCATCATTGTCTCATTACTCCTTCCTCTCTTTCACTATTTCTTATTTCTTCGATCAGTTTTCCTTTCCTTCTTCACCTTCCACTTTACTGCTTAGTTACCTGATGCGCTGATATGAGGTATGGCAATTTGGATCGTAACGTAGTAACTTCTGGGTCTATGTAGTATTCTATTAGTTTCTGTGTGCCAGGGGTAAAAAGACCACACAAAATATATGCAGTTAGTTAGTCAACCCACTATGCAGAAAAACACAACAAACCCTGATGAAGGATAACTAAATAAGTTTTGTTTGGCTGCTACCTAGGTAAACTACTTGAGTGGTAGCAAGATTTCAGCGGTAAGGTTAGCTCTATAAAACTGCCTATATGAATATCACGTGGTGGGTGGTGTCACCCAGTGATACCGAATTATTGTGGCATCAAATACACAACGTAATTTGAAAGCAGGTTCTGCCACATAACCCTTTTTTTCCTACATCAGTCCTATGGATATATATGTGGACACCAAGACAAGCTTAAAGAAAGACTTCAGGGGCATAAATGTTCCAACTGCATATCAACTCAGTGTATAAATCAAACAAGAGCTTCATTGATCCATAGACAGATTAACCGCATAAATATTCAAGATTAAAATGCATTAGCACCAGAAAATCTTCACACCTTGAAGGAGGATGACAAGACGGAACGGTGGAGCTTCGGTGCATTTGAATATACTGCTCCTATATCTATCTTAATAGGGCAAAGTTTCACTAATTCTTTCTTGAGATCTGATGCAGAATCGAAACTCTGATATCGCAAATAGATATCGCCGTTTAATGTAAAACTGAACTCTCTTCTAGAAAGCTGCAGGTGTCAGAGAAAATCACATACTCCGTTACTCCGTGACCCATACGTAAGCCACTGAGAGAACAAATCACATGGGAAAAGTCTTCTGTAGTATATCCTTAAAAGCTCCTCGGAAAAAGCGATCTCCATCTCAATCAAATCCCCTCTACCATTTATTCGACATTCCAAGGCCAACCAATGTGAGTGACCCAGCAAAACAATCGAAATTTTGGACATTGTCGTTAAGATGTTTTACTGCGCGTTGTTTCAGTGTCATTACGTGTATTCGAGGCAATCGGATACTAAGTGGACTGAAATTAGGTTTCATTTACCTAAATGTCATACGGAAGTACTTACGGAGTAAGAAGCGGATAACGAAGACAGTGGAGGTTGGAAGGTTTATGAAGACGAAAGAAATGTTGGGACACTTGTCGCAAGAACCAGAGGACTTTCACGGAAAACCAAGAAGTGAGGAAGCGTGCCAGCCAACATATCACTTGGTTCACCTCCAAGATGGTCTAGTGACTCATTTTTCACTGGCTTTGTGCCTGGCAAACCAATATTCCCAGAATTTAAGAAAGAATGGGGTTATCCTACGTTTATGAAACACAACCAGATCCAGTGCTTGATAACTAAATCGCGAACTTTCGTTGACCACTTGGTGTATTAGTTCCCACTGCTGGTTCTTTTGAACGTTCCATGTCTTTGGCGGGTTTGGATGCTTCTTATCCATCTCCTCGCTTTCTGCACCACCGGCGAACCCCACACATGACAGATTGTCGATCAAATACGACTTCCACTGACAATGTGGTATAGATGTTATCTAGCCACACAGTTGTTCGCACTAGCCGTAAAGTAGGGATGAGAAATGAAGGCAATGGAGAGGGGAGGAGCAAAAAGAAGGAATGGAGGTTAAATCATATGGAAGATCTGGGTAAATTCGGGCAAGTCGGGAAGAAAACGGTGATATGAAGAACCTGAATGAACAAGGTTAAATCATAGACGGCACGATGGTTGAAATAAAACAGGGAAAACCACGGCAGGGACGATGGAAATGAAAATAGAATGAGGTGTTAGCTGGAGCGGCAAGACATTCAATAGGGAGGTTCGGGACAGAATAAATTCTATAACAGTAGCACGGTGGGGGACAGTCGGCGTGAAAATGGCAAAATGTTGAATTGGTGTGACATCATTTGTTTTCTTCAGCCTAGTTCGTATTTCACAGAGATGAGCAAAAGTCATCTAACCGTTCAAACTTTACTTTGGGACGACAACTGATGGAGAGATCTCTACCTCAACAGACAACGCCTTCTAGAGACGGCAGACTCGGGGGGAAATTTATGAAAACGCACACGTCTAAACTGTTCGACGGTTAACTCCGTTTGCGTTTCCATGAGGACTGCCATGGTGATTCACCAGTAATATTTGTTTTTCCAGATGATTTGGACGGCTTAGAAACGTGTCAGCCGTTATGAAGCCGCCACCTATCCAACGGCAACAAACAGTGGCTTATATCCCTCACGTTGGAACTTCCAAGCTGTACCAAAGATTTTCTGGAATAAGCTGATGATCACCATTACTAGTAGGAGTAATCTCGCAGACTGGGTATATGGAACGACTATCGCTAGGCAGACTTTTAGGGTGAGCTGGGGCAGAGGAGTCGCAAACCTCTAGGTTAGGTTGCATGCAGGTCTTGTGTAGCTTCGAAGTATGGGCACCTAGTTGTCTGCACACGAAACTTTACACTACATAGAAAACGTAGACATCTCCTGAATAATTTGAGAAAGCGCAAAGTTTTTCGGTCGACATCAAGCCCAGATAGTGCGGGAAAGGTGTGTACCACTAGGAGTGAAACACATTCTACAAGTCGGGAGTGGGGAGGAAAGCTCTCTTCTATTTTTCACCAACTTTCTGACAACTCTGCGATCGCCGTGCAATACATCCAATCCCTAGTTTCGGATGTTGCAGCACTGGATACCTTGACCTCCGGCTTAAACTGGGATCACATGGCCGGGGCTTTCTAAAAAGTCATTAGTGAAGAGCTGGAAGATCAACCGATCTAGAACTGCTTCCTGTGAGACACCGGACAGCGATGACGTGTAAATTGAACACACCATCTTGATCGTACTCTCTCCCATCTAGGTAGCACAACAGCCAGGATAATCCCTGATCAATGCCACCAAACCATTATACCCTCAGAAAGGATGGAATATGGAACTGTCCAGCGACTTAGCATGCCTTAAGGAAGTAGCAAAACAGCGAACGGCTAAAGGTAGAACACCGAAACGGTGGAAGCACACTACGTGAGGAGAACAGCGGAGCTGTAAACCGAATATACGGGATAGATCAAAATATCGCTAAAAATATACAGTAACAAGCAGTCAGACACAACAGGAAACTTGAAACTTGATGTAATCAAGAACCACGTGAGAAAGAAGCGTACAGATTCATCTTTACCTGCCCTATTCACCTATTTGTCTCCGTTTCTGCGTGCGCATTTCTCTGTCCTCGAATTATTCGTATTTCTGGGCAGTCGAAGTGACAGTGAGAATTTGGAAGGATAATTAAATCTAATGGATCAACTTACCAGTGACTTCAAAGGCAACATATTCTCAAGGATTCTACGTAACAAATTTCCCTTGTACTTCATCTAACAGGACAGAACTTTTTGACAGTACTGCATACTTCAACGCTAATCATGTATACCTGTACCACCATTCATCCCTCTCAAGATTTCCATATGATCTTATACCTGGCAAAAAATAGTTGCCCGACTCACTGAAAGACAGGCGAATTTGATCTCTGCGGTATGTCATTTGGAATGGGAAAAGTGGACGAAATTCATGAGCCTTCTCATTGGAGACGTTATGCTTACGAAAGTTATACTTGGGTTCTGCATCATAAACAAAGGTGGATGCATGTGTCGGCTCTTAGTTTGCAGTGAAGGTGTGGTGCCCCTGAGAGATAAAAGTTGTTATATAGCGCTTGGGTTAGATGAAACAAAGCAGCTTCTACTTTTGGCAAAACTAATTATATGCCAGGGAAATATCGACGTAGACTGGCACCCCGTCAGGATACCTTCTTATTGTGGATCCATATAGGTGGTACAGCACTGTACTCACGTGTCTTAGGTTAACTCATCAAGTAGCATGGTGCGTTCGTTTAAGGTGCCCAGCGTTTGCCTGGAGACTTGAATAGGAAGGTCTAGAAATATGCAAGCCCCGGAGGTCATGTACCTCAGTTGGTGGTGATGTTACGACACTCAGTTATTGGTACTACGCAATGAAAATCAGCACCACATAAGTAGTTAGTGGGCTTTGTTTGCTGCCACATTTCGCTTCTTAAATCGGCATCTTTGGATGCTCCATACTGGTTCCTGAAATACCGGTCGTCCCTGTGAAAAACTAAATGCCGTGGGTTATAACGCAAATCCCATCCTCCTGCCTCCCAGCTAAGGGATACATTAATGACATTTTTAGGAGTCTATGAGTATAACAGTAAATTGACTTTGTACAACCAAAGGGTGTATTTGCGTTGATCATGCTACGACAAATCTTTCTATCCACTTTTGCTGGTTTCACTTTAATAGGAAATGCTAGTCCAACCCCCTCATCCTCACACCATTTTTCAGCACCATGAAGTATATTACGTGCACTCCGGTATACATTTTGAGAAGTAAGAGTGCCATCCGGAGACACTTTCGTATTTCAGCTGTCCGCGTGCAAGCACTAATGCTTGCCGAACACACGATGAACATCGTTTGCGGCTTCCTACTTGATGAAGCAACAAGCACTAACCCTTTTACTTTGGGCAATGAAATGGGAGCACAGATGGAATACATGTAAATATACAGTTACAGGTTCATCACGATACGTTTCGAGTAAGTGAAGTCAATTCGACCCTATAGTGCGCGTTTCGCGAATGGGTTGATAGAATAGTTTCGAAAGCCAGACTCCTGACATGCTAGGTGACGCGTCAGAAACCTCCAACCAGGTCAGACGTTGGTAATCTCTGGTAGCACGATTACCTACAAAATGTAGATGGGCTATAAATAAAGGAGGACACCTTTGTGGAAGCGGGCCTTTTAGATGTATCAGAAGCAAGTTTCTGCATGGATAACGACGTGTCGTGAGTGCTCCACAAGTACACTCACATGGCTGAAGATCAGATTCAACCTTGTGATCGTTGCATACGAAGAAAACATGACTGCACGTTTCATATTCTGTGTACGTGTTTGCCACCCTTTTGAGATATCGCACGGCTTTTTGGGTTGTGAAGCGTGTTATAATACTAAGCAGGGTGACTGGTCACTCCGCGCAGCCACATTTGTAGCATTCAGCCTCCGCGACGACAGCCTCGATGTTATTTCTGGAACGGCTTTGCGCGTCCCATGTGTATTCCTTTGGCATACCGGTATGCAAGGCTTCTGATATTTGCAGATACGTTTCCATATGTCTGTCTGATGTTTCAGTGCGATCGCTGGCTTTTTCAAGGGTAAGAATGTGCTCAATGAATGCCGCATACCACACATGATTTCTGTTCGGCCAGTGTCCCTTGAGGCATCCGCCTACGACCCTGTCCAATCTGCTGACGATCCTGTAATATTGATAGAACCTGGCAGACTACTTCATGTCATCCATTAGAACTTTGATATCTTCATCTGGGGTGGGGTCTCGTCCACGGCCGATTGCAGTTGTCTGTAGAATTCACCCTTCTTCTCTTGATCTGCGTTATTTGTAGGTGCATTGCGTAACAGTGTATGATCGTAACTTTACTTCCCTTTGAGTTTAATCTTGCTGTTATGATCCTGATCGTTGAGGAGATTGGTTATCACTGCGTGAAGGCCTTCGATGCTCTTGGGGATTTCATGATAACTACTCCCTCAGTGTGCTCGTGGTTGTCGCCTGGGTGATCGGAGTGGAGTGACTCTCCAGTTAAGAGTTTGGAGAGTTCACTTCCATCTGATTTTGCAGATTCCTATCACATCTATGCCACACCTCATCTCTTTGGCAGTCTGGGCAGCCTTACTAGGTTCCATGCCCCCATATTTGCTTCCGCTTTTATCGAGAGAAGAGAAGATATATCGGCTAATTGGCTTACCAAAGGCTTTCACCAACCGATTCCAGCGAGGAATAAGTTTATTTTTTGTATTTTCTTTGTGCTTTGAATATTTTTTAGCGATTGGACTGGTTTTACGAGGTAGGGTTGCTAGCCCTATGCCCAACTTTCCTTCTTCGTCTAAGCTTACCACCGGCCAGTATCTAGTGTTTTAGGGCCCCTACTTTTTCACCTTTACATGAATGATATTTCCTACGTTACAAAATGTGGTAAATGCCACCTGTTTGCTGACGACTTAAACGTTGTACATGGCTCTCCTCACTCATCAATAAAAGAGGATTTTAATGGAAACCAGGGAGACCTGAACTTTTTTCCGCTCGGACGTAAACATGGCAACTTCCACTTAACTCTAGTAAATGCGGAATTCTCTTTTTACGTGACTCTTATCCAAACGTCAATTTACACCTTGGTGATTCCTTGCCGCAATCTTTTAAGTTGGCATGTGATTTAGGTATTAGGCAATCTCGGAACCTAACGTTTATGCAGTATGCCCAGTCCCTTGCCTCCAAGTGTGGGCGCTCAGTTGGCCTATTGCTTAAACACGTATATACCACTGAGGCTAGACTGCTTTTATTCAAAGTAATGATCCGCCCAGTGCTTGAATATGGAACGGTCATCCTCAGCAACGTGTGTGCTTCGGATGTGATACACATTGAGAATATTCAAATGTAGAATCCTGATGGGTTGCGTAGTTAGTGACTTCCACTTCGAAGAGGTCAAGTTGCTACTCCACAAAACCTGCGTACGTCCACTGTTAGAATACCGCCCATTTATACTGAGTGGTATCCGCATAATAGACAAACATAAAATAGAAGGCTTCCAAAGGTATTTCACAGCTAGATTGTTAGGACATGATTACAAACAAGACTACAGCTCCAGATGCAGAACACTAAGTCTGGGAACACTTTGGATGAGACGACTCAGAATTAACCTGACAATGTTCTTTAGTGTGTCACATAAACACACTTTTATAGCCAGCGGTGAGTTTCAGTTCGAACACGACAGTTGTTACGATCTGCGCAACCACGCCCACAGCGTCAAAATGAAGTCGTTCAAGTCCTTCGCGCAAACTTCGTTGCCATCAAATTCTCTCATTTGTGGAGCAGACTTTCAGCTAAAGTGAAGGCCCCTAAATCAACCTCTGAATTTGGTCGGTTACCGGCTGACTTCTTATCATCTGGTGACTTCTACGGCCTATCGAATACATCAACAGTCTTTTTCACTACACTTCGTATACTCGGCTTTCTTAATGTATAATGGGAGCCACCACACCTACGCTGACCTTTCATAAGAAGCGTTGAGTAGACTTCCATAAGTTACCACCTCAAACCAACAGCACATTCTACCCCACCCAACGCGGTAATCAAAAACAGAAATCCTACACCACATAGCAGCATGAAATTTATATTTTTAAATACTCTATAGAAAAGGGGTAAACAATGGAAGCCGTAGCAAGGGAAGTTAAGTAGGGAGAAACATGAACATATAAAAGACTCTCCTTATTAAAGTTCTTGCTTTCTCCACCTGCTGCTTTGTCTGTTTCTTTCTCGTTGTAGAAAAATAATTCAGTTCTAAACTTTGGCTTCGTTGCTATCGAGAATCAATTACTTAAGGAACAGACCATGGCTGAAACTACCCTTCATGGAGGGTAACCAGCTTTACCAAGTTCAGAATACCCAACTGCAGCAAGCAGAAATAAAAAATGTTCACTGGGCTACAGCCTTCTAATTATCAAAACCTAGGATTCACTCATTATAAAAGTGACCAGCAAAGTCCAACATTTACCAACTGCAAGGCCATGACGACCCATGAAAACGAAGGACAAGATGTTCTGGAGGTCTATCTGGCACATCCAAACAAGTCTATTGCTTCTGGATGCTGGAGTTGGAAAAGTGAAGACATTTGGCTTTCAGTTATAATATTCATCAAGATTATGAATCTTTGTTGTGGAATGGTATTAACATGCATGAATTATACAGTCCCGGGCTCATCAATGAAATACAATATGTAAACAATTCACAAACTATTCAACATTATCTCAAGCAAGAAGTGCAGACTGTTACAAGGGAAGTATTGGCTTCAAGCTTTATTTTTCTCCAGGTAATACTTGTAGTATCTAGATACAAACCTGGTTTTTTGCTAATGCGAGGACAATACTTTCAATTGTCCAACTTGTAAATCTTCTGCACACTTATTCTGCTGGGATGTTCCATTATATGAACATGCAGCACTTATATCTTCTGGTGACAACGGGCAGGGATTCAGATTACCTCCCATGAAAAAGAATGTAATTTGTATGTAAAGTTACTCATACCAGTAAAAATGGTGTGTGCCTGTATATCCAGGAATAAGTATTATTATTATTGTTAAGATTACCCGCGGTGTACTTGGTTGTCACGAAAAACTTGAGTATGAGAGAAGGTGTAAGAAACTGAAAGCTGACCCACTTTGGCCAAGACGCCTCAAGCTCAAGCTCAACCTATTTTCCTACTTTTTGCTTGTCATTACCCATGCCCATTACCCTCCTACTTATAGGCCTATGTCCTCATACAGTCTACGCAATCATGAATGCACTGGACCTGTCGAAAAGCACCGCCTTACATTTAGGTCACTATCCTTCATGATACAGTACAGCAAGTGATGGAGTAAGCTCCCACATTGTATTCGCACTTGCATGTCCCTATTTCAGTTTCAACGTCCACCCAACGAGTTCTGTCTTTTCATGGATATCCATAATTTTCTTAACATCCATACTATATCCACAAGTACGAAGTATAATGGAGCAACGGACACATAATGCTGGTTGAGCCACTGCGCTCACTGTAAATGTACTTGAACCTCTAAATGTATGAATTGGAGTCATTGAAGTAGTCCTGGAGTTCCTTCAATAATGGTGGCTTTACGATCGCGTCTAGTGGTGTGAGCACTGGTTCCTCTCCGTACAATGAACTCAATGAATGCTGTTTTCCTCTCAAAGCCACTACGGTACACGATTTTTTGTTTGCGACGAAGCGACTGAACTTTCTCAACAGTATTGGCAGAAGGGACATTCTCAACAGATGATTAAACCAACGACCAATTCACCTATTAGCTCGAAACGAGACTTACCAGCAGTAGCTCCACACTACACACTTTCTGGTACGCTGTATCAAGTGATCTTTTCATATTAAAGTTAAACTGCAACAAATATACCTCCTGAATGGTGCTGCTTAGGCTAATATTAAAGGTACCCAAAGTCCGTGTATAAATACTACCACTTGGACTGTTGGTCATTTCAACGTCTAAATCAATCCAATACAACAAATATTCTTGGTGGAATTGATTTGTATTACCTTCAAACGTAACATGGTGACCTGGATATGCATTGATATAGCCATACAAGTTAGTTATTTAGCTGTGGATACTTTACTGATAATCCAGATTATATAAATGGGTCCTTTGTGATTAGCAAAGCTAAAAACTGGAGATCATTCTAAGTAACAAACTATTATATTACTAATTAGCAAACTATGCAAATGGACTAACAACGTCGGTTGCTTATAACGCAAACTTTGAACACTGTTCGCTTTTGATATTGATAATGGAACTTGTCTGTGAGATGGAAGGTGGAAATCCACATCCACAGAAATCATGTGTGGTATGCGGCATTCATTGAGCACATTCTTACCCTTGAAAAAGCCAGCGATCGCACTGAAACATCAGACAGACATATGGAAACGTATCTGCAAATATCAGAAGCCTTGCATACCGGTATGCCAAAGGAATACACATGGGACGCGCAAAGCCGTTCCAGAAATAACATCGAGGCTGTCGTCGCGGAGGCTGAATGCTACAAATGTGGCTGCGCGGAGTGACCAGTCACCCTGCTTAGTATTATAACACGCTTCACAACCCAAAAAGCCGTGCGATATCTCAAAAGGGTGGCAAACACGTACACAGAATATGAAACGTGCAGTCATGTTTTCTTCGTATGCAACGATCACAAGGTTGAATCTGATCTTCAGCCATGTGAGTGTACTTGTGGAGCACTCACGACACGTCGTTATCCATGCAGAAACTTGCTTCTGATACATCTAAAAGGCCCGCTTCCACAAAGGTGTCCTCCTTTATTTATAGCCCATCTACATTTTGTAGGTAATCGTGCTACCAGAGATTACCAACGTCTGACCTGGTTGGAGGTTTCTGACGCGTCACCTAGCATGTCAGGAGTCTGGCTTTCGAAACTATTCTATCAACCCATTCGCGAAACGCGCACTATAGGGTCGAATTGACTTCACTTACTCGAAACGTATCGTGATGAACCTGTAACTGTATATTTACATGTATTCCATCTGTGCTCCCATTTCATTGCCCAAAGTAAAAGGGTTAGTGCTTGTTGCTTCATCAAGTAGGAAGCCGCAAACGATGTTCATCGTGTGTTCGGCAAGCATTAGTGCTTGCACGCGGACAGCTGAAATACGAAAGTGTCTCCGGATGGCACTCTTACTTCTCAAAATGTATACCGGAGTGCACGTAATATACTTCATGGTGCTGAAAAATGGTGTGAGGATGAGTGGGTTGGACTAGCATTTCCTATTAAAGTGAAACCAGCAAAAGTGGATAGAAAGATTTGTCGTAGCATGATCAACGCAAATACACCCTTTGGTTGTACAAAGTCAATTTACTGTTATACTCATAGACTCCTAAAAATGTCATTAATGTATCCCTTAGCTGGGAGGCAGGAGGATGGGATTTGCGTTATAACCCACGGCATTTAGTTTTTCACAGGGACGACCGGTATTTCAGGAACCAGTATGGAGCATCCAAAGATGCCGATTTAAGAAGCGAAATGTGGCAGCAAACAAAGCCCACTAACTACTTATGTGGTGCTGATTTTCATTGCGTAGTACCAATAACTGAGTGTCGTAACATCACCACCAACTGAGGTACATGACCTCCGGGGCTTGCATATTTCTAGACCTTCCTATTCAAGTCTCCAGGCAAACGCTGGGCACCTTAAACGAACGCACCATGCTACTTGATGAGTTAACCTAAGACACGTGAGTACAGTGCTGTACCACCTATATGGATCCACAATAAGAAGGTATCCTGACGGGGTGCCAGTCTACGTCGATATTTCCCTGGCATATAATTAGTTTTGCCAAAAGTAGAAGCTGCTTTGTTTCATCTAACCCAAGCGCTATATAACAACTTTTATCTCTCAGGGGCACCACACCTTCACTGCAAACTAAGAGCCGACACATGCATCCACCTTTGTTTATGATGCAGAACCCAAGTATAACTTTCGTAAGCATAACGTCTCCAATGAGAAGGCTCATGAATTTCGTCCACTTTTCCCATTCCAAATGACATACCGCAGAGATCAAATTCGCCTGTCTTTCAGTGAGTCGGGCAACTATTTTTTGCCAGGTATAAGATCATATGGAAATCTTGAGAGGGATGAATGGTGGTACAGGTATACATGATTAGCGTTGAAGTATGCAGTACTGTCAAAAAGTTCTGTCCTGTTAGATGAAGTACAAGGGAAATTTGTTACGTAGAATCCTTGAGAATATGTTGCCTTTGAAGTCACTGGTAAGTTGATCCATTAGATTTAATTATCCTTCCAAATTCTCACTGTCACTTCGACTGCCCAGAAATACGAATAATTCGAGGACAGAGAAATGCGCACGCAGAAACGGAGACAAATAGGTGAATAGGGCAGGTAAAGATGAATCTGTACGCTTCTTTCTCACGTGGTTCTTGATTACATCAAGTTTCAAGTTTCCTGTTGTGTCTGACTGCTTGTTACTGTATATTTTTAGCGATATTTTGATCTATCCCGTATATTCGGTTTACAGCTCCGCTGTTCTCCTCACGTAGTGTGCTTCCACCGTTTCGGTGTTCTACCTTTAGCCGTTCGCTGTTTTGCTACTTCCTTAAGGCATGCTAAGTCGCTGGACAGTTCCATATTCCATCCTTTCTGAGGGTATAATGGTTTGGTGGCATTGATCAGGGATTATCCTGGCTGTTGTGCTACCTAGATGGGAGAGAGTACGATCAAGATGGTGTGTTCAATTTACACGTCATCGCTGTCCGGTGTCTCACAGGAAGCAGTTCTAGATCGGTTGATCTTCCAGCTCTTCATTAATGACTTTTTAGAAAGCCCCGGCCATGTGATCCCAGTTTAAGCCGGAGGTCAAGGTATCCAGTGCTGCAACATCCGAAACTAGGGATTGGATGTATTGCACGGCGATCGCAGAGTTGTCAGAAAGTTGGTGAAAAATAGAAGAGAGCTTTCCTCCCCACTCCCGACTTGTAGAATGTGTTTCACTCCTAGTGGTACACACCTTTCCCGCACTATCTGGGCTTGATGTCGACCGAAAAACTTTGCGCTTTCTCAAATTATTCAGGAGATGTCTACGTTTTCTATGTAGTGTAAAGTTTCGTGTGCAGACAACTAGGTGCCCATACTTCGAAGCTACACAAGACCTGCATGCAACCTAACCTAGAGGTTTGCGACTCCTCTGCCCCAGCTCACCCTAAAAGTCTGCCTAGCGATAGTCGTTCCATATACCCAGTCTGCGAGATTACTCCTACTAGTAATGGTGATCATCAGCTTATTCCAGAAAATCTTTGGTACAGCTTGGAAGTTCCAACGTGAGGGATATAAGCCACTGTTTGTTGCCGTTGGATAGGTGGCGGCTTCATAACGGCTGACACGTTTCTAAGCCGTCCAAATCATCTGGAAAAACAAATATTACTGGTGAATCACCATGGCAGTCCTCATGGAAACGCAAACGGAGTTAACCGTCGAACAGTTTAGACGTGTGCGTTTTCATAAATTTCCCCCCGAGTCTGCCGTCTCTAGAAGGCGTTGTCTGTTGAGGTAGAGATCTCTCCATCAGTTGTCGTCCCAAAGTAAAGTTTGAACGGTTAGATGACTTTTGCTCATCTCTGTGAAATACGAACTAGGCTGAAGAAAACAAATGATGTCACACCAATTCAACATTTTGCCATTTTCACGCCGACTGTCCCCCACCGTGCTACTGTTATAGAATTTATTCTGTCCCGAACCTCCCTATTGAATGTCTTGCCGCTCCAGCTAACACCTCATTCTATTTTCATTTCCATCGTCCCTGCCGTGGTTTTCCCTGTTTTATTTCAACCATCGTGCCGTCTATGATTTAACCTTGTTCATTCAGGTTCTTCATATCACCGTTTTCTTCCCGACTTGCCCGAATTTACCCAGATCTTCCATATGATTTAACCTCCATTCCTTCTTTTTGCTCCTCCCCTCTCCATTGCCTTCATTTCTCATCCCTACTTTACGGCTAGTGCGAACAACTGTGTGGCTAGATAACATCTATACCACATTGTCAGTGGAAGTCGTATTTGATCGACAATCTGTCATGTGTGGGGTTCGCCGGTGGTGCAGAAAGCGAGGAGATGGATAAGAAGCATCCAAACCCGCCAAAGACATGGAACGTTCAAAAGAACCAGCAGTGGGAACTAATACACCAAGTGGTCAACGAAAGTTCGCGATTTAGTTATCAAGCACTGGATCTGGTTGTGTTTCATAAACGTAGGATAACCCCATTCTTTCTTAAATTCTGGGAATATTGGTTTGCCAGGCACAAAGCCAGTGAAAAATGAGTCACTAGACCATCTTGGAGGTGAACCAAGTGATATGTTGGCTGGCACGCTTCCTCACTTCTTGGTTTTCCGTGAAAGTCCTCTGGTTCTTGCGACAAGTGTCCCAACATTTCTTTCGTCTTCATAAACCTTCCAACCTCCACTGTCTTCGTTATCCGCTTCTTACTCCGTAAGTACTTCCGTATGACATTTAGGTAAATGAAACCTAATTTCAGTCCACTTAGTATCCGATTGCCTCGAATACACGTAATGACACTGAAACAACGCGCAGTAAAACATCTTAACGACAATGTCCAAAATTTCGATTGTTTTGCTGGGTCACTCACATTGGTTGGCCTTGGAATGTCGAATAAATGGTAGAGGGGATTTGATTGAGATGGAGATCGCTTTTTCCGAGGAGCTTTTAAGGATATACTACAGAAGACTTTTCCCATGTGATTTGTTCTCTCAGTGGCTTACGTATGGGTCACGGAGTAACGGAGTATGTGATTTTCTCTGACACCTGCAGCTTTCTAGAAGAGAGTTCAGTTTTACATTAAACGGCGATATCTATTTGCGATATCAGAGTTTCGATTCTGCATCAGATCTCAAGAAAGAATTAGTGAAACTTTGCCCTATTAAGATAGATATAGGAGCAGTATATTCAAATGCACCGAAGCTCCACCGTTCCGTCTTGTCATCCTCCTTCAAGGTGTGAAGATTTTCTGGTGCTAATGCATTTTAATCTTGAATATTTATGCGGTTAATCTGTCTATGGATCAATGAAGCTCTTGTTTGATTTATACACTGAGTTGATATGCAGTTGGAACATTTATGCCCCTGAAGTCTTTCTTTAAGCTTGTCTTGGTGTCCACATATATATCCATAGGACTGATGTAGGAAAAAAAGGGTTATGTGGCAGAACCTGCTTTCAAATTACGTTGTGTATTTGATGCCACAATAATTCGGTATCACTGGGTGACACCACCCACCACGTGATATTCATATAGGCAGTTTTATAGAGCTAACCTTACCGCTGAAATCTTGCTACCACTCAAGTAGTTTACCTAGGTAGCAGCCAAACAAAACTTATTTAGTTATCCTTCATCAGGGTTTGTTGTGTTTTTCTGCATAGTGGGTTGACTAACTAACTGCATATATTTTGTGTGGTCTTTTTACCCCTGGCACACAGAAACTAATAGAATACTACATAGACCCAGAAGTTACTACGTTACGATCCAAATTGCCATACCTCATATCAGCGCATCAGGTAACTAAGCAGTAAAGTGGAAGGTGAAGAAGGAAAGGAAAACTGATCGAAGAAATAAGAAATAGTGAAAGAGAGGAAGGAGTAATGAGACAATGATGAGCTTAAGATAGGGATAATGTATGTATACATCTACGCCACTGACATGGTTCTGACACTGGGCATTCTGTCTCACAACATGGAGAAGCGGTGAATTTCTACTGGTACGTTTTAGATGTCATGAGAGACTTATCTTGTCTGTTGCTTCCTCGGAGAGTATTTAGTGTCTGTACTGGCGTTAAGTATCGCAAGTCATATTTAACATAAAAGTACACATGCAAGTACGGTGATGGCTGGAGCTGAACAACTGGTATCTCAGTAGCATCGTTCCTATTTGTAATACCTTTCCTCATTAGCTTCGTTCAACCGGTGTTTTGCTCACCTTAGCAGCTCCTGTGTTAAGAGCTACTTCTGAATTTTTAGAATATTTGGTGGCTGCTAGTTCATAGCTTAGCTAGAAATAAAAACTGTTATGTTGAGTGATATGCATCGCAGGCATCTGGGTAGGGCTGGACTGATCAAGAGATTCAGTGGTTAAAGTTGTCATTTTCGACCAAACGACAAAGTCAATCGAATTAATCTTAAGCTACCAGTAGACGAAAAGTAACTTTTAATTAATTTTTTTTATCCCTTGGGTTCCTAGTGGAACATAGGGCTTCAGTAGCAATCTTGTCAACCTCCCTCCACGGCTGCCCAGAAGCCTTCATTTCTTCCTCACACGATCCCCTCCATGTCACCCTCGGACACCAACTCGTCGTTTCCCTTTGAGTTCCACCCGAGAGCCTGGCCTGGCACGTAATGTCTAATCCATCTCCACTTTCTTCTGCATATTTGTTGGGCGAGAGGTTCTTAGTTAGTTCGTTGACAGAGTGACTTCCTTGTTGCTTGTTCTTTCTGGTCATCTGATCTCCAGTATCAGTATCAAGCGTAGGCGGCAGCTGTTGATGTATGTATGCGGTTTGTTGGAAATGCTTTTCGTAACCCGCAAAGTCCCTTAACTATATAGAAGCACTGAGTTGACTGAATTAGTGTTAGAAATCCGGATCTTGTTCACTCTTTATGCCGACTGCAATGCAGTTGATCTCCACACTGATTTAAGATTAGTGAAGGAAGGCCTGTCTTGCTTGCTGTTCTGATCCTGGCTTTGATATCCTCATCTGTGCCTGTGCCGCCTGTAGTTGAAACGATGCTGCCTAGGTAGTAGGTAGGTGGAAGAGACTACTTCCTTTAGATTTCTCCCGTCGATGGTGATTGGTGCCTCTTGTTGTTGTTGGTTGAGTGTCTTCATCACCTCTGTCTTTTCTACGTTCACCTGAAGAAAGTCCCATCTTCGCTGCCCTGCCTCTTCTGCCAACTTGTTAGTTTTCACCCGTAGATCTTCGAGTTTGTGTGACAGGCATAAATCATCACAGGCGAGATCCAAATCTTCTAGGGTTTCTTCATCAGTCCATTGTATGCCCCTCTTCTCACTCTTCACAGTTTGTTGCATGATCCAGTCGACCACAATCAGGAAGATCATCAGTGATAGTAGGTGGCAACCTTGTTTTACTCCTGTCCTCACTTCAAACGCATCACTGAGCTTTCCATTGTCAATCACTCGGCATGCAGCATCATATGGCATATAGCTGTTGAATGAGGTTAATAAAGGTTTGTGACACTAAAACTGTAGTGTCAAAGCAGTTGCCAAATTACTTCTCGGTCGACGTCTCGATCGAAGGTCTTTGCAAGCTCGACGAAGTTGAGGTAAAGCTCCAGTTGACTGGCATTCCATGCTCTGTTATATGATGATACATAGCGTAGCGTTGCGATTCGATCCGCACATGATTTGTTTTTCCTGAAGCCAGCCAGCCAGCCAGCCTGCTCCGGTTGTAATTTTGAATCCAGAGCATTTTTAGTCTCTCCAGGGTGATGCGGCTTAATATTTTGCTTTGAGTGGACAGGAGCATGATTCCCTGCCAGTTCTTGCAAAGAATTAGGTTGCCCTTCTTTGGGAGTTTGACAAGATAGCCCTTCTTCTCTTCAACGGATAGGTACCTTTCCTTCTTTGCAAACCTTCTGCACTAGTGGTGTGGTGTGAGCATGTCTGCTGTTGTCTGTGCGTCAGTTTTCAGTGCTTCTGAAAGAATCCCATTTAGTCCTGCTGCTTTGCCGGCTTTCAGTGACTTTATGGCGTTCAGGACTTCACTCCTACTTTCGTCAGAGGCTTTGTGTTCACCGATAATTTTGCGACTGCTCGTGGTATTTCTGGACGAGTTGAAGGTGATAGTGGTCGATTCAAAAGTGTTTTGAAGTGGTCAGCCCATCGTTTCTTTGGTTTCTCCTCTTTCGAGTTGACTGAGGTTCCTTCACTATCTTTCATTGGTTTCATCTGCGTTGATCTCTTCCCTCCCAGATAGTGACCTGGTTATTTGATATAGTGTTGTTAGGTCTCTCTTACCGGCCTACAGCCTGTTCTGCTTTACTTGCCAATGTGTCGTAGAAGTGTCTTCTGTCTTTGGGCGCACTCTTCTTCACTTCTTTGTTCAGTATAGTGTTTTATAGGTTGTGTTCAGTCCCTCTTTTCGTCGTTCATCCCTGCACTGCACTGCACTGCACTGCTTCACCATCTTCTCCCTGCTCTATCAGCTTCCATGTTTCCGTTGAGATCCATACCTTGTCTTGATTCTTCTTCCTTCGTAACACGGTTATGCAGGTTTCCTTTCACATCTCTTTGAAAGAGTTCTAGTGTTCTTCCACACAGGTTTCTTCAGGGATGTTGCTTGATGTCTCCAATTTTTCTCTGATGACTGATGATGTGGAGATATCCTTTGTAGTTTCGTTCTTCAGTTTCTGTTCTGGGTGTTGAACTTGAACTGTGGTCTATGATCAGTAACTTCCTTGAAGGCTTGCAACTTGATTTTGAAGGTAGGTTCTTTACACTAGATAGTGCGTAGTTTGAACCTACACCTACTCCTCTTCTTGATCTTGTGTCCAGTAGGCTGCGTCTCCACTTTCTTCACGTTGAGATGAAGTTAATCTGATTTTCAGCGTGTCTATCTGATGAAATCAAATCCATGTCACTTTGTGAATAATACTTGTGTTTGTACACAGTGCCTCCAGTCACCAAATCATTAAGTACGCAGAAGTTTGCAAAGAATTCTCTATTCTTATTCGTTTCAGCAAGTGCTTCTGGACTCATGATTGGTTCTCTTGTGTTGTCTGCTCCAAGTTCGGCCTTCATGTCATCCATTAGAACTTTGATATCTTCATCTGGGGTGGGGTCTCGTCCACGGCCGATTGCAGTTGTCTGTAGAATTCACCCTTCTTCTCTTGATCTGCGTTATTTGTAGGTGCATTGCGTAACAGTGTATGATCGTAACTTTACTTCCCTTTGAGTTTAATCTTGCTGTTATGATCCTGATCGTTGAGGAGATTGGTTATCACTGCGTGAAGGCCTTCGATGCTCTTGGGGATTTCATGATAACTACTCCCTCAGTGTGCTCGTGGTTGTCGCCTGGGTGATCGGAGTGGAGTGACTCTCCAGTTAAGAGTTTGGAGAGTTCACTTCCATCTGATTTTGCAGATTCCTATCACATCTATGCCACACCTCATCTCTTTGGCAGTCTGGGCAGCCTTACTAGGTTCCATGCCCCCATATTTGCTTCCGCTTTTATCGAGAGAAGAGAAGATATATCGGCTAATTGGCTTACCAAAGGCTTTCACCAACCGATTCCAGCGAGGAATAAGTTTATTTTTTGTATTTTCTTTGTGCTTTGAATATTTTTTAGCGATTGGACTGGTTTTACGAGGTAGGGTTGCTAGCCCTATGCCCAACTTTCCTTCTTCATCTAAGCTTACGACCGGCTAGTTACCAGTGAACTGGGCGAGGTTGTCGAAAAGCATAGGATCTATTAATCCGATCTTCTTTCGTCCATTACTTCCAAAGTAGTATCTTACCTTGCTTCACTTTCATGTGATGCCTCCTTTAAGGAATTATTTTATGAAGTATTTTGTTTGGAAGCTGTTCATCATAAAATATTGCCATAATCCACAATAACTCATGGGAAGTGAGTAGAAAAACGATTTTGTAGTAAGTCAATGTATCACAGCTAAGGTAATGAGTTAGGATTAGTATACTATTCGAATTTTTGGCGTTATTAACTGTTGAGTAGTTCTATGCCACCGTAGTTTCTTTGAGTTATGTCAACAAAGAAGTTGTGGCTCATTGATTTAAGGAGATGGTTGTCAACCGGTGTCACGGGTTTAATTCCCACTCCACCTACCGAGGTTTGGGTAGCTTGGTTGTAGTATCAACAGCCTTCACAGAATGTGTGTAGCTCATTGTCTACTGCGTGAATGTATACAAGGTTACTGACTGGATTTCGATTTGATTTCGATTCAGTCAACCATTTCTTAACAAATCGAAGATTTGTCCCAGATTACCTACTCTTTACATGACTGGGCAATATCCCGAGACTTCACAGGCTGTTTCCACGTCCTGGTGTGACCATTCTGAAGTCTCTTTCAACCTGAACTTACCGTGACTAACAGGAGGAGTCGAAATACGAAGCTGATCTGCATGTCTGTCACATTTTTATAACATCTCAACCAGCAGCTAGCAATTTAGTAGACTGGCTTGCTTTTTTTAACTGGCTCTACATCTAACCTCTCTATTGTTTATGCTGTTGGTCTGTCTTACGTGGGTGATGCTACTGTGACACTTGTCACATTTGTCGTCTACTCTCAATGACTAGGCCTTAGAGGTGAATAGCAAGCGGCTGGACAGTAGTCTCGTCTTATCCTTCGCAATCAAATGTCGTGCGGATGCCAAAGATGCCGTTATTCGATGAATGTTGAACCAATTTTTTTAGTATGTTAAAAGTTTGTGTGTGTGTTAGTGGAACTATAACTTCCTAAAGTAACATAATAGTGAACTGATTTCATATCGACCTACTTCTAGACTTGGGTTGAAGGTTCAAAACAATTACTCAGATGCAACAATTAAGAGCTTTTTATCGTCTGGATTGTGTGTGCATCAAGGGTGGTAAAATTTTGCTTACCTTAGAACATGAAATTCTCTTAGGATCGCTATTTCCGTTCTCTAATTTTTCATAGATAAGCATCTTCATAAATTCTTTAGTTATCGTGTCATATGCACGCATTGGCTTTAAAGTCGTTTGTGCTTTGAAAGACAGTTTATAATGTTCATAATATATTTCTTCGGTATTAGTTTGCTCTAATTACTAGGTAACCTGTGGCGACTGATGTTTATTATAGTTTGCTACCCACACTAATCACGTTTGCAATCAAATTAACAATGATGATTTGTGATTGCCGAATTCCTGTTGATACAGAAGTCTTCTGTTATACGGCTGCTTATATCATCTGTTGTACCAGCAACATGTCTAAATATCAACCAACACGTACGCATACTACGCCGTCGATCACTGTCTTAATTTAGGACCTAAGAATATCTATTGTAAGTGAGAATCAGATGTTTTGTGATATATTCATTCAGAGTATGGCTCATATACATGGAAACCATTGGTTACGAATTGTCGTGGTCAAAGATAGGCTGTCGCATAGGAGAGCAGATATATTGACACAGTTGCCTACATGTGTCAGTTAACTTACCCCTACTATTATGTTTGCAAAGCGGCCTTAATAATCGCTGTACTGATGAACCACATCATGTGTTAGTGTTTGTCTTTCAAATGCTCTGAGTTTCAACTATGATATTTTGAAGTTTTTAAAACCTAGTAGTTCTGTTTAGGTTTATCAGTGCAGTTCGAAGTGAACTGTTTTCACTGTCACCCTGTTTGTCCATCTAATCGTTCAGTTTAGTATTTATAGTTCTCATTTCTTTAATCTGTTCAGCTCAGTGGTCAAGCATTTTCCCTTTGTGTCCTTGGAGGCTAGGGTGATTAGAAGTATTACGTATTCATCCTGGGATTTTAGGTTTTTGGTATTTAGTTCTTATGATTAGATTACGCGGGTTAGGGTTGAGTTGAACCTTGCTGCCGTGATCCTGCATGAGATTGGTTCCCGCTGCATGAGAGCTTTCAACACCGTTGGGGACATCATGATAGCCACTACACAACTCAGTGTGCTCGTGGTTGTCTTCTGGGTGACCGGAGTAGATTACTGATCCTCCAGTTGAGTCCACTTTTATCCCACCTACTTTCGCAAATTCCTAGCGCTTCGATGTGATACCTCTCCATCTCTTTTGCAATCTGGGCTGCCTGCTAGGTTCAAACATGTTGCGGATATTCTACGTCCAAACGTTCACTTTCGATTTCATCGAGGAGGAGAAGACACATCGGCCAGTCTGCTAACCGGAGGCTTTCACCGACTGGCGCCATTTCGCCTCACCGATTCCAGCGATGAATAACTTTGTTTTTTACATCTTGTTTGTGCTCTGAAGTTTCTTTAGCGGTTGGATTGGTTTTATGGGGTAGGTGTAGGACTGCTAGCCCCACGCTCAACCTCCCCTCTTTACCCGGGCCTAGGGCCGGCCATTAACTAGTGAACTAGTTAATCAGGCGAGGCTAGACATTGGCAATACACGAACCCAAAAGGCAGGTTTACGGTCAAATCCCTTCTTTCAGAAATGATTACGACTATAACCCAAGGTTGCATCACATAAGACACTCCTTTGGACCAGGTCCCTTTAGTCACAGGGGTCATAACGTGGTGCCCGGTAGCGTACCGAACGCTGAAATGCCCTACATATCACAAATACCTAACCACTGTTCGGCTGTGCACCATACTAGTCCTAGTCAATACTTTGGGAACGGATGTATACGCTCTGTCAGGAACTTCTTCACTTAAGGACCCCTCCAAAAATTTTTTCGGATCCCGCACAGTATGTACGACCGATGGCGTTTAGGATCGTTCAATCCCCAATAACACAGGGTTGGAACCAATTTCCTTGACTCACCGGTCATGAACCATACCTAACGCCAACAGCAAAGAAGAGGCTCACGTTAACAACCTATAAAGGCCGTGAAAAATTAGGTAGTTACACACCTGTGAGAGACAGAAACTCACTAGTCGTGCCGGTACACCCCACCGTTGAGCCTGGTCATGTGCGAAACACAGGCAATGCATCATCTGGCGAACTAAATACCAAAAATTCTTTCGCTCACCGAGGCATTAGAGGCATAGTAAGTTAGTTGGCAAGCCACAATTGCTTTTTTACGCTCCTACTTATCACTGGCCGTTCGTTACTTAGAAAAATATTTGACCTAGGAAAGATCGTTTTACCGACCAAACCCACAGCATTAATAGTTACTGGATCATATTGTGCCGACTCAATCCTAGACATGGACCAGTGTGTAAATGGTTGTGCTCTATATCGCACTGATCGTGATCACAAGCGTGATGCAGGCGGTTTGATCCATGCCTTTAGCCCTACTCACTCAAACAAGATTGAGGATGATATCTTCAGTGATCTGCAGGACTCAATTTGGGTCATTATAAGCAGTACCAGTTACAAAATCACCATAGGCTGTGTATGCAGAGCACCTTTTTTAATAAAAGAAAATGATTAACTGATGGCTAGATCATTCGCTCACGCTGGATCTCTCGCTGTTGATTTCAGACCGATCGCAAGTGACTTTAACTTATCTGAAGCTTACTGGGAGGCCGGTCGCGACTCACAACGATTTGATGAAATACTTACTGTCATAGACAGCTATGGCTGGAAGCAATGCGTCCAGCAACCCCCGCGTGGAGATAGTATACTGAACTTAGTTTTTTGCTGTGGCATCATCCTTGTTACTACCCACGTTAGTAGCGAATTCTCTGACAGTGACCAAAGGATGGTGTCCTGCTGCTTACCAATTCTTCCTCCCAGTGGGAAGAACAAGTAGTCTTCAAACTGTACTCGGCATAGAAGCTATAAGAATATAGAATGGGAAGTACCCATCGAGCCTCTAAGGTGTTCTCCGTGGGATGACTACTTTACCACAACCTCATTAACACACTCTTTTTTCCACAGAAATATGGAGCTGTGTCTAGATCCTGTTGCTCTTGTGAAAACAGGGTTTGTAAGGAGCCAGACACATATATCCGTAAGAAATATTCTGCAATAAACTTAGGAAATTTTCGTCACAATACCGCTCGTCAAGAGACTTCATGTCACTGCACTTGATTCGTGAGGCTCACGAATCTATCAAGACACTGCGTGCGAAACACACAGCAAACAAAGAGATCGTCGCTCCAAAAAGAGGCCCTAGAATATATCTCTTTTGGTAGACGCCTGCAGCCATCAGCGGATGTAGCCTGTTTACTACACAGTGAAGTGGTACACAAAGATCCCCTCAAGATTAGTGAACCGTTTGGTGAATCACCCGCAAACTTGAACCATAATACTCCTAACCCCACTAGTTTTACTCCAATTACTACCAGTTCATGCAGTAAGGTGGAGCTCACTGTCAAAAGTATCGCTGAGGCTATCAAAAGCCTGAGACTATTGACAGGCACGGGGATAGATGGCCTAAACTCAATAGTCATCACAAACAGTGGTGATGATATGCTGCTGTTCTTGCTTAAGATTTTCACTCTGTCAATGGAAAGTGGGGCGTGTCCCAGTGGGTGGAAAACTAGCTTTATAATTCCTCTCTACAAGTCCGGTGGCAAAGCGAATGTTGAGAACTACAGACTTATCAACATAACGCCAGTCGTCTCCTGAATCATGGTAAGAGTGATTAAGAGAGGCATGTCTGACTACCTGCTTAGCGAAAACCTCATCACAAAGCCTGAGCACGGTTTCATTAAAAACAGGTCTTGCGTTACTTGCCATTTCGACCCCTTCAACCTTATCACTAGTAGCCGCAAGGCACGTAAAATCGTGACTGTTCTGCGCTTTGATATATCAAAGGCATTTGACAAGGCGCCACACAGTATTCTCTTTGATAAGCCACCATCGATTGGCATTCATGGCCCTTTACTTCATTGGCCAAAATCATTTCTCATTGATGGTAGTCAAATCGTCAGAGTAAATTCCATACAGTCTACACCTAGGCTTATAACTAGTGGAGTAATACAGGGTAGTGTCCTTGGACCTTTGTTGTTCATAACTTATATTAATAGTGTGTGCAAGTGTTTCACTGCGGGGGGGACATTCCTATACGCTGATGATCTTGAGTTGTGTACTCATGTCACGCCCATGAATTAGACAATACGCTGTCTACTGCTCAACAAGAATAAGGTGAAGTTGCCGAATGGTGTGACGAGTCCCATCTCCAGTTCAACAATGATAAATGTGGTTGGCTTAGCGTAGGCAGCGATAACCTGGATGTGTCTCTCGGGGTATGTTGGCAAAAGCTACCTAGACGTTCTTCAGTGCTAGATCTTGGTCTTGGATATTCCAGTGACTTGACACTCTGAGCAGACGGCTTGTATCACATCTAAGTCACGTAGACTCCTCGGGTGCATCAGCTGTAACTTTTGTAGCACTGGATCAAGAGTCCTATTCTACAGAGTGAGCATCCGCCCAATTTTGGAATCCTGCCCGTTTATCTTAAGTTGTTTTCGTACAGGCGACAAAGGAAAAATTGAAGGGTACAACGCCACTATATTAAAAGCACTGGGAGCTGACTGCAGACTAGACTACATCTCGAGATGCAACATGCTAGGACTGGAACCCCTCTGGACAAGGCGACTTAGGATGAATCTTATATTTTACTATAAATTGCTCCGTAAGCAAGCGCACTCATGCAGCCCGGAAATTAAAATAGTTGTAAAATCCACCCACTATTTACGTAATCACAACCTATTAGGTGAAAACAGGTGGTGTAAGACCAAACTGTGAAGAAACTTCTTTCTTAACAAGTTCTCTCACATCTGGAATAGGCTTCCCGTGGAAAACATATACTGCAGGTTCATCATCTATCTTTCGTTCTTATCCTAGCAAGCTCCCATCAGGTGCTGAGTCTACCACTCGTGTAGGCACCATCTACACGTTCCGAGCTAATGAAAGCATACTAGGACCTCTAAACGTATAGAGCAAAGCTATCATAAATCTCAAGTGCTTTTTACCTCAATGGACTTATAAAGGGTGTTTGATTACTGGTCCATCTGGTCGGATTGTGCAGTATAAATGCGTGACCAGTGTTCCCTTTAAGTTTACCAGCAAAAACTTCATATGAGAAAAAAGTAAGAGTTATTCTTACATGCATGAATTAAAGTTTACATACAGCTCGAATGACTCTAAAAAGACAGGAACTACTCTCCTCCTAGGTTGTCTTGCGTGGTATTCCATTGTCAAGTTTCTTCTTGTGCTTTCTTTTCTCTTCTGTTTTCAGCATCGGCCTGACGAGAAAGTCCTAAGCATTAATTTGATCAAAAAGTGTCAACTTACTGAAAGTCCTAGTTCATACGTGATACTAGAAACCAATGTTAGAAGTGTCCAGCTGGCTTGCCCCCTATTTCCTGTCCTTCTAACAGCTTCACAACAAACTGTCTTTCCTACCAGTGCCATGAATAACACCACACACAAAACCTCAGTCACAATTACTGGCCTCCGATTTCTGGTGCGTCACAAGTTCAGCGGAAATGTGGATGGACAATCAACTCGGGAGATCACTTCGCCTAACGGCAACACATCCATAATTATGCTCTGCGACAGATTTCTCCGGTACTTAGTCTTGTATCAATCCATCTGACAAAAGTCCATTAACAGCCAATGTATCTTCCTGTCAATGCCGCATAATTTAATGTGAAATCTACAAATTTTTACACATGTGTGATATTCACCACCGTCGAACGACGATTCTCCCAGTCTTTAATCACTTGCACCACAACAAATATTTTCAGTACTACCAACCAGAATTGCTGGGAAAGATAACACTTGAAGGGTGAAAAATGCTTGAACTTAGACATTCGCCTGGATTAAATGATTGTATGGATACTTACTCATTCCTGGAACCGTTGAAAACCACTGTTAAAATAGACGTTTATCTGACGATATCGACTACTCATAAGGCAAACACCGAATGTTACGCCGCTTGGTGCCACTATAGAGCAAAAAGAAGAATTGCAAGTAGCAATGATCTAAACTCAGAACGATGCGTAAGTACTGTGAAGTGGTGCTCTCCCGATATTTCTATGACTTTTAGACGCTTGATATTATGATAGAATTTAATGTCCTCCTGTACCATTCAAGAGTGCTCAAACCTTTTACGTTTCTCTGCGCTTATCAATTTGATGGGGCCCGTGAACCGGCCTCTCTTATGTCAACTTCACAGCTTGAGATTAGAGACATTTACTTATTTATTATTTATTTGCTAGTACGGAGGTTGACCGGGCATACACTGAGAAGGCCATTTGGGGACATCGCGCACTGGGCCAGGTCCTCGGGTGGAACCAAAAGAGGAAGTGAGGAGTTGGGCGTCTGAGGTGACACAGGGAAGATGGTGTGTGAGGAAGAGATCAAGGCTTCTGAGCAGCGGTATAGCGGGTTAAAAAGGCAGTGGAGAGGAATGTAAAATAGTGACGTGCTCCTGAAGCTCTATGCTCCATCAGGAACCTAAAGGACGAACAATGATAGCAAAACTCCCCTAGTTACGCAAGACATGGTGTGCATCGAACTCATAAGGCAGAATGTTCGTTTGCCCGTGACTTGCTTGTAGGGCTTATGTTTCAGGTTGCTGAAAATCCTGAATAAATTTCTTTCTCTTGTTCATCTGCAGCGTAATTTCTTGTAAACCAATCAGTCTCCGAGTAAAATCTGCTTTTCGACTCTTTTTCTGTACATGCTAACATAGCAGAAAGCCAACGATCAGAGTTATCAGTGGTGACTGTTTGAATCAAACCGCATCTATGTAACAAGCAATAGGCGGAGACTTTGTCCTTCTATGTCTCCTTCACAGGTGTAGCCGACGCCGACCACTCTCGAGTATTCCTTATGCAGCGGTATTAGCTTATTCGAGGAAAAGCATGGCCTTGACAGCATCCGTGAATTTCCTGGCCTCTAATAAAGTTCCTTCGACTTCCTTTTCTGCCACAGGAACTTAAAAATTTCAGGCAGCATCCTACGTTGAACAAAATTACGTTGGTGATTACGCAATCACTTTTTGTGGCCTTCAACTTTATATATCTGACATCTTTTGCCGTGGAGGCGTTATTCAGCTCATCTTTGATATATCGGGTTAATTCATCTGTAAAGCGTGGCCGCTTTAAAATTTGCCTCGATTTGTCCTTCTCTTCCCCTGTCAGTCGTCTGCTTTGAGGACCTGAAACCGTGGGGGACTGGGTTTGGAGATAGCAAGGAACCATTTTGTAACACCTGATATACTGATTCGTCTTCGTTGCTAATCGAGACGATAATGGATAATTTCGAAATTCCGACGTCAGACTTTTCTTACCAGTTTCGAGAAGTGCGGTTTGCTAACCAGCCGGTACCTTGGGAATTACACCCAGTAGTGCAGCGAAGTCACTGAGTGGCAGGTAACGAAGATACGAATCTCCAGAGCTCCGACACCCAAAGGCGAAGCCAACCAAATCTAAAGCACTCGGATGCCAAACAACTGGCGTATATTTAAGTTGTAAATGAACTCCGAAAATTATCCTTTGCAGCAAAATATATGCACAAAAGTTGGTCACAATACTTTGATTTTAACGGCTACTTCAGTTTACCGTGGAAGCGAGATGCGGTGGTGACACCGATCGCAGCAAACACCACAGTATGGTTAAACAAACAAATTGGACGAGGCCAAACAAAATGAATGATCAACGTCTTTGAATATGTTACAGGAATAAATATCGAAAAGAGTGCAACGCCTGGGCACAACAGAAATGTACCTAAAACTACCGCCTCTCAGCTCTTTTATTTTAACGTGAGCGTAAAGACTATGAGTAGCCCGTGTTTTTCTCTAAACACAACATTTACACACGTTTTGCAACTCATTGCCAACATCCTTCAACCGTATCCAAATGTACACTTTGTGTTTTGCACAAATGTTGCCTGTTTCAGCAATGGGTGTTCGGCATGCTAAATACGCAAATTTAAATAGCAAGTAGTCAACCCTCTGCCAATCAGAAGGCTTTCGGTGTCGACTTTGATCTAGAGGAAAGGCAACAAATGTTTACCATGCCTTTGAGGAGGCTTAGAGAGAAATATTATGATACGTAAGGACAACGTTGTGCAATCGAAGTAGATGCCAGAGGCCTGTACGCAGTTGGCGGATCCCACGAGGTGACCCCATTCATTGCCTTGCCTGCTGACTCTTATATCACTGACATCAGAAGTGACGTTGCTGTTACTTATTTTGGTAAGCACACCCGCTGTACGAGGGTTAGGAATCCTTAAACACCATATGGAAGAAACATGTCACATTACTAGGGTAGATCAACTCCCGCAAGTTCCGATATCCATCGTGTATCATTAGCTTCCCGAATTCTACGCCTGTCATATTGATAATTTGTCTTGGTGGTGCGTTCCGTTCGATTGGCTGTAGCGTCCTACTTTGCTGCTCATCACTGAGCCTTCAAATCACCGGTTCGACGGACAGTTACTCTGACGACATATCGCGGTTGTGTACGGTGTTATCAGGCTCTACAACTTCTCGACACCCGAAATTCATCTTAATTCGTAAAGTGAGAAGGCAACCCAAGAGCGTAGATCCGTAATGCATGTGTAATGGCTTTCACCACTGAACTTACTGCCATTTTCGCTGCTTGCTGCATTCTGACTTAACCCACCGACTAACATAACAACGAAAAACAGCGGACCCGTACTTGTACGCTGGGTCCACGCCACTGTTGTTATCCCTGTTTACGAGAAAATGCCAAATCCTGTTCAGAATGTTAGTTTCCTTCAGCATTTAATGACAACTTCATTCATTAAACAGTCCAACTCTTGGAATCATTTGATGCACTCTTCGCACTCCTGCCATGTTCGTAAGCTTCCTTAGGAGTTATCCTAGTGCGAAACTGACAGATGCAGAGGCCGGTCATTAACCGCTCGCACTTGTTATTGACTCACGAACATGAGACCAAGGAAGAACACAGAAGCGTAGTCAGATGGAATAGTATACTTGCAAGGTCGTGCCAAAATACCGATGAGTTCCAACTGACTGTCTACAGGATCGATTACTAGCAGTGCGACTGCATGCCAAATGGCGACCATTCTAGACTAGGTGCCTTCAGTTTAACGATTCCGGTAAAACCATCAAATTCGGGATCAATGTTGAACCTTGTCGAATCCTAGGCTACTGATCCTGGAGAAGTATGTAACGCCACAGTGTCATCTGATCATTGAGGCCCTATCTTATCCTTCCAAGAACACTTAGCAGAAACATTTCATGTTGACTAAAGCCACGATTAAAATCATCGTTTACCCCACAAACTCTGGTGCTCTGCTGTCTATGTTAAGGATGAAACCATGCTTCTTTGATCAGTTGAAAGGATATGAATATTAGGCAGTTCACTCAAAGAATCCTGAGGACTATTTCACGACAAAAATCAGTAGATTTTTCTAAGTCTGGTTATTGTGTAAGTATTGTAGGCTTAACATTGGAAAGCCGGGCTTACTATAAGTTAGCACAATACGTTATTTACCTGACATTACACGACACTCATAGAAAAAAACATGTTAATTCATAGAAACAAGATTCTACAATACAGATTCCTGTGATAGGCGTTAAGAAAAAGGAGCACCTTGCTTCAGCGCAATGTCTTAACAGTTGCGTTACTGTGACGCGGTTTGCCCTGTAGCCTGTAAGTCCTTTTTTCATCAATATGTCATCATGTTTTAGTGATTTTGCATAGGTTGATAGTTGGCTCAAAAACATCAGCGTATCACATGCTGGAAAGTTGCAGTGACCGATAATTTGAGAGTAAGATTTAGGCATTGTGGTAGAGTTTAACTCCACATATTAGATTGTTTATTCGATGAAACACGTAGACATATAAAAGTTTACTTGGCTACATTTTGGGCAGAACTTACTGCCATAATCTTATCAAAGCAATCATATGACTTTCAAACTACCCTTATAATGTAGAACTGCTGTATAACTATACAATCTTCATTCAATCCAACGATCCATTCATGTATTTTGAGTGGCAATAAAAATTTGCAGATATTTGAAATATGTGATGAATCATACCTATGTCACATATGGTACGTATTAACTCATTAAATAAAGATGTGATCAGTCTCCAGGTAGCTATGGGATTTCAGAATTGTCATCCTGCCCTACCCTATTGTACGATTATGGGTCATTGCAACCAATATCTATTTGCTAGCGAGGCTAGTGTAAACCGATGAATCCCTTCATGCTCGACTCTAGACATTGCGGGAAGGTCCCAGGTCATCGGTGGATTCCGATGCAGAAGACCTACCCACTCGCCTGCTGTAATACTGGGGGTTGGATGTTGACTTACATTGTAGGGATTGTAGGGCTTTTCGAAAGACTGTGGCGCAGATGGGTTGTTCAAGTGTCGTGAAGAGAGCGATAGCTGAGTTTTTGAATTACTTATCTCAGTAGGGTGTGACATTGTGTTTCGCTGGATTTTTGTGGTCTGCGACTGTGACTGAAATCGATAGGCTACTTTGAGTACATGAGGGGAGATTGATCACAGGATCTTTGTTCAGTGAGTCAACACGCGACATTGTAACAGGGATGACTCACCACACATTGTGAATACCTGGAAGATTTTAAGACCACCAAGATAAGAGAATGAAGAACGGTTTGACTATGTAAATGAAGTTTGAAAGTTGTATAAGCCCTTTGATATGAATATGAGCAGTAAATTCTGCTCTACGTGTGATCCAGCAAATTATAATGTATTACTGCGTGCTTGATAGAATAAAGAATCTAATATGGATTTGCAGTGGCCGTGCCCTCTGAGACACAACGAGTGGACCTGACTTATTTCTCAGAACTGTTAGGTGGCAGGAAACGCATCCCAAACGTTTTAAAACTCCTGCTTAAAGTGTCCAGAGGACTCTGCGTCTTATCAGCGCCTTCATCTAACAGGACTGGGTCACCTGCGTATTCTTGATATACCAAGGGTTCTCCTGTGATTGGATCAATCCTTGAGAAGTCAGGTGGTGAGAGGAAGACCTCCATAAGTGTGTCTGTGATGAGATTGAATCGGAATGGACTGAGTGAGCATCCTTGACAGACATCATTTGATATACACAGCTCACCCGAAGACTCGTCATAGGCTCAAATACGGAGCGTTCAACAGAGTGATGTACTTATTCGCCACACCTTTCAGTGAAAGACACCACCACAAAACGTCTCGATAGATTGAGTGAATGCTGCCTTCAGGCAGAGAAATACAACCAGTATTGGGTGTCGGTAAGTGTGCCTTTGTTCCAGGTCTTGGCTAAGTGTGAATATCTGGTCGATACACCCAAAGTCAGGTCTGAAGCCTCCCTGATTTTCTTGGACCTGCTGTTGCCGAGCTTCACTCAGATATCTGTTGATTATAGAACCTAGAATATTAGACACTATACTCGTCAAGCTGATTATCATAGGAAGAATTCCCGCCTTTCTTAAATACTGGGACGATTAGGGATTAAGACCTAATCGGAGGGGATCATACCTGACTCCCATACGCTAGTTAGCACCAGTTAACTTGACTAAAAATCCCCTACCAACGTCTCCAAGTACTCCTGGAACTAATCCATCTTGGGCTGCTACTATTCCTCGCTTTAGGTTACCTATAGCTTTCTCGATTTCTCCAGTTGTCGGGGGTCCTATCTTGATGTTCCTTTTGGGATCCGATTGGAAGGTGGGTAACGAAATAGCTGGAGGCCAGTTGAACTGTTCTCCGAAAAGTTCCGCCTACCGTTGCAGTCGTCTCCCCGACGAGTGAATCTCAGATCCATTTTTTCCGCTATAGTCTTACTAATCACTAACCTTTTCACATCAATTTCCCTAATGCATCTAAATAACTACTGTTCCCTTTCACATCTATCTTCGTCATCTCTTTAACCTTCACTGTTCATCACCATTCGTGGTCATTGCGTAGACTTTTTGCTAGTCTATATTTGAGTTTCTTCCGTTCCTAGTTGGGGTTAAAACCTGCAGACATGCGTTTATGTTCATCTATTGGTTCTTGAGAAACTGCTGAAATCGACTTGTTTTTGTTAACCCCTTCCTGAGAGTCAGCGACGGTCTTCATCAATTTTCACTGCAGACTGGAGATGGCTCCAGTATTCTTCTGGATGAGAGATGTTGTTCTGTCCCGAAAACTAAGTTTCTCTCATAACAGCACTAATATTCTCATCGTCAAGCTGCACTTGCAATGATCTTTTTGCTGCAGTTTTTCTATATCCACTAAGACGTAGGCATCCACCTGCTCGAACCAATGCTTGTTCGTTATCCAGACATTCTCCAAAAGAAGGTAACAGTCTTCCCCTGACCCTCCTTGTCGATAAATGATAACAATATGGTCTGTCTTTGTCCGCTACTGAGTTAAGGTCGGTAGACGCCACCTCAGACAATGTCTGAAGTTCGTTATGGCTAGGAATAAATGGTTGTCTAAGCACAGTCGTCGCAGGCAATTACCGTTATGTTTATTTGGGTGGGATTCTGAAAATACCACCTAAATGTCTTTCTGTCTAACTTAGAACCTATGCACTTGTGCATTGAAATCACCTGCAACAACAATTACATCTGAACTTTGAACCTTCAGCATGAAGCTAGATAGTTTTCGGTGGAACTCATCTTTCACGTCTTCCAAACTGCCATCAATGGGTGCGCAGGGAGAGATTAAGAAGAGATAATGGCTAGTTTCATCATTATTTTTAGCTCTCACTATGTCGTTCAGTCAAAAAGTGCATAGACAACTGCAAACTGGGATTCATTCGAGTAGTGAACTTTCTGCATTAGCACTTAATGCTTTGCCTACTACCTGGAAGACCACGAGAACTAACCATCAAATTTCTATAAACTCGTAGGGTGAGTTGTGCAGGTTTACCATATTGACCACGTGAGGTGAAGTGAAAAACCCCATTTGAGTCTTGTATACATGTCTCACAAACACAACACGTCCGAGATACTAGTGTTTTTCCTATGGGACTTTCTTAAATTTTGGCGGAGGGTGTGGACATGGAATGCTCCAGTATGTAGTCCGAAGCGCCGTCTCAGGAGTTCTAGGATGCTCTTATATCAACTCAAATCGTTTTCAAGAGCTGTAGAGATGAAAGGAAATATAAACTATGTAGGAGCTTTGTCTGGGAGGCGTGAAGTAAGATAAAATAGTGGGCATATGGAACATAAACAGTGATCTAAGATGAAGTTGAGAACCTTCACTGACTGATGTGGCTTAGACATGTGTTGCGCATGCCCAATCACTACCTACCTACCTCGACTCCCAATGTTAGCCTTACTTGCATGGGCTCAAAAGGAGACTGAGTATGGTGAAAAAAGACGTCACACCCATCTATCAAGTCTCCAAATGTTGGCTTGAGTCGTGTAGGGAGGTGTACACGACCTGGTTGGTGTCCTCGGGGTAAGAACAACCAATGATTGGGAAGCCTTGGTGATATGACTGAAAATCGGTCACAGTGACGTAAATGTATTCACTGTTTGAAATCTTCGAAATTTCAACATTCTCACTGACTTTAATCTTTCAAATTGTTTCTACTCCCATACACTTTTGTCGACTTTGATATCACTTTTTCTTTCGGCTTGTGCTTTGTATGCTAAAATGTCATGACTTTAACGGACGCAGTTCTGCGTGACTTTATGCGTTGACTTTGTCTAGCTGATGCGAATGTGGCGTGAAGCGCAATGTTTACTAAAATGAAATTATGTTGCAAGAGTGCAAGGTATGTGGAAGTTAACGTTTTATTGTTGATTTGAAGAGAAATTATATATGTTGATTAATATAGAATTCCGTGATAATAGATTTCAAATGATTCGTCTAACCTACCTTCCGTGATACATACATCAAATCACTTGTGATTTGGGACTTGCGTGAAATTTTGCTTAGTTTCGAAGCCCGAACAGGCTTTCCAGGTGTGTTATGCCAGCTTTCTTACAGCATGAATTATGAAGATGAAAACAATACTACTATGTTTTGCTATTTCGTCAGAGTTAGGGGTTTATTTTTGCGCAACGTTCCTAGTCACTAAACACCACAACATGTTACGTTAGTTCAGAATTGTAGTAGATTGCAAGGAAGTCGCTTGATGATGTGATCCAGAATTGTAATAAATCCATTAGTTCACTGACCACTGACATAAGCTATGTAGATGACTGTGTGCCTTCAGATTGGGAGATATAAAACTACCAATATCCATCCTTGAAGGCTTAAGGTAATTCAGCGTCGTTTGTCACGCTGGCCAAAATTCACTCACCTTTTGTCTTCCTTCAAGTCTCATATTTTATTCTGTGCACTGACATCCTTTTTTCTTGTCTTACCACCATCCATGTTATCATTCTCATCTCTTTGTTTTTCCTTCTGATAATTTCAGTATGATGACGTGAGGAGCGAAAACGTGAACTGATTTCGCTGTTTTTTCAAAAATTTTCTACATACTGTTGTAGCTCATATTTATTCGTCTTGTCTTTTTATCAAAAAACCTTGTCCCATATTTTTTTATACCACATTTCTTGTTCTCTTGTACTGAAGTAACAATCTATGTTTTACCTCATTTCCGTATATTCGACAAACGTTTTAACTGAGTAAACTTCAAAGTCACCAGTCCATGAAGTAATTGGGTGTTGTTAGGTTGTGATCCTGAGGATGTAAGAAATCAGTAGCTAGATGCTCCTTGGTATGACTCAGTTGGTTACCATGACTCATGTGTTCCGTCATCATCAAATTTCGAAATGTCTCGCTAACGTCCATATTCGTGTTCTTCCATTTTGAATTTTGGCATTTGCTTTGTTTGGGTACTTATCTATAGTGTTGTGATCTGTGGCATTGTTAAAGTGCTACACTTTCATTTTAGGATCTAAGTCGGTTTCTCTGTGTGTAATTTAACGAACTCGTGCGTCTACCGTTTTCTGTCTTTCACTAATGACTGGTCATCATTAAAACCAACCGTACTGGCTCACCAGATGCTATTGATACATATCTCGGTTTCACTCACTTATATTAATGGTTACACAATTTCAAGCTGATAATGCCAACTTCGTGCTCATCCATTTCTCAACTATGGAGGTTTGGTGACGGGTTCGTTACTTTTGAACGCTAGGAATTTTGTATAAGTACCCATAAGTTGCGTTTATTGTTGCATAGTTAGATATATGGAGGTTATTACTTATCTGTGCTTATGCGACAAGTTACAATAAGCTGTCATGTGGGTTAACCAAATTAGGCAGAATTCTCTGAGGACGCCTCTTACTTCTAACTCAATCACAATAGGCGTCTTTTGGCTATAGCTTTAACTTTCAGTTTTGATTTTCTCTTCAAGAGTATTCTAACTGACCAGGGATATGGGAGTGGGTTTATATATTACTGATTTTAGGCGTACAGTTTTTTCAGCGCTAACATTTAAAGTTTTTGAGTCTGAAATTGTCTTTCGGGAATAGTCAGTTGCATTAATTTCGGTAATCTAGTTCTCAGAAAAACTTCATTATGAGTTATAGAAACTCTGCGTATCTTGCCACTAATGCATCTACATCAAGGAGTAAGTGTATAGTGACCTACTCTACTCTACAGGTATAAAATGTGATTGATAAACGTAAGCTATATTAGATACGAAATACTTTATATCCCGTAGCCGGATCTCCTGAAACTATCTTTCAGACGTAGTGGAACCGTTAGAAAATTAGTTTGAAAGCTTTGGAAAGTTATCGGCTTATTGAGGAATCTGTTCCTGATACCAAATTATTTCATGCCTCGTCGTGTCTTGGTGGTTGAAGTAAAAGTATTTTTGAAATTACCTTCCAGTTAATTACTATAAGTCATTTCTATTAAACGTAGTTATTAACGGATTACATTGGATACAAAATTATGGGCTTGCTGGTTAGGATAGTGTGATAATACACATTTGAAAGTCATTCTTAATGTCTCTTATCCAGTGTTTGTATTTGCTACTAGTGTTATCCGTTTAATTATTTGTTTCCTTTTATTGTATTTCATCATTCTCGCTGTACTGTTTAGAATTTCGGTGAAGTGGATCCATATCTTGTGCCAGGTTCTACGATGGCACAGGAAACCAGTTTCCTAACGAAAATGCTTTGTCTCTTCACGTCTCCAGCTCCGTCTTCTTGATATTTCGACTATGTAATTTGGACTGTACTGTATGCCCTTGGCTGACGATTTCTGTTACTCAGTTTTTCAATATAGTTCACCAATCCAAATAAACAGCTTCATTATTATTTGATGTCAAATAATTCCTGCAAATACAGTATCATGTTAATTCTAATTATAGATACCAATGAAACGTAGGGTGTCTGATCACAATATTAAAAGCCCAACGAAGATGACGAAAGTATGCAGAATCCCTGAAATGCGTAAGATTATAACGTCTTTTGATATAAGAAAATTCTTATTTTAGAAACTATCCACGAAGCTTTGGAATACCTGTTCAGTCTGTATCCTCAAACGAGCTCGAAGAATCTTGGCCATCCTATTATCATGAAATCGCAGTTGTATGCTTTAGTTAAAAATAGAAACAGGGTAGAATCACAACTGGTATGTCATTTTTTAATTGTTTTTAAACTTTTAAATATTCTAGTCAGAAATGCAGACATCTCAGAAAATACGTCTGTTAAGCGTAGATGATCAAATAGACGATTCTGTGGGCATTATGAAGCTAGATGACTTTGTTAATTCTTTTAAAGACCTTTCTTGTTCTGCTGATGATTCACAACTCTTAGGTTTTGCCAACTTTATTGCATTTTCATATTTCTAGGGAGATTTTGTGATTTCACCACTCAAAAATACCAACATTTGAGTATATGTAAGCGTGTTGCTTCGGAGAATTTTACAGATAGTGAACTAAGTACCCTTATACAGTATGGTGCTTTGACCATCAAATCTGAAACCAGTTGGTATATTTCTACTCCACACCTTGGGCGTTTTATCCAAGCATACAAAGCTGGTCAACGAGGTTTGTTAAGGCTAATCAAGAGGACCAAATTCAAAGAACTATTACTATCAGTAAGTTTATTCTGTAAATTATCCTATACTCACACTTGGCTGTTAAAAGTTTCAGGAAGTTGTTTCTCTCTGGGTCATTTATTTGCGTAGAATTCACTTACCGTTTGCGAAGCAGACAATGAATGATTCATTTAGAAAAAAATTAAGAAAGCTGGTACTATGTTATGAATATCTAACAGCATAATATTTTCCGAGCTTCTTTGGTATTACGGACATGTATTTATTGTATTTTCCTGCCTACGTACTAAGTTTTCAATAAAACTAGAAATATTATGTGCAAAATTGCTCTCTCCGAGTGATAGCAATGTAAATTGCTTATTCTTGTGCGTATAGTTGATCAATCTGTAGTCACGCACCATAAGGTGTAAGTAATTCAGGCTTACCACACACCTAAAGGAGAACAAATTTTCGTTTTCTCGGAAAATTTGTACAAAGGGAGAACGAACCGGTCTGTAGGATGGAATCATGTCATTCCACGGATACTCATCATCTGAACACAACCTGAAATTGCATATGTAAGTCAAGATAAACGATAATGTGTGAAACTTGGGCACTGTGGTAGAATGTAATTCCACGTTAGATTTGTTTATATGATTTATAACACAGTGATAATTTACTTGATGACGTTTCGAGTATAAATTACTGCTTATAATCATATCAATGTGATATCGTAGAAACGTGCAAGTTAAAAACTAAATGATGGAAATAGAAACCTTATGATTTGCATAAGGAGATAATTTTGACAGAATTTTATGAATTTCTGGAGATTTAATCGTCAAGAGTTTTTTATTTTGAGATGTCCTGGTAATGATTATTTGAAATAATCGTATATTTTTCGATTAAGCTTCATTAAACTGTTAGCATGTTTGGATTTCATGCATTTGTAGAAATCTGAAACAGTAAGATGTAAACATATTTCTAGTGTTACTCGTACTATCTTTTCTGATCACAACCTGAATAATTTGACTGGTGTGTATTTTTAGCACTTCCATTCACCCGTTTTTCCTAACTATACCAAGTCTATATGCTAAATGTATTTTTCTGCTCATTAAAATTTTTATCCGAGGAAATTTTCCATCGACATCTGGGAAAAGGTTCTGACTTGGGTCATATGTACCATATACTGGCTCATTTGGGTGCTGGAACTTTAAACTTGTAAGTTTTTAACAATTTATACACTCCTATTTGTGTATCATAAAATTTCACTATTCATGTAAAGATTCGTGTTCTCGTGTTTTGAAGTCACTTTAAAAATGCTCACCTACAGACAAATACACACTAATAGTTTCAAATTTACCAACTCTAAAAAGTACCTAAAGCAGTGCAAGAATAAATTGTCTGAAAGATAGGACATTTCTTATTCCCCTTCATAAGTGCTTCCGATCTGATCTCTGATGCAAAAGGTTGAGTGTATCAACTTCGAATTCCCCTGTGTACTAGATTTCAATTTCGCTGAAGTCTCTCATTTTTAACCTGATAGTTTTGGTTAGACGACTGTAATTTGGCAGCAAGACAGTCGATTCAATCTCCGATACTCACAGAAACTGAGAATATTATTTTTGGTATATGATCACATTCCCCAAACTCAGTGACACGAAACTGACTTCCAAGTAAGTTTCAGTAGCCCAGCTCTACATCGAATTCGGTAAGAGTAACTAATTTAGAAGGGTTGATATACAAAAAATCAGGATTACATAGTTTACAATTCAAAACAGAAAGATCACATAAGTTGCTGGGTTTGAGTAGGATGACGTTCCGTCTTCACAGCCAGCACAGAACCTTTTAATTATCTCTGATTTCATTTCCATTGAAATAAACATGAAAGTGGAGCTTTTTGCCTGGCTAAACTTAAGCATTATCCTGAAGGAACATAAAAAAACTATGACAAATCATTTATTAATAAGGATTTATGCTTAGAAGAATTGATTCTAGAAGGTACACGCTTATGGTACGCTTTATTTTACTAGTTTCACTAAGTCTCAGTCATTCTCTCAAGCAATAAGGGAACAAAAATGAATTTCATCTTCATAATTCATGCTGTAAGAAAGCTGGCATAACACACCTGGAAAGCCTGTTCGGGCTTCGAAACTAAGCAAAATTTCACGCAAGTCCCAAATCACAAGTGATTTGATGTATGTATCACGGAAGGTAGGTTAGACGAATCATTTGAAATCTATTATCACGGAATTCTATATTAATCAACATATATAATTTCTCTTCAAATCAACAATAAAACGTTAACTTCCACATACCTTGCACTCTTGCAACATAATTTCATTTTAGTAAACATTGCGCTTCACGCCACATTCGCATCAGCTAGACAAAGTCAACGCATAAAGTCACGCAGAACTGCGTCCGTTAAAGTCATGACATTTTAGCATACAAAGCACAAGCCGAAAGAAAAAGTGATATCAAAGTCGACAAAAGTGTATGGGAGTAGAAACAATTTGAAAGATTAAAGTCAGTGAGAATGTTGAAATTTCGAAGATTTCAAACAGTGAATACATTTACGTCACTGTGACCGATTTTCAGTCATATCACCAAGGCTTCCCAATCATTGGTTGTTCTTACCCCGAGGACACCAACCAGGTCGTGTACACCTCCCTACACGACTCAAGCCAACATTTGGAGACTTGATAGATGGGTGTGACGTCTTTTTTCACCGTATTCAGTCTCCTTTTGAGCCCATGCAAGTAAGGCTAACATTGGGAGTCGAGGTAGGTAGGTAGGTAGTGATTGGGCATGCGCAACAGTTGTCGAATCCATTTCGGGGAAACAAGCTTCACACCAGCATAGCTTGTCGGGTCATTGTAACTTGCAAGCCCGACAACCACGTGAAGGTAGAGGTGGTCTATCCAGTTGCCTAATCTCCCTACACTCGTAATGTAAATTCCGCAGATTCACAACATCGGTCAGATGAGGTCAAGGTGATGAGTAACTTGGGTCTTGTGTATGCTTCTCAGGAACAGCACGTGTTCATGGCTCGTGAGAGATTCTAGAGATTTTGGCAAGAGATGCTTGTTCTCTGGTTTAGCATAGGGTTCACACGTTTGAAGCTGTAATGAGAAATCAGTATCGTCCTCTTGAACTGCTAGTAATGGTCACAAAGTAAGAGGTTGACCAAGTTGCAAGGGTCTTATTACTGGTATCAAGAAGTGAAGGCAAGAAAAGAGACAAGCGTAAGGAGGGTACGTGGCGGTTTATTGAGTTTTTGAACAATAACCACCAACTGAATACTCGCGAGTGGATTAACCTGTATTTTACCTTACAGCATGAAGATATCGCAAGTTAAAAAGATTTTCTCCAATTAGTAGGCTTACATTTTTACCACACATTTCCGGAAAACCTGTCTCTGGGTTATAATTCATTAAGAAGTTGGGAAGAAATGACGGTACCACGCGTCCTGAAGTTAGCTTGGAAAAGATTGTTGTGCGTCCTCAGTTTATCTGAGAAGCTTTTATAAGTGACATTCATCATGATGGGCTCCGTATCACACCACTTTAACAGATAATTCTATAGCACAGTTCTCAAAAAATCTTCTCTAGCTATAACGTCGAAAAATACATTGATTATACGTATGATGGTGATGTAGCATCCAACTGAAGCTCGCATTTAGTCAATGCATTCAAAGTCTGACTAGAAATAGACCTGCTCCTTTTGACTCAGTTTCCCATGCACTTTGCATAGTTGGATGGCAGCTAGTATTTTGCGACGGATAACAGATGTATAATCAAATGACATACACCCAGTTGTATTATGTAAGTTCGTCATAATTAATACCATAGTGACCTTATTCTTAACTGAGGAAATATTCGGCTTGTTGAGTTTGTGTTTCATCTACCGTCGGTTTGGTACATCATTCTTAACGGATCATAGAACACAAGACATCAAGATTGGAATTGTTAATATACTAGGTTAACTAAACTACTTCTTTGAAAATCTTGAGTTTACGTGTTTGGGACCGTGATTTTGTCAACTGTTTAAAGAAAAGATGTTGATTATGCACTAAAGTGTGGTCAAGTACATACAAACTTTAAAGAAGGAGCGACAGAGTATGCTAAACAGCATATTAGCGATGACTTTGTGGAAAGTTACTGCTTGTTAGGAATATATTATGATGCACATGGAAGTGGGATACTATAATATCCATCGCATGTTTGTCGCTGAAATTAGTTGATATTGAAATTCATTCCTGTTTTCATTTTGACTGCAGTTTCTACTCCATGTGGAGACAGGAATGTATAATTTGGTTTAGAACGGTGACGATAAACTGAGTGAAATAAATACGAAGATTAAGTAAAAGCAGTGCATTTTATAAATAAAAGCTAAATAAAGTGAGTGCACTTAATGGATTGGCTTGACTAGGATAAAGAGGATCGCATTAATGCCCTAATATCTTCATTGAAGAATATATATGGAATGAGATACTGTACGAACACACAAACGGTAACAGGTGGTTATCTTAGGTTACAGATGTCTAAGCCCTTAACGTGACCTTTATCCCACAAAGTAGTCAGATTGTGACGAGTTATAATGTAATTGGCGACCGTAAATGCCATTTGAAGACATCAAAGAGTATCTTACTCGTAGGAATTCTTAACTTCTGTTCATTTAACGAGTCATTTGAGCAAAAAATATTCTTTTTAGTTAGACATTATCAACCTTCACTCTAATATACAAAACTTTCAAAATGACGCGACAATGTAAACAGGTGATCAGATAGGCAGATAAAATAAGTCAGCCCTGAGAAGGACATTAACGTCGCGTAACACTGGAAGATGGAGGTAGTGAATAAATGAATTTTGGATGTGAATATAATAGTGGTATGAAAGGGGTGACAAAAATAAAATGTAAAAGGGAAAGTAGTACGTTTAAAAACTCATATGTAACGTCATCCACTAGGTTTTCCCTGGTCAAGGTGGGGCTAAAAGCTGTACAAGTCTCTTCAGAATACAAAGCTTCGGACCGTTCATTCGAGTGCCTATTGCCTCAGCTATATGTATAAAAGGCAGGTTCGAACTCCGTCTGAAAGGTTCGGTGAGATACACTCCATTAATTTAAACACTTTCGTCTTATCCACTCTGTGACCACGACCAACTAGATGCTAGTTTGTGGAATAGGATCTCATTAAGTATATCTCCATTAAATTGTAGCTTTATGTATAGTGGTTTCTTTCGAATAGTTGGTGCTTAAGATCTTTTCCCTGATCCATTTCTATGCTTTTTTATACACTTGCGGCGATAACTTATTCCAACCGATGAATTCGAAATGGACTCCAACTCACTCTTTAGAGTGTCATGTGAACAGATTTTCCTTGCTCTGGCTGTCAAACATTTTACTAAGTTTCTTTTGTACCGTATAGGTGTGGAACTAAGGAAGTTTAAGTATTGACATGCTGATTCGCTTCTTCTGTACACGCTTCTGCAAAGTGATCCATCTCATCTACGTCATCCAGAATAGTATTGGTGTCTTTACAATGATCATAATAGAAAATTTCGAAGAGTAATGCTTAAGTTGTGGTTATATGTTCGTTTGTTTTTAGGTTTTTCGCAATGATCTTGGATGTCGTTCGACTACAAGAAGGAAGCATATAGTAGTTGAAGGTTTGCATGCTGATTATTTTCTGCTGTTGTAGGATATTCACGGTACATTATTTATTAGAATCAGCACTTTTTATGCTTTACATCTTTGAAGCGTTACCAGAGTGTATTTGTTGTCCTTCATCTCGAATTTTACTTATTAAGAGTGATGAGCAGAATGACATCTTATAACTGCAACGAAGTGCACTCACCTTCATGCAGTAGGCCATGAACTACAGATGTTGTGTGGGTGCTTGCGAAACTTCGGTAGGTGCAGTGTGGTTCAAATCGGTCACGTATTGATACACAGTCGAATGCCTAAATCAATGAGCTACAGCTGAGTTATAACTGCAACTCAACTACCCGGTACAGCTTTTAGGGCACCATATGAGCTACGCTCGTCATATATTGCAGTTTATGATAGTGTCAATTTCTCAAATCAAAGTAGGTGAAATAGGATGTTAGCACCTGAAACCCACTGGTCGAAAGTCAAATGCTAAGACTAATGACTCACATCTCCACGCTTGTCTCGTGGGACTTTAAGATAACTACATCAGAATTTGCATGGAAATGTGTCGGTAATTCACAAATAGTAGCTTGTGACTATAAAACTAATTGAACTATGCTGTACTTCACCGTTTTTATACAGGATTGAAACAAGCTGTGGATTGCTTATAAGAATGTAGTGTCCAAAATGCGGATGGCTTGCTGAATGCATTCAATCCAACCTGTCCAGTCTTCGGTTTTACGCGAAATATTGTTAACTATCTGACAGTTGATATTCTGTATCACGTTGTCACTTAATATTTTTGTTGAATTTGTATTCATTTTGTAATGATAACAACAGAATTTATGTAAATAAGGATTTAGAAATTTCAAACTTGCTTTTTATTTTATTTATTACTGCATTTACCTTGTTCCGCATCCACATGGATATAATTAGAAGACCATATGTGATCGGATCGTTTGAGTACTCCAGCTTTAATGAAGAACTCTTGAGCAGATCAGTTTTTGAAAATCCAGGATATGAGCATATAAATCTTTTCCATTCGGTCTATAAGAATGCGTAGCCATGAATTTTTACGGTGGATAAACTTTGAGGAATCCAGTTATTGTCACTTCAAATGGTAGTTCTATAGAGACTCAAACGCAGCTGTTTAAGTATAGTGTTCTATTCAACCTTGGGATGAAAAAAGTATGATTTTTGTGGATATGTCTGTTTATCAGAACCTGACAAGAGACGATAATATGGTCTCTGCACTCCCATCCGTATTTGATCAGCCTTCGTCGCTTTGACGAGTCCGAATTTCAGTGAGACATCTAGTGGCCATTTCCTCCTCGGGATTTTAGGCAAAGTGATTCCGCCTTGTTTATCACAAGAGGTTTTTTTTAGAATCTTAATCTAAATTGTGACCAGTGGGACGTGAATGCGTCGGCTTTCTTACACCAGATGGCTTAATAAGTTGTTCCCAATTAATAATTGAAGTCTTTTGGAGTTAAGAGATCTTCACCCGCGAAGGAGATCAAAGGTAATTGATATTTCTATCAAAGTTACTTAATGTTTTGGTTACGCGCTTCGATACAAATTCTGTCTAATCAAATTTGTTAAACATTACTTTTATTGATCTTTGAGAGAAATATTGAAAGATGTACATACTCCAAGATCATGTAGTTGAAGGTTTACACAATTGGACAACAGGCAGAAATTTAGCTGCCTATATAACTAGTTAACTATAACGCCTATATAACTAAAAGTTCATCTTTTTCGATGATATCATTTTCTATAGCTGTACAATCGTATTTTTATATATCATAAACATATAACAGTCTATTATAAAACAATAGGGTATAATTACATCATTAACCTAGTGCTGAAAAACCGGAATCAAAAATGAGTAATAATCTAAGACAGTAAAAATAACGAGAAAGGCAAGGAGTTTGAAAAGAAACGCAAATATTGAGTGTCCACTTGATAGATAGATGTAAGGGAGGTGAAGAATGAGACAAGGGTCATAATGGTGATAATAACAAACTAATTAATTATAATGAAATCGAAAAAATGTGTAAGTGTTAAGACCATGGTAAGATAAGAGATTGAACATACTTCTTTTGCACGCAGATATCAGGCTTGAATTGATAAATTGCCAGTGCTTCCGCTGTGCACAACTGTCGAAGGCACACTCCTTTTGTGAACTATTCCATCTGACACGATAAATGACACTGAAGGAGGGTTCTGGTCGAGCTTTATATTCAGAGTTGACCAAATGTTCAAGAATTGAACTGTTAACTGATTTACATTCCCCCCTCGGCAACCATGCAGGATAGTGCTCAGAAATACGTTTGGAAAGCATGCGCTTTGTGCGGCTTATATAACTAGCACCACAGGAGCAAGTAAATTTGTAGACACACATCGAGGCGGCCCGAAATGGCAACTTGTCCTTAAAGCACTCCGGAATGAGTTGTTGACTAGAGAAGCTGAACTGCAGCTTCGCAAAGAAGAATGTCTCTTTCAGCGATTTGGACAGCCGATTCTTCAGGATCTCTGCTGCCGTATCACCTTTGAAAACAACGTTCATAAACAAGGTCTTCTTTGGTACTGAGTACTCGCTCGGTATTCTGACTTACTTTCAAGTTCTTATCAATAAATCTGGATGGATATCCATTTTGCATGAGGATCTTCCGTAGTTTGCCTAATTCTTCATCGATAGCATTACTGGCGCATATTCTTCTGATTCTTGAAGATAAGCAATGGATTATATTTCTCTTTCTGCTGAGAGGCACCTAGCCATGGAAATTCAAATATTGTCCGTTCCATGTAGGCTTCCTATAAATTGATTGCTGAAGAGAGCCATCTGGTCTCCGTTTCAATAAAACATCGAGAAAATGGAATTCTGAGTTCTCTTCAAATTCTGATGTGAAGTTGATCGACGAGTGACAAGTATTGAACTTTTTAACTACAGTCTCAATATCTGTATTTTGATCAATTATGATAAGTGTGTTATCCATGTATCTTTTATGTAGGTAGAAACTATCAACTGTTGAATACAGCACGCTATTCTCTAGCTTTACCATAAAGCAATCAGCCAGCAATGATCCAAGTGGCAACCCTATCCTTTTGTCTGTATAGAATTTGAACTGCACGCTGAAAGTACATCTTAGAAGCAGTTCCTTTAAATAGTGCTTTGGCATTCTCACTTGAAAATTATTACCTTCAATGAAATCGCATAGAAAACAGATAGTTTACTTGCTCCTGTGGTGCTAGTTATATAAGCCGCACAAAGCGCATGCTTTCCAAACGTATTTCTGAGCACTATCCTGCATGGTTGCCGAGGGGGGAATGTAAATCAGTTAACAGTTCAATTCTTGAACATTTGGTCAACTCTGAATATAAAGCTCGACCAGAACCCTCCTTCAGTGTCATTTATCGTGTCAGATGGAATAGTTCACAAAAGGAGTGTGCCTTCGACAGTTGTGCACAGCGGAAGCACTGGCAATTTATCAATTCAAGCCTGATATCTGCGTGCAAAAGAAGTATGTTCAATCTCTTATCTTACCATGGTCTTAACACTTACACATTTTTTCGATTTCATTATAATTAATTAGTTTGTTATTATCACCATTATGACCCTTGTCTCATTCTTCACCTCCCTTACATCTATCTATCAAGTGGACACTCAATATTTGCGTTTCTTTTCAAACTCCTTGCCTTTCTCGTTATTTTTACTGTCTTAGATTATTACTCATTTTTGATTCCGGTTTTTCAGCACTAGGTTAATGATGTAATTATACCCTATTGTTTTATAATAGACTGTTATATGTTTATGATATATAAAAATACGATTGTACAGCTATAGAAAATGATATCGTCTAAAAAAAATTTTTCGCCGAATTATCTCTTCTCTATGACTCAATGAGCTTGTGTCGTAGTTAAAATTTCATCTGTTTTCATCAAATCGGAGGTTTCGGGTTTCTATTGTGTACTGAATGAATACCGTCTCAATTCTCAAGAAATATTTCCCAACAAGCATTCATTGAGCCCAACCGGTTTTATTGGTTGTTGCAATTAACATGTACGTGAAGTATGATGGAACGACACTGCGTCCTCACACATCAGACAATCAAAATAAACGTGTAGCCCTGCAAACAAATGTATTGATTCAAGTTACTACACTTTACTGTAGTATACAAAGAACAAGTGAATACGAAAAACTGATATCAATGCAGACCAAATGGTTTTGGTTGAGTGGGAGTTTAAAAAAATAGGGTTAGTCAAAACATTCAGTATTTAGAAGACGTTAAAGAATGAATACATCTGCGCCATTGCGACTGGTTTTCAGCGGTTTCATCTAGAGACCTTAACCACTGATTCTTACTTCTCACGAATTCCATCCCGGTGGTCTACACTGCTCAGACCAATAGTCACAGACTTCATATATTAATGTCTTCATCTGGTCACCCTGAGGTTTCAACCAGCCTCTACCATTCCACGTCAAGTTAGTCAGTGGATTGGTATGGGAAACAATTTCGAGTCGGCCCAGTTGCTGAAGATTCACAATCCCACCAACTGGATTGGCCAGTACCTTTCGCCTGACCTTGACATTGCCACGAAGGCACCTATCGTGAAAAATTTGTAATCTTTTCACATATTTTACTTTACATGGCCATGTCTCATAGCCGTATAACAGAACGGACTGCAGTGAAGTACAGTCCTTTGATTTGTAATGAGATATTTCTCCAGTCGGTGACAGAGATGACGCAAGCTGGCAAGTGCTAAACCGGCTTTCTGCATCCGAACGGAGACTTCATCGGCGGATTGATGCAACTCCCCAAGTGGGTAAAGTGATTTACGTATTCAAGCACTTCACTCCCTGTCCTTAAATTATGAATGGTAGCAGACCAGTCTTGGGGCATCATCTTAAATTTGACAGGTGCGAAAAAATGCCAAACATACTCAGATTTCTGCTAATCGTGTTCGGAAGACCCTGCATTTTGCCAGTTTTCACCTAGCAGGACGGTGTTATCTGCATACTGCGAATCAAGCATATGCTCACTTCCAGAGATTAGTTCAATCACACTGCATTCAGAGGTGCTTAAGGTTACGTCCACTAGTACATCCATGAAGAAATTAAACACTAACGGTGACAGCGCACACCACTAGATGTCGTTAATTCCAACGACAACTCCCCATAAGCCGTTGTCGGCTGCTTAACTTTGGGTGGAGGGCTTTGATTTACACCACATACTTGCTTGGTGCTCTCCTCACTGTCAGAAATTGCCACAAAACCTCATGGTGCACAGATTCGAATGTCGATATCAGATTATGAAATGTGACAAGTGTTTGTCATCAACATGTGTGTCTGTGTTCCAGAACCTTTCGCAAGGTGATGTGGTCGATCCATTCTCGCCCGGGTATGAAATCTGCCTGGTTTTCTTGATCTCTAGTTAGGCGTCAAGTAACTATGCACCCTACGATCTTGGACATGATGTTAATCAAACTGATTCCTCTGCGGTTACCATAAGAAGACATCTTCTCTTTTATAAATTGGAATGGTCGGTAAAACAGATCAGCCTGATGTCACTACCTCTGATTCCCATACACTACGCACTGCCTCGCTTACTCCAAGCAGTAATTTCCTACCTCCATCTTTAAGAACTTTGGGTGGAAAACCGTCAGGTTCTGCGGGTTTAAACCGTCTCAGGTTTCAAAAGCCGTTCCAACTTCGAAGGGAGTTGGATGCATGACATCTACCCCCCATTCAGTTTCAGACTGGATACTGGGCAACTGAAGCATTGCTGTGGCCCAGTTGTACTGTGCTTCAAAGTGTTCCACCCAACTTTCTAGCTGTCTATGCTTTTCGGCGGTCTCCCCAACCATCGTTTTGTTGCCGTCATCCTTAATAGGCTGAAACAATTTCCGAGGACTACCTAATGTTCATGTGTTCTCCATTTCTTTGGCTTTCACCACCCACCACTTCTCACGATCACTGCAAAGACTCTTAGTCAGTTCACCCTTGGGGTTCTTTCGCTACTTGTTGCGGCCATAGCTGGAATGAGTTTTCTCGCACCAAGCAGTTTGACTGAGGTTGAGAGAATCCACTGACCTGCTAACTTTTAAATGTAGGTTACTAACTGTTTCTACAGCAGATTTGACATCACGCCAGGTCTCTTTAGGATGAGGACTTCTGTCACGCTGACATAAGTGCCTCATTACCTCTTTCGTAAATACGAACTTGATGTTCTCATCTTCTAATCAAGTGTACACAAGCTTAGCTGCTGTTTTCAACGATCACTGAGGTGCAAACATATTAGCGTGTGATTGGAGTCCAAATAAATCCTCCAGAAAGAGCGTCAGCCTCCCAACGATCCTCTCGAAAGACGACTTATAGCAATATGATGTGTCCGTCGTTGGTTAGATTTCTGTTTTGTAGATACCTTTTTGACTGGCTTAGCTTCCATAGTTGAGCGTTGAAGTCGTCTGCTTCAATGGTTATGTCTGAACATTATGCTTTCTGTAGAAAACTTGACAGATTTTCATAGAATTCATCCTTCACAATACCCCAGCTGCTGTCGGTGGGCAGAGATCACGAATAAATATCGGTTTGTCCCACAATCCTTTCTAGTTTTGGCGGATGGATTCAGTCGAACTGAGGGTTGTTGACCAGTATCCAGTCGGAAATTGTGCTTTCTGGTCCACAACTTAATGTTATACTGACACCAGAGATCCCACGAGAACTAGTTACTGGGTCTTCGGGTACTCGTAAGGTGAATTTTGTAGATTTGTTCCATTGGCCAGGTGAGGTAGATTCAATAACTACACTCGGGTCCTGTCTCTCAGACACACTGCATACACCCATAGCTCGAGGTTCCAGAGTTCTGGCGAACGATGTTTGCTATCCAATTCGGTGTATGGTTTTAGAATTGAAGGATTCAACGTGAGAGCGACAGCTGTTTTGGGAGACCAGGAATGAGGTTTCGATGATTGGCAACGGTCGTGGAGTGAGGTACAGGAAGTTGTAAGAGGCTCAATATTACTATCGGGACGTGAATGAAAATGAGAGGTTACGCTTGATTGGATTTAGTATACCGTTTTAAGTGTGCAGGCAGTTTACACTTGCCGAACGCCTACACTACGAAAGTTGCTTCCTCAAGGTACTTGAGAGGAATTCGCGTGACCTCATAGCCCACGGGATATCCGCTTGGGGCGTCGCAAACAGCCTTTCCAGTGTTGGTTTGCGGCCAGGTTGTTCTAATGCTGAATAAGAAAAACCTACACCGAAAGACCGCAGGGCGAGGAGTGTACCACTCAGGGCCAACTTTTCCTAACCCTCCTTCCTTGTGGGAAGAAGGGTTAAACCTTCCTGGTAGGGTAGGACCTTGAGATAATGAGTTTCGCCCGCATAGCATGCTGGGTCATGGTGATATCCAAGCCTGACCACCACGTCAAAGTATCAGCTGACGGTCAGTTTTTAGTGAAACTCGATACTCTTGGAGAATTCCTATTTTCGAGCCTTTTATTGGTTGCTATTAATGTTTGCTTTTCTCGATCTTTTCAGTTCGATCACAGTTTGAATATCAATTATACACTCATTGATACACTGACCATTATTTCTCTAGTGTGCTTTACTTGCTTCGGATTTTCTGTAGGTCAAATGCATTTTTACGTATGATATAATCCGTCAAGTCCACGTGTGTTGCTTGTTATCTAAAGATGAAATGTGAACAGACTCAGAGGTAGGTTCACTGACAGGTGAGAAAGTAGACTTTTTTCCTGACTGTTATAGTGAGAATCATGTAATGACGTTGTGGTGCTACCCAATTGTGAAGTTTAAACCTATCAATGGCCTACTGTTAATAATGTTCTACTTTGGAGTTTAATTTTTTCATAGGTAACTTGTGATTTAAGTATCTGGTTGTTACCAAAAACTTGATGCATAATGCTGAACATGCGTTTCAGTTTCTGTTAAGATACGAAAATTATCATCACTGAGATTTTGCTTCTCGCTACATAAATTAGTTGCTTAATTTTGATATTATGAATACCATTCCTTTAACGACGATCTTGTATCTAATGAAGTTTAGAATTGAGTGCTCTGTAACGAGAAGTGGAAAATATTTCAGTTTCGTGACTAATAACGATTAGATACCTAATGTTCTATATCTATAGACGTTCTAATAGTTTAGCTTCTGGCAGCAGGTCAAAGTCAGCTCAATCAAACCTAAATGCTACAAGAGGAAATTGTTAGAACAATCCTCTTAGCGAACTCAGCAAACAGATAGAACATGAACAATCGTCTCTAAAGTAAGATTTTAAAAAATGTATATATAAATCTTGTATTAAATGACATATTCTTTGAGAAATGCTGAATCTACATTACTCTGTATAGGTTTGTTGGATTATAAAGAATTTCCAAGAATGTACTCCATCTAAAACTGAATTACTTTGTCAACAAACTGTTGTTTCACTTCACTGAGTGTGTGCAGAGTTGTATGATCTCAACAACTGCCTAGTAATAAAACAGCACATAACATACTGTCCGCTCCAAATGAAGTTTAGAAATAAAGCATGTCACTGCAGAACTACATCAACAAGCAGCAAAAACAACATTATGAACAAAACCGTTGGCTTTGCGACGAAAATCCTTTCATATCACTGAGTATTCAAGATATTTCTGTTCTGAACTTGATGTTTTTCGTCTGTATTTTACAATAGAATGTCGTTTGGTTTACATCTGACACATCTCTTTTTCACCTGTATCTACCTTGTTTATTCAATATCCTTTGGTTTCTGACGGTTTTCTCTTTCAATGCAGCAACATCTTAATCGATGTTGCTGAGTCTATTTGATTCGGCGTTGTGGCAAACTAAACTGCATTGACACTAAGATCTTTGAAAACCTTTCTATCTTCAGACAATCACCAAGTAAGAGCGTATAATAAATGCAATAAAGACATCCTCTTTTACGTTTTTATACTTCATCTATAGAAATAACTATCCCCATGACGATACTTGTTCAATTCTACTTGTACAGGATTATGTACAATAGACCAGAGATGCTAGCCACTAATTTGACTTCTTCACTTCATTAACCTACTGACTTCATCAAATAAATACTTGAAAAACGCTCAGTACAATTTTGATTGTAAAAACGGTTATATCATATAACAACCAGAAGGTATTCTATTTTCTTGCCCAATAGGTAATGTAAGCTGATCTGACTAGCTCGTATGCGTCATTTTGAGTGACCCTAAAGACCACCTCAGCAAGTGATGAAATCGCCAACCAAATTTCATTATTTTGACAGTAAAGTCAGTTTCACGTGGAATAATGAAATCTGGTTGACTGTCTCAGTAGTTGCCAGTGTGGCCTTTAAAGTCACTCGTTTATACTAAACTCCTTGATATGTAGTAGAATTTATATCGCTTTATTAGTAGGATCATGTGACATTTTAAAAAAGATGAAAAGATAGAATGTCAATAATTACAGTATGAAAATTGTATAGAAGATGGAAAGCTCATCCACAAGAAAACAAATGCCAAAGAACGAAGGTTTTAACAAATTATTCAGTTTGGTAATGCAATAGTTTATAATCATCGAAATGAACGACTAAGATAAGTGAAGTGTTGAAGCAATTTCAAGATGTCATGACAAGAATGATCGACAAGGTGAACAATAAAAATATCCTTTTCACAATAAGTGATAAGAATCTTCGAAAATATATCAAACCTATTTCTCCGAGTAATAATCATTCCTTTATTGTGATTAATTGAAGAGAATATAACGCAAATGGAAAACAATATATCAATTTTGATCGCTAAGAAAACAGGAGAAAGTGATTGACTATAAAAAGAATCAAATGACTGTGAAATCATTGTGGAAAAGACATTAGAGTAGTTTTAATAAATAATACTTTTATCAATCTTGAGTTCGTGCTGCATGCTGTACTATTATTCGGCCATCAGGTGGTGAATAGGAAAGTGAAAGATTTTTCCTGAATGAATTTCGCTCCATCGAATTATTCTCTACTACAGGTCCTATGCTGCCATAAGATCTGATTAGCGACATATGTTCATGTGTAATTGAAGATGCACTGAATATTCTTTGTTGTGACCTGACTGTCGGTTCAACGCGCTTTGGCCTGTAAACCATTAGGTGGACAGGACGACGAAATACTGACTGAGCAAGCACATGAAAAATGACAAGGAAAACAACACAAATTAATAATGGCAAAAGGAAACCGATAGGCTGAATTTCTTCTGTTTGACAATGTAATAAATTGTACCAAGCCCACTGTGTACGATTTATGGCATCCTGTACATCTAAGCATACAGCGAAACGATAACCAATTTGAGACACTATTTCGAGGTTTCCACGTTCTCCATCCATTTTGTTATGTCTCATAAGCTGACTGGTGTAAAAATCTAACAATGTGTGATATACTTCAGAGCAGTTTTGACAAACCATGTTACTGATATTCAAGCTTTTACGAGAAGGGAAGTTTAATACATTGAGAATGGATATGTTAGGATAATTGATGAACTGATTAAAACACGTCAGGACATTATCAAGTTTATCAAAGAAAGTGTAGACCTTTTTACTGTAAGCCTGTAAGTTGTAAAAAGAATTCAACGAATTTTTCGACAATTTAACCTTGTGAGATGATCCAGTTAGTATATCGACATTGTGATCCAAAGTGGACCTTTCAAAACAATGGGAACAGAAAGAACTGTCCCACTTTTTGTAAATGAAATCAATCGAATCTATTGTGCCCTAAAAATACAGAAATGACAAAGATAATTTACGATGGGGTACAACATAATAAAAACTAAATGACAAAATGTATGCAGAAAATCAATTCTGAAGGATTGTTTAGCATAAAAGTCCATGAAAGTTAACGTGAATACTCTTGAACGAAGTACAAGTCCAATGTGCAATTGATTAAAAAGCACTCACAATTTTTCTGTTTCACAGATTGTTACATAGATCAAATGATTTTTGTCTTACTTTAGATTTTTAAAATATGTTGACCACATGAGATCGATTCATTATCATTAGTCACAAGTGGATGTGACTACAATTTACCAACCAAAAATTTTTAAAGATATCTTCGATAACAATAACATTGACTAAATAGGTCTTGGAAAGTAGGCATAAGGCTATTGTAATACCTCTTCATTGAATTTGTTTCAAATTATTATCATGCACCACCATCGCAGAGTACACCATCTTCAAACCTAACTTCATTGATCTCCCACGTCACAGTCTCGAATCAGATTTCTGTGAAATTCATCTCAAATTGAGTCGAGAAGATTAGAAAAATACTCACCATTAGATTTTAGCACAGTGAATGAATGCTAAATTGCTTGCTGTGAAACCTAACGGTTCAATACTTGATCCCTCATAGAGTCATGGATGCTAACCGTTGAAGAGTTTCACAAAAGGATGAGATAATCCTTCAGTGTTTCCAGGTCTCCAGTGGTTTTTCATATGATTTCGGTTTGTGATGAAAGCTACATTGAAGCGAATCAATCCATAAAAACTACCAGCTGGATATCTATATATACATTAGTTAGGCAAACGGTTTCCTGAGTAAATAAAAAATCTGCTTTCTAGTTCAGTTACATATATCAGCGTTTCTTCTTCCGAAGTGGCCACGTAGTACATTTAACCTCATAGTTTGTAGTTACATTTTTTCACCCCAGAATATATATTTGTCTGTATATGATGAAATTCTTTCCATGTAAACGGATATTTCGTCCGTTTCTTTCTAACTCTGTTCTTCTACAATGAGTCAATGTTTTAATTATGTGGTGCTTACCAATGTCATTTTAAAAGCAAACTCAAGTTAGGCGTTAAAAACGAGCTTGTATTATCAAATTTCGACTGCAGAAAGTCTCACCCATTTGCAATTATTCGCATGCACTATGGGCATACTTTATTCGGTGATTCATCACTGCTTTATGCACACAAGATTAAGTAAGGGAGAAGCAACTTCAAGCTTCGTCCCATCTATTCAGAACTAACCAGCTAAGCATTATCATAAACCGTCACACAAGAGGTGTGGATGACCATCGACTGCACGAATCTGTATATGATTAATGAGGTACATATGGTTTTTAAATGAATAGGTGGAAGATTTAATGATACTTTTTTATACTACAACCAGTTGTGAATGGTACATTCCATCAAAAAGATAAGATAACCTTTTTGATTCGGAAAAAAAGTGATTGTGTTAGTAGTACCCTTTAACTTGAATAGCTTAATAAAGGATATTTAACAGCTGTTTTAGACAATGATGAGACAAATGATGTTATATGACGACAAAATCTCTACTATTAAACCACAGAGAAAAACATCAACATAGAACCTGACACAGAAGTGTATCAGCTTAAGCTGTTATATACTGCAGGAGTAAGCAAATAAATGGCGACAGAAATATGCCATTAAAGTAGACAAAAGTGAGTGTGAGATGAGGAAAGAAATGAAGGTTGATAAAAGATGTCAAAGAGTTAATACATCTCTGCGATTTGGACTAATTTTCTGCCATGTTAAAAACGTTCTCAAACCACTGATTCCTCTTACCTTGAGGACACGAACTAGCTAGTGTACATCTCACTACATGGCTCAGACCAACATCTGAAGACTTCGTGGATTGGTGCCACTTCTTGGTGGCGCCACATCCTTCCAACCCTATCCAACTATGGCTAACATTGGAGGTCGAAGTAGGTAGGTGATAGGTGGGCATGTGCACATGTCCAAACCACCTCAGTCGGTGAAGACTCACAATTTCATCGACTGACCTGCTTGTTTACATAGTACACTCACATACTTCAGTCACATGCGAGTAGTGCTAAGAGGACATCTTTGATCAGAAACGTGTAGTCTCAATATCTCTGACTCTCAACCGCCACGTTCCACAACTGCATAACAAGACAGTGCCAAATGCAGTGCAGTATGCTCGTCCATCAATACGCAGTCAAATGTCTTACCGACACCATAAATAGCGTTAGTTGGTGACTACCAAAAAGGCCTTTTTGTTTTCGAGCTGAGATTTCGTCAGCGGTCGACTCATCTGAGCTGACAAAACACCTCAAGTAAGTGAAGTAGTCAAGACATTCCACCTTTTCACTTCCTACTCTTATACTCGGAGTTGGTGCAGGTCAGTCCTGAAGCATCATTTTGCATTCGGCAGACGTTCAAAAGACTCAACATTTTTTCAGCATCTTCACCTAACAGGACAATTTCACTTGCGTACTCTAAGTCAGTCAGGTGCCCTCCTGAGAATAAGTCAGTTTTTGTGAAGTGGAAAGTGGCTAAGATTATTAGCTGATAGCACTGCTACAACGAAGTTACAGAGTAACTGTGACAGCTGACGTACCTGAGGGAAACCATTGGTCTTCGTTACTTCGGAAAAACCCCGTCATATGCCTTTACACATACATGCGCCTGAATCCGAGCAGAGGGCCTTTTTTAGCATTATGTACGTGTTTGTTAATCACTTCACAGTCAGACACAAACCCAATTAGTCTTGGTCAATAGAGTCGAATGCTGTCTTTAGGTCAAGAAACATGACAAATGCCGTGGGCTGGTAAGTATGACTGCGTTTCACAAGCTGTTCTAGGTTTAAAACGTTATCAATGCACCCTCTTCCAAATCTGATACCTGCTTAGTTACGTTGAGGCTTTTGTTCTTGAGCTCCATTTAAGCCTCAGGTAATCATAAACTGTCAGACATTAAATAAGATGTATGCGGAACTGATTCTCGTGTGATTGTCACCTTAAGATCCTTCTCCTTTGTTATACTTTAGAACGATCATTGATCTAAGTTTTTTTAGCTATAGTTACCTCTGATTACCACGCCTTAGTAAATACCTACGTTACCTTTACGTTATTTCCTACATCTACCCTTAAACATTTCTGATAACAAGCCGTTAAGTTATGCCGCTTCGCTTTGATTTAGCTTTGAAACAACATGTTCAACTTCGAGGATATTCAGAAAACCGACCAATCCTCGCCAGTGATGGCTTGTGGCAATATGACTAGCAGAGAAATCCAGGACGAACGTTTCGTCCTATATGGGGCCCGCCAGCGGGATGGACCTCCACTTCAGTGAATGGTGTCCACACTGACTCGAACCTCGTCCTCACTGCTTCAAACGCCAAAGTGTTATCCACTGGGGGCACGATAGCCACCTCTTGTGCACCAGGTATCAATTATTGTCTATTGGTACTTTTAATTTCATGTTTCTATCTGCCTCCGTCGTTGTTTTGATATCAGCTAACGCAAAGTGAGTTAGTGTCTCACCACATGATTGACGTTAGTACTGGCTAGAAACAAGTGATTGCAAGACATGTTAGTTGGTTGGAGGCAACCGTTAGCAGGCCTCCTGATAGCGTCTTTGACCGCAACACAGGATGACGTTGGTTCCAGTCTGACAGGAAACATCAGTTTCCTTGAGTGTGCAGCTATGCGTTGCTGACAAGTGTCAATAAGGGAGAAACCTAGGTCGAGCAGGGCTTCTTGTCGATTGTTTCAAGTCAATTAACATCTATGAATGTCCACAGCTATAGAGATTCTCCTAACTTGGTGGCCACATTGCGAAAATAAACAATGGAATTCAATGAACACTCAGGATTAGACAATACGAAATTGAATTTTGAGGGAGTTATGGGGGTTTGGAAATATTTCAAGTTGTTATTCACCGTAGACTGGCATCAGTTGGAGAAACAAAGGAAACCTGGACAGCTGTTTCATCCTAGTATGGGAATTTTTAGCAGTGCGCACCCATGACCCTGCCAGGGATCGAACCGGTGACCTTCAGGTTCCGCGGCCAGCACGTTACCATTGAGCCACTAGGTCAGAATCCAATGGTTCATATTTCTCACTTCTAGTAGCTCACGATATAGCGCAACCGCCACTCAGTGTCATCGCTGAGTAACTGTCCTCACGACCATCAGGCCTTGCCCCCACCAGTCACGACTTCCCTGGCGGGGTCGTCGGTGCGCACTGCTGAAGAGTCCCATACTAGGACGAAACAGCTGTCCAGTGCTCCCAGGTTTCCTTTGTTTCTTCGACTGATATCAGTCTACGATGAATAGCAATCTGAAATACGAAATTGGTTAATCTACAGTGATTAACCAAGGTATATAAATTGCAGCAGACGATCAAGCTTGTTAACTCGTTGGCATAGGATAACTTTCCCCTATTTGAGCACTAAAGTCGCCTGCTGCGATGACCACATCTAGGCGTTTCGCTTTAAGTAGCGCACTGAAAGCTTTTGGTAGCAGTACAACTTGGACTTTGAGACCCCATGATAATGTAATTTGGATACACTATGATGGTTACGGCGTCTAGGCTTAACACAACCCAGCAGGTTTTTCTAAGATGGTAGAACCTCAGGCAACATTTGTTGCAGCTAGCATAGTTTGGTGGCACAGGTTAGCCTAACCAGTACGTTCGGATAGTAGCTGTCAGTTGAATAGTAGCTACCACCTAACTGATGAAACGATCAGAAAGGTGAAAGGTTATAAATGAAACAAATAATATAGCGTCATCAAAAAGCTATAAAAGAATTGATATCATGCCAAGTAACTATGTCGGCAAGCTTCAGAAGTCCCAGGATGATACTGCTTAAAACTGTGGGGTGTAGATGTCGCTGTATCTAGCGGTTGCAACAAAAAAGCTTTGTGCTCATGTCCATGGTATTCATCTCATTTCTAAACAAGTAAAAGGCGTCTTATTGTTTGGCAGCCACAGAAGAGTCAAAACATTCCAGATAAGTGATAATCCAACTTAGAAAGATCCGACCACAATGTGGAATATTGCTCTTAAGTTCAAATTAGGCTTTATCCAGAATACTGTAATGAGAGATGTAAGCTTAAGCAGAAAAAATCTTGCCTTAACAATTTCCAGAAAATATTATCCGCACCACAGTGATGGAATGAGTTAGATTAATTGAAATCACACAAAAAAGACCAATAAGGACATCATTAAAATGACATCAGGACTGTTGATTTGTACATCGATCTTCTGAATATTGATATAAAACAGCGTGGTAAAAACATTTGCCCCTGATGTGCCCTGTGAATCAAAGGAGTGATCCAATCAAAATTTCTTAAAATTGGATTATTTATCATTTCACCTGGTCAAATGTGAAAGATGCTTAGGATTTAACATTACAGACAACTTATAACTTCGGACAAACCCCACGAGTCTGAATCAGTCTTACTTGCAGCAGCGATCAAAAAACTGACCAGCTACTGCGATCATGCGCAGTAAAACATGTTTATATTTACCAACTGAGTGGAAAACTGTACTACTGCGGATGACACATGTACTTAGATATCACAACAACACCAAAACGTGTCGCAAGTTGGCACAAGTCATTAAGGGATTTTATGTTCGTCCTGTGATTTTACCAACCGAAAAAAACCACAAAAGACTTTGTGGACTGACAGGTCGATATACGAAACAAGAACTAGTGACTCATATCTTGATGAAAAAAGTACTTAACGTTAATTAAAGCAATAAGTTGAGATGCGTATCTTATAACTGCAGTGTACAAAATTTATCACTGCACCTAAAAGTATGCTTAGCTGTTCTTAAATCTTAGTGTATACACAAAAATATTTATTCACTTAATATACTGATTTTCATATCATGAAAAGCTTACGCATACAGATATGGTTGATGATACATCGAAAAATAACAAATGAATAAAACGTTTGTCTACATCAGCTGCTAACTCGTGCACGTAAAAGAAAATTTTTACTCACTCAGACTATTTCTTCATTTGCTTAACCTTCTCTTGTTCTGAACTAAGGTTTGGCACCAATGTATGAAGTCTCTGACTTTTGGTTTAAGCCATGTAGGACGATGCAGACTAGGTGGTTGGGGTCCACGGGACAAGAGGAACCAGTGGTTGGAGACCCTAGGTGATATGGCTCAGAACCGAAGTCAGTGGCGCAGATGTATACACACATTATCCTCATCTTAACAACGCTATACCGAATCTCACTATTTTGTCACTCCTCTTTCCTTTCTTCTCATACTTTATATTTCTTTTGACTGCATTCACTTATCTTCATCCTTCACCTCACTACCTTTTTACTTGATGTGCTGATATGAGGTGTGGCAACTCGGACCGTTACGCAGTAATGCCTGGTCCTATGTTGATAATGATGATGATGATGATGAACTAAGGTCTTTCTCTACCATGTTTCCCAACCTTTTTTCTTGTTGCCTTGTATTCTGATACAATGCGATGTGTGGTAACTTTAACCACTAAGTAGCATTTTTAGGCTTCATATTGATGTTGACTAGCTCATTTCGACTAACTAATTGCAAATATACGGATAGACGAAATAGTTAGTCCATTTGTAAGACAACCCACGCACACGTCAAAGCAACTGATTCTACCTGACTTTCTAAACTGAGATAGGTGACATGAAATCTAAGCTCAAGACTCAGGCCTTATAGAAAAGGGAGTCGACTCAGTATGCGGTGAGCCACTATCTTTAACTCTTATCCGTGTCTTTTCATCCGTTTCAATTTATTTTATTCCCAGGGCGCACCCTAATCTAACCACGATTAGATACTTGGTCATAGTAATTCTTTTGACAGCTCCGAATACACTAGTCAAACGCCTCTTTTTGGCTACAATGAAAGGACCTACCTTTTCTGTATTAGCCAAGAGATCAAAACATGACTTCCCGTCGGCATTATGATATTCAGGGTTTTCCAAAATGACCCCCATTTTCTGTACGGCTTCGCAACACCAACCACAAAAGGATGTAGGCGCTGCTTTTTCAGACATATTGTATATGATGTCTTTTACATACTGCGACAGGTTTCTTCTATATTCAATACACAAGGCATTATCTGCGTTGCTCTCATTTTTCGTGGATAAACACAATTCATGAACAAGCATCACTATGAAAAAAATTACGCTGGTTTTATCGTTTACAGACATTAAAGTGTAGATCACGCTGTAGTGCAAAATGATAGATGATTGACCACGTACGATCCCAAGGTCGGTAGCCTGAAGGTAGCGCAAGCATTTGAAAAGACATCTAAACAGTTCAAGCAGTTCAGATGGTTCAAATAGTTGTTGATGGAATAGAAGCTTTCGTTTAACTGGCTTCCGCGTCCACAACCCATGGATCACTACTCCTTATAGTTTGTAACTTGAAAGACGATTGTCCGTAACTGCAGTTGAGGCCGTATTAATCTGTTGAAGATTAGGTGAAAACGCCAACGATCGGACTGTCCGAAAATTCCTCTGTGGGTTACCGACACCAAGTTTCCATGAAATGCGTTTCTATTACATTTGGTAAAGGATTTCAGGTCATGGGTTACAAATGCACCCAGATCCCTCTCCGTCAGCAATACTTCAAGTCCCATGTCGTTGAGGTTGTATGCATGAATGCATCATGTTTTCTGTATATCACCTGGGACTTTTCAGGATTAAGTGCGAGATCTTTTTTGACTGCTCAGTTTTGAAGTTGGTTTAAGTCTTCCCGTAAAGAAATGGCCTTCCTCACCTTCGATTTTTCTCCACAGTTTCACGTCGTTGGAACAAAAAGAATTTCAGAACGATCCCGTTGAAGGAATTCATTTATGTAATTAAAAAAGGAAAGGCCTTGGTACTAAACCTTTAGGAACACTACTATGGCATTCTTTTTCTTCCAACACACGAACCCAACCAAATTCCAGATAAACGACCTGATAGATTTGAAGGCAACCAGTCACTGGGTGATGATCTCACCCTGATTAATTTGAATCTGTTATCAAAACGACCAAGCACCTTAGTAAAGTCAGGGTAATCAATATCAATTCGACGTCGACGGTCAATGCCAGTCCACCTATCTATTGCAGTCAGCAGATTCGTAATGCAGGAGTACCCCTTAGTGAGTCCATGTTGCTGGGGCGTAAAGATGATCCCTCGGTCTATCATGATAAACGATTCCATCACTTCAGAAGGCATGGATACGAGCGTCATCGGTTCATATTTCTTTGGGTTGCTGCGTTGACCCTACTTGGAAGTTGGCATTATATAGCCCAAATTCCAAGAGCCGGGTGCCTTCCGGTCACTTGGAAAATTTTCGAACAACTTACTTAAAGGTTCAGACAAGATTGATATCCCTTCCCGCAGTACCTCCGCAAGGATTTTATCTGGTCTCTGAGCACTGTCTTTGTGAGCAGCAGCAGTTTCCTCTGTGTTAGCTTAACTCTCAAGTCAACGGCCAGGAGTCCTAATTCGTTAGGGGGATATTCGTAACGACTTAGTGCTAACCCACGTACTCAACTGGAGTGGGAGCAACAGATAACTAATAGTTGGGGACCCGAATGCTTCACACATAAACTGGATGCAGCTAGCAGTCTCAGCACCTAGCAGTTCCCACAAAAATGACCTACTCTTGATAGTATTAGAACCTGCTTTAGTTCAAAACGTAGCATGTGCAACACTTTTCGATTTCAAACACAAGCCTTCGTTACTAGACTAAGTTTTGACCCACCAATGTGAAGACGTTTTAAATCTGCGACACTTCCATCCATTAGCTTACAACGACCCTGTGGTGCTAAACTTCGGTTTTCAGACTAACAAGTTTGATCCTTATGAAACCCCAACTATAAGCACCAGCCTCCCTAAGGTAACTATAGATAAAAACCTTTTAGCTGACAGTAACGTCACTAAACGCAGACCTGCAGGTAAAACCATGTACTTTGGGCCTACAAAGCTCCTGAAGAAAGCCATTTTAAAAGCATTTTGTCTAACGATAGCAAAGAAAACTTCGTAGCTAACATAGTTGCCATGGGCAAAACCGCTATTTGACACATAGGAAGTAGGGCATCTCGAAAAAACCCGCCGAAAGAGCATGTTATACACCTAACCTCAACCGTCAGAAAGAGACACTTCAATAACTTGAAGGCATCTGACATTAGACAGTACCCTATATCAAGTTTACCCAGCCATCAGGGCTCCAACAGGATTCCGTGTGGCATACCAAATACATTCATATCGTACAGGTCACATATACCCTACCCAAACCTACATCGGCATCCGGATGACCCTAGCCAGTACTTTGGGAATGTATGTTGTTACTCTCCTAATACCACCCCTACTTCTGAGCCTTATTAACATATTTTTGGGACCCCGAACAATATGTACAACCCATGGTTCATAGAATCGTTTCACCCTCCAGAAACACGAGCCTGGAGCTACCATCCTCGGTTTGCACCGATCATGAAATGCACTGTACGTCACCAGTAAGGATGAACAGCACATCAACTACGCATACGCACCCACAAAAATCGAGTGATCATAAATCATTACACAATAAAACTCCACTGGTCATATAGCCATCCACCACCGCTGAGTCTCATGTCCATAACGCAAGTAGCACGTCATCTAATGAAATGAGTATAGGAAATTTCCCTAACCAACTGGGGGAACAAGATATTATAAAACACTCCACAAGTCATAGTAACCTTTTCACACTTCTGCTCATCAATGCATGGTCGTTGCCAAAGGAAATTTCTGACTTGAGAACCATAGCCTTGCTAACTAAGCCTACAGTGATATTAGTTACTGAATCATGGTGCCCCACCTCAGTCCTTGATGTAGACTTGTGCACAGATGGTTATACCCTTTATCGCACTAACCGAGATCATAAGCGTGGAGAAGGTTGTTTGATTCATATATGTGGCCTCGTCACAGCTAACAAGATCGAAGATGGTACATTGAATGCTCTGCCTGGCTCAATATGGGTTATTATAAACGGCACTAACTATAAAATCCTCGTAGACTGTGTTTATAGAACACCATGTTCATCAAGGGAAGCTGATGAGCTTATCGCTCAGTCATTCTCCCATGCTGCATCCACCAACGCTGACTTCAAACTGATTGCAGGAGATTTCAACCTGCCTGAAGTTAACTGGGAAACCAGTTGTAGCCCACAACGCTATGATGGAATACTTACTGTCCTAGATCTTCATGGATGGAAACAATATGTCCATTCAAACACACGTGGAAGCAGTACGCTGGATCCAGTCTTTTGCCGTGACACCGTCCCAGTCATCAAGTACCTTTGTGGTGAATTCACTAATAATGACCATAGAATGATTTCCTGTTGCCTACCAGCCTCCCCTCTTCGTAAGGAAAACAAGGAACCTATGAGAAATATCTTGCACCGTAGCTACAAAAGTATAAACTGGGAGGCATTCATCGAGCCCCTCAGGTGCAGCCCATGGGCTGAGAACTTCATGACAGCCTCATTAACAGAGTCACTTTCGTTTTTCTGTAGAAATATAATGCTATGTCTAGACATCGTTGCTCCTATGAGAGCAGCTAAGGTAAAGAAGAATGAGGGTCAATACATCCCTCAAATACTTCGGAACAAACTACGAAAATTATCTAAGCTATCTCATTCCTCTAACAACTTTCTGGTGCTGCACTCAATCTACGATACTTACCAAGCAATTAATACTTTACGTGCACAAGATTCAATAAGTGAAGAGCTGAATGCCCTCAGAAGTGGTTCTAGGATACATAGTCTGACCTCCCTTCTGAATGAGCGTTTGCAGGCATTGAGAGATATAATTTGTTTATTACATAACGGAATGGTCTGTAACGATCCCCTCGGAATTTGTGAACTGTTTAGCGAACCCTTCGCAAAATTCAGTACTCGCACACTTAACCGCACCATTTTTCACTGCTCACCACAGGTTCATGCTCTAATGTGAATTTTACTGCTAAAAGTATCACAGAGGTCATCATGAACTTGCGACCATCAAAAGGTATGAGAATCGACAACCTAAACTCGATTGCTGTCAGGAACAGCAGTGACGATATGTCTCTGTTTCTGCCTAAGATATTCACCCTATCAATGGGAAGTGGCGTGCACCCCACTGAATGGAAAACTAGTTACATAACGCCTCACCATAAACCCGGAGACAAATCGAATGCAAATAATTACAGACCCATCAACATAACACCGGTCCTCTCCAGAATTATGGAAAAAGTGACTAAAAGCAGCCTCTCTGGTTACCTATTAAAAGAAAATCCAGTCACAAAGTCTCGCCATGGTTTCATAAAGAATAGGTCCTGCGTTACTTGCCACTTTGATTTCTTCAACTTCATCACTAGTAACCGTGAGGCAAGTAAAATCGTCACTGTTCTATACTCTGATATATCAAAGGCATTTGATAAGGTGTCTCATAACGTACCCTTGGATAAGCTACAATCATTTGGTATTTGTGGCCCCTTACTTAGCTGGATAAAATCATTTCTTAGTGGTCGTGCTCAAATCGCGCAAGTTAACTCCGTGCAGTCTGAGCCAAGACATATAACTAGAGGAGTTATACAGGGTAGTATCTTTGGGTCTTTGTTGTTCATAATCTGTATCAATAGTGTGTGTAACTGCTTCAGTGAAGGCAAAACATTCCCATGCGCCGATGACTTGAAGGTTGTGTACACCTGTCACCCTCATGAACCATGTAATGCTCTGGATACTTCCTGACAGGAACTAAGTAAACTTGCATCATGGTGTGCTGAGTCCCACCTTGAATTCAGTGATGACAAATTCGGTTGGCTTACTATAGGCAACGACAACCATGACCTGACCCTCGAGGTATGCGGAAAACAGCTACCTAGACTATCTTCTGTGCTAGATCTTGGCATCACGTATTCCGGAGATTTGACACTCTCGGAACAAACAGCATATATCAGATCTAAGTCATGTAAACTCTTGAGATGTATCGTTCCTAACTCCTATAGCGCTGAATCACGGGTTCTAAAATGTGCATTCGCCCACTTTTAGAATATTGCCCGTTTATTCCCAGCGGCCTCCGCAGAAGTGATAAACTGAATGTTGACGGGGTACAACGTTACTTCACCCTCAGAACATTAGGAACTGACCCTAATCTAGACTACACTTCCGGATGTAACATACTGGGGTTAGGATCACTCTGGAAGAGGGGACTTAAACTGTGCCTCATATTTTATTATAAGTTACTTAATCAGCACTTGCACCCTTATGGTCCGCAAATCAAGCTAATTGTATCGTCTATGTACGAAATGTGCAACCGTAAAGTATCGGCTGAAACTAAGTGTTTTACGACGAGGCTGAGAGATAATTTCTTCCTCAATAAATTCTCACACATTCGGAACAGGTTTCCGGAAGAAACTCGTACGGCAAGCTCGTTGACACTTTGCCGCTCTTCACTTAATAAACCACTAATAAACGACAAGTCTATCGCTCAGTTAGTCACTATCTATGCAACCTGGGCTAATAAGGATGTACCTGGACCTCTAAATGTGTGAAACAGAGCTATTACAGACCTCATGTTCCTTCTACACTTATGGATTGACGATTGCTTACTAGGGTGTGAGCACTGGTTCCCCTCCTCACCATAATGAACTTATGTACACTAGTTCCCTCTCAAAGCTACTATGATACACTCGTGTAGAGAAGTTTCAGGAATCTTATAATGGAAAAACTATGTGGTTAATCACACACACACACATGAAAATGTACATAAAGTTCGGATAGGTCTAAAAGTATAGGAATTTCTCTGTTTTCTAGACTGGTCTGCGTGGTAATTCCCTTCCCCACATCTGCTCGTGCTTCTTCTTTGTTCTTTATATTACAGCAATGGCTCGATGACGACATTCAATGCTGAATTTCGACCTGGACATACCTACTGAGTGGAAATAATACCTGCTGTTCAGCTCTATGAATTATTGGACTGCTCTCAATCTTTCGCTGTTTCTGGAACATCTTCACGATCAAATCATCAGCTGGCCAGGATTCTTCTTGCGACGAACCGTATAAACTCTCCCGACAGCCATAGTGGCACAAACATTCTGAACAAATGATCAAACGAGAGACCAATATGCCTTTTGGCTCAGAGTATGACTTACCTGCAGTAATTTCACACTGCATGTTCTCTAGGACAATGTATCAAGTGATCTTTTTAAGCAAAAGTTGCCACGCATCAAATAAACTTCTCGAATGATGCTGCTTACGCTAATATGAACGATGCCTGAGGTCCAAATGTAACTGCTGCCGTTTGGACGATTAACCGTCTCAACGTCTACTTCCATCTACTTCTAGAAGTACTCCGAGTGGAATTAATGTACACTACCTTTAAACCGTGTGGAGAACTGGAAAGGCATGGATTTAGACCTCACCATGGTTATATAGCTGTGGATACTTGCTGATACTCCAGATAGTATAAATAGGCCCTTCGTGGTTAGTAGAGCTAAAAACGGAAGAACTTTCTGGGGAATGGGTGTTTATATTATTATTTGGGGGAGTTGAACGACCTCCCCTCCACACTATTCAGGACCTGTTAAATCTCGTAGATTTTTCGACATATATCAATGTGATGATGCCTGTAAACTGGTTTCTCTCACGTTAATTACTAATGCGAGAATAAAAATTTATTTATGATTTATTTATTAAAAGACAAGGCGTGGTTTCAGCAGGGGAACACTTTCTTTTCCATGAAGTCATTTATAATAATAATCGACTTTACTAAGCCGTACGTTCGTGAATATATATGACAGTGGATGGAACGCTTCAGATTTGCTTCCGGTCAAGGGAAAAGATATACTGAGTGACTAAAGGAAGTGAATTCTCGGGACTAAACATTAACGGGGCATGCCCAGTCCGCTATATCTAAGTGCAGGCGCTCAGTCAGCCCTTTGCCTAAACACATGTATACCTTTGAGGCCAAACTGCCTTTATTCATAGCAGTGATCCGCCCAGTATCTGAATATGGAACAATCATCTTCAGCAATATGTATGCTTTGGATAGGATACACATTGAGAATATTCAAAGAAAGTTTACCCGCTATGTACTGGGTTGTCACGACGAACTTGAGTATGAGAGAAGGTGTAAGAAACTGAAAACTGACCCGCGTTGGCCAAGACGCCTCAAGCTCAACCTCAACCTGTTTTCCTGCCTTTTGCGTGTCATTACCCATGCCCGTTGCCCTCCTACTTATAGGCCTATGTCCTCATACAGTCTACGCAACCATGAGTTCACTGCACCCGTTGAAAAGCACCGCCTTAAACTTAGGTCACGATCCCTCATGATACAGTACAGCAAGTGATGGAGTAAGCTCCCACATTGTATTCGCACTTGCATGTCCCTATTTCAGTCTCAACGTCCACTCAACGAGTTCTGTCTTTTCATGGATATCCATAAATTTCTTAACATCCATGCCATATCCACAAGTACGAAGTATAATGGAGCAACGGACACATAATGCTGGTTGAGCCACTGCGCTCACTGTAAATATACTTGAACCTCCAAATGTATGAATTGGAGTCGTTGAAGTAGTCCTGGAGTTCCTTCAATAATGGTGGCTTTACGATCGCGTCTAGTGGTATGAGTACCGGTTCCTCTCCGTACAATGGACTCAATGAATGCTGTTTTCCTCTCAAAGCCACCACGGTACACAATTTTTTGTTGCGACGAAGCGACTGAACTTTCCCAACAGTATTGGTAGCAGGGACATTCTCAACAGATGATTAAACCAACGACCAATTCACCTATTAGCTCGAAACGAGACTTACCAGCAGTAGCTCCACACTACACATTTTCTGGTACGCTGTATCAAGTGATCTTTTCATATTAAAGTTAAACTGCAACAAATATACCTCCTGAATGGTGCTGCTTAGGCTAATATTAAAGGTACCCAAAGTCCGTGTATAAATACTACCACTTGGACTGTTGGTCATTTCGACGTCTAAATCAATCCAATACAACAAATATTCTTGGTGGAATTGATTTGTATTACCTTCAAACGTAACATGGTGACCTGGAAGTGCATTGATATAGCCATACACGTTGGTTATTTAGCTGTGGATACTTTATTGATAATCCAGATTGTATAAATGGGTCCTTTGTGGTTAGCAAAGCTAAAAACTGAAGATCATTCTAAGTAACAAACTATTATATTACTAATTAGCAAACTATGCAAATGGACTAACAACGTCGGTTGCTTATAACGCAAACTTTGAACACTGTTCGCTTTTGATATTGATAATGGAACTTGTCTGTGAGATGGAAGGTGGAAATCCACATCCGTCTCATGAATTTCAGCAACTTTTAATGAGATTATGCACACTAATGACTTGATATGTAAACTATTCAACGTTAGACGCCAGTTCGTAAACTTTCAGAAATTATGAATTTGACGGTGTTCGCAAACTGGTATCCCTTATGTTGATCCCGTTTAATGAAGACGATATTCATTATCATCTAAACTTTAACACTCTGCGCACGCGGAAAAGTAATATTTCCTTGTTCGTCTCATAACTAGCAGGACCTTCAGCTTTTTTAGTAAAGTCTAATGACATTCCGCCTGCACCCTTCAGGACTCGTAAAGTCTCGTAGATGTTTTGAAATGTATCAACGTGATGAAGCCTGCGAACTGGCTTCTCTCACGTTAAACATCTTAATGTGTGAATAAAACATTTATTATTATTACTATGGTGAACCATAAACCAGATGAGGTGGTGAGATATTTACTGACGGCACTATTTTTGGAGAAGGAATACCATACTCAAGATATAGGTGTCCTTTGGTCACACGCGAACACACTGTGTTACAGTAGCCTGCCAGGTTCTATCAATAATACGGGATCATCAGCAGATTGGACAGGGTCGTTGGCGGATGCCTCAAGGGACACTGGCCGAACAGAAATCATGTGTGGTGTGCAGCATTTATTGAGTACATTCTTATCCTTGAAAAAGCCAGCAATCGCACTGAAACATCAGAGAGATATGTGGGAACGTATCTGTAGATAATTTCAGCACTAAGTGTGATCATGGGCATTGATTTGTGTCGAACTATTGCCGCTACCAAATACCATCGCCATGCGCCGACATTCATCACGAACATGTTTGTAATAAATTATTCTCCATTTTTTAGAACTCCCTACGCTAACATTCGGAACAGACTGCCACAAGACATCCGGTGCTGCAAGACCACATCTCAATTTCAGTAGACCTTGAACCACTACCTCAGTGAACCTGAAGTATGCAGGACTCTTAATGTACCTTACATGGACGACATCATATCCCTTATTGGCCCACCAAATATCTGGAGTCAAATACGCAATAATCTTATGCAACCACCCAAGAATTTATCAGACGGTGAGTAATTTTTGTTGACTTACACACTATTCTATGCCAGCTTGTGGTAATTGTTTTTGATACTAGTTACTGTTCCTAATCTCAATGCTGCCATGGTTCAGCTACTCTTAACCCTGCTGTAAATTAACATTCTGCAAACCGTTCCCTTTTCTCTTTGTAATAAGATGGGAGTCTTCGTGCTGTACAATAGTACAAATCAGTTTTGCGTGATAGATCAAGCTTGACTATGGCATGAGTGGAGGTACAATGGTCACAAGTGTTGCCTGACATATGGTACACACCAGGGGGCGATTGAGTCAATAATGCATGAACGGTCTTAGCCAGCTGACAGTAAGCTGGAAATATCCTGGTAACCATCAGCTCTGTTGAGCGTAGCACAAAAATGTTTTTCAAAAATAACGTGAAAATATGCGAAGATGGAGATAACTGACCAACAGGGATGATGGTAGGGAGATAAACTTGAACTACCCTTGCCTCTACGGCAGTATCTTTGTGAAACCTACGGCTCTTGTGCTCATGACGACAAAATAGTAATAAAAAGAATGAGGTTACCAAAGAAAGTCCTCCAGGTCTACTAGCTCAGCTCACTACGCACCACCATATTGTCCCTACAGTCCTGATATGGTACCACTCAATAGGCAACACTGTGACCATCCCTACCTCATGACTATATAAAGTGTGGTTACCATTGCAGAAAAAAGCGTGAGTTTTATTTAAATGTTTATAACTTCATTAAACTTGTACGCAGGTTTTCTACACATAAGCGAATACCTGGTAAAAAATCTTCTATTCTGTCTATTCCATAGTGATATCTTCGGCTTCAGTTTTGTTCCCACTACTTTTATATGCACCTTCATCTTCTTCCCCGTAAGCTTGTCTATAAATAGCAGGTTTTGGATACCTCTTCAAGTAACCTTTGCAGTCAGTACAATGAACTCACCTGCATGTATCATGGTCGATGTACTTCCGCGTAGTATTTCTATGCTCTTGCTCCGAATTTCATCTGCTGCTCGCTTTTGTTATTCACTTTTCAGGTCAACCCAACCAGTTCTTCATCCATGTGGAATCCTAATGGTCTAATTCGTCAGCGTGCACTATGCCACCTAGACCTTATTACGAAAGCATAAAGCCCAAGATCACAGCTTTACTACCCACCCTACCCTAAGGAATATTGGAAGACTCAAACAATAGCGGAATAATTCCCACTTTCGGGCTGAGATTGCCTCAGTATGATGAACAATTATGCTGGTGTTTATCTATTTCATTCTTTGCTGTCTGCAAAGCATTAACGTCCTTACCCTAGACGTATCTTTCATGTTCCGGAAAGAACGGTGTCCATTGTATAGCTTCGTACTGTACATAAAAGTCGGTTCACATTACCAAAATGATCAAACCTGTAAACTGTTTTGTTTTCATGTAACTTATTTTGCATGAAATATATTATTATCATTATCATGGTGGAGTGGGTACTGGTTCCTCTCTACAGCGATACACCCAGAATACGGAAGGCTTTAAGAACCTTATAATGGAAAACTATGCAGTTAATCAAAAATGCATGCACGGCAGTGTACATAAAGTTCGATTTAGTGAAAAAGAATAGGAACTTCTCCCTTCTCGAAATTAAATAGCGTAGAAATTTTCTTTTCCACATCTGCTCACGCCTCTTCTTTCTTTTCCTATTTGCAGCAACAGCCCCATGTCAACATCTGATGATGATTTCAAACTGAAGATAATTACTTAGTGGAAACAATACCTGCTCATAGACGCCAATAATTACTGGACCGCCCCCACACTTTCGCGAATTCGGGACTATCCTAAAGATTAGGTCGCCTACGGTTCTCGACTCTTTTGTGACGAACCGACTAGGTTTTCTCAACAGTGTTAGCAACGGAGAAATTCCTAACAGATGGTTAAACCAGAGACCAATTTACCTATTGGCTCGGCATGCGACTTGCTAGCGGTAGCTCCACGAAACATTTTTTCTAGTGCTCCGTACCAAGTGGTCTTTTCATATGAAAGTTAATATGCATCAAATACACTTCTGGAATGATGCTTCCTACGCTAGTACGAAAGACACCCGAAGTCTGTGCATAAATACTGCTATATGGAATGTTGACCATTTCAACGCCTATTTCTAACCAATACAATAAAACGCCTTGGTGAAATTAATCCATATTACCTATAAAATTAACATGGTGACCTGGAGATTCTTTGATTTGGACACTCACCTTTGCCATATGACTGTGGATACTTTACTGATACTCAAGAGTGCATAACTGTGTCCTTCTGGGGTAGCGAGGCTAAGAATTGAAGAGCTTTCTAAGGAATAGGCTCTTATATTACTAAATAACGAATTATGTGAATGGACTTACAAAGTCTTTTGGTTGTAACGCAAGCTACGAGCATTGCGCACTTTCGCCGTTGATAGTGGAACCCATCTGTGTGATGGAAAAAGAAAATGCACGACCATCTCATGAAATTCAACAACTTTTAATAAGATTGGGCACACCAATAACTTGGTATGTTGATTATTCAATACCAAATAACATTTTGTAAACTCGCAAGAATGATCAATCTGACGATGATTTCGAACTGATGTCCCTCATGACCCTCATCCATTATATGGGGATAATATTGATAATTATAATTCAGCAGTCGCAAAATCCTATGGACTTTTCCTCATATATCAACGCGCTAATGGGCCCAAGCCGGCATCTCTAAAGCAAGGCGATTAATATCAGAATAAAAAATACATTTCTTTATTCAATCAATGCAAGATTGTGATTAGAGTGGGAAAATAGACTGGGGATTATGAAATTAAATGTAATTAAGTAGTGCAGGATGAATATATAGCCAAGCGGTAAGCTTAACGAAGGGCCATAAAGATGGAAGTGTGATTACGCAATACCGGTTAAACCTATGCCAGAGTGTGAAAATAAACAGGGAATCATGAAAATGCAGGTTAAATCTATGATAGAGTAGAAAAACAAGTAAGGTATACATGTGCAGTTACCTGGTTCAAAATGCAAGCCGGGCTAGGTGGTGTTTGTGGACACTTTTTACAGCGCTAAATGTCTTCGTTCACTTGGGTTTTCGTCTTTTCGTTCTTATCTGTGAATCTCAGCGGGAAACTGTTTTCCACTGGAGTTCCTCGACGTGTTTTCAGTCCTCCGTCAACCGTATCCTCAGCACACATTCTCCTGATCTCCGAGAACGGCGAATGAATAAGATTTCTTTTCTTGTATAGAGGGACTGAACCCTGATGGTTAACAAATTGTCCATTCTGTGTAGGCTTTTTGCAGATCGATCTACGGAGTGAATTATCGTCTTTTCTTAGACGTTGAACGCCAAGAGGATGGAAGGTTGAGTTTGCTTTTGATTCTAGAGTGAATTTGGTTGAAGGGTGGGTGTTGCTGAATATATGAAGCAAGTTTGAAGGGCTCATATTTCCATCACAAGCTATGAACGTATCATCCATGTATCTTTTGTAGACGTGAATTTCATTGATCCTTGATGATGATTCGGTGTTTTCCAGGCCCTTCAGGAAGCAGTCAGCTGGGAGGGGCCCTAGTGGGGATCCCATCGCCACACCATCGATCTGCCTCTAGATCTCATTATTAAATCTGAGGTTTGCACTGAAGGTACATCGAAAAAGAAACTCTTTTCGGTAGGAAATTGGGATACCAACATCTATGTTATGACACTGAATGAATTCACGTAGGAAGCTGATAGTTTCTGTCAGTGGGACATTTGTAAAGAGGGACACGACATCTAATGAGATCATTCTTTTACCCACCAAGTTGACACTCTTTATTGAGTCAACCAAATCAACTGTACCACGGAGACTGTGGTTCAATAGCCTCTTCTTTACGGGTTGTGTCGCCATTTATTCCATGTTCGACCCAACGACTATATCCACATCGCCCTCCGTGGTTTTACAGCCACATTAGGAAACTTTTAACTCAGAGAAAATTTTTATGGGACTTGGTCCTAGAAACTGGGCTAGAAACAACTAACTCTGGGTACTGCAAGGTCCGTATTATCTGCAAAGCTTTGACTGCACGTCCTTGAGTACCCCACGAGAAGCAGCCTGTAAGGGATCACCAAAATTGTCCAAAACTACTGTTGGCACTAGTCAGAAGGAGAACTAAAAGGAAATGTGAAATTTCCTCCCTGACGACGGATGAAAAGCCAGATAGTTTGGTGGGATCAAATCTGTCAAAACCTGAATATCTATCGGATTGCTTTAGTAAAGCCTACCCCGTAGATCATGACAATGGAGTGCTCAATGGTGGTGTCAACACTGCTCCACTAATAGATACTGTGTTCCCAACAAAGGAAAGTTTTACGGCTGCTCATTAGTCTTGAACCCGGAAAATCTCTGGGTCGCGATGGTTTGCTATCTTCGCCAGCAGACATTGTCGCTGAGCCAGTCATGGATCTTTTCAATACGTCACTAACTCAGACTCGCCTCCCCGGAGACTGGAAAGATGCCAAAATTAGCCCAGTCTTTAAGGCCGGTAGTCGCTATTCGGCGAATAGCTATCGCCCCTGAGTCTAACTTCCACGGTTACCAAGATTTCAGAAAAAATAATTCATGACAAGGTGCGTAAACATGTTGAATCAACCAAGCTTTTGGCACCACAGCAACACGGTTTTCTCACTGGACACCCTTGTCTAACTAACCTTCTCATCTCAAAAGAGGAACGGCATGCAGCCCGTCATTGTAAACTGCAAATAGATGTCGTTTTTATAGATTACACTAAGTGACTCGACAAAGTGTCGCATGTGAAATTACTGGGAAAGCTCCCCTCTTTCGGGTTTGGCACTTCGCCGAAAGCCTGGATTGGGGATTTTCTGTACGATAGAAGGCAAAGAGTAGTGGTAAATGGGATACCGTCCAGATGAAAACCTGTGATGAGTGGAGTTCCTCAGGGAACAATCCTAGGTCCACCTTGTTTTTGTTATAAATCGACGGATCACCGACAGTACTCAACCCTTAGGTACCGCTACTCGCCGGTGGTGTGAGGATTTGGAGGGCCATACACAGTGATGCAGATAAGTATGCACTTCAAGCGGATTTAGATGAACTAGTAGGTTGGTCCAAAAGTTGACGTCTGAAAATCAGCCCTAACAAAAGTGCGACAATGCACGTTGGTCATAGCAGTTGTTTGCAATATTCCGTTGATGGTACGCCACTACTCCCAGTCCTTGAACTAAAAGGCTGGGGTGTCATCATTAGTCATGATTTGAAAACCTCGGTAAACTGTAATGCAGCTGCAGCGAAGGGCTCCCGTGCATTATGGTCCATCGGCAGAGCTTTCAAAAGTTTTGATCAGGACATGTTCAGAATACTCTATCCCACTCACGTTGGACCTCACTTGGAACACTGCATTCGAGCGGCCAAACCATGCCTAAAAACAAATGCCGACGCACTCGAGAATGGCAGGCCTCCCTAATCTGACCTGAGACGAACGAATAGGTTAGCTAAACTTATTCCCACTGTCTTACCGTAGGAAAAAGGGTGACATGGTTTCGCATAATACACTATTATAAAAGTTGAACGCATTAGGTATTGGCGGCCCTTTGCTAAGCTGGCTAAAGTCATTTTTCAGTGATCGCACCCAAATAATAAAAATCACTTAGGCTCTATCTGCTCCAAGGTACATCACAAGTGGAGTTGTGCAAGGTAGCGTTCTCGGGCCTCTTTGGTTTATTATCTACAGTGATAGCGTTTGCAACTGCTTTGCCACAGGCGACGCCTTTCCATATGCCGACGGCCTGAAAGTCGTCTACTCTTGTTATGGCCATGAGCTAGGTGACACTATGACTGCTATTCGACACAAACTAGAATAGCTTTCTTCACGGTGTGCTGATAGCCTTCTGCAGTTCAACGTCGGCAAATGGACCTGCATTGGTAACAGTAACCTTGACTTAATATTTGAAGCATCTGGGCAAAAGTTACCTAGGACTCAGACATTCCAGTGACTTGAATTTCCCTGAGCAGGCAGCGTGCAGCGAAACTAAGTCACATAGAATTCTAGGATGCATCATTAACTTTTATGGTACTGAATCAAGGGTCCTATTCCACAAAGTACGCATCCGTCTAACTCTAGAATACTGCTCATTTGTCATAAGCAGCTGTCGGATAGATGAAAAACTAAAAATCGAAGGGGTACAGCGCCACTTTACATTAAGGACACTAGGAGCTGACCACAACCCTGATTACGCCTCCAGATGCAACATGCCAGGACTAGAAGCCCTCTGAAAGAGGCGACTTAGAATGAACCTTATACTTTGTTAGAAACTACTTTGTAAGTAAATGCACCCAAGTGGTCCGAAAATTAAAATAGTTGTAACATCTATTCACAAAATACGTAATCACAAACGATTAGCTAAAACTGAGTATTGTAAGACCAGTGTGCCAGGTAATTTCTTCCCCAGTAAGTTCTTCCACATCTGGGATAGACTTCTTGAGGAAATACGTACTGTAGGTTCATTATGTCTTTCGTTCCTCACTTAATAAGCTCCTCACAGATGATGATTCTATCACTCGTTTGGTCACTATACATACATTCTGGGCTAATGAAAGCATACTACGACCCCTTAAGGTGTGAGGTAAGGCTGTCATCAATCCCAAGTATTTCTTCTCTTAATGGACCCCAACATTATCGCACGGGGCGTTCGACTGCTATTCCACTAGCCTAGGTTGTGTGGTCAGTAAAGTATATATTACCATGATGTGGGGTCACTTTTACTTGCACGTCTACAAACAAACACAGTTTATCCAAAAACTTGTGCGTATTTTGCATTGGAAAACCATAAGAATCATTTTTGTGTGCATAAATTAAAGTGTACCTACAGCTCGAGCGTCTCAAAGAGAGGAACTTCTCTCTTCCTAACTTCGTCCTGTGTGGTATATCACTCTCCGGTTTCTGCTCGTGCTTTTTTTCTCCCTCTCTTTTCAGCTGAAGTCTGGAGAAAAACCTTGAGCATAAGTTTGACCGAAACTGTCAATCTATTGAATAAACCACCTCATACATGATGCCAGAAATTATCGAAAGAATCCCTCAGCTGGTCTTCGCCTATTGATTTTCAACTTTCTAAAACGTTCCACAGCAAACCCATCCAGTTACCAGCAGCCTATATGCAACCATGTATGAAAACCCAACCACAATAAATGGTCTGAGGCTTCCTGACCTTCATAGTGGCAGCGAGAATCTGGACCAACTAAGTCTAAGAAATAAGCTCACCCAGTGACTCAAAGTGAAACGTTCATCTGACTCCATTTCATAGAAGACAATTAACAGTCAATATAACTCCTTGATAATGCTGTAGGCTTCAATGTGAACTCTATGTGCAAAACTCCATCACCATCGGATAATATCCCCTCAGATGTTTATCTCCTTGTACAGGAACAACTAAATATGATGGATTACGTCTTAATTACTGAGCAAGGTCACACCACGAGTGGGAAATGCGAAGACTTATGTACTCACGTGGGTTATATGGTTATGCTGACACTTACTGTTATTTGAAATCGATGAAGTGACTTTTCGTTGGCCAGCGATACTATAAACATGTTAACTGATGCCAAAATAAACGTTTGTCTGAAGAAACACGGAACCATACCACCAGGTTAACCATCCAGGTCACATGTAACGCAAAAGCCGAATATTGTACGATTTTGGTACCACTCTGTTGTGTAAAAAGAATCGTGAGTGAAGACACCTGAAACTCATAAATAGTCTGAATGTACTGCGAAGTGATATTTTCTTATCATAATAAACCTTGATTTGGTACCTTCTGTATCATTCAGGAAATCACGACTACTTCAGACGTCTTTACCACTGTCAATTTGATGATGTCTGTAAACCGGCTTATCTCAGGTTAAAATGTTAATATTTATAACCCTTGGGATCCTATGATGCATGCTTTATCTTTCTGCCATGTTCTTAAGCTTCCATTCCCCACAAGTTATCTGAATTCGGCTACGAGATCTATTGATATAACAATCGGTCCGAAGGACATTGCGATGCTCCTTTATCAGTGCCAACTTTCACACATATGTGCCTCTATAGCGTAAAAACTAATCACGCAGGTTAGCAAGGTTAAAAACTAGCGCTCTGGCCTTCTGAGGGTCATTCAGAACTGGTAAATCAGAATTATGGCAGCTAGCGCTTTATCTTGCTCGAGCAAAATTTGATACTGCATTTTGCAGCTGCGACTCTCGTCTGGCGACTGGCACCCTTAGTGGCGGGTAAGTGTTGGACTTTCTTGGTCACTTTTTAATGAGTAAATCCTAGATTTTGAAGATCATGAAGTTTTAGTCCAGTGAACATTTTTATTTCTACTTCTTGTAGTTAAGTATTGCGATCTCAGTAAAACTGGTTACCCTCCACGAAAAGTAGTTTCAGCCAAGGCCTGTTCCTTACATAACTAATTCTTGACGACAACCAAGCCAATATTTAGAACTGAAGTGCTATTCTACAACGGGAGAAGGAGACAAAGCAGCAGGCAGAGGAAGAGGCAAGAATTCCAACGAGGAGACTGTTTAGTATTTCCATGCTTCTCCCTACTTAACTTTCTGTGCTACGGGGTTCAGTGCATGTGCTTTCCTACTGAATACGTAAGAACGTAACTTTTACGCCGTCGTGTAGTGAATAACGTCTATTTTTGGCTGCTATGTTGGTTAGAGCAGAATGTGCTGTCAGTTTGAGGTCACAACGCTTCGCATGAAAGGCCAGCGTGTGTGGTGGATGTCTAATCACACATTAAAGGGGCTCAGTATACGAAATGTCATGGAAGATGCTGTTGGCGCATTTGGTGGGCAGCAAAAGTTGCCAGATGGTAGGATTAAAGTTGGAGGATGACTTAGAGGCCTTCACTTTGGCGGGAAGTCTGTTCCACAACTGAGCGAACCTGACTGTGAAGGCGTTTACACGCCAGCGGGGTATAAACGGTTTCGCTGTGACCCTGTGGGCGTGGTTAAGCAGGTCGTAAAAGCTGTTAAGTTTGAGCGCAAACTTACCACTTGCTGTAGAAGGGAATTTACGCAACACAATAAAGAAGTGTTAGGTTAATTTTGAGTTGCCTCGTTCAAACTGGTTCTAGACTTAAGGTTCTGAATCCGTAGCTTTAGTCCTGTTTGTAATCGTGTTCTAGTAACCTAGCTGTGAAATACCTTTGGATGCCCTCCATTTTTTGTTTCTCTTTTATGCGGATACCACTCAATATAAATAGACAATATTCTAACGGTGGACGTAAGCAAGTTTCATGGGGCAGCAACTTGACTTCTTTTGGGCAAAAGTTATGAACTACGCGACCCACTAGGATAACACATTTGCGAGTCTGCGATGCCACCTGTTCGGAAAATGTGATGTCCCTTTAGTATCTCAGTCCAAGGTCGCGTACTTTTGGGGCCAGCAGTTTTGTGGACTGAAGATGTAGTTGGATGCCTGCCGATGGAGTACTAAAACACATCCAGTCACATTTACTTATATTGCTTCAAATTACTTACATTAAACTGCAGTTTCCAGGCAGGAGGCCGCGCGGATATTGTACCAAGCTCCTTCCTTGATAGTGCTTGAAAATAGGATGAATTATCATGGGTGAGTGTGTGTGCTACTTTTGGGTCATCAGCAAATGAGAATGGTTTATCATGTGTAAAGCGGCTGCGGATGCCATTGGCATATAAAGTAAAGGGAAGGGGGCCTAACACACTTCCTCGAACTGCACCAGAGGTGATTGGCCTGGGTTTTGAAGTGTGTGAACCCACTTTCACCTATTGGGTGCGATAACTCAGGGGAGATTTAATCCGTCCTAATAACTGAAGGGCAGTTTCTATGGGCCTTAGCTTACTTATTAACAGCAAGTGATCAATCCTGTCAAGTGCCTTTGAAATGTCTTCATAAAGTACAGGGACTATTTGGTGTTGGTCACGCATAGTTGTTATGAAATTAAAGAGGGTAAGATGGCGAGTTATACGGGACCTCGATTTTAGGAACCCATGTTGACCCGATGTAGTGATATTGCCACTGAGCATGTGCTGAAGAACGCCTTCCTTAATAACTTTCGCCATAATTCTAGAAACTATAGGCGTAAGGTTTTTGGTCTTTTGTTACTGGCTAGCGTTTTCGAATCAGATTTATACCTGGAGAGGATAAATGATGTTTTCCAGAAATCAGGGTATATGAAAGATTCTGGGGGCAGAAAAAATAGTTCAAGTAATAATAATGGAATACGACGGCCACGGCACTTAAGGAAATGCGATGACACCCCGTCTGCTGCAGCGCTGCTGGAGCATTTTAGCATCCTAGTGGCCCGGTGAGCACCAGAACATATGAACTCAACCGCGTCTATTTCCGTTAGTGGGGATGAAGAAAAGCTTTTAATAGGGTAGACCGTATTAGTATCACACGAAAAATTTGTAGGTTCCAGACAACTAATTGCAAACATGTTGGCGAATATCTCACACACATCCACTGGATTGTTGTAAGGCTTGGTATCATGGGTAAGGAGAGGAGTGTTGTGTCTTGTGAAGCTTAATCGCTTCTTAAGGAGTGCTGAAACAGTATATACTCCAGATGAGCTAGCTGGCGCACTGCTGTCTTCATTCTTCAAACGCAAATCATGGTTATGCAAGATAGAGTTAAGAACACCAGGAATCAACCGAAGTGCGTCGAAGTCGTAATATCTGTAGTATCTTCTTAAGAGTTTGCGTAACTTTTTGCGAACATATATAGCTTATTGTTCAGTGGCATTTTTAAAACCTTTCAATGGAACAATGGCATCGAGACAGGTTTTAGAGTTGTAGGAGAACATATAAGTGACCAACTTGAGGTCTACGGTAGTGAAGTACAATCCCCAGTCGACGCTTCTAATCGGTGGACACATCTGCTGCCAATCGATCCTACCTTAGTCCCTATATACCGTTCTGTGTGGAGTGGAAATACCAGTCGGGGCGCCAGTTGAGGGAATAGTGGTGCACATGATACCGTTTTGTGATCCCTTCCTGGGGACTTGGATCCTATATTCGTCAAAGCGGGAACTATGTTGTGGCAAAATATTAGGTCCAGTACATTGTCACCTCTTGTAGGAGTAGTAACAGTTCACTTCCATCCAAAAGAAGCTAGTGAGTGGAAAAAGTCACCATATCTAGCTGGGCCAGTGAATGAGTCCAACTTAATCTAAGGTAAGTTAAAGGGACTACATATGACCTTATGGTCATATAGAAGAGTGAACGCGTGTTCTAGAGCCGTAACCGTAGGAACTTCGTGGTTGCTTAAGGTGCCAGGTGCTCTGTAAGCACATCTCACCAGTGCTGTAACATTCTTGTGGCGTGCCGTAACAGACAGTAAGTCGCCTATTTTATCATGAACCTTATTTCCCAGGATTAATACGGTAGGAGTGCCCAGGGCGTACACCAGACAACCTTCTCTTTTCTTGTTACTCCCACCACATAGGAATTGTGTGTGCATACCGAAACTTACCTCTTCATCTGGCATATTGAAACAATGGGTGAATACTTCCTGCCTTCTAACTGAGCTTGCCTCAGTATGATGAACAATTATGCTGGTGTTTATCTATTTCATTCTTTGCTGTCTGCAAAGCATTAACGTCCTTACCCTAGACGTATCTTTTATGTACCGGAAAGAACGGTGTCCATTGTATAGTTTCGTACTGTACATAACAGTCAGTTCACAGTACCAAAATGATCAAACCTGTAAACTGGTTCGTTTTCATGTAACTCGTTTAAAATATATTATTATTATTTGCATGACACCAAAACTCTGTGATAAATATTACAGGCGGCTTATATAAATAAATAGGTGTTTTATTCTCGCGTTAAAACTTTTTTAACGTGAGAGAAGCCAGTTCGCAGGCTTCATCACGTTGATACATTTCAAAACATCTACGAGACTTTACGAGTCCTGAAGGGTGCAGACGGAATGTCATTAGACTTTACTAAAAAAGCTGAAGGTCCTGCTAGTTATGAGACGAACAAGGAAATATTACTTTTCCGCGTGCGCAGAGTGTTAAAGTTTAGATGATAATGAATATCGTCTTCATTAAACGGGATCAACATAAGGGATACCAGTTTGCGAACACCGTCAAATTCATAATTTCTGAAAGTTTACGAACTGGCGTCTAACGTTGAATAGTTTACATATCAAGTCATTAGTGTGCATAATCTCATTAAAAGTTGCTGAAATTCATGAGACGGATGTGGATTTCCACCTTCCATCTCACAGACAAGTTCCATTATCAATATCAAAAGCGAACAGTGTTCAAAGTTTGCGTTATAAGCAACCGACGTTGTTAGTCCATTTGCATAGTTTGCTAATTAGTAATATAATAGTTTGTTACTTAGAATGATCTTCAGTTTTTAGCTTTGCTAACCACAAAGGACCCATTTATACAATCTGGATTATCAATAAAGTATCCACAGCTAAATAACCAACGTGTATGGCTATATCAATGCACTTCCAGGTCACCATGTTACTTTTAAAGGTGATATAGATTAATTCTGCTGGGAATACTTGTTGTATTGGATGAAAATAGATGTTTAAACAGTCGGTAGTCAAAGTGGCGGTATTTATACATGGACTTCGGGTATCATTTGTATTGGCATAGGCGGCAACATTCGAGAAGTGTATTTGATGCATAGTAAGTTTCCTGTGAAAAGACCGCTTGGTACGAGTACCAGAAAACGTGTAGTGTGGAACCACTGCGAGCAAGTGGCATCCTGAGCCAAAATGTAAATTGGTCTCTGGTTTAATCATCTGTTCATAATGACCCTGCTACTAATATAGTTGGGAATGGTCAGACGGTCCGTCGCAAGAAGAACCATGACCAGTAGGTGAGTTAATCTTGAAGATGATCCAGAAAAGTAGGAAGGGTAATAATATCTAAGGCTTTCTTATTCACTAAACGGACCAAAGGGTATCTCATTGTCACTCGATTGGGTGTGGTCCGGCGTCGTTGCGTTACTAAACGTCCCTACACCTTGCTCACTTGTAGCTGTGAAGTTACTGGGGTATCCTAGTGGTAAATCGACCGCACAGTGACTTGATATAGTATCACTTTTATTAGGAGGGGAACCGAATAGTGTTTTTATCCAAGGTGTTCTGTGTGCACACCATATCCACGTATACAGAGTCTAACCTCATGCAAAAGTGGTCTCTAGCATCTGCATCTGTTTCACAGAGGGTAGGTAGTCTTACTACTGTAAGTGGTGGGTGTGTAGAGCTGGTGATACCTCACGGAGGATTCAATAGACCTGTTGGCGCCACCTGGATAGTTGTTTCCGGGATTTGTGCGTACGGTTGACTGTATCCTTTTTGTTGCTCCAAGGGAGCCAAGATTGGCGGTTCAGTTGTTTGGCCAAAGCGGCAGCTCATAGGGATGCAGTGGATAAAAACTCATCGTGTTTTTGCGGTCCACGTAAACCTCTATTATGCGTTGTATTCCTTACCAGTGGCCGCCCCGTGTTACAATTCACAGCTGACATAACTGGCGTTACGTTGGGTCTGGAGCTGTTTCCTAGTAAGCTAGTGCCGTGCAGGCATCAATGTTTTTTCTCACAAAGTACTTTGCTGGCGTTCTACTATGGTAGTTTGATGTTGGCTCTTCTCATTATTAAACGATACGGTTGGGTTGTTGTGGCGTCTAGTTTTGTTCTCGTTACTGGTGGGAGTTAGCTCATTACATACAGCTTTTTTGATGGAGCTGCCGTCCGTACTTCTGTCAATTATAGAAGGGATTACAGGATCATTTCGGATCACTGTATGCTTTCTGAGTCCACCTCTACGTGTTGGGTTCCATGGGAGCATTGGTTTATCGACCGCCTATCAAGTGGCCAATATTCTAGATCCTAGGCTTGTGTGGGCTGCAGACTTTAGGCCTCCAGAAGACCTCAGTTGGCGTTCTGTGACGTTAAGTGTGGTGTCAGGTTTCAGTTTGATGCTTTCTGCGGATACGTCTCGATCAACAGTTTCGGGTGATTTAGCCAACTCGTGCATTTCGCGGTCTTCCGACTCCACGCTAGTCGACGCGGTATTCCCCATATTTGACTCTCCATATCCAATATCTGTTTAACAAGCTTGTTTAAACCAGGTGAGTTCTTCTTGCTCGCTTCTTGGTCTTGCGGAAAGGTTCTAGGTCTTTGACGGATTCCTACTCAGTAGATCCAGCCACTCGTCTGCTATAGCTCTGGTCTACAGAACAGGACAGTGTTGGTTGGTTCTCTGGATTGTGGTACAGTTAGCTTCTTCAGATGTCGAGCTGCTGGACGGTTGTTCGGACTGGTCGTTAGAGCGAGTTAGAGATGGTGAACGGAAAACCTCGAAAGGAAAATTTGGGTGGGTGAAAGGGAAAAGAAAAGTGAACTGACGGGGTAATCTGCTAACACCCCAAGTTCGGCGAAAAGGGGTGTGAAGATATGAAGAACTTAGGTAGGCTAGGTTGACTCATGGCAAGTGAGAGGGATGAAAAGGCCTTGAAAGGCTGCAGCAAAAAGAAAACTGGTTGTATGGGCGAAATAGTTGGAATGACGTGATAGTAACTGCTTTCTTCTGTTTAGCTCATATTCCAACTACATGTGGGCAGACCACGGGTCTCTGAGAGACCGTCTGGACTTCCCTTGAAGTTTTCAGCAAATAGAGCGCAGACTGCTTTCGCTGGTAGTGCATCCCAGTGCCCATAGACTCGGGGGGAGAACACATGAGGTTTTGACCTTTGGTGAACAATTCTCTTAGGGTTTCCATGAGGATCACCATGGTGGCCACTCGGTAGTAATTCTCTTTTCGGGCTACTTGTGTTGTCCAGCATTTTATTAGACATTATCAAGTCATCGAGTAACCTTTGATAGCTAAAAGAGCAGGGCTGGTTCTTTCAATCTATCCTTGTATGGTTTTTGTTGCGTCCCAGCAACCCCCTTTGTGGCTCGCCTCTAAACTTTCTCTAGAAGGTTCGCACTTCCTTTAGGTTGTGGTGAAGGGAAGACATTGCGGACCTCCACGCATGTTCGTGTGTAAATCTTGTAGAGCCTAGGAAAGGGCGCTGGGGTGGGGACATCTAGTTGTCTCTGCACAAAGCGTAGTACACCGCGTGCTTTTGAGGAGTCACCCTAGTAATTGGAACTGGTGTCCAGTTCCCCCGTCACCGTTAGACCCAGGTCTTTTTCTTCTGTGGCTTGAGATAAACAGGAACCACAGGAAGAGTAGGATACTTTCTGGGGGTCAGGAGTGCTGAAAAACAAGGACCGGCACTTATCTAGATGGAATGCCAGTTCGTTGTTTGTTACCCATTCCTCTATTTTTTGAGGCCGTTTCGTAAAGCACTTAATTCCGTTTCGCAGGGTACTAACCCTCATAACTTGACGTCCTCAACTTAGAGAAGAATCAGAGAGCCGATATGCAGCGGAACGTCGTTCAAGAACAATGGTAACAACAATGGATCCAGGATCACTCCTTGTGAAACACCAGACGAATGTGTTCTCCAAGTTGAGTGGGCCCTGCTGACTTTTGTGCGGAACTCACTACCGTCTAAGTAGTACTGCAGCCATAATAGCACCTGGCCGCGGACACCTAACCCTGCTATTTTGTGCACTAGGATGGCGTGTGAGACAGTGACAAAGGTTTTGACGAGATCTAGAAAAATCGCGTGCACCGGGACCCTGAGATCCCAGCATCCTGTTCAGTGATCATTGGCTGTCAGGAGGTTAAAGGCACCGAGCCTACCCTTTCAAAGGCCATGCCGAGCGTCACTGAGTTCTTGCTTCGTGTCCAGATACTTCCCGATGCGGTCGTTTATCACACTTCCCATAGCTTCTGATATTACTGGTGGAAGTGCTATGGGTCTATAACAGTTTGGATTCCTCTTGTCTTCTCGTTTGAAGATAGGGGAGAGGATGGTTTGGAGGGGAAGTCTTGAGCTTGGGTATGCTGGAAGAGATGTCCACTGCCTTAGTGTGCTCTAGCTTTGGAGCCTTTTGACTATCTAGTACATGAACAAAGCTGCATGCCTGCCTCTCTACCAGTCTTACTAAGAACCACCCTTATTCCCGTAGAAATAGTGCTGTTTGCCGAGACAGATTCGGCTTGATGAATGGTTCCGCTTCCGTCTGCGATTTGAATTGAAAGTGCATAGGACAGCACTGGTCCTGCTGCCTCTTTTTCAATCGAAAACGCTTTGTACGGATATCATGCACTTTTGCTGTTCTGAGCAAAATTTCTTGTGCTGCATACAGCTACGTCGTGTCAAGGACGTTATAAACCGTTGGGTTTGGTTTGAGTGCAATTCTCTTACTTACTTCAGTGGCGATAAATTTTACCATGAATATTGTTTCGATGTTAATTTCATTAACGGGTTCACTACTCGTTAAGGCACTCGGTGAGGACAGGTTGCTGATCTGAGCTCTAATTTCATCCAACTAGGGTGACACTTGGGACGCCCTTATCATGTTTTCCTGTGGTCCATCGTTCTGTTTGTAGTCCTTCAGCTCGCATGTTACTGCCCTCAGTTCCTCTACAGAGGACTTCAGGCTTACCATTTCTGGAATGAGTGACAATGTCGCACTTGGTGGCCGAAGTCTCGTTAGTCTTACAAAAGGTGTGTAGCTTCCATTAACTCTACATCTGCTGCAACATTTGGTATTGAGGTCTTATTACGTGTTTGACCTGCAAAGTTGTTTCCGTTGCCATTAATGCTGACTGGCTTATCCAACATGGCGCTCTTTTTCTTGGGTGTGTTGCTTCATTGGGAACCTGCTTCTGGTATTACCGACATTTGGATACTGTTTTTTTAACTTTTATTCCTGAACATACAGGCACACAATACTTTACAGGTACTAATAAGTTTCTATATAAATTGCATGTATCTCCACGGAAGGTAATCTCAATCCTCATCTGCGGTACTGTTCCACAGACAATCGTGTCCGTGTCTTTTTGCATTCATAACCCGCATCTAGTTTCACGCCTGACGTGTGGTTAATTATTTGAAAAAAATAGCTTTAATGACAAAGTCATGATACAGTTATGAAATCAGGTTAAAATGTAAAGCAATCTCAAGTGTACCGCTTTATAGATTCAGGAGGGACCAACTTATCAGTGGCGCCTACAAGATGAGAACGAATGTTCTTACTTAGTTTCCACAGTTCTTCGAGTTCATTCGGTAAATTCTGTGCATTTGTATACATGCAGTCCACGATATCTGCTTTGAATGCACTTCCAAAACCCTCTTTATTCCTGAAATCATTGAAGTAGGTTGTCATTGGCCAATAAGAATTGCTGTTAAGATCGACGTTTATCCAACGAAATGGTGGGTTTCGCAGATGGTTCAATCACGTCGACTACTCATAACGTAAACACCAAATGTTGCGCCGTCTGATGCCACTGTTGTGAGTAGGAATGATCTAAATTCGGAACGATATGAACGTGCTGTACAATGGTATTTTCGCGCTATTTTTATAACTTTTGGACGCTTGATATCATGATATGGTTTAATATCCTCCTTCCGTATTATTCAACACTGCTCAAATCTTATAGGCTCCTCTGCAATTATCAGTTTGATGATGCTGGTAAACCGGCTTCTCTCATGTTAAATTCATAATCTGAGGATAAAAATAATTATCTTTATTTATTTCTTATCCAGCTAGCTGAATATCTCAGCGGGCTTGGAGGCTTGGAAAGTACCTGAGTTCTGCCTACCAGTACAGTGTTCAAGCCCCTCCCTGCTCTCTGCATCTAAGCAGTCTTCTGGAGCTACAATAGGCTCCGTGCAGCCCACCAGGCTGCACGCGGATTCCAGATGACAGAGGTTTTTGTTCGCCAGAACGCCTTCAGAGTGAATGCTGCCATCTGAGAGACCAGAAAGGCCACCCTGATCTGCCTAGGTCAGGGGTCATCATCCTCTTGGGAATCCGTGAAAAGCTTCATGTCAATGCTCCTTTGAGGCTCATGGTATTCTTAAGGAACTTCCATTCATGAGAACCCTATTGAATACATTTGGGGCCTGGCTTTTCGGGCATCCCCCTTATTGTCAGGTCCCTTAGTTTTAAGTAGTCCTCAGGTCTGTCTCCCGAGAGTTCCCTGACAGACACTTTCTCAGAGTACGGGAAACATGGTAGTACCGCTACTTCCTCTTCAGCTTTTAGCGGGTGAGATGCTAGGAACACGTCCCCAACATCACATGAGCTGGAGGCTGAAAGCCTTAAGAGTTAGGGGTTATCCCTTGTTATTGGGTAGGCATTGCGTCAGAGCCTAACTTTCAGCATCCATTGTCTAATATTCGTTTCACAAGGCAGCATAAATCGATTGATTTCCCCCCACCTTTTCTGCGTCCTGTGGAAGGGTTTTATTCGTCGGTAGATCGCGATACACTAGATCCACCCACTTGCCTGCCGTAGATGTGGTAAACCCTACAGGTGGTTTGGTATTTGTTACATTCATAGTGAGTTGTACGCTTTGTCCTAGAACTGCAGTTCAGATGGGTTACTCTTGTATCAGGTCACCAGAAAGTTGTTCAAACTGGTGCCCGATAGAAGGTAAAAGGGGTGGAAGGGAGAAAAACTGAAACAAAAAGATCAGCAAGGTGAAGGGAGAGGGGGAACGTGGGTAAATCCGGGGGAGGTGAGAAGGAGAACCATGGCATGCTAAAAACGTTATGAATATGAGATAGAGGGAAATGGATTGGGTTAGATAAGGGAATAGCATTATTCATGCCAGCTAAGTAGGCTGAAAACTTTTGAAATCTTTCTTCTTTTTCCCGAGGTATGGTATGTTTTTGCCGTAATTCTTCAGCAGACAAGGAAGTCTCTTCTCCCTCTACGGTTTCAGCTACGGGGATGCGATTGATTTTGAGTATCTGCTGTCTCCCAAGAGATCATTGCAAACGACAGTTTTTAAACTCTTGCTTCCAGCTCCTGATATTTGATGCTCTTCTCCGCTTTACTCTTGTAGAAGTCCATTCTTGTATCCTGTGTTGATCCCCTAGTCATTTCTGTTTGTGTACTATGTACTAGGTAGGTAACGAAAATACAAGGCCACTGTCAAAGGTTTGATCTTTTTGCAGCTCCCAACTGTATGGAAATACGAAGTTGGAGAAGTTGCCATTAATGATGAGACATCCGGGAGCGAATACACCGACAATTTGGAATGAAAAAGCCAGGAAACAGAAAACATTTATGCAGTAGCATTAGGCGATCATTGAAAGTCAAGACTCATAAAATGATAATGTAGTATGGTGTACACGAAATGATGGGTAGCGTTGGTTAGGGACACGCTGAGCAGGTCAGCAGAAGACGTCGTCGCCAACGGTCACAATTAGCTCACAAAAGCCTCTTTTACTGTTTCATTCTCTAGAGAATAGGAATTATGCCTGTAATTGGTAGTGAACCTGGTGTATATGCCACTGTGAAATTACTCAACCAATATTTTTGTGATCGTCAATTCTGCGCTATAAGTAATTCTTTAACACGATCTACCTGTTGAGGGAATTTATATGCTGTTGTCAGTACTTCTCAGTGGTTATGACATTTACGGCGGAGCTGTTGGAGGTGCACGTGGAATGGTTAACGCCCCAGAGTGATGATGTTTAATGGGGAGAGACTACTCTTTTAGAGAAGTCAGTATTGAGTCTAGCAGATATTTTGAGAACCACTAGGAAGATTGCATAATAGTGGCACTAAAGCTATCATCTCGGGACGTGTATAACACATCCCTTTGCGGTTAAAGGGGCAACTAATCCTGCGGAATGATTGGCCTAACGTTCAGGGAGACTACAAACTGACGCCAATTTTTATATTTTCAGCGGACCAGTTAATATCAAGGCCTTGGGTGAACCATTTGCACCATTTGTCACATTGTCATGTTAGATTGTGATCCTCATACAAGGTCCTCTAGCCAGCTGATTCAAGTTTCCCAGTATTCTTGTATGGTTCGTGGAATGTACTACTCTTACCTGGTCACCTTATTTTGTTCATTTTAGGTTTTGAACTCATAGGATTTTGCAAGTACGAAGGAATGTGGGTTATGATTTTTCTGTCAGGTTTGCGTAAGGAATTAGTGGGTTGGTTCCCTTTTGCGCCGATGCGTTTCATTTTCATATTTATCACCGTCACCATTTTCATAAACGCCGGTATACATGTACAGCAAGACGAACCGTCCGACCATTCCCAACAGTATTAGTAGCAGGGGCATTCTGAACAGATGATTAAACCAGAGACCAACTAAAATATTGGCTCAGGACGTCACTCACCTGCAATGGCTCCACACTAGACATTTTCTAGTACTCTGTACCAAGAGACCTTTTCATATGGAACTTACTACGCATCAAATACACTTCTCGAATGATGCCGCCTATGCTAATACAAAAGATGCTCGAAGTCTATGGCCTATTGACTGTTTCAACACTTATTTTCATCCAATATAACAAGTATTCCCAGCAGAATTAATCTATATCACCTTTAAAAGTAACATGGTGACCTGGAAGTGCATTGATATAGCCATACACGTTGGTTATTTAGCTGTGGATACTTTATTGATAATCCAGATTGTATAAATGGGTCCTTTGTGGTTAGCAAAGCTAAAAACTGAAGATCATTCTAAGTAACAAACTATTATATTACTAATTAGCAAACTATGCAAATGGACTAACAACGTCGGTTGCTTGTAACGCAAACTTTGAACACTGTTCGCTTTTGATATTGATAATGGAACTTATCTATGTGGTGGAAGATGGCAGTCCATATCCGTCTCATGAATTTCAGCAACTTTTAATGAGATTATGCACACCAATGACTTGGTATGTAAATTATTTAATACTAGATATTTTCAAAAGTTATGAATTTGACGGTGCTTGTTAACTGGTATCCCTCATGTTAAGCCTGTTAAATGAAGGCGACATTTACTATTATCTAAACTTTAATGCCCTATGTAGGCTGTAAAGTAATATTTCCGCGTTCATTTCATAACTAGCAGGACCTTCGGCAGTATTTTTAAATTGAGTTTAATGACATTCCATCAGTACCACTCAGGGCTCAAGTCTTGTAGACATTTTGAGATGTATCAACGTGATGAAGCCTGTAAACTGGCTTCTCTCATGTTAAAATCCTTTTTTAACACGAGAATAAAACATTTTTCTAAAAAAAACTGAACTTGTTCTCAATAAACCGGCAACCAACTAAATCCATACCGGACAACGTGGAAACAAGGTTTCTGTACTACACTGGTAGTTTCTGAGGACAGGGCGTCACAGATCCCCCTCCTCAATTTCTCCCTGGTTGGAGGTTATTACCCAAGATTTAAACGGGCTCGATAAAGTGCGTCCGCCTAGCCTCAGGATGGTAGTGAGGAGTTTGTTTGCACACCGAAATCAGTCGTCTTGGAGAAAATGATCTCATGGATCTTCACCTAGGTGAGTCGCCCCATAGCACTGACCTAGGGAGATAATTTGTTCCCGCAAGTGCTCACGCACGCGGGCGAACATTGGGCAACGGCCCTTTTCGTGAGTTGCTCCCCCTGAAACTGCAACAGCTGGTGTAAATCGTGCTGGTGACGCTTTAGCTGGTGATGGTCTACGATCTGGAAGCCTCGGTAGATAAGGTTTTGAAGACCTTCCTTAGCCCTGTCTCAAACCCGCGCTCTACGGATCCGACGTCGCAAGTCTCTTGCTGTCGCGCTGTCAACCTTTTTTGTGCATTGTCCGATAATCATGCACTTCAGCCGGCTGATGTCTGTACACGTTCACCATCCGTCCACAGTTGTTGTCTGGGACTATCCTCTGACTCATCGCACTAGCATGTAACCTAGTAACCTACCCTCCGCGTTTTCTGTTACGTCGTATCTGGGTTCAATCGTATATTTATAAAAGAATTTCAGCACAGCTGCAGTAGTTTTCGGAACCATTTGGCTGAATGAATCCTATTGAACCCGAAGAGTACAAAGGTAAGTCCAAACGTTCTTTTAAATCTTAATTGTATCGATTAAATTTGTTGACTTCTGTGTATCTCATCTCCGTTCACTCGTATGCTTCGGTGTATAATCTTCCTGACCATATCACGGCACATCACCTGAAAGGCCTATGTCTAGAAGCATGCGGTATCCCATTGGTCGAATGCCATGTTGTCAGGTTAAGTAGGATATCAAATGAAAACATTGCGCACTTCTTTTCAAGTTTAACTGCATTAGGCATGCTAAACTCTTCCTAACATCTGGCAAATCCATCAGAGCTCATACTTCATATAGGAATGCTAAGGTTCCTGAAGATTTCACACAGGGCCAGCGTCGCATTCACAAGTTTTGGTCGGAATTTCTACCTGATAACACGGAAAGTAGGCCTGCCACTGATCCCATGAGTGAGCGAATGCACCAAAAAGTGGGCATAGGTCCAGTTGACTGATCCATGACCTCGACATTTTGTCATCCCATAAGGATAAAACGTCAGGCGACAGTGGGCTCAGCTGGTCTAGATCTCTCGGGTTCAAATCTCATCCCCCCAAATGAAACATCTCGGTGTACGTCGCTTAATATGCGATCACTTCGGATGAGATGTCTTAAGATTAACCTTATATTTTTCTTCAAGATTCTGCACAGCTAGTGAGGAAGTCCGTCTCACACCAGAGTGTGGCTAAAGTCTTCGCAATCAGGCCTACAGTGTTGAAACGAAGTCTTTTAGAACGTTCCTCCAAGCTTACTTCTTCCCTATTAAATAGTCGAAAATGTGTAACTATCTTCCTGTTGACATCACAGCCTCGGACTCAACTGTCCATTTTGGTCGTCTGTTAGAAAGATTTCTACACTCCGGCAAACCCCCCGACATACAGAGTGAAGCACAACTATGTCCCACAACGCACAGTATAATAGGCCCCTTAAATGTATGAGGTGACATACCCTGATCGGTAAATCCACACTCTTCCCCATTACTTCCGAGGGACAATTAGGACCACTTCGTTAATTAAGTTGTTCATTCATACCTCCCACTTATTACTGAAGACATCCTCAGATGTAGCCTCTCGAAAATAGCGCTTCCAAAACGCAGTGAATGGCATATGTTTAATAAGAATATAAAAGTGAAACCTAGGACTATACATTTAATAGTAGGCATGACACCATGCACATAAGTTAACATTTACATATAATTAACTTCCTTGTGCCTCGGTACCCCACTCTCTGTTTTCTCCAATAGAATCTTGGAAACCTGGAATTAGATTGGAATTACGATATTTCATGAGTACTATTCTTAAACATCACTGCATCCCTCTTCAAGCAGCTCCTCTGCAATCGTGTGACTTGTGATGAACATCCTTGTGGTATAACACGAAGATACTTCCCTGAAGCCTTCTGACATTTATTAATCGTGTTTCATTGACTGGCGCCATTTCGTCCTCTGCAGCTGTAAACAGCATACAAAAATGCAGAAAAATATATACAACTTTATCTACAGAAGCGGATTTTTTGAATCGACCTCGAAACTTAAAGGAAGTTGAACAACATTCATCGAGCTACTAAGCACGGTGCAGGACCCCATGGCAGCTACTGACTATTCATGTCCAATTTAGCATGAACAAACAAACGTAGATCGTTCCATCAGGAAGGTGATATATTGTTATTGTTATTATTTATTACTGTCTATACAGTATATCTTGACGTTTCGTTGAACGTGTTCCCTCGTGTTGCAACCCGAAAGGATGGCGTCCAAGGTGGCACTTTCGATTAAAGCTTGGGATTAAAAGGGTTATGGGCGGTATGGTACATCTTGATCATATCCCTTTTGGTTATCAAATCTGTCAGCCATCAGTTTCATTCTCCCGAAGCTATTCAAAGCCCTTCCATTTGTTCCTGTAATGGAGTTAAGGCACTACATTTGTCGCCTTTCCTTCTGAAGAAAATCGAAATAGGCTGTTTGAGTTACTGTTCTTCTTCTATCTTTTACCCGCTGCATGAGGAGACTAACGATTGGTCGAATGCCCCAGCGATCGCCTCCCTGACTTTTAGGCATGGTCTGACGTTCTTGGCCTCTTCTCCTCCGTCTTTGAGCCATCTGTCTTTCCAGAAAAGATTAACGTTGGGCGAGATTTTTTCTTCGTGCAATGCATCGTGACTAGATGTACGTTTGCATAACAAACTTTGTATCAACACACGGATTAATAATCCAGTAGTTCACTTCCAAGGTCCCTTATATTAATGTAAAAGCATGTCGCGAACCCACGTTCTGGGTTTAGTAGATTACAGTGACTTGTATAGAAGATGCCATGGTGTTGCTTCGGATACCGCCTGCCTGTGCATTGAAGACTGTTTTCGGCCTTCTTGGCGTCCTGGTGTTGGTATTGCGGAACTGTTCGTCGTCATGTCTACAGGGATTTGTTCTATAGATAACTCTTTCCTGACGAACGAAGTTTTTGGCTGTCTGTGGTCTTTACTTTGTCTCTTTGCCTGAGGGGAGAGTGCTTTGCTTTCACTTCATACATCTCCTCTTTTTCGATCTTTTATTTGTTAGCATTCTATAAGGGCCTTGGTGAGTGATGACTTAGAGTCGAGACACGCAAATGAGGACCTTGGTGAAGAGACACTCTGTAGGTGAACTGGTATTTGCAACCTACCTGTACTATTGAAAGTTAAGCGTTGATTTTCCGCTTTTGATGCTGGTCGCCTCAACGTACACAGTTTACGGATCCTCCCACTAGTTCTGGCCATATAAATACCAGCATTGTCGCAACCTTGTGCGGACTATTTAGAGTGGATTACCCTTCTGTGTCTCTGAAATACTATGGCTAACCTGACTTTACCCACATGTTAAGGAAATTGGCGATTTCTGATCGGTACAACAATAGTTGTATGCCAACCGACTCCTTCGCCTTCTTCGATGACACCCTAAGGGGTTGTAGCTTATCTCAAGAAGTTCAAGTTGATATAAGAATATTTACATTACTTTTTATCATTGGGATGAAAGTCTTTCAAAATTTTGGCCTTGTACTCCGAGCCAGGTGTTTTCGTCAGAGTTATTGTTTATCTACCCCACCTTCAAGGTCAGTTTCAATACTTAATTTACCGCAAATTCAATGGGTAACGTTAATCGTAGCTGAATTTTGTTGAGTTATTTTGCCGAATCTCATTCCTGACAGATGCAAAAGTTATTCAGAAAATAAAATTCGATTTTTTACGACTTTTAAGTTCAGTTTATGTCACTTTATATATGGGACTTAGCCAAACAAATATTTTTTGGGAAATTCTGGTGAGACGATTGAATTTTGGCGGAAGTTCAAAGAGGCATGCGTATTTTCTACAAGATTCTGCCTAGGACGGATAAAAATTGAGGGTAAACCTGAATGGTTTGTGGGAAGCACGCAATCTGATGAGAATCCCACCCGACTGGCTAGCATTTAGTTCAGGCCAACTTGGTAAGTTTTGGGCAAAATCCCGAAAATTTTACTTCTGACCTAATCGAGAAGGCACATGGTACTTCCTTAAATCAAAACTCAGAAGTTCCAAAGTGCGCCCAAAGTCTGACCCCGAAACTGTCAAAAGTTCCAAAATGTACCCGAAAACCTGAAACTTGGTAAGCGCCCCTGCAGTAATTGCTGGCTGGGATGCAGCTGAATTTTGGCATTTGCCAAAAATTTCGTGAGTCAGTTTGCATTGCTTTTTCTTGAAACGTCTTCATTCCTCCTAAAAATTCTCAAAAGTTATGCGTTTGGGTTGTCAATGTTCACAAATATTTTACTCTTTTCAGGATAAATAAAATTCTTAAAACCTCAGTAAATGGTGAGTCAGTATCACATTGAATCCACTGAGGAGGTCTAAATGTGTTTTAGAAGATACACTTTGTGCACTTCAAGCTCTCGTGTATGCAAATATGACAGTCCGAAATTTGAAAGTTCCTTATAATCACTTCAAAGATTCATATTTGTTGTCTTAGGGTCATTAGCCAGTAGACCTTTGTGTTTGTTCAGACCTCTTACGGTGAGCCAGGTGACTCCACGAACCCGGGAGTCAGTTCCTGGAGTCGATTACTCGACATGAGAACCAGTACTCTACAGAGATTACGTTTGTCCTTTGTTGCGCATTCTTCTTCTATGTCCTCTGAGGTATCTTGACCTGGGCTCGAAAGGAGAAGATCAATAAGGTCCAAATTTATTGCTTAGACTCTTGTTTAGCATGATTAGATCTTCCCTTTGTTTCCGATAAGATAAAAAGAAGTTCAGCTGCCTTAGTCGATTTTCGAAGGTCAGGTCAACCATTGCATAGATCATATGAATGGCTACCCTCTGAACTCCAGGTCAACTTTGAGGAAAGGATTTGCCGTGCATTTTCAGTTTTCTAGTTTAGACCTAACTAAGAATGTACACAAGATGGTGAGCACATCACCACTCGATTTGTAGACATTATGCGTAGTGCCGGAAGTATCCTAAATTTTCTAACTGTGGCCAATTAACAGTGCTCTCTGGTCTTCAAATTATAACTTGTGGTCACTACCAGGTCATTGTGGGTCACTGTTGAAGGTAGAGGAATTTCATTAATATCATGGGTGTTACCATCTATGTGCCGTGTGTGCATGCTCATACATTTATTTGTGTTGATAGGCATCAGCTATTTATTTTACCAAGTAAACAAGGTCTTCAGGTCTACTTGAATCCATGTATCTTCTCGTCCTCGCTAATTATCCGCTAGATTTTTGCATCATAAGTGTAGGGAGGCACAAGGGATCTCATGATATTCGGCAGCTCATTTATTTACAGTAGAAGCTGCGGGGTACCCAGGACTGTACCATGTGGCACAGTAAATGACTGTTTACTAGTTAAGCATGTGGTAAATTGTACAGATTTTATTCCTCGAAGAATCGATTTCCATGAGATCGCGAAATGTTAGAAATTTATTTTAAAACCTCATTGGTACTTTACAAATATATTTCATTTATCGTGTTTACTCACGTACTGGCTGATATTTTCCTACAAACTAGCGCTAGCTCGCATCTAAATACGAGCTTTTTATCAGTAATCCTTTTCTTTCCGTCTGTTGGTACTACAGAGCTACGTTTTGTAGATCTTTGAACTGAAAATAGTATTTGATTTTATGTATTAATTAAAGTCGAAACTGCCAATTCATTCAAAAACTCGGAAGCCAGCGTGGCTTCAAAAAATTACTAAGTCGGGACGCCTCAGAGAATATAGAAGAAGAATATAAAACAAAGTACTGACAGAGTCTTTTTAGAGTACTGGTTCTAGTGTCGAGTACTCAACGCCAGGAACAGACTCAAAAAGAGGTGATTTTGGTATTATCAGTTGACTCGTTCGAAAGAGTACTAGACAAGCACAGATATCTAATGAACAAGGATTACTATGGACTCAGCCTTCTATTTTCAAATAAAAAATCAGAAATTTAAGGCTGAACTTAATACCTCTTAAAATTATCTGCTTCAATAGATTAATTTACAGAGATCAGTTGAGGCTTTTTAAAAGTGCAATCATCTATTTCCTTCTTGAAATAAGGATTCAAACGATATATTTTCGTATGACCTGACCAAAACGTGCATATCGGAAACGTTTGGTTTCTGCATCCTACTAGTGGACAGAAGTGAAACTGTCACGCTAATATGCCTGGTACATTTTTATTTTTGGTAAAATCCAAGAAACTGGACATCAAGAGAACAGTCATTGAGATAATATTCCACATTTAATTTAAGAGGTGAACCAAGCTGTAACTGCTCCATATTTTACTGGTAATAACCTAAAACATACGTTTTGTCTATTTAAAACTTTGAACAAATGGTAGTCTATCAAATTTCAAACACTACGTGAACCAGGTGAACTTTACTAGTCTAACAGCTTGCTATTTCACATATCATTGACGAGGAATTTTTGAAAATTAATTATGAAAGAGATAGAACACAATTTATTATCATGCTTCAACAAAAATTCCCCAGGGAAATGTGAAATAATACCAGTGCGAACCAAAAACTTTCATTCGGAGAACTTTCATTGAGAACAAACTTGTCACCACTGAAGTTTCAGCATGACAGTTAATAACTAGGATGATTTATTACTGTTTTATATAGGACAGCACAAGTCAAAAGACTGAAGTACAGCCTAGTTGAATATACCTATCTCTTCAAAGTTTGTGTTCAATGGGAATGGAGTTGCCACAAAAGTTATATATGTACTGCTATGCCCAACAAATTTGTCTACCTATCATCTTGATTCTTCTACAGAAACTCTTTTTGATGATTCAGATTCTCGTTATTTTAGATTGTACACTTTAGTCTTACGTTATCAGCCAAACAGTGCATATTGGGGGAATAGAAATAGAGATTACTGACCATACTCAGATGTTGCATATATCATCACCTGTGTGCATATTACACATTTCATGTCTACAGTTTTAAGTATTTCGAAATAATTAACAAGTAAATGATATCATATAGGATTCATAAAGTAAAGATTTACTTCTATCAAGCAATTTCAATCAAATTTCCTTATTCGGAAAGTGACAGTCACCATCGTTTTACTGCTACTCTGACCTTGTCTAATACATGGCTAAGTAATACAATTACCCCTCACTTCGATTTCTTATTTTCTTATTTATTTAGAACGCCTACCTGGAAGGTCGGACTGTTTACATATGATGTATATTGGTGTTAGTTATCGGACATTTTATGGCAGTATCAGTTTTATTTTCATTCAACATTGAATCTGGTATAATCAAACCAAAACGTTTTTTCAAAAAAGTTAGAACCTTAAAAAGTTTCCTGTGTTTACGCTTCTGATCAAATTATGTCGGGTTGTATGCTGTGGCTCATTGGTTTAGGGAGATAAATTTTGACCAGTGGGCCATGGGTTCAAGCCGCGCTCAACCTACGGAGGTTTGAGCAGTCAGGTAGTATTATTTGCCCACACGGTAAGTGTGAATCATTGCTTACTGCACAAATGTGTACAGGGTTGACGAGTATATTTCAATTTTTTGAGTAGTGAGCAGCGGAAATTCTTCTAAAAGAGATGGGAACATTTTTCCTCTTCGTTATTTTTTTTGTCGTTCTAATATCGTCGCACAAGAAGCTGTTTATAACAATTTAAAAACTTATGGTCACATTCCCATACCCTATACGTTTGTGATAGTAATTTTTGTAGAATTTCTTCGTCTCAGAAGTAAAATCTAAGCCAACATTTATAAGTTATTTCTACTAGTTGAACGTAGTCTAACTTATGTATTTCGAATGCTGGTTATGACGGTAGGACTGCAGAACATGAAGTTCAGAAACTCATCAAACTCAGGTTGCTGTTATTTCAACTATATATTGATAAGTACAGTTGCATACAAATTGTTGGGAATTTGGGGTAAACCGCCGTAGTGCAATGGTTTTTTTATTTTAACTCTCACAACTAATTTTCTTGAGGCGCACGACTGTCACCTCCAACCAGGATGAAACAGAAACACCTGGTTATGTAGTTAACAATGACTATGAGTGAAATCTAGAACATCTATCTTTTCCTATTTAAGACTTCTCAGTGTGATACACCTGTTTCTATTTTGATACTTGCTCTGAGGTCCGAACCTATCACCCACCGCTTCAAACATGAGGCGGTTATCTAATATGTTACTGAGTCATGAAGGCCTCATCTTGTTCAATAAATATAATTTCGTTGTTGAAATGTTTAATAGCTTTCACTATTGATACAAAGGAATAGATTTATCATTTTCTGTTAGGATATGGTTTTCATGTGCCAATGTCTGGGAAGTGCCTATGAACACATTTAGATAATACATTTGGTAACGGGTAGAATTGGATTACGGGAAGCATTTTCCATCTGTTTGGTACCTTTCAGCTGAACTGATTCCATATATCAACATAGACTGATCAACTCAGTTTTGCATATTAACAACATGAATGATCAAACATTTCAATAATGAATGAAGAAAGCATGTCACCATTTAAATCATGTTGGTATGACCAGTAAAACGTACTAGTCTGTATCGCTGTCAACTTTTCACTAGTAAATTTTGTTTTTGTGATAAACATTTTTCGCTAAATACTTGAGTCAAAGAACATTGTAAAAAAAAAGACGATGGTTAAATGTTATTTATTTAACTGTAAAGCCTTAAAAATGTATGAAGCAAACGGAATCCAGGTGTTCCACTAATATAGCAGTTCAAGTAATACAATAAATACCGCTGTAATTTATTCAACAGTAATATAGAAACTATTAAACATTGGATCTATCTTTCAACGTACGCTGAAATAATTATTTAAGTGAATCAGTTATCAAACGTGAGTTTGTGTGATACAAATAAATTTAATTGACACATTCTTACATAAAATAAACTGCATAGCTATAATTGTCTATATAACAGCCATCAAAATTGTTTGATGAAATGCTAGGATTATACAGTATTCTGAATCTATGTTTATGTTATCGTATCCTAAAATCGTTTCATTTCTGGTAGTATCTACTTCTTTTAGTGATGATTATGTGCTTTTAAGTCTATTTGACTGTTTTTTTATTAAATAATTTTGTTTTCATACAATATGGGTGTAAGTTCTGATTGAAATTAAAACATGTTACCGACATAAAATTTCGGTAAGTAGTATTTTATTACCGTTTATATTCATACATTTGCCTTGTTTGTTATTTAGTAAATTTAGGAATTAGTTGGACATAAGGTAAATTCCCACTTTAGCGCTTATGAAGTTTCGATTTTGTTATCATACATTGCTACATAATATAGTACTGTAACATGTTTAGTTATGAAAATGTCTATATGATAGCAATTTATTTCGGTACCTGCCGACAACGAGTGAACATATTGGGTCACAGTTTAATCGTTGTAAATGTTTCCCATGGTCTGTATACCATCTGTAGATTATTTGTTTATACTTAGTACATAGGTTCCAGACTTAGTTTGATGAAAGATACTGAGACCTACTGTTTTTTTGCTTTGTAATACACATATATTTATCACAGTTAAGCTATATTTTCTCTTCTCTAGGGATTAAAACATAGAAAGAATTAGTAATTAAGTTGATAACGCTGTACACAATCATTTGAGGATACGTGTTATACAATCCAAACCATTTTTTGCCTTAGCATAAGCTATATCATTTGAAGTAGGTTTTTTCTGATCCGATGGTTAAAGTTTATCAGAGCGAAGCATAACACTAATCTGTGTAGTCTGTGACTGCCGGTTCAAACAGTCTATGGAAACCTGAGCTTTCTGTTTGATGTATGCATGACAACCGTAACTGGTGGTTGGAAACTAAGTTACATGCCTCAGATTGAATCACAATGGAGGAGATGCAACTACACCTTTTCTAAATCTAAGCTGTAATTTCATAACTTTTCTCAACTTTTGGTATTATTATTCTCATTCTTAAATATTTTTCAAGTCTCAAGTTCCCCTTAAAGCCCTGATATGAGTGTTGAATGGATTCAGAGTTATATTATGTCCTATGTTGCTTTACTTCACTTATATGTTGTATCACAATGACCTGGAAAATAAGTTTATTTGAATCTGTTCCACTGTCTTCAACTTTTAAAAGCCATCAGAGGTCAACTTTCATTTGTCATGCTTTTACTAATAAACTACTGCCTGGTAATCAAACCAATTTCCAAGTGCAAAATGATGACCGAAGTATGTCACTCATAAACTGAAGTCTAACCTTCAAGCAGAGTGACATAAAGCTGGGGAATAAAACGAGTTTATAGCTCAGGATAAAGATGAACATAAATTAGTTTTGTCTGAGCTTTGATCGCGAATACTCAATCGTAAGGCTTGGGGACAGAATGAGACCTAACCTCAATACAATGAATTTTCTTCAGTACTAGATTTTCATATTCATCGGTTATGGAATTCTATACATATCTTTCGTGCTTCACAGTACTTATCAGGGGAGTGAGTTAGGAGCTCTAAAGCTGATAGTAGTTCTTGATAGCTTGCAGTCCACTTCTTGAATCCCAAGTAGGGATGCCAAGTAGTAAGTGGACTGACTAAATCCTTCCACCAAACATCATTACAGTAAACTAATTTCTCTTTATGATCAATTTTGCATTATATTCAGTAATACTCTGCATTGGTCAACAGTATACAGCCTACTCTGCATCTACTTAGCGCAGATCAAGAGCATATCATAAAAATAATTTTGTATCACTAACAACTCTACTCATGAGTAGCCAATTATATAATATATGGGAAATTATCATCATTCGAAGAATAATCATTTCCCATTGCACAATAGTATACGCCTTTTCGTTAATAAGTAGTTTGTACACAAAGTTATTAGAATGGTGATTTAATATGTTGATAAATTCAATGGATTTCAATGAGGTATAGTGAAATACTTTTTTTAATTTAAAAAAAATATTCTTTATACGCTGAAATTATTGCTTAGCAATTATTATTATTTGTCCCTTGGGTTCCTAGTGGGACATAGGGCTTTAGCAGTACGTCGCCATTTCACTCCCCTCTCCGCAGTCTTGTTAAGCTGGCTCCATGACTGCCAAGAAGCCTTCATTTCTTCCTCATACGATCTACTCCATGTCACCCTCAGCTAGGACGCCCAACTCGTCATTTCCCCTTTGGGTTCGACTCAAGGACGTGGCCTGACGCGTGATACCCCAAATGGTCTTCTCACTGTATGTCCAGTCCAATCCATCTCCATTTTCTTCTGTATTTTGTTGGGCGATGAGTTCTTGGTTGGTTCGTTGCCAACCACCCGGAGTTCCTTGTTGTTTATCCTTTCTGGCCATCTGATTTTCAGTATCGAGTGAGCGTATGCGGTAGCTGTTGATGAATGTCTATAGTTTGTTGGAAATGATTTTCTTAGCGCGCCAAGTCTCTGAACCATAGCATGGAAGCACTGACTTGACTGACATTAGTGTTGAAAATCCGGATCTTGTTCTATGTGCTGAGCTGATTTCAGATTAATGGAGGCCTGCTTGACGTTTCCGATCCTGGTTTTGACATCCTAATCTATACCGCCACCTGCAGTTGAAACGACGCTGCGTTGTCAGCTTCAAACATCGTGAGGACATTCCATGTCCCTATATTTACTTTTGCTTTCATCGAGAGAAGACACATCGACCAGTTGGCTTCCCAAAGGCCTTCACCAACCGGGGTCACTTCGTCTCCTCGATTTCAGCGAAGAATAAGTTTATTTTTTGTATTCCCTCCTTGTTTTGAAGTTTGTTTAGCGATTGGATTGATTTTTCGGGGTGGGGTTGCTAGCCCTACGCCTAACCTCCCCGCTTTTTCCAGGCTTAGGACCGGCTAGTGAACTAGTTAACTGGAAGAGGCTATTGTTCAGGAAGGATAGGATAAAATACATCAGCTGTCATTAATTATCGGTTACATTGGATTCAGTATCTTATACTGGTAGTAGATAGGCAAGTGAAGTCTGCATTTTGTTTATATTGCATCGTACTATATTAAGTGCTCGATTTCAGGTAGATTACGTTCTTCCCTGAACACTACACTTGTGTGGGTTTCTGATAATTTATAGGTGATATTGGAATTCAATATAATTTCAAAAGACTGTGTTGTGTACAGAAAACGAGAATGTAAATCAGATTTCTTTATTTTTTCCCTACATAGATATTTTGTGCAATTTTTATCCTTAAATTAAACAGTAATGTCTAGCAGTTGTTATTTATTTTAGGTTGTACTTGACCTTGTTAATTCATGTAGCTGATGTAATTTTAACATGTCTGGTGAAATAACCTTGAGTTAGCAATAGGTATACGAAACAGCAAAACAACCGTTGTAGGAGGACAAAAAAGCATCAACCGTATATCTTAGATTACTCGACAATAAAAGTAATCATATATTCATTTTGTGTAAAGAATGAATTCTTGTCCATTTACCGTCAACCTACTTTTCATCAGTGTCAAATAAGATACTGATGCTGGATAGTGGCTAGGTGTGGAATCCAGGACGTGGGCTTCTTATTTGGGACTCGTTAGCTAGATGTGAATATTGTTCCCTCTGAGATTTGGACCTCGTACACATCGCTTCAAATAAGTTCAATTCAAGTTTGATATGATGGTTGAAGTTCTTTGTGGTATTTTAGTCCTACACTCCTTTTTTAAGCTATCAAAACTTGTTAACAGCTCATCTGCTTTTGTTTTTAATTTTTAGTTCCTCCTTTAGTGATGCTTATTTTCTGGAAACTTAGTTATAATCGATCGCAACTTTTTAAACAGGTTATATACTGTGATTACATCTAGGGTTTTCAATAATGCCTTAGCGATTGATATGATAAAACTTGTTGACACGGAGAATGTTAATCACTGTATGTGAGCAGTATGTCTGTATCTAACCAACTGTATAGACCACATCTGATATTCTCTTTTTAGATTCTCTCATCCGAATTGTCTGTGATACGGTGTGATGTATGTAGATGAAATCAAAACCTGAGGTGAAACAAGATTCTTATCACCAAACTTTGGATGATAATCTTGATGCTCTGCCATCTAAAGTATGAGATGCATCTGATAAAAACGTTTTGAATTCACCTCAGTCGCTAAGGGTTTATCTGGTTTTTCTTGTAATCAGGTGATACTTGACTGTCAGGCCATATTTATTGCAGTAACTAAGTTTGAAATTTGAAGGTATCCTGGCCAACAATGGACTGGATGGTTTGAAAAAACTTGGGCACCGACTTAGTATGATTCATTGTATAGGATGTATTTTTACTTGTGTAATCCCGGCGTAGTATATTAGAACAAATAACAAAATAAACAAATATTTTGTATTATTCCTCAACGTTTCGATCTTGCTAGGAAGATCCTTTTCAAGAGTATGAATCTGACACTAAGTTTTCAGGTTAATATTCAAGTTTTGGTACACAAAGTGGTGACCTTTATAATCATCAAATTACATATGGAGTAAAGATCAATGTAATACAGGTGAGTGAATAAGCAACTTGTTCAGAGAGGTTTTTCCATTGTGCGAGTAAGGTGGAACAAAAATAGGGTGGGGAAATTTTTTTACTTCGTCTATGAAAAGTACAATGGGGTGAGAAAGAATAGATTACTAGTTTGGAAGGATGAAAATTTGAAGATGAGACAATATATCTTGAATAAATAATAATAATGATAACCATAAATGTACTTTTGATAACACTTGAAGTATGAGTGATAACAAAATGGATTATGTTATGGTTCATCGAATGTACATGACTCAGAGAGTAGTGTAAAATTGATGAAAATAGTGGATCAATAATAGGACTAGACAATCTCTTCAGATAGTTTTTATAGCTGCCTAGGCGAGTCATTAATGTTTGCCATATTAGTGGGATGTCTAACCCATCTTTTCTGTTGACCGAAGAAGGATATGAGATGTGCAAAGCTTCTGCAATGGTCCGCTCTTTGTGAGAGAGAAAACCCTTTTGCAGAACTTTTGTCTGTTCGAATGGTATTTTATGACCTGAATATAGGGCATGAGCTGCGATAGCAGAGCTTTTTTCAAGTTTTTCTAGATCATAGGAATTTTTTGGTGGTTTTTTGGAACTTCTACCATGTTCGGCTAGACGTGTTAGTACTTGACGTGATGTCTCTCCAATATATGTGGCATCGCATTCACTGCAGTCTACCTTATTATTATTATTATTAGCCCCTTGGGTTCCTAGTGGAACATAGGGCTTCAGTAGCGCGTCTCCAGTGACCTCTGTTCTCTGAGATCTTTTGAACCTGGTTCCACGACAGCCCAGAAGCTCGCGTTTCCTCCTCGCACGACCTCTTCCGTGTCACCCTCGGACGTCCAACTCATCGCTTCCCATAGGGATTCCACTCGAGGACTTGGCCTGACGCGTGATGTCCCCAGTCGGCCTTCTCAGTGCATGCCTAGCCCAATCCATCTCCACTTCCTCCTGCATATTTGTTGGGTGATAGGTTCTTGGTTGGTTCGTTCCCAGAGCACCTTGTTGCTTATTCTTTCTGGCCATCTGATCTTCAGTAGCGAGCCAGTGTAGGCAGTTGTTGATGAATGTCTGTAGTTTATTGGAAATGCCTTTCGTGACGCGCCAAGTCTCTGAGCCATACAGAAGCACTGACTTGACGTTGGTGTTGAAAATCCGGATCCTGTTCGCAGTTTACCTTATAAACACAATTTTGTTGTTCCAAATGAGAAATCGGATCTTTTAATTTACACAGGTATGAGTGTAATGTATTCGTCACCTTAAAGAATACTCTGATGTTGTAACGGTTAAGGATACGTCTTATTTCCTCTGAAGTGGATGTTCGATAAGGAAGTACTATAGTACTTATCCAATCTTTATGGCTTGACTTTTTCATATTTTTTATTCGATAAACTTTTTTCGATCCTTTTTAATTGTTTGTCTGGATAGCTATTTTGTCTTAAGACTTCCCGAACAAGTCGCCTATCTGCTTGCTGAGATTCCACTTTATTTGGTATCCTTTGCGATCTCGTCAACAGATTTTTGGCAACGTTTAATTTAGTTTCCAATGGATGAGCCGAATCGAAGTCAAGGTACTTGTTAGAATGTGTATCTTTTCGATAGACATCAATGTCAAGTGTCCCATCACTATTTCGTATCGCCTTGCAGTCTAGGAAAGCTAACGTTCTGAATTCTTGATCTTTGCTCCTTATCGCCATGTAATTGGATGATTGTAAAGGTCACCACTTTGTGTACCAAAACTTGAATATTAACCTGAAAACTTAGTGTCAGATTCATACTCTTGAAAAGGATCTTCCTAGCAAGATCGAAACGTTGAGGAATAATACAAAATATTTGTTTATTTTGTTATTTGTTCTAATATACTACGCCGGGATTACACAAGTAAAAATACATCCTATACAAGAAGTTTTAATTTGGTAGTAATTTTAAGGAATGTAGTAAGATGGTCATATCTTCAATTGTGGTGTTGAAATAAGTGTTTCTCTGCATTTTTAAAAGTTGTATTCATTATTTTTGTTTCGGGATAACTTTAAGGGCCACCCTAGGGACCACTGACATGCTAGAATAATAGACAATATTTGTAGCTCAGGTGAGTGGTCTTAGTTGTATTGTGTTCTCTGAGCTGGATTGTTTAATCGTGAGACTGGCCAAATCCTCAACTACAATAGCAACAATTCAACAACACACCAAATCATTTGCGTGCAGACTTTATTCAAAAGAGCGAGAACACACTGCAGCACAACAACTTCACGGAGAAACGAAGAACATTTCTTAATGTTCACCTTAAAGAAGAACGGCTACCCACGAAACTTTATCAGAAGATGCCTATCCCGTACATCATCAAGTACAAAGTCATCGACAGAAATCAACAAACGCATCGTCCTACCACACACAAAGAATGTATCAGAAATCACGACAAGAGTGCTGAGACTACTTGGAATTGGTGTGGCTCATAAACCTACAAATTCCCTTCAAACACTAGTCTGTAGATCAAAGGATGCAACAAGCAAAGAAGACAAACCGAATATCATTTACAAAATCAACTGCAATAACTGTAGTCAGCACTACATAGGACAAAGTGGCCGCCCTCTTCGCCTTTGTCTGCCTGAGCACCAATCGGCTACTAAATGCCACGACATTTCCTCACTCATTTCAATGCACGTGGATAACTACCATGGATATGAATTCAATTTCGACAGTGTAGGAATTTTAGATGTAGAGAGGAAACACAAAGAATATCAGAGAATTCCTAGAAGCTTGACATTCAGGTCAGTCAGCAATCGACAGATGTATAGACATAGACCCAATCTATCAACCAATAAGAAAAGTGATAAACGACCGAAAAATCAGAGGTCAAGCAGAGAAACAGCCAACAGAAAAGTCTGTACAATCAATGACACAGTAATCGAAGTAGACAAGCAATCACAGACCACATCGTCACAGCAGGCCACTAAATCACTCACGGAGAGATATTGACAGCTCACTTCATACTGAAGCTAGTGCTGATGATGTCGTCCAGAAAGACGATGAAAGTCTCACGATTAAACAATCCAGCTCAGAGAACACAATGCAACCGAAACCACTGACATGTTTCGGCATTCCGTCTGAGAAGCTGTTGTTTCATAAAATGGAGGATTGTAGTTGGTTATCTCAGCATTTTCAAGGTCTAATCATCACTACTTCCGTTGATGTATTAATGAGGCAATCCCTCATTTAACAACGCATAATGGTAACCAAATGAGTTTTTTCATTTTTCCGTTGTTAATGTGCTTTGGCAACATTTATCATATGGCATGCATTCACTAATTCATATTTGTTAGTCGTTAATTATTTTTGTTCTTGTCAAATTTGAGTATTTCTTGCTTGCTTGTTACGTTTAACGGGAAGATCTATTGCCAGTATCTGTTTATTAATTGCTTGTCAACTATTTTATTCAAAATGACACAATTCGTCTTAAATCTATGTTAATTTTTACTCAGTTTTCACACATTTCCCAACTTTTCACATATCTATTTGATGATGTTGGAAAAACCTTCATACTAAGCCTTATTTCGTCCTAGCGTCAGGCCTCTTAGCAGTGCACACCGCCAATCTCACCAGGGATTGGACCCACAACCTTCAGGTCCCACAGTCAGTACGTTACCATTGATCCATTTGATCGGAATCTAACTGTCCATATTTCCTATTTCTGTAAGTTCACGATATAGTGTAACCTGCATCCAATGCTGTCACTGGGTACCTGTTCTCATATTCGACTTGGTTGGCCCCACTGACCACGACTTCTCACTGGAATTTTGGGAATCACCTATCGAAGGTAGTCACCAATGAGCACTAAATTAATTCAGTTAGGAGGATTGTGGGAATTTTACTGATTTCAGGTTAGTATTGCTCATGGACTGACATCAGTTGAAGAAACGATTGAAACCTTGGAGCAATGGACAGCAGTTCCGTCCTCCTCGGCAGTGCGCACCTATGAGCCCTCCAATGATCGAACCCAGTGCCTTCAGGTTCAGTGGCCAGCATGTTGCCACTGAGCATTATGTTGTGAATTAACAGAAGTAAGAAACACGGACCATTCTATTCTGACCCAGTAGCCTAATGGTAATGTGCTAAACCTTGTTTGTTAACTTTTCTTAATGTGTATGTCTGTTCACTCTGTATCACATAAAGATATATATATATATATATATATATATATATATATATATATATATATATATATATATATGTATATATATATACATGTATATATATATATATATATATATATATAACTGCTTCTGTGGACCTAGTTACATTCGGTGTACAATGAGGCAGGCCCATCATCGAATTTCAGATCGCCATCCATCATCGTTCCATAAGGGACAGATTAGAACAATAACGAGCTCCATAACTGCACACTCAGTTAACACTGGACATCTAGTGGATACTAGAAAAGTATTTAAAACTATTCATTGTTTGTCAGGTAATTTACCACATGGACTACACATTCGCTTACTTCACAGAACAGAGGCAGTTGCAATCCACCTGTTCAAACTTAACCTTTGTACTCAGAAGAAATTTGTTCAACCACTCTCACTACCCTTGCCATCAATATGATGTGACTTTTAGTATTTCTTCATACATCTCTCCCACCTCTCTCCTTCTACCAATATTCATTTGCTTTCTCCTCCTTATGTAACTATTCATTGTTTATGATTGAACACTCGAGAGGAAACACTCCTTCTAATTTTCCAGTTAGTATGCAATTTGTCTAAGAATAACCTGTTTCACATTATTGTAATTAGCATTTTTAGTTGATTATTATTTGCCTCCTGATTTCTCAAACATATCATCTTCATGACTTACTCCAAATCTTTCGTTATTGTTTATCAACCTCTTACCACTTGATTGATATTTTGATTGAGTTGTGAACCGATATGTTATTGTAGAGCCAGGGATGAAGATGTAGTTGACAAGGAATATATTTCTTCGCTCAATTAGTCTTTTTTCTAAACTCCGTAAGTCCTGCTTTCGAAGCATCTGTAACCTGTTTTAAACAACACACCTAAGAAAAACAAAACTGCGACTGTACTTGGAAGTGTTAGGGAAACTAATCCTACAATATGTTTGTTTGCTTACGTGTATGCGTATGTCTGGTTAGCAAGCTTCATTTGTATGACACTGCTTTTTTGATGAAACAGCAAAAATATTTCCAAAACCTTTTTACTTATAATGATGAAGTATAACTATTTCCTAAAGATATCAATGGGAATATAAACTGAACACAATTTCGATTGATTTCTAAATATAATAGCCTGTATTTTATATAGTAAGCTACATATCTGACGTCGTGTGGTAAATGTACTAACTTATAGATTTGTGTAAGGGGACTTTTTTGCACATGTAATTCATTTGATGCTGAAAGTAAGTTGACTAGATATACTAAAATTGATTGGTGCATACTTTAGTGATATGTGACCTTCAGTGACCTCTATTATTTTTTCATACTTTTAAATATTAAGCATATGTGCATAAGTTATGCTGTTGCAGAGTATATATGTATATATTCGTTTTAGTTTTATATGGATTTTATCTTTTTCAAGATAGTATTTACCACTGACTGGCATCAACTGGAGAACTACTGGTTACCTACGAAACATTGATTCCAACCCAGTAATTCAATGACAACGAGCTCACCGCAAGACCTGAATGTATTGGGTTCGAACCCTGGCGGAACCATGGGTAGCCCTGCTGAGAGGTCTGATATTAGCAACAAGCAGCTGTCCACTGTTCCCTAGCTTTCAATGGTTCTGAAGCTGACTTCAGTCCATGATAAATACTATTTTGATATATATATCCTTTGAAATCTGAAAATGAATTATGGTTACAGACATGTAATTATTTGAATATTTCAAGTTGTTATTCATCGTAGACTGACATCAGTTGGAGGAACAAAGGAAACTTGGGAGCACTGGACAGCTGTTTGAATATTATTTGTACTTAGAATAGGAAGGTTGTGGAAGAAGTTTAAATACTAACCTTCAAAATATGATGTGATGCGATAAGCTAACGAAAATAACACAAAAAATCAAGTAAAACTGTTACTAAAAGGGTGATCATCATAACTTAATGGTTTAATGCATAATAATATGTCACTTAAAGTGATGATTACCAAGCTTGAGCATTAGGTGATCAGCTAAACCGCTGATATGAGAGAGTTCAGGATACTACCTGCCTCCCTAAACCTCAGCATCTGAATTAAGTCTTAGATTTATACTCCAGTGGGTTAAAGTCTAACATCTGGAAGAATGAGACAGTCCTATATCTTAATTAAGGGATATATTTAGGTAGCCAATCTGAATAAAGTTCCAGTTATCTTAGCAACCATCACAAATTTACTAGCTTAGGAGATTTAACATAGTTGTTCAGAAGAATATAATAGTAAGTTTTCTACGATTTTCGAAGTTCATCATTCATGTTTAAAATAGATAGAACAAGTTCTTAGGATTCTGTCTTCCACGGGATGATGCATGGATTTATAATTTTTCCAACATTCATTTGTAAAGAAAGAATCAATTTTATCTGCAGACTATAGGTTATGAATGGTAGTAATTAATAAACATTCTTTTAAGAGAAACGCAGCACTAGAGGTTTCATTTTTATTGTTGTTTGTAGCAAAATAGACGACATGATTGAAAACCGATTGCTATTTGTCATTGTTACTTGTATACTAGTGTTGTAGACTCGAGATTTCTCACTATCTGCGGACTTGATGAAGTGAATACACACTGAAATCCTTGTAAACTGTACATATATATATATATATATATATATACTGCGAATGGGGTCCATTTATATGAAAGACTAATCTTTACACTCAAAGATAAAAGTATATGAAGTTGATAAGAAGCGTAATGCGCTATAGGATGTCAACCAATGACTTCTTGTTTACTATCTTAAAAATCTACTAACTGAACTACTAAGTTGGTCTCAGCATTGCTTCGACTTATTCGCAACATAACATAACTAGATATTGAGTGTCATGTAAAATCAATAGTCACGTAGGTAATGAAGCTGAATGCATGGCAAATACGTTTGATATGTCTAATATATTCAATTATTTTTGAGGTTATGTGCAGAGTGAATGTTCATTCGCTAATGTCTACACCTTGTTGCCCATTCATTGGTTGATACATTCATCTTCTCAACCGTAAACATGTTTAGTAAGTAAGTACATTTGAAGTAACATAAGTTTACGTATCTAATTTCATGATCTTAAAAATACGCTTTATGGTTGGATTTAACAACTCCGAAAGTGGATTACGTATTCTATAACATATTTTTTTAGTTTCTCACTATACCTATTTAATTTATCACTTCTACGCTGAACAATGTAAGCTTCCTTACATAATAATAATGATAATAGTAATGTCAACTGGGTGACATACTTTATGTATGCATTTGTGTATTTATTCATATTTGTTTGATGAAAAAGAAAGGGAAGTGTATTTTTTGTTATTTTCTATGCACCTGTTCTGTCGTAATACAGTGAAGACACGGGAAGCCATTTCTTTTCGTAATAATTTTCCGATTCCCTGGATTTAGATTGATAAAAAGGGACTGGATTATCATGCTGTATAGTTCATGACTTTGAAAGGAATAATTTATAAAGGGAATTTCACTATTTTATGAATTATTTCTTAAGATACGGATATTCTTCCCTGAACAAATAAAGATCTCGGTTTAATAAAGACATACAGAACTGCTTACCCTATAAAGGGGGGAAACAATAAGTTTTATTAAAACAACTATAAAACTTGGAAACTGTAGTACAGAGTAGTTGAATATTACTTAAGTATATTCGGTATAACACACAGTGATCCAGTATTAGTAACTAGATCACGTTTTAAAGATGTTTTTGATATGATTATGAGCATACTTTGTGTTGGAAGCGTCATTCAGTGAACAGAACAACTATATCATTCTGTGCTACATAGAATAGGCAAATCTTATATGGAGACATAATCTACCACAGATTAGATTAGACTTGAAGGGATTTTTCTGCGGAGTGTAGAACTCTATACAAGGATATGTGTCTTTTGATGGTGCTGTGTTCTCTGTGCTCGATAACTTATTCGTCATATGAGACAATATCATCGCCACAAATTTCAGTTAGTGGAGACATAAAGTACTCCTGTCGCGTTGCTATCCACAACGAAAATATGGTGTTACCAATAACATGGAGAAAGATAATCTAGTCACCTGACTAAAGCGTTTCGTTTATTTGAAGTCAATAAGCGTTGAAATCACCTGTACACCTACTAAGTGAACTCTCTAGGTAAACAGAAGTCAGCGTCTTAAAGCTTAAAATGATATTTGGAGCAGTTTAGATGAGTTACTAGTTGTAAACCTCTTTTCAATTATTCTTTACCTATTTACTTCTCTTCTTATCATTCACAATTTGAAAAGTTTCTTCCTTTTGTTTCGTTTAGCAGTTTTAGTGACTCTATTGCTTTAATACTTAAAGATTAGAGCCAATGAACCTTTGAAATAGATTCTATAATATTCCGTTTAGTTGTGATATATTTTGACGATAGAACAAAAAACTGACTGTTCTAAGTTTTCAATTATCCATTATAAGACCTACATGATATCAGTATAATATGAGACTTGTGTGGAATTTAAACATTCGTGAGAATCAAAATAGTTCACTTATCTGGAAGAAAGATTACTGACAGGCATTTCGTATTCAAAACTAATCACATTTCAGAAGGAAAGTTATGAATAAGGTATTGATCCTTCAGTTTCTTGTTTCTATCACTTTCTTTTTTCAGTGAACATAATTTTCCGAGCTTGAATATGTCAGCATAAAAACATGCCTTCAATACTCAATTTCACTTTCTACCTGTTTCTCAGAAATCATTAATTCAAACTTTATGCCTACCAATGGTAGTATTCACTTCATTGCGATCGAAATCTTACATTCGGAGATAATAGAAAAAAAAAACTGTACCTGATAAAGTACAGCTATTCATTGTATGCAATATAAAGCATCTTAATATTACTCTGTCAGTTAGTCATTTATCTGGGATTTCACAAATGACAAATTTCATTTAGGGAGTTTGTTGGGAATTCTTCGCTGTCAAAAGGATTTTCATCATACATCCACATCAACAGAAAAATAGTCGCTAACCGAAAAGTACTGAGCTGTGACTGCTTAGCAGTGCTTAGACATAACTTTTGTATGAGTTGAAACCCAGGACTATCAGCAGGTGTAGATGGAATCCAGCGACCAAGGTTTTGCAAGTTACATCAATTAGAAGAAAAGTACAATCAATATCTAATATTACTGTTGAGTATCTGTGATGACAAGCAATTTGTTTGACTTGATCGATCACATTTCCTTATTATAGCTTTAGGCAAATTCATTTTAAAGTAAGTTACTAACCCGTTGTTATTTTGATGGGTTTGAATTTTAAGGACATTCACTACGGATCTATATCATTTAGAGAGCCGTTGCTAATCAGTAATCAAGTGCAAGTTGAGAACGAAGTTGAAGCTCATACAATAAAGATTGTGAGTGGTATCATCTATTCACATAGACAGTGATGTCATCTAGTGACCAAACTGCGGTATCACTAGTGCGTATGAAAACGTGGACCAGTAGATATCAAACAATATAGTAAACCATAGGTTCTGTTACATATTTGGCAATGGAATCAATCTGAATGCGTTTTCAATTTAGAAAATTGAATTCATCTAAGCATAACTTAAGTAAACCTTAATTTTAACCGAAAAACAGTGAGATGTTATTTTATTTTGTTAGAGGGGTTATACTCTGAAACAGAAAAATTACTTTAAACAAACGCTTAGAAATCGGTTATTTACTTATATTGACATAGGTAGTTTAAGTAGGTAAACTGCAACATTAAATGTTGCCAAAATATCCTAACTGTTGGTGTGATTATGGGCAGAAATCTGCTTGAAATATTACCAAAATAAAAACCTATCAATGTGTGTAAACTTTGCCTTAAAAATCTACTTATAATGCAACACTAATGATTAAAGTTCGAATTAACCAAATTATATATATATATATATATATATATATATATATATATATATATATATGCTATTTTTGTACCCTATTCTATTAGGTCGCAGTTGGATTTCTCACTTTCGACCTGGGGTAATAGTAGATTAACTTGGCAAAGTGTTTATAATAATCATACAGCTGATATTTAGTGACCTTCAGCTGTCAAATTTTGTAAAGAAACACTAGTTGTTTTTATGACTGCATTCCTTACCCGAGGGCATTTATGTGCATAGATGTGGATTAGAACGTTTCGAAGAGAAAGGGGAAACACGAAAATATCTATTCACTGATTATAGCTATTGAATAGTTTTTTTCTAGCTTATGATCAAAATAATTTCAGCTTACAAAGGAAATATGCAGAACTGATCTTGTATAAGCTTCTGTCAGCTATTATTAGTCATTTCTATTGCCTACTGATAAGTGTGCATTATGTATGCCAATATAGATTGACCTTTGCTACAATGTAGATGTATTTTTTTTACTTAAGATATACAAACACGTACTCTATCAGCGCTACATCTGAATTTGTTAATAGACATGGGTAAAGTGGATACATCGATTTGTTACTGTAGGGTAACCATCACAGTTTTGCAATTCAAAGTAATGGTCGAATTCTGTTGATCACGTTTTCCAAGCGGTTACCTTATTCAAAGATACATCATCTTGGTACACTTTGGTTGATTTCAGATGGTTCGTGGTTGTTGGTAAAGTAAATTTCAACCATTTATATCGCTAGTAATTCAACTGACAGTTTATAGAGATTCATTGATTTGACAGTAGTTTTCATCCTGAAAAATCAATGAAAACCTAGGAATACTGGATAACTGTTTCGTCTTACTTTGGGTTTTCTCAGCGGTGTGGCCTTACAGTCTCTTGAGAGTTGGGTCCCATGGTAGTCAAATCAAGTAAGTTGAGGTTCAGGCGAATGTTCACCCAAAACAATCGATAATGGTCATGTTATATCGTGAACTGAAAAATATGGTGGATCACTAAGTCCTACCCTAGAGACTCAACGGTAACGTGCTCACCACCGGACCTGACGATCTTGGGCTCGACTCCTGGTGAGGTCATCGATACGCACTTCTGAATAGTCCTGTACTGAAGCAGCAGAGCTGTTCGGAGCTATCAGGTTTTCAATAGTCTTACAACTGATATCAGTTCATAATGTAAACCACCATCATTTCATTAATTGTTACTTGATAAGTGTAATAAATTTATAAAGGACTCATAGCTTATTTATAACCGAATAGGAATTCTTTTGATCATAATACTCATTAAGATATATTTGAGTGAAGTAAGAAGGATTAGTTACTCGATACTTTAGACGTATCTTGCTGATAATTACCAGGGAGTATGGATTAAAAGTGTTTGGCTTCCTGTTAATCACCTCCAACCACTTCCTAGGTATATTAAATTTGTCACTTGCGTCACTTTGTAATTATTAAGGACAATCTATATTAGTTACATAATAAGTAAATTTTTATCACCACTACATATGTATTCATATATCTTACTATGCATTTATTGATTTACCATACGTTTTATCAGTGAAACAGTTATTTTCTTACTAGTTAACATTTTGAAACATTGTTGCTGAAAATGCTAATAATAATATTTTAACTTAGTGGAACAGATTTATTATAATTTCTTAAAAATGTTTGCCGTTGCATATTTGGAGTCAGTTGGCAGAAGACATTACACTTAGGCTTTACGACTATCCATAAGATCAGAATATGATGCAAATTTGTTAGGACAAGTTAGGTAATTTCAAAATCGGCATAAATTTCCAAGGTTATTTGACTAGGTTGAGACTAGAATTGATGCAGACCATCATTGGTTAAGCGTCCTGGTGATAGAATAAACGTTTTTTGAAAAGCAGTTGCCCTTGTAATTCCACTGCTGTTCACGTCAAGAAGCATTCATCCGTTTAAGCTATTGTTAGACTAAAGGCCGATGTCGTCTAGGTCTAGGTAGTTTGTGATTGAATTCATCATGTGGACTGCCATCATTCGATTGATTCGCATTCACATGTCTGCTGACTAGTGACTGAATCCAGTTAAGTGAAGAGGTTCCAAATTTCTGTTCACTACCACTATTAGTATTATCATTACTGCAATGACAATTATCTGGCGAGTTAGATCTTATCTGAACCATTAAAATTTGATAAAGTGGTTGATGTAAGAATGGGACATGTCTGTAAGAATCCTGGGTTATGAGCTGCAAACCACCATAAAAACAGATACCGCAGACATATTAATATATCTAGGCAAAATACTTTCTAAGATGAATCAGAATTATCGTTTGGAACAGAACCAGCCTGTATTTTGCGCATATTTCTGAGATACTGGAAGTTTTGCCATTGAGCAGAACCGGACAGTTAACGCTAACCATTAGCAAGGCTTATCTGACGATGTGAGAACAGATTCAAACCAACATCATTTATTATCGGAGTCATGGATTTTTACCACTTAGTTATCATTACAGCACTCTTTAGCAGTTGATAGTGTACACAAAGTCATCGCCAAAAGTTAAGTTTTGTAAATTTTGATATCACAAGTGTTGAGTGAAGACTGTCCGTCAAGTTTGTATTGTGACCACTGAAGTTAGTGACACGAAATTATGCTGCACCGTACTTGTTGTCTGTTGTTCAAAGTCAGTCAGTAGTTTTCTAACTTTAGCACTTAACAGTGCCAGTTGGAATTCCTGATGGGAAATTTTTTTCTTGAATGGTGTGGAAATTTCTTGTCACTCAGTTGTAGCGAACGCAGAGCTTAGAATTAGGGCTGTTTGACGTTCTACTGTTGATAACCTGATTTTGCAATTGCTTTTAGTCTGGAAATTAAATGCCTACATGAAGGTATATTTTGACTTATATTGGTGATGTAACCTGCAGCATACTGTCGACATCATCGTCGGTAGTTTTAACGAAAATCTGGTTGTCGATATCTCGAGGTGTTTTGCTATGCAGTTCTACCTAGTTTAATTGGTTAGAGATATTTCTAATTGGTTGGTGTTGTAAATTTGAAAAGATGTTTGCTAGTTGTCTTTCATTTATCCTAAACTATTATGCAACTGTATATCACTTTAACAGTTGAACAGATAATTGTGATCTGAGTACTTACAGAGTGAGATTGCTTGCATTTGATCTGATGAGTCTCTTTTCTCTTTAGTCATCAGTTTATCTCCTTGACTAATCTGATCATAGGTGAATATCTTAGGTAAATGTGGTCAACCGAATCTCCATCTCGGCTACCAAACAGCCTATTTTAGCTTAATAAAGTTAAGCTATTGTTGCATGCATACATTTGTTAACCTAATGCATCAAGTAGTACTCGATTATATGTATTTCTCTGCTTCCATTATTCTGTTGTAAACTGATTTTAAAAATTTCATGTACCCGAATACAATTCAATATAAAACAGTGTGTTTAATGAAAAGGCGGCCACCTACAGTACTACCACATGTATGTCCTTTAATTCGGATAAATTTGATGTACGCTTTGTTTTCAAATAATATTTTATTGTTGAATAGGCAATTCTTGTGATTTTACAAACTATGTGAAAAGTTGAAATCTTGAAATCAAATGTTAACTGTAAGTTTACTAAGCAACAGAATTAAACACTGTAGGTCTTAGTGAGATTGTATATTGATCGAAGTTGGCATAATTCCTAACAACACAGTTACGGGAAGTGAATAAGAGTATGAACATATGAATAGGAATGGTGATATTAACAATGGTAAACACCTGGTGAAGAATGATGCTTAACAGTGGAATCCAGGACGCACGCTGCTTCCTGTCTGGGACTCGTCAGCCGGATGTACCTGCTTCCCAGCGGGTGACGTTATCTCCGTCCAGACTCGAACTCGAGACAAGTCGCTGCCAGCTGACCAGTCCCAAATAAGACGAAACGAGCGCCTTGGATTCCAATGCTAGCCACTATCCATCACCAATATATACAATTAGAATACAGGTAATGTCAAGACATCCGCACAGGTGTCCATTTGCCAATACAGACCGATCAACGACGGGATAATACAAGCAATAACACTAATCGGAAACAACGATTGGAAAAAGAGGCAAATAAAAGAAGATATCAAATAAGTATGTGAATGAAGGAATGTAGGATTTGGACAGTAACAGGTTTGAATGCTACTATACCACTGCAACTGGTTTTGAAGCATAACACTTCATTTTCCAAGCCGTTAGGTTTAGGGTTTTCGATGATCATTACCATGGCTTACAACGACAGTTAATGGCTTCATGAGCTGTTAACATGTCTTTATGTGGCCATATTCAGGCCAATATTACAGTAACTTACATTGAACATTGAAGTACGCTACGGTTACATGAGCCCGGCATGTGGTCTAATCACCTTAGTCAGTGAAAGCTTAAAAATTCATCAATAAATTTAGAACTGTTTATTCATGTTTCTGGATTCTTGATGGTCATATATATTCACGTTCCTTCAGCTTCTCAACATTCTTCCGCTTGTATTTCAATTATCATTTACAGTCTGACTATAAAACATTAATATAGGTGTAAAACTTGAGCACTCTGGTAGAATTCAGTTTCATATTAGATTTGTTTATTTGATTTATAACACAGTGATATAGAATTGTTTACTTGATGATGTTTCGATCATAAACTATCAATACTCATAATCATATCTGTGTAATCACACTACTTTCGACATCTGATTTTTATAGTTATGTCACCTCACATGAGTTGTTTTTATTGGTAGTAAGAATTTCCACATCCCTGGTATAGGTGTCGCGTCATTTCTATTACGTGTGTTGGGTGTTGATTCGATTAACAAAGATTCATTAACCAATCTCTCTCTCCACCTAATTATATTGGACTTAAGTACAGTGGCTTTATCCCACACTATTGTGTGTTTGTGTGTTAATGCGTCCATTGCAATAGCCGAGTGTTCTTCTAGATTATTGATCATACTGGGGTCTGCCATTCTATATTTAGCTAAATTCCTATGTTTAGCTATTCTGACTGATCCCGAGCGGCTAGTTTGACCTATTTATTTGACTTCACAGTCATTATTTAGAATTTGATAGATTAGATTATTTTGCTTAATTGGTTCTGTCGGATCGGGAAGACGACAAAGCTTATCTCTGAGTGAGTTTATCGGTTTAAATGCCACCCTAATTCCAGCTTTGTTGAGGATCCTACGTAAAGTTTCCACTGTATCTTCCTTATAGGGTAGCATAATGGAGGGTATGAACTCCTTTCTAATTGCGCTGTCGTTATTATCCGTACTCCTGTTACTGTTATTTTTTCGTTACTTATGTGTTCGTAAGAATTTTTTAACAAACTGTGGAGGATAATTATTAACTATTAGCGCTTCTTTTATGTTTCATTTCCTTGTTTAAGTCCTTGCACTGACTAGTCAGTTTTCTAGCTCTATCACTTAGACAGTTGACTAAGCCTGCCTAAGCTGACATTGGATGAGATGACTTGAAGTCTAGACACCTGTAGGAATGTTTTGGTTTTCTGTAGACGGTAGCATCCAAACTACCATTTGTCGTTCGTTTTATCCTGCAATCCAACATAGGGAGTTCTCTTTGTTCATTTTCCACCTGATAAGTGAATTGGATTGCGTCTACTACTGATTTTATGTGTGAGGAAGTTGTCTATATGTTCCGATTTTAACACAGTAAATGTGTCATCCACATATCGCCACCATATTTCGGTGCAAGACTAAAAATTTGTAAGGCCATGTTTTCCCAGCTATCCATAAATATATCTGCTACGATTGGGGATATTGGCGATCCCATTGGTACTCCTTCTGTTTTGCCTGTATATTTGTCCTCAAACTTGAAGACTGAGGAGGTCAGGCACAAGTGTACGCCTAATATGATCTCATCAACCGTTATCTTAGTTCTGGAGTATGTTATGAGTCAACATTTAGTTGACTTCTGACTGCCTCCAATACCATATTGATTGATGTTTTAGTAATACAGACTTGTCGCATCGAAGCTAACCATTTTTTAAATCTTTTTTTATGTGTAGGTCATTAAGCCTAAGTTTAAACTCGTAAGAGTTTACTAGTCTGGGATTTGAACGGTTCCTAATAGAACATAATATCGATGCTAAACACTTCGCTAGTTCATATGTTGGGGTATTTCTGAAGTCAGCTATGGGTCTAATGGGACAATCTGGTTTATGAACCTTCATAGTGGCATAAATTCTGCTAGGATTATTAGTTTTAGGCATTAAATTAAACTATTTAGACTCACCTAGAGATGGCTTCAGTCGGCGTATGAGATCGGCTGTAGATTTCCTAATTTTATTCATGACTGTGTCTCAAGATTTCTTGATCTCTTCAAATGGATCTGTTTGGATATGTTCGTCAATTTTGAAGTAATCTAATTTGTCCATAACTACTGTTGAATCGCTTTTACTAGATGTAACAATTACTATATCATTGTCACTCCGTAGATTATTCATAGCTGAGTTTTCAAGTATTTTAAGTTTTGCTGTCTCTTATCTTGCCTTTTCAGTGTTAACGCACACTTTGCTCTAACTTGTTGAGCAGTTGCTGCATCCACCGATATTAACGCTATTTCTACGCTAAGTATGACATCTGGCTTTAGATGACCTATTGTCATGCTGAAGTTTAGTCCTTTTTCGAGTACTTTCGTCTCAGCTGAGCTTAAGGTTCTCGAGGAGAGATTAACTACCCACTTTGTTCTATCGATGTTTGGTGATGTTTCATTTGTAATTTGATTATCTTCCGAGGGGTAATTTTCTTACATTAATTTGTTGAACTTTTTGGTTTGATTGTTTCTGGATTTCTAGAAAGCAGCTGATCTTGCTTTATCTGATGTTTGTATAAGAAATTTATAGTCTCTGCTGTTTACTGTCTTCATAAGTTTACATTTCAGTTGTTCAATTTTATTCTGAATCGTACTTAACTTCCTGATAATCCTGTGAATTTCTTCCTTGAGACAAAGTTTGTTGGTATGTTCTATTGCTCTTTTGATTTTGTCAGTGGATATTGGAATGCGTAAACGAAGATATTTAGGAACAATTCAATTTTTCATAGAACGAACATTGAAAATACGATGATCTGTGAAACGCTCTTCAGTTTGTGAAAGTCGTGTGAGTTTATCGATTAGCCTTCGAACAGGAAGACCATATATTTCATTAATATAGGTGTTAAACTTGGGCACTGTGATAGAATTCAATTTCATATTAGATTTGTTTATTTGATTTATGACACATAGTGATATAGTTTTATTTACTTGACGACGTTTCGAGCATAAATTATTGATCATAATCATATCGAAAGTAGTGTGACTATAAGGCATCATTGAATTTTCAGAGTAAAGTTTTTTGTGGCAATCTGCTAGCATGGAAGAATAGTTTACATAGGTAATCTTTCCTGACGACAGAAACCCTGTTTATATCAGCTGGAAGTGATCTCAGCAGTATGAATTCATTTTAATTTTGGAGATTTTCATCAGCTACTTATAGCCTAACAAAACTTCAATTTCAAAAGGAATCAGGTTAACAAGAGAATTTTAAATGAAGCAGGATATTCACCGACATGATATAACCCAATTGAGTGAAGATTCAATTGAGTGATGACAAGGTTGTATAAAGGTGAGAATAATGCTACGAAACTTATTTATACGAAAGGTAGCAACTGGTCATCCATCAATATCAAAATAAATTTATTCAATATTTGAATATACAACGTTATCACTTCGTTCTCTTCTTCTCGTGATATCTTGGCTTTATATTCATCTGTTCGTCTAAGTTGGCTTGTATTCTTTCTACAGTGTTTGAGTAAACTATAAGACTATCTTTCTTTTACTAAAAATGTTTGTCTCTATTCCATACTCAGCTTTGTGTTGTGTTTCCAGAATATTCACTAAGTGTACGTTTAAATAGGTGATCTTTCAATGTTTTATTCGATTTCTACTTGATTTGATTATTCCTAAAACACTTCTAAACTTTGGTATTAAAATTGTTTTCAGTCTCAGCAACTGACGAGAAACCCCGAAATAAGCTGAACACAAATTAGTTTTTCTACGTTATTGTTCCGTTTAATTTTGGTGAAAACAATCCAACAAATTAAAGTTTTATGTTAGTGCTCAGTTTATTATATTTATAATGTAATTACACAAAATTTACCTCTCTTCAAAAAGAGACTAAATATGTATATCATCTTCAGAAATAATTTGGTTATTACTTCTAATTCGATCTGGAGATGCTTTAAAAACAACTGGACATCGTCTGAGCAGTGATAATATATCAGAAAGTAACTGAATTTAGTTCTTTGAATGGTGGAGAATATTTGTAGCTCACATGGATGGTCTTGGCTATGTTCTTTTCTCTGAGCCGTGTGGTTTAATCTTGAAGCTTTCATTGTCTTTCAAGAAAACATCGCCAATTGAAGTTAGTGCTGATGATGTTGGCTGGAAAGACAATGAAAGCTTAATGACTAAACCACCCAGCTCAGAAAACATGACCTTGAATTCAGTTCTGTTCTATGCTTAAAATCATCCGCAAGTTATTTACGAAACTTCTCATGAAATTGAAGCTAAAATCTTTAACTTTTGTAGCGATGACAGATGAGGTACTCAGTGTTGTTTCCTAAGATACCGAAGGTTATAACTTCAATCATATGATGGGTGGGATAATTTATTGTTTTGAGAAACGTCAGTTTTCAAAGTTACATGAATACTCATCGTCCTATAATTTCGGTTCTGAAACTTTCATTTCTAAAACACTAACTGAACGAAAAAACAAGTCCTTTTTCAATCAGTTCTTCGTTATTTGCTCTACACTAACATATAGGTTTACAATTCAATCAAAATATCAATCAAGTGGTGGAGGGTTGATAAAGTACGTCATGAAGATGACGTGTCTGAGAAATCAGGAGGCAAATAATTAACTGGGTAATTATGTGCGACTAAAAATGCTAATTACAATAATGTGAAACAGGTTATTCTTAGACAAATTGCATACTAACTGGAAAATTAGAAGGAGTGTTTCCTCTCGAGTGTTCAATCATAAACAATGAATAGTTACGTAAGGATGAGAAAGCAAATGAATATTGGTAGAAGGAGAGAGGTGGGAGAGATGTATGAAGAAATACTAAAAGTCACATCATATTGATGGCAAGGGTAGTGAGAGTGGTTGAACAAATTTCTTCTGAGTACAAAGGTTAAGTTTGAACAGGTGGATTGCAACTGCCTCTGTTCTGTGAAGTAAGCGAATGTGTAGTCCATGTGGTAAATTACCTGATAAACAATGAATAATTTTTAATTATTGATACTCTGACGGGTCAATATATACAGTATTTTGTGCCGTACCCTTCCAATGCAAGAGAAAACTGGTGAAACGTCTAGCATACTGTGCCGCAGCTATTTGGTCTGATGATGCTATATAGGAAGGGTTCGCCAAGAGGCGCGACTCGCCTACTAGAAATGACTATTTAGTAAAGTTCGTAGTTATGCACATGAAGGTCACGAAGGTTCAGACAAGAATGTCAGTGCTTCTAAAGAAGCAAATTTCCTTGAAACTGATACTCAGGAATGACATTTTAGTGGGATCATCACAAAACGTGTAAGAAGACTCCTGCAAAGAGCATTCCTAGAAGCTAAATTTTGTCCAGTTCTATACAGCCTTGCAATTGTAGGTGCAAAAAATAAACAGACTTTCTGATTCTCCCACCTTCATGTGCATTTATCAGTTCAACTGTCCCTGTAGAGCTAGTTACATTTGGTGTACAATGAAACAGGCCCATCATCGAATTTCAGAGCATCATCCATCATCGTTCCATAAGAGACAGATTAGAACAATAACGAGCTCCATAACTGCACACTCAGTTAACACTGGACATCTAGTGGATACTAGAAAAGTATTTAAAACTATTCATTGTTTGTCAGGTAATTTACCACATGGACTACACATTCGCTTACTTCACAGAACAGAGGCAGTTGCAATCCACCTGTTCAAACTTAACCTTTGTACTCAGAAGAAATTTGTTCAACCACTCTCACTACCCTTGCCATCAATATGATGTGACTTTTAGTATTTCTTCATACATCTCTCCCACCTCTCTCCTTCTACCAATATTCATTTGCTTTCTCCTCCTTATGTAACTATTCATTGTTTATGATTGAACACTCGAGAGGAAACACTCCTTCTAATTTTCCAGTTAGTATGCAATTTGTCTAAGAATAACCTGTTTCACATTATTGTAATTAGCATTTTTAGTTGATTATTATTTGCCTCCTGATTTCTCAAACATATCATCTTCGTGGCTTACTCCAAATCTTTAATTATTGTTTATCAACCTCTTACCACTTGATTGATATTTTGATTGAGTTGTGAACCGATATGTTATTGTAGAGCCAGGGATGAAGATGTAGTTGACAAGGAATATATTTCTTCACTCAGTCAGTTTTATTTCGGGTTTTTTCCTACTTACCCTGCAGTCAAAATTAATTTCTGCTGTGTACATCTGGCGTTAATAGTAATATCTGTTTAATACTCCAGGAACTACTATAAGAAGCCGGATATTCAAGCGCTTATTTGTATACATGGATTATGCATTCTTAATTATTTCGGCAAAAAAAATCAGTATGTAAGTGTTTAAAGATTTTATTTTATTGTAAATATTTTTTCACTATTTGGTATTTTTTCTCGAGTTTTTAATGAAGCAGCGTAGCTACTTTGTTTTTACTATCATCTACAATAGATGTTTGTGTTATGCCTTCAACGGTAGAAACATAACTGCATATTTTGCTTCCTGTGTTGGTAACGTTTTTAATACAGACTGTATGCAGAATAATGCAAGAAGCCATGAGGTAATTAACTTGTTAATTTAGATTTCAATTAGTAGGAAATAAAAATCCAGCTAGTGTACAATCTTCAGTAGTCATGTTGAACCTTGACATATTTTTTTCGTCTCACAGACTTTGCTCCCGTTTTTATTCATTAGGCAAAACTTCAGCGTTATATATATATATATATATATATATATATATATATATATATATATATGAAGTTACTAGTAGTAGTTACTAATACTCTCTTCGTCTCAATAAAGTTAGGTATGTTCTCACTCGTACAACTAAGCGGATTGCTGAATGATTCAAACCGTATAATGTTACTCATCACTTCACTAGCTCATTACATCTACCTCGTTTTGGATAGATTTTTATGATTATTAGATTCAAAATTCCCTCCTTTGACTTTCCTTTATTGTTTCCACCATGTACAATGTTGGATACTTGCAAAAATGAAGTACAAACTATTCCATTGTTTTGATAATTTAACCAACTTGTCAGTTATTTGTGAAGTATACAACTTCAACGGGTCTGTTTTTTTAAACTTTTTTATGTATTTTGTGAAAGTCTTAGGCGTAAAGCAGAAATTACTTACAATTTGTTGAATTGAGATTTTCCGGACAAGGACCATTTAGAGCTGTATATTTGTGTTTCAATGTTTTCCAGCAACAAGACGTAAGGACAACCCCGACCATTAAATAGAAGATTGTTTCTTGTGGTTAGGTTATTATTTCTTCAGCAATATTGATCACTTTCACTGACAAAGTTGTTTTCATCTTCATTGAAGTTTCGATATAGTTTGACATATTTACCAATGATTCAGCAACTTTCGTTTTTATTCATTTCAGAGCAATGTTCGCAAAACTTTCATCGAAGGGTTTCCTTAGAAATGTAAGATAAAAATAATGGAGGCAAATGTTTTGAAATAGATAAGTGGGGGACATCGGTGTTTATTGATATAGAAACTCACTGCCACCACAATGTGCAAATTAGAAGCTATTACACTTTCTATTGGACGAGGTTGAAAATACTAATCACTGAGATTGCCCTGTAATCCAAGCGCTGTGACTGTTAAATATTAGGTTTGTAGATATAATCCCCAGAGAGCATCATATGTGAGTAAGTATTCTTCAGAAACCATAAAAGCATATGTTTGAAAAAAGCCGTGTTTCTTAGCAAGGGAAATAGTCAGTCAAAAATAATCACTTTTATCAGCAGTGACATGTGGTGATGCTATTGTAATTCTGAAATTTTCTCTCCATATGGCGGGAAATTTCAAAATTCATGTGATTTTACTTCCAGAGAAATTTTCCAAAGAAAACGGAACGAAATGAACACTTGTGTTATTTATTATGTAACATTCTTTTTGTGATTAGTTTGTTAAAGTTATAGTTTTCATATGAATTACTCATCGGTTTGGTAAACAGTTATTTCACCTTCTCCCAATGATTACTGATTTGTACAAACTATATGACCAGTAAGTCATCTGCACGAATAACATTTACCTTATGTGTAATGTAACAATTTCGAGGGAAGAAAGTTATTCACACCATGAATAACTGTGGCTAACTATTGAGTTGGTCGAAAAAAGCATTAGGAAACTCTGATCTTCGGTTTTCTTCTTGTAGTGGCTCATCAACAAAGTCGTTCTTCAACTTCAAGGGGAATGAACACACCAAGATATCGTGCCCTGGTGCTCGATGGCCACCTTATGAGCCACATTAATATCATTTGATTAGCTGTTAGCATTAAATATCATAACATTGGTTGGTGTTCCCTGACCGATAAGTTGTCTTGTAAACTAATATCACCTTTCTTCCTACTAAATAAAATTATTTTGAAGTCTCTTATTGCATCACAAAAATTTTACTTGATCCCTCCGTATAAACGATTCTCGCTTTTCGGAATAAGTTGTAACGAATAGACTAAATGTAGCCTTGTGAAATACGTGGTCTTTTGAAGTCTTTTTGAAATCGGCTGATTTTTGTTCGTTTGTATCATTTTTTAATTTAATGATAAATAATCTTTACACAAAGAAGTTTGCACTTTCAAATTACTCCGAAGAAAAAAGGGAAAGGAAATTTAAGTTTACAAGGATTGACTAGTTGAATAAGTGGATGAACTAGTGGTAAACATGGATGTAACTAGGTTGCCAGCTTAGAGGATTGACTTCCAGTCAGCAGACCAAAAGTTCGATTCCCAACCTATCTACTACAAAAGACGCTGCTCGTAGCCTGGTACATTAACCACTGCACTGTTAGTTGAGAGCTCTTTCTGTATAGATAAGGGTAAAATACTGCAAATAATACGTTCATAAAATCAGTTAACTTAATGTACTGAGGTCCATTTTACGTCAAGTTCCGTAAATTCTGTAAACATTGTTTCCAATAATAGCATCTAAACTGTATATAGTCAATATACTTGTTGTGTTTATCCACTTTCCTCGCCCTTCAGTATTATGTAACTTTTATTTTCACAAGTTTTTGATCCGCTTTAAATATCGGAGTGTCTACATTTTCATGCTGTTTTATTGGTTCTTATCATCAATATCGTTATCATCATTATCACCATTATACAACGCAGCTCAGAGAACACCATACAACCAAGATCATTATCATGTACTTGTGCTTAGTCAACGTTGTCACTTTTATCATTGTTATTATTTGTATTATTATCACCATCATTATTTTAAAACATTTATCACGCCAACCAATAAGTCTACATGATTGGCTTAATTTTCTATATATTAAGATATTTGTATTAGAGTAAAGCCTTGTTCTAATGTAGTCAATATGTTTGAAATTCTTAAGACGACCATAATTAACTGAATTCCTCGGTTGATGTTGATCCAGCCAACAGGAAATTTCTTTTAAAGTATGCAATAAAGAATACGCAACAATATTTCAACCGGTTGAACAAGTAGATGAAATGATTATTCTTCATTCCAATTTAACTCACATTAATCTTGACAACGAATGTTATACCATAGAGTTATAGGGTTACACAAATTCTGTTGAAGGCAGGTTTCAAGCTAAAGATTCGTAAATAAACACCAACAATATATGATTTAGTACAATTATATATCTATTAAAGTTGTTAAACTTTGCATCGTGACAAAATGAATAACACAAAGAAAGGAGAAAATAATGTAAATATTGGTGAAAACCAACTTAGACAAAATGGTGTTGAAGAAGGAGATGAAGACCTGATGCGAAACAACAAAATGTTAGCGAGTTGAAAAACATACACAAACTCCATTCCGACTGATTTCAACCCATGTCGTCTACAGTCTTCAACCTGTGGATTTAAGCTTATAAACCCAAGCCATGTCACTTATCTAGGATAAAGTCAATAAGCTTCTAGATTTGTGTAACACCTTGGTTTCTGTTTATTCAGAATTCATAGACTGTAATTCCATGTATGTGTTATGAACCGATACAACCTAAAGGATGAGAGTTCTCAGGGCTCATTAGCTACCTTGCTTCTTGTGTGTAGTCATATATGCCTAACATAAGTGCTGTTCCCTTAGTTTTTTTCACTGTTATTTGTACTGAAAAGCACGACAGTGAAATTCCTTTCAGCAGTTACCTCAGTTTTTAGGACTTCTTCAATTGAATGTTTATTGGATGACCACTTAATAATTAATGAACTGAAATATTTCAAAATTCAAATGAATCGATTCGAACACGAATATTTTTTAATTTGCAGGCAGAAATTTTTCTTCCCATATATAAATGCATGTTATATAACTAGATAAGATTGATTGATATTATCTGGGGAGTGAAAAAATGTTTGCAAAGTTGATGGAAAGAACTTGATCATTAAAGACTAGATGGCAACATCGGTTGCTCACTGTTAACCGATTGGCGCATTTGATGCAGTCCTGCAGAGAGTCATTCGTGACCTAAGTAACCTGAATAGGGCCTCTGCTTTTAACAATGAGCAATACAGGCCTGGGTCAGCGAGGTAACACCAATACGTTCATAGTCACAGGTTCACCTAGTTGATGAGTGTCAAAAAGCATAAAAACTAGGTCCAGGTCTTCTTGGCGATTACCTTCCAACATCTTACATCGAAATAAGATGCACCACAGGGGCATGTCACGTAGCTTAGTGACCATTATTACCAACTTCATTGATGCACTTTGATCAGTGTTGAGGGCTAAGGAATAGATAGCCATATGGTTTACCCACTAGTGACCTGCTGGCGTATGTTTGAAGACAGTTTCGGACTAGAATGACACTAGGTGGAAAAGAGTTTGCAATAAAGTAATAACGGAGAGTCCATACCATCCAGCTTTAGTTAAAAACAATAACATTTTTTCTGGAAAAAAACTAAACTGATGTCAAGAATAATGGAATTTAAGTGCAGTGTGATAAAATAACAACAGGATAACTGGAAGTTTTCATTCTATAGATCCTTAATGTGCCATAAATGAGTGTATGTTGAGTCTTTTGGAAAGCACTTTACACTGAGAAACGAAGTACATACATATGGGATTTAAGATTCATTCATGTTTATACTGGAAGGTTATTCTAACTCGACATTGCATCATCCGCCAATGCTACCTCGCTCTTAGAAATCAGCCTGTTTTAAATATGCACAAAGTTTACTATGAGCGTTTCTTTCAAATGTTTGTAGGTTATTCTGAATAAATCGAAGAGACTCGAATCAGCTGATCTCAGTTAGAAAAGAAATTCCTTACATAGATTTGTTGATAATACCGTCGTTAATTAAAACTAATGCTTGATGTCTCTAGAAACTTAGTGTAAATACGGATACATTTTCTGTTTGAAATACATGTATACTCTGACCTTAAGTGGTTCCTAATGTAACCACACTTGTAATGTCGCTTATACTAGTAGAGGTCCTGTATTGATTCTAAAAGTACATAAAGGGAACAATTCAATTCTGGAGGTCTATGGGACATTGATTTCAAGGTGATGTTCCTCACGGACCCACATCACTTAGGGAACCATTTAAAACGTGGAGGCACTAGACAGCTGTTTCTTGCTGGTAGTGGACCCCTCAGCAGTATGGACCCGTGAACCCCTTAGGAAATGAGCCTAGGACTAACAGGTTCGGTGGCCAGCACGTTGACAAAGAGCCACTAGGTCGGAATCTAATGGTTCACTTTTCCTTCCTTCTGTCAGTTTACGATATACAGCGGCCTCTGTCCAATGCTGTCATAGAGTACCTATCCTCACTTTCGACTTGGTTCACTCCACCGGTCACGACATCTTACTATAACTTCGATAAATCTCATCTAAAAGCATGTCACTAATGAATACTGAACAATAATCCAATTTTAAGGGTTTGTGGAGACCTACTGATTTCAAGAGAGTGTGCTTGATTTTGTGGTATATCAATATGCCTTTAAAAGTGGTTAAGAACTATCTAATCACTTCCGATCTCTACTCAGATATAATCGTATTGCAGTTACTTAATGCAGGATTCATATACACACGTCGGTTATATAATCCCCCCTTGGGAATTTTTTTTATAGTCCTGCCTCACTAGCTCATTTTATCAGGGATTACGTTTTCAATCGAAGACATGGACTTGGTTATAGTTATTGTAAATGATTTTCTGTCACCTTACGTGCGTGATTTCTCCCTTGTATAGCATATCACTTACACATGTATCAATGATACCTAAGTGATCATCGATCACCGTCCGTGTTGTTTTATCTATGTTAAGGGAAAAATTAGAAAGAAGGTTACTTCTTCAAAGTATTGATTTCACTTTAATGAAAAGATGATCACTAGTCACTTTAAATACTATTCCGTATTATAAATGCTATGCAAGATTTACTGGATAGAAATTGAAAACACCAAAGTACTAAAAAGCTGTCCCACTTTAGTACGGGACTCCACCGCAGTACTAGATCAAGGCTAGAATTGCCAAGATTTGTTTCAAAGAGTTACGATCCGACCACTACGTTAGCAAGGTAGTCACTAGCAGGCCTGACTGTCCTAGGTTTATCTGTTGCAGACTCATGGGTGTATATTATTGGAGAGTCCTAAACTACGGTGAAGCAATCATTTGCTGCGCCTATATTTTCAAAATGCCTTTAAAAGTGGTTAAGAACTATCTAATCACTTCCGATCTCTACTCAGATATAATCGTATTGCAGTTACTTAATGCAGGATTCATATACAAACGTCGGTTATATAATCCCCCCTTGGGAATTTTTTTTATAGTCCTGCCTCACTAGCTCATTTTATCAGGGATTACGTTTTCAATCGAAGACATGGACTTGGTTATAGTTATTGTAAATGATTTTCTGTCACCTTACGTGCGTGATTTCTCCCTTGTATAGCATATCACTTACACATGTATCAATGATACCTAAGTGATCATCGATCACCGTCCGTGTTGTTTTATCTATGTTAAGGGAAAAATTAGAAAGAAGGTTACTTCTTCAAAGTATTGATTTCACTTTAATGAAAAGATGATCACTAGTCACTTTAAATACTATTCCGTATTATAAATGCTATGCAAGATTTACTGGATAGAAATTGAAAACACCAAAGTACTAAAAAGCTGTCCCACTTTAGTACGGGACTCCACCGCAGTACTAGATCAAGGCTAGAATTGCCAAGATTTGTTTCAAAGAGTTACGATCCGACCACTACGTTAGCAAGGTAGTCACTAGCAGGCCTGACTGTCCTAGGTTTATCTGTTGCAGACTCATGGGTGTATATTATTGGAGAGTCCTAAACTACGGTGAAGCAATCATTTGCTGCGCCTATATTTTCAAAATTTATCTATTCAACGACAGTCCAAGATGAAAACTACTGTAAAATCAGTCGGTCCCTGCAAACTCCTGGAATAAAATTTTTTTTCAATTATTGATACAATGCTATCTGATATCATGACTAATATTTCTCAGAATACACAAATATTTTTATGGAAATCCACGAAGCACACCATAATGGTGAACCTCCTAGCTTGATAACCTAGCTACTCGATGGCTAGCAGTAGCTGGCAGTAACGACTAAACAATACGAAGTTTATTGGCCTCCAGCAACCAATCAATGTATTTAATTACATTCTTTACCTGGTCAATCGCCACTTGAATGGCTCAGTGATAAAGTTTTCCCTTCACATATAAAATCAGGTTGCTTTAGTTTCCTGTGAAGCTTCATTGTTAAAGATGTTTTGTCTAAGCCTAAGCCGAAATTGTCAGTCTAATAATTTACTTTCTGAAACTAAGAAGTTCACTATTATCTTTATATCAGTGTCTTGTGATTGCTTCCGATTTTCTAAGGATGTGATGTGAATAATACTTTGAGCAAGGTATAAGGTTATGCTTGTTGTGTTGCTGTTCTTAAATAGATTTTTATTTTTATGTAACAGTATATGGTGATTATTTCCTATGAACCTTAATTGTTGGTATATTTATCGGTGAACTCATTGTTTAGTATCATGGTGATGAAAGCAAACACCCTGTTTTCATTAATGTAGTTATTTATTTTACCACAAAACAGATGGCTAACTTTCTTTCCTATACTAGGACAAAACAGCTGTCCAGTGCTCCCACGTTTCCATTGTTGCTCCAACGGATGTCAATCTATGATGCAGACCAACTTGAAGAATCACTAAAGCTCCACAAACCCGTAAATTCAATTAGATTGCTAACTACTGCACATTCAGTTATAAAATATATTGACTAATCAGTGTAATATATTAACACAGTGCTATGGACACCGATCAGAAAGCTTCTAAACAAGTATTGAGTATCTACAAACTCAATGACCCCCTGGTTACTTCACAATTTTAGGTTTACATCATCACTCTTTGAAGCAGAATTCACACTTCTTAACTGTGACTCATGTGACAGTTGCCTATGAGTTTTTCAATTAGATGGCGAAGAGACAACTCAAAACGATTTATTTGAATATCGTTATCCTTCTGTAGTTTCTACCTATAGTGTTTTGGAATCGATCAGATATCCGAAAGCGTAACAATCACTGAGGTGGTAGCTGATTGCCATGGCTTTATGTTCTACCATGTTTGTGAAACATGGTCATCAAGGGTAGAGGATTTAAGAAGCCTAATACCTTTATAACATTACTTACGCGTGATCAAACTGATGTGTGAATAATGTGGAGACGAAACATAGAATATTGGATAAGGAAGGTGAGTCAGCTACTGAGGTTGTGAACCTCCGTCAACCAGAATGACTGGGGGATACAGAATCTTTGTCTATAATAATGCACAGTTTCAAATGGCATAAGATTACGTTGAGAAAGTTAAAAACTGGCTAGACTAAGGAATGGTACCAACCTAGGTATTAATCTGAATTGCTATGAAAGGTGAAGGGCTATGTAAGCTATATAACCGGAACATGTGACACAAGTTAAACGGATTTTTGTAGCTGATAGCAGTTGCGCAGGTGCATCAACGTAATATTTGGATTAAAATCCCTAAAATTCTGTTCTAAATTTCCCCCTTTCTTATTATTGACTCCTGCTTTATGTTTTTGCCGTTTTGTTCGACTGTTAACATGTTTTACGTATTTCTCCCTTTTTTTTAATCCACTTTGATATGGGACTTTTAATTATAACATGAAGAGATCCGATGAAATATGCTGCTGAACAACTTCTGTAGGTAGAAACCACTCAGGCTGATCAGCCAGGGTAATCTAAGTACTGAGAAACCATTTCGATCGCCTGGAGTTGAGCTCACCAGTGGTGCGCCCAGACAAATTTAGCTCACAGAGTCAAACTGTTCAGAATGCCTGAAGCTGGTTAGCTGACTTACATGAACCGGTTTACGTTTAATAGGGTGATCAGTTTGCAAATGATTTACAAGTTGTTTGTTCGTATATTTTGTTAGTTAATGACACTTTTGTGTCAGAGGTTACACCTTGTGTTCTTAGCTGAATGATTTTTAACTAAAACCCTGTCGAAACAACCACAGTTATGCAATTGAAAAACTACTCAACTGTGAGAAATGTTCACGTAGACGGTGCAATTTATAAATAATTTGCATATTAATCATCATGTGAAGAGATCTACGATTACAATAGGTCCTGTGTTGTTTATACTTGTGTGACCGTGACTTATTACTATTTGCTGGTGGCAAAATTCCACTGGAAATCGGCTAGTAAAGAAAACATGTTCCATTTAGCTGTGAAACTCATAGTAGCACACGTCCACTACATTAGTGAACGAACACTATCACTGCGAAAACTCGGTTGTTAATAAAATGCCTCACTTGTTTGTGGCAACACTGCTTACCTGGTAAATTCGTTTGATACAAGTCAACCTTTTTGGCTATCCATTATTAATAATAATTTCTTGCACTTTGCTGCCAACTGTGAAAAATACTGGAAAAGAGCCGTGTTTCATAATCAACATGTTTTCGTGACATGAATATCCTATTTTTTTAGAAATAGCTTTGTATCCGACATACTTTAGAATATTTGTCGTTTGTAATGCGTTACTTGTATATAATGAGTAGTGTCATATCCTATGCTAAATATTTTTTTGCTTAATGTCTTTTCCTTCGAATGGAATTTTTGAATCAATTGCAATGCTTTCTAGTTGATATATGTGCGTAACTATCGAATAATCTTACTTATATTCCTAACAACCCCAAGCTACCCGTCTCACCCTTTCACCTTGACCGAGAACTTTCAGATAGGAGAGGTTAAACAACTTGTAAATCACTTGTCGGTCATCGCACAAGCCTACACTGCCTGAAGTCGATTGCTTGAATTCCATCTTCCAACTTCATCCTCTCTTCATATCAAAGAAACTAGTTAAATAGGAACAAAGACAAATGTCTAGATGATAAGTATGCATTTTCAAGGACGACAATGTATAACTGAAGACATTCTCGGAATGGCACCTGATACCTCAACGTTGCTATCTGAAGATACTTTAATTCTCATGCGGCAAATACTCTCAATTTTAATAACATTTGTAATCTTATATAGTCAGCAGTTTTCTTTCTTTGGCAATGACACAGGGATTCCACCAGTAGACCATTTTGAATGTGTCTCAACTACTTTCGGAAAAGTAATCAGTTACGTGCTTCTGTTCACCTAACGTACATACCTTCTATCAAACAATTTTAAACACCTAACATAAAGCCAAAGAACCGAACTGTTTGTTGTACAGCTTAGCTTTCCTGCGTGTTTGAATTAACAAGTTTGAAAATTGATATAAAAGAGTATGCATTTGACTCCTTACACAAATAATTTACTAAATATTAACTGAGATAATCAACGAAATCAGTTAACATTGACTGAAGTAGATTCGATTCCCTGAAGTAGCATGAGTTTATTCAAGGTTCCATGTGTGTTATTCTGAATAGGACCAAGGATTCAGTAATTCATGCCAAACAAAGCTTCTCACCAACTAACTGCTTCCTTTTAAGAGTGAATTTTTTGCGTAGTAGACAATCTTTTGTGTATTTGACCACTAATTTCTCTTTGAGTTATTGACATCTTTGAACGTGGTCACTAAACACCTAAATTGTTTGTTTATGCCTACGTTTCTTCATTTTCAGTCCTCTATGTCAAAACAGTGTCCAGCTTTAACTTAAGTGCATAGGACAAATTTTGTTGAAATCATATTTTTGAATTTCACTCCAGTTATATAAACTTTTTGGGTGTATTTATTTCAGTTTTGGATTGACCTAGAGATAGTTTTCATGAGCCCAATCACCGACTGATACAACGAAAACACAATTAGCATGACAGCACTGAACAGTGTTGAGATTAGGCCAAGAATATGAAAAAAGTAAGGCAAATAGATTCGGGAGGGATATTATTATTATTGTCAGAATAGAAATTCGGCACAACATGGGCAGCAACAGATGCGTCATATAAAATAATAACGTAAGATTACAAAGACGCAGGAAGCATAAGAGAGGACAGAAATAACGAAAGTTGGCTATTAAAGGAGGAGTCTCAAAGATACATCTAGAGAAGCCTGACCTACTTTCGTATTAACTTTCAGTAATTTGAGAAACAAGGTTGTTGCAACATTTTCTCCACTGGTGTCGATTCTGAGTCATGTCTGCCATCATCTCAATCTTCCGACTTGCATGATTTCTTGGACCTTGTCTAAGTATTTGTGAGACAACTGAGGATGTTGACCCAAAACAACTGCGCTTCATCCTATGATGTCACTTCAAGCACTGTTTAAGTCTCTGCTTTTTCCGATTACTCCCACGATGGGCGGAAAGTGAGTGGTGTGGAAGCAGCTCAACAGTGGTGCATAACACATGTTCGAATTACCAAAGCCGGTATTTGAAGATGGTTGCATCTAATGAATAATGGTCTCCATCACACCACAGGGTTCTACGATATATGCACTGTGAATATGATTTTCGAGCTGACGGTTGGGAAGTTATATGAAGCATTTCACTAGGAGCTCGTATGTAGCTTACTGAGATACAGCATATATTGATAAAGAGGTTTCTTATGGTTCTACCTAAACATATTTATTGTTTGATCCGCACCAACCTTTGAACTTTGAGGGTGACCAGCTTGATTGGGGGATGCGTTTTCAGAATATGTGTATCATACATCGCACTGAAGGAAAGTCTGAAAGTAACAATGTAACTGTTCTAGCCAATGCAGACAGACCAAAATTTTAACCAGCTAAATGAAGCTGAGATGCATTAAGAGATGAAAAACAGTATACTTAAGACGTAAAAGCAGTAAAAATGAATGGGATGTGTGAACAAGAAGTTTGTTACACAGTGAGTTTTGTTTCGTGTGAGATCTTATGAATGCTTAGTAATCTTCATTATTAAAGCTGATTCTTTAATTGCAAGTAGGATATGGTACTTCCCGAACGTCCAGACTAAAGAATTGTGCTGCTTTAAAGGGCCATTCTCAGAGTGTTTGACTTCACGTCTCCCGTTAGGCAGGGAAGGGACGTGATGTAGTGAATTCACATAGTTACCTGTGACGGATTTAAATCCGTATACCATTTCTGCTTTTTGGATTTTGGGACCAACATAAACAACCGGTTCTAAATGAAGATTTTCCAAGTACATTGGGTCTGCCCCTCGTGTATACCTCTTTGGTTGTAGTATCAGACGTTCATGGGGTCGTGAAGCTTCTAAGGCTCAGACTTCTTGGGATGTGTTGTACATGTTGAATCAATGCCCACCTTAGTGCGTGATACTAACCGAAGTAGGATTGTGTTGGAACAGATCCGGACTTTCAACATTGGTGTCAGTCAAGTCAGTGCTTTTATATGGTTCAGAAACTTTACGAAAAGCATTCCCAACAAACTACAGACATTCATCAACAGCCATCGCTTACGCCTACTCGATTATGAAGATCAGACGGCCAGAAAGAATAGACAACAAGGGACTCTGGGTGGCTGGCTGGCCGGCAACGAACCAACCAAGAACTCATCACCCAACAAATATGCAGAAGAAAGTGGAGATGGATTGAACTGGGCGCCAAACCAGGCCATGCCATCGGGTGGAACCCAAAGGAAAAATGAGAAGTTGAGCGTCCGAGGGTGACATGGAGGAGATGCTGTGAGGAAGAAATGAAAGCTTGTGGGCAGTTGTGGAGATAAGACTGCAGGGAACGGAGAGCAGTGGAGGCATGCTACTGAAGCCCTATGTTCTACTAGGAACCCAAGGGATATATATATATATATATATATATATATATATATATATATATATATATATAGAGAGAGAGAGAGAGAGAGAGAGAGAGAGAGAATAAAGTTAAGGGTGGTCAAACCAAGACATGACACCAACTCATGAGGTTTTTGTCTGTTGCTCTAAGCCTTCTGAAGAGGTGTGAACTGTTTATTTGGAGGCTGCCAGTGATATGGCTTGAAATCGATTGAATTGAAGCAGTTGTGTTCGCTCTTTTCTGTCTTCATGATTTACACCAAACTTCATTTATCTATTCCCACATTCCTTTTTTCTATTAACTTCCTCCTTCTACGCTGTTGTGAAATATAGCTACTTGGGTTAATATACCTCTATGCAAAGCTCTGTGTTAGGCTGTCTAGTCTAGAACAAGAATACAAAATAGTTGTAATTGAAAGATGGATTTGAGCTGAAACTTCGGCACTTTATACATGCACATTGAAATTTCAAAGAAGGAAAATATATTTCTGAACCCACCTATTTCTCCACCTCATTAGTTTTTGGAGAAGCGAGAAAACTATGTGCGTCAATTGGTAACTGTATATTTAAGTGTTTGGCGAAACGACAATAATCATTAGTGTCATCTAGTTTTTTAGTGTTCGGCAAAAAATGCATTTATTCACTGTTTACTTTGAAGCACAGGTTGCATATGGTTGCAGAATACAATGGTTGGCTGAATAGTCTCATTGAACATGAAATTTATCTATTCCGCAAAAACTGACGTGAATAGGTTAGGTCTGGCTAGAACAATGGCTATCTGCCTTGAGAATGTAAGAATGTCAATCAAGATACAATCATAGTCTCTTGGTTTCCTTCTAGTCTGTTTCAACTGTGCAATCACTAGTATTCTGGTGACATTTTATCCTTAGCATTGTAAGACTCGCTGTCTGATCATAAAAGGTAAAATGTATTTCAAATATGTATAACTGCTCAGCCAATTCGGTGCTTCATCTATATGTTTAGTGTCTGTTATGACTTTTATCTGAGATCAAGCATGTCTGCTGTTCAGGTTCCGTATTTATAATAGTATATGACCAAACAACCTCTAAAGTTATCAAATGGAACTGTTAAGTACAACAGAGATGAAGTTTACAGCTAGTACACTTTGTAAAATAGAATGTGAACTAGGCACTGCAAGCAGATCAATTCCTCAATAAATTTTCCAATATCCGGATGACCTATATGTATATAAAGAATGTAGTGGTTAAAGAAAGAAAACAGAAAGACAAAAACCAAGGGTGAGGGCAATGGTTTTCAGTTTATAGGAGTCCATGGGATAATTGACACCTGAACCAGTTTCTTCTGAGTATAGAAATCAGGTTCGGTCAGTTTACTTGCCGCAGCTGTAGTTATGTATAGAAAGTGTTGGCAAGCGTACCATTATAATATTTGCGCAAAACAGTATATGAGAGTTGAAACTGTATTAGCGTGCAAATGGTGCTCTGTGTCTACCAAGTGTGCCAAGATACAACTGTTTTCGCCGTTCTAACAAGACTTTTTCCAAGCCAGGCAGCGGAACATTTGCGTATCCGTAGACCCACCAAGCTAATCATACGTCCAGCGAAACTTGTTCGATACAATTAATTGGATTGATAAACGCAAGATGAGAAGCTATGATTACGTAAGGTGTCGTCTAGTCTCAGATTGGGCAGTGTGATTACTAAACGAAAAGTGGGGACATCCACAGTAAAGCGTCCCACTTAAAGCTCTAGTCAAATGTCGTGATGAAATGTCACTTGGAGTGTCTCCCTTTCAAATGCAGACGCAAATTTAGGTATTCTTTTTCCTTTGTCCCCGGTTCACTTGAGGGATTCATTTGAGTGACTTCGGCCTTGACGAATTTTTCAGGATATCCATTTCCAATTTGAATATAACGATACATCAGTAGTTCTTTCTTCATACACCTTGGTTTTACCATAAACGCTGGAAATCTGATTATGTCACGTTTGTATTTCACTGGTACGAAGCTCAGAAAGTGTGTATGCTGTATTTTTGTCGTCGGTTTTCTCTATATGCTTCTCTTTACTCAGCCATCTTCTTTTTTTGTCGTTAACCCATCAAGAAAATGTATGAAATTAATGAGTTTACCTTAACCTATACAACTAAATGATACATGTGCGCTTCTGAAAGGATTCAGAATGGAACTGATGCATGGACACTTTTGAAAACTAGAAAAAGTAAAATCATCGGAAGTTCAATTTCATACTGACGATTTCATTTTTCAGTAGGGTGTTTTTCAGTTTTACCAAAAACATGACTGCAAATATAGGGCCTAATGGATATTCCATTATTATTCAAACAACTCACCTTTCCGAATTACTATTGAATATGAACTTGACATTCACTGTACATGCCAGTAGAATTTACTTCATGTGCCAGCATCAAATTTCCTTTCATCATTGATTGTTAGCTTTTTGGAGTGACTTTAAAAGCCACCCTAGCAACAACTGAAGTGACCAATTAGAATTCTGTATTTTATGAAAATCTGCCTTTCCAGCTGAAACGAATAAATCTGATTAGTTATTTCGATCATTGCTAGGGTGGCCTTTAAATTTGCCCGGCTGTTTGCTTTTTTGTCTTCTTTCAAGATCATAACCTACGATGAGTCATTTGAATATTAGCAAATATATAAAAGAGAAATCAATCTGTTTGTAGTGCCTAGTTCACATTCTATTTTACAAAGTGTACTTGCTGTAAACTTCATTTCCATTGTACTTAACAGTTCCGTTTTATAACTGTAAAAGTTGATGAGAATTGATTGAAAAGAATATTTTGTTTATACGTTTTGTTTTTTTGAAATAATGAAACAAAAATTTTAGAATGTTTAGAATCCTAGAAATCTATGTAATTTATATGTTAGCCAATAAAACAGAATTTATAATATCACTTTATAGAACTAATTTGCATAAAAGCGCGAAATGCTGATAGTATGTATGAACTAGTTCCTTCACTATTTTTAGTATCAATATACTGTTGCATGTAATCGCTTCTAATCATACTTTTTTTGAATAAATGTTTTGGGAATGTCTCCATTTTCTTATTTATCAAATATTCCAGTATGGTACTTTAGTTGCAAAATGAGAAGCTCTTACGAATCAAATTAGATGCTTTCCAGATTACGCTTTCTGTGGTGAAAATGATAGAAGAGTTAGACTTAATTGAATAATTTACCCTTGGTTTCCTTTGAGAATCAAAATATTTTTTCGGGACAATAAGAGCTGGTGAACACTACAAACGGTATCAAGATTTTCAGCATAAATTCTTTACTAAATACACCGCTATCTGACCTGAGACCTTATTCCACAAACCGTCGAGGACCATAAAAATAACTTTTTATGCAGCTAGTCTCTGTCTATCGTTTTCTAGTAGGCGATTCGTTTCGTGTCAATCGAAGGACAAGCTACCATGTGTATTTACCAATTTAGTTGCTCCTGTCAAGACTATTATATTGGACTTATGACTAGGTAACTTAATCAACGTATCACCGAACACCTACATTTGTGGCCGGGAAAAAACAGGTTAAATCTATAAGGAGCTCTATTTTGTCTCATTTAGTTGATTGTGGTCGCAGAGTGGATAAGACTAAAGCGTTCGAAGTGAGGTACCGCATCCCACCTAACCTTTTCAGTTGAGTTCGAACTCACCTTTCGTATATAGCTAAGACAATAGGCATTCGAATGAATAATCTAAAGCTCTATATTCTGAATAGATTTGTGCCTTGGCTAGGAAAAGCCTAGTGAACGACTTTACTTGTAAAGTTTTAAATGTTGTTATTCCCTTTTTATTTTATTTTTGTCACCCCTTTCACACTACTATTATATTCACATTCAAACTGTATCTCTTCCTTGCCTCATCCTTCAGTATTACGCAACTTTATTGTCCTTTACCAAGTTTCGATCTGCTTTTTCTGTCTATCTGAACACCTGTTCACATTGTCGTGCCATTTCGAACGTTCACATGATCTTTCATGCTACCACTAATTCAATTTTTCCTTACAAAGTACACAATCCGCATGCTTGTTATCATTTACTCACAAATTACCATGATTGGTTGATATTTTACATATATGTTGAAAACTGTGTTCATTATTATAAAGCAGGATGAGATCTAATTGAAGACAGTATTGTTCGCTGACATGTCATAGTTTTCATGATGGGAGTTCTAAATATGTATGATCACTCCACTTCATTAGCTGTTGAGAATTAGCATGGCTTGAACAATTCGGTGCTCCGAGTTCAATTAATCCAGGTATACCGCTAATTAAGTTGACCCAAGACAAGCAGTATGGTAGTTTATCGTTCAAATCACCTTGGTATGGTTAGTGAGTAGAACTGTTGCCTGGTGGAATTAGTCTACAACTACGAATACTGCTTAGTAGTATATTTAGCAAATCCCTAATTATCATATTCTTGTGAAGTAGCCTTTAGTTTTCAGTCACATACTCAGTAGTTATGCTGTATGTACCAAGCACACTGGTAATGCAGACATTTGAATATCAACAAGTGGATCAAAAGTTAAACTTTATCACACCTCCATGAAGCCAGAAATTTCAACACTATCTTAAATCCTCGGAATATTAGATGCAACTTACGGATTAATAATTATTTTTACGGATTTACATAGTTTTAAGTTATCAGTAGCTTTAAAAGACGTAAGTTTTGCATGAATGTATTTTCAGAAATCATGTAAAAGCTTTAACGTACCAGAAGTACTTGTAGAGTATATATAGAAAAAAATTATTAGATGAAGTAAACCATTAGTTTAATGGATTAACAGTGGTTACACTAATTGCTTAACCGAATATCCTAAAATTCCTCCAATGTTTTGAATATTTCCAATGAACAGATTTTTATGTTTCGAGTTCTTTGCTTAGGGAGGTCAATATGACAGAAAGAATATGTATAACATTTTCATTCCATTTGAAGTAAAAATATTAATGTCTACTAAGAGATTATTTCTAGATATGTCGATACGATAATCTGTAAGCCATCTCTGCTGCTCTTTAGGATTATTTATTATGAGCAGTTTTCATCTCTTCAAGTCAGTGAATTCTTTCTTGAGATTTGGGTTGAAATCGTGCGAAACGTTTACTCTGAAAACTCGCTGCCTTAGCAATTGGATTGCTGTTAACTCCTAGCAGAAATAAATTATTTTGATGAGCTTGTTAAGTGCCTGAATTTAGTACTGATTTCCCATTTATGCATTATTATACAATGTGTTGTTACCAGGACAAGTTATGTGATATCTTCTCATTCAAATATTATTATCTGCTTATATTTTACAATGTATAATATCAGACTATGAAGCTTTTTATTGTTTGTCTGGTCCGCATAAGCTTTCGGATTAGTGTCTGTGTGACACCTGAAACCTATAGGTAATGTAACAAAGGTTCCATACCATTCTCGCATACGCATTCATACATTTTCTTTACCTTACTTTAACTTTTCTTTTTTTTTCTTACAAAGTTTTGAAACTTTTCATAAAACTAGTTTCATTTCTTTCTATTCCTTCTTGTTTTGTTGTACCCTGTTAATATCTACCTTATGTGGTGGTATCAGTTATGCTAAGTTGGACGGTTACGCAGTAATAGCAGGTAGCGCTTATCTACTTATTAGTTAAAAGTAAGTGGCAGGATGTCTAAATGGTTTTTTGAGATGCCTACATGTTTATATATTCACTAAATGTCGAAGAAATACTCAAATATTAATGACATATCTTTCAGTTGGACTGACAGACTTGCAAAGTTATTAGATTGAAAGACAACAATCAATCTTATTGCAATGCAAAACTAGTTATAAACAGGTAAATTGTTTTTAGAATATATCTTTTTGATGAAATAACTTTGGAAATTATATAGTCTTGTTGATCATTCAACGAAAATGCACTAAAATTAATTGGATTACATAGTGTTGTGGAAACGTTTTATATAATGAATGCAATAGTTCAGAAATAAAGACATGAAGGTCAGAAGGAAAAAAGAAGTTATATCGTTCAACTTGTAGTTAAATGAGATCGCTATACGATATACTTTCAGGAAAGCCACTTCACTGATTCAGTCCACTGATGTTATAGTAATTATATCAAGTTTCAAAGTGTATGATTCACAAGATAAATAAGCTCATAGTCCTTGACTGCTAGCGTTTAAATGAAAAATTAGATTATAGTAAAAGTGTAGAACAAAATGTTCACATAATTAGAAGTTCTTCGAAAAATGAATCCAGGAGCTTTGGGTTGAATCTCTGATTATCATCCATCTTGAATTTAGATGACTGACGTAGATGCATTACTGGAACTCGTTGTTTGTTTTTCTCTCGGAAAGCAAAATATCACTTGGACATAAGTTTTGTCAGGATAAGTGGTAGAACTTACGAATAAAGCGCAAAGGGTTTCAGTGCGAATGACATCACCCACTGGCGTGAAGGCAAATCCAGATGACGAGTCTCAAATACGACGAGACGCAAGCCTAAACTTCGCTGCTAGCCACCAAGAAGATAAATGAGTAGATTTTCCTGAATAAAAACGAACTGGTCATAATTCACTGCATTCTTTTCTGCTGTATGCATGTAAGCTGTTACATTCCATCATCTATCTAAATCAACGCAGGACCAGGCATTACTATGTACCGGTCCGAGTTGCCATAGATCATATCAGTACATCAAGTAAAAAAGCAGTGAAGTGGAAGATGAAAAAAAAGTTCAGTCAAAAGAAATATCAAGTATTCAAATAGAGAGAGGAAGAATGAGATAAGGGTGAGATTTGATAAAGCGTTAAGATGAGGATAATGTGTGTATACATCTGTGCCACTGACATCGGTTCTGAGCCATACCGCCTAGAGTCTCTAACCACTGGTTTCTCTTGTACCGCGACCCCCAACTGGCTAGTCTCGATCGCCGTACATAGCCCAAACCAACAGTCAAAGACTTCATACATTGGTGCTGTTTTAGTCTGGCCATCTCGGGCCTTTTCTCAGCCTGGACCTACTTCATCCAACGTTGTGTGAAGAGGCAATCGGAGCCAGACATACGTAACACGTGTCCCAACCATCTCAGTCGATGAAGGTTCACAACCTCGTCAACTGATTTATCTCTTCTCCCTAAAACTCTACACCTGACCTCTGCGTTACTCACGTGGTGACACCACAGAATAAGGACTATACTACGAAGGCAACGGTGGTCAAACACCTAAAGTCTTCTCATTTCTTACACCTTCAATGACCATGTTTCACAGCCATACAGAGAAAACTGCTCTGCAGTACACGCAACCCTTAATAGACAGACACTGTTACAAAAGAATGTTATTGCACTCCAATAATGAAAAATTCGATCTCCATCAAGGATCTCAAAATCAACATTTCAAATGCAAAAGCGAAAAGAGGGAGTAGTTGAAAGATTTGTCCTTTGTTTAAAGAGTAGTATGAGAATATTTGAGAAAACCAGAGATTATACATATCGTAGCAATGAAATGACTATGAGTAACACAACACGTAGATATTTAAGTTGAACCCAATCACTTATAGTCAAATTTAATATCGAAAAAAATGGACTCATTGCATTTTGTGGATTTAGTTGTTAATCCAACATATGAAATTCATTCATTTATTTTTATGTTTCTCTTCTAGGAAAAGGCTCACTACTAAATAATAGTTGTTTATAACATTGGCCTCAATAAACAAATTATGCACACCAAAGCTAATAATAATAGTATTAGTTTTGTTTGGATTAACTCAAGTCCTCTTGATAAGCTCAATCTATTGGAGGGAACCAAAGTTTAAATAAATCAGGTTATTATAACATGACGATCTGCCTGACTAACCTTTGATCGCTATGTTTTACTGAGATTTTTCTCAAACAAGGTAACAGGTTTATTTTTTGATTACCTCTAAATGACTGATTTTTTATTTTGACGCAAAATTTCTGTAAACTTACCAATAAATCCTAAGCACATGACCTTTCATTTGTGTAAAGTATTGTACAAGAAGTGATACCATTGAATATATTTCTAATTGAATACCTCATTTGATTATAGCCGTCTAAAATGTTAACATTTCGAAAAAGTTAACGATTCATGTACGACCTTCACAACTATGTATCTTTCTATAAGAAGGCAGATAAATGTCTGGTTATGTTGTTTATTTTTTATTTATTTCACCATTGTTTACCTTTACTTATTCACTGAAAATTAATATGGAATTAATACTGTTTCTAAAATTAAGTTAAAAAACTAAACATTAGCAACTTTGATCAACTATGATAACTTCTTTGTTAGTTAACTACTCTTATACATATCATATTATTCAGAAAACTGGTTAAACTTTATGCATAGTACTATGAATCACGCTCCAAATATGACGGTTAGCGGTATCATCTTGGCTGCTTAAGCCTCAGTACCTCAACAGAGATCTGAAGCTATGACCCATTGGTTGAAAATTTAAAGTCTAATCAAGTATGCTATAGTACCATTGGACACTCGAATAACGTTGAGAAAGTGAAACATAACTACTTTAATATCAAGCAACCCATTAATTGACCAAATAAACGGATTCTAATAAATATTATCGTCATTAAACTATGTAAGTACAAACATGATGTCAAGTCCACGCATTGTTTACCAGTCAACAACTGAATATATTTCACAGATTGGTATTTTTTACTTATTTTGAATACTAGCTTAATATCCAGTACCTGTTTCATATGAATGACTTCGTCTTCGACAGGATATTTGAGGAGTAGATAGACTACAAATAGGAAGTTGGATTACAGACTTGATAAAGTAACCCTCACGTCTTGAGCCAAACCTTAGTTTGCAGCTGTACGTTGATGAGAGCAGTCTCTATAGACATTAAACTTATTTCAGTGATTTTGTATCGAATTCATTTGACGCATTTAACTTTAGCAACCACTAGTCAATACGGTAAGGTTTACTTTTTCCAATGCAGTTTATGCGTTAGTGAAAATAAACTAAGATAGTCAGCGAAGTACACAACGTATCCGGTCACTAACTTTGCAGTATACCATAACTGCATAATTGTTAGTAATTAGAATGTCAAAGACAGGTACTTGGTGAACGACTTATGTCAGAGGTAGTTGGATTTCAAAAGAATCCTCATTTTGTTGATCATTGGCTACTAATTGAAATCTAAAATAATGGTTTTGTAACTCTTAGCTCATGCTGCCTTACTTGATTACTACAAGTTATTATGAAGTTTTCTGACGATAAAGCCTTCAATAAAGTACTAGTAAGGCAGTGATTTTATTTAAATTGAGGTCTGTATTTGCTCGAAATGGTTTTTTTATTTAACTTTTATCCATCGAAGCGATTATTCTAAATAATCTACAATTAGCACTATAAACTTGTCTAGCTAATAATGATGCTTATTTTGATAATGGAATGTCAGCCATAATAGACTGTAAATGAGAGAAAGACTAGATGTGAACAGAATGCACTCTATGTATGACACTGTGATATTACTGGCATTTCGATGAATCTGTACGCATCGATGCAGAGCACCAATGAGGGTTCTTAGTATATAGTTTTGTTACGATATCATCACACCTCAACTTTGTGGAATAAACTTTATTTAAGAGAACAAAAAGAAAATCAGAAGTAACATTATCGTAATTAATGTCTCTTTAATGTTTAAGCATTATTATTTCTAAGTGAGTTGTTCATACTGGTTATATTTTAAAAGCAACCGACCAAGACAAACTTTATTACATTGTACTTAATTCTGGTCATTTTTCATTCTTTTTAATAATAAATGGTCGGTATACCTACTGGATTGATGTGCAGTTGTATGTATTCACTGAAGAATTATTGTCGTTAATATTTCTTATATCTTGGTGACTGTCATTATTGTTGTACAAAAAATGTTTGTTAAATTATTTTATGCATTCCGATAAAGACAATGAAAGAAAGAATGAAAGTACATACGCGCACAATATAAATATGAATTAATGGAAAGGACGAAGTAGTAGTTAGTAGAAAGCATTTTGTTCTGCAAAATTTATTTTCAGTATGCATGTCAACCCATTCTACATGGTGTTTATTCTTACCAATTTTTTGGACAAAATGGCTTACATGTCTTTTAAATGTGTAAGCATTTAGTGGGGAATTGCAGAATGTTTGTAAATAGTTGCACTTTAGACTCTAGATCCTACAGTAGAATTGTTGTTTTTCAAGCTTCAGTTTCCTAGTGAGTAAAACTCTTATCGTTAACCTATCACTTGTTCATCCAATCTCATAAATCTCTTCTTGTCTGTTTCTAAATTGCGTTTGCATTTTCTGTCTAGCAAATCGGCTATGATTTATGCAAGACAGAATGATCAGTAACACTTTTAGTTGCAGCTGCACTACAGACTAATAAATCTTTGGTCCCAGATATGGTGATACATCGACGAAATTTTTAAGTGTAACTGCAGAACATTCCATTTTCATTTCATTAATCGAGTGTTTTGTCGGAACATTGATGGCTTTTAGTTCACTGATGGTTCAAGTCTTGATATTCCTGTTACTCTGTCATCCTTAGCTGTCTCAGACAGCTTGGTTTATAAAATGGGTTACTCCCAACCCCCTTTAGGAAGTTAGATAGCGTACTTTAAAGAAGTGTTTAATCTGAACAATGTGACGTATGTGCGCAAAACATTTCGAAAAATCTGATCATACATTTATATATCAAGCCAATTTATATTAAAGCGAAAGGTGGGAGGACAAATATGACAGTTAGAATAATAGGGGATTAAAAGTAAGAAAGATGAGAACTGAAAGAAAGAATGACATGGTTGATCCTAATTTCGGTAAGAAATCAAAGTTCACCAAGGTAGGTGTAGTGTAAGAACAAATAGTTTTTGTATAAATAAAGGTGGTTTCAATTTGTGTATGGCTATCGCTTCCGCAAAACTCAGTTTGCGTATCTGACTGTTTCTGTATAAAACTTTGAAAACCCTTTGAACATTTTGTGACATGTTCCTATATGTTCAGCTATATATAGATGAGGAGGATTGTCCACTGCCTGCCATTATCAGAGTTTTGAAGCCATTTAAGTACATACTCTCTCACCCTCTACTGCATAGCCAGAGTTTTTCTCCCTCTGTTTGTGACCACACGCGCATGCAAACTGGTAAACATAATAGGATGTGACGTAATCATTTATGCAGTGTTTGGGTTTTAGTGAAGCATATATTTTTCTCCACAGTAAGCTTAGGTGTATAAAATACTTTAACAATGGCTAAGGTTAGCCTACGTCACAAAAGTATATTATTCAACTCCTCTCTGTATGCTAAAGTGATATGGACGTATTTCTTAGGAACCACATGAAAAGTTGGCTTTTGTGCTACCTTACTTCTATGCCGGTCTATTAACTTGAGCAGATATCTGTTTTCCACAGGTGTTTTGGTCAGTGATTTTTTATCTTCATTCAGAGTATATGATGTACAACTATGATAGATCCTATGAAACAGATATTTTATTAGACCTCACTTGTATTAGTTAGCACACAAACTGTGAAAATTCATTGTCCTGGCTATTGTAACTTTCTGTAGACTGACCGTTTTATTGAATTATCACTGTACTTCAAAGATCATTTGTCAAAGAATTAATGAATGATGTGTAGAAAACTAATGTCTCTTATCATTTACATATTTTCTGGTATTGTGTTCTAGTGGTTAACAGAAGAAACCAGATTGTGTTTCCTTTCCACTTCACAGTTGTCATCTAAATGGTTATCCATTTAAATAAGTAATTTCGTAGACAATATGAAGTTTTTGAATAGGTATCTAAGTTTTTCTACGGTATGCATTGTGAAGTTGAAACTGTTTTAACATTTTATAAATTATGACAATAATTTTATTGGTTTAGTGCTCGGTAATATTCTACCCACAAGCAGATTGTGAGTTTTTGCCAGTGGTGTCTTCATCGCCTTTTTTTTCCTTCAGTTATTCATCCAGGTAACCTTTTCATCATTTTGTGTGCACTTGCATTAGGAAATATGGAATATATTTGTGAAACATAAATCCGTTTATCAAAGTGTTAACCATAAGTCAACTGACTTTTTTGATGAATACTGAGTAAAAAAATTATTAACTGAATAAAATTTTATACCTTCAATATGCTTGAAGTTTAATTACTTTTAATAACTTTGACTATTATTCACTACCAAGACTTTCTGCTTGTACGTAACTAAACAAATGAACAGAATCTAAGGTTCGATATAAAAAGTACGGGGTTCAAACTCTTAGAATGATATTTCGCATTTAAATAAGAATAGACGTAACTTATTATTTTTATTATTATTTATCTCTTGGGTTCCTGGTGAGACATAGGACTTCACTAGCACGTCACCATTTCGCTCTCTTCTCTGAACTCTATTCAACCTGACTCCACAAATGCCCACAAGCTTTCATTCCTTCCTCACAGAATCTCCTCCATGTCACCCTCGGGCGCCCAACTCGTCGTTTCCCCTTTGGGTTCCGCTCGAGGGCATGGCCTGGTTTGGCGCGTGATGTTCCCAAACCATCTCAGTTTATGCCCAATCCAATCCATCTCCACTTTCTTCTGCATATTTGTTGGGCGAGAGGTTTTAAGTCGGTTCGTTGCCGGCCAGCCAGCCACCCAGAGACTTTTGTTGCTGATTCTTTGTGACCATCCATCTGATCTTCAGTATCGAGCGAGTGTAGGAGGCAGCTGTTGATGAATGTCTGTAGTTTGTTGGAAATGCTTTTCGTAACGCGCCGTTAAGTCTCTGAACCATATAAAAGCACTGACTTGACTGACATTGGTGTTGAAAATCTAGATCTTGTCCACGCTTTATGCTGACAGCAATGCAGTGCAGTAAATCTTCACACTGATTTCAGATTAATGAAGGCCTATCTTGCTTTTCTGATCCTGACTTTCACATCCTCATCTGTGCCGCCTGTAGTTGTAACGATGCTGCCTAGGTAGGTGAACGAGACTACATTCCTTAGATTTCTCCCGTTGATGGTGATTGGTGCTTCTTGTTGTTGTTGCTGTTGGTTGCTATTGTTTTTGTATTTAGACATCTCCATTACCTCTGTCTTCTCTACGTTCATCCGAAGCCCCGTGTCCTCTCCCCTGCCTCTTCTGCCAACTTGTTGGTTTTTGCCTGTATAACTCCGAGTTTGTGCGAGATGACATTAGACATAAGTCATTATCTGCCATATCCAAATCTTTTTCTAGTATCTTTTCATCGGTGAAACAGCGTATGCCCATCTTCTCGCTCTTCAAAGTTGTCAGTTTCATTATCCAGCCCAGTCCAGTCGACCACAAGCAGGAAGATCATCGGTGACAGTAGGTGGCAACCTTGTCTTCACTTCAAAGGCGTCACTGAGCTGAGCTTTTCGTTGTGAATCACTTGGCATGTGAGGTCTTCATATAACTGTTGAATGAGGTTGATAAGGGTTTGTAGTATTCTGTAGTGTTGCACTGGTTCATCTGCTTCACTAGCTTCCTCTCCTTGCTCTATCAGCTTCCATGTATCTGTGGAGATCCATTCCATTCCATTCCCTGCCTTGCTTCTTCTTCCTTCCTAACATGGTTATGCAGGTTTTCTTCCATGTCTCTTTCACAGAGTTCGCATGTTCTTCCACGCAGGCTTCTCCGGAGATGTTGCCTAATGTCTCCCATTTCGTCCTGATGTCCGACTTGAAGTTGTCCCTGGCAGTATCTTTCTTCAGTTTCTGCTTTGAATGGTCAACTTAAACTGCAGTCTATGTTCACCAACGTCTTTGAAGGCTTTCAAGCTGATTTTGAAGGTAGGTGGTCTGAACCTACATCTATTCCTCTTCTTGATCTTGTGTCCAGTAGGCTGCGTCTCCACTTTCTTCACATTGAGATAAAGTCCATCTGATTTTTAGTGTGTCCATCTGGTGAATGGAGAAATCAACTCTATATCGCGTTGTGGATATCCTTGTGTTTCTATACAATGCCTCAAATCACCAAATCATTGAGTACGCAGAATTTTGCAAAGAGTTCTCTCTTCTCATTCGTTTCAGCAAAAGCTCCTAGACTCATGATTGGTTCTCTTCTTGTGTTGTCTGCTTCAAGTTCGGCTTTCACGTCATCCATTAGGATTCTGATGTTGCCATCTGAAGCGGGGTCTTGTCCAGTGCTGATTGCAGTTGTCTGTAGAATTCCTCCTTTTTCTCTTCATCTGCATTATTTACAGGCGCGTAGTGTAGCATTGTATGGTTGTGACTTTCTTTCCTTTTGAGTTTAATCCATCTTGTTGTCATGATCCTGATAGTTGGGGAGTTTGGTTCCCACTGCATGGCACGCAGCCTTCGATGTTCTTGGGAGGTGGACATCATGATAGCAACTCGAAAACTCAGTGTGCTTGTTGTTGGCGTCTGGGTGACAATATCGGAGTAGATTTTTGACTTTCGAGTTGACAGTTTGGAGAGTTCCTTTCTATTCCATCTGCAGGTTCCTCCCAGATTCCTAGCACTTCTATGACACGTCTTCTCATCTTTTTGGCGATCTGGGCAGCCTTGTTAGCTTCAAACATAGTGCAAACATTCCATGTCCCCATGTTCACTTTCGCTTTCATCGAGAGAAGACACATCGGTCAACTGGCTTCCCGAAGGCTTTCACTAACTGGCTCCAATTTTTTCTCTCCGATTCCAGCGGGGTATAAGTTTATTTTTATTTTTTATATTTTATTTTTACTTTGAAGTTTCTTTTTGGGATTGGATTAGTTTTCCGGGGTAGGGTTGCTAGTCTTATGCCCAACCTTCCCTCTTTATCCGGGTTTAGGAACGGCTAGTAAACTGGTGAACTAGTGAACAAAGTGATGTTGTAGATGTAACTAGCAAGAGGCAAATGTTTTCTTCATTTATTGTTATTTGATATTTATAATTCCCCGTCACTCTACAAGGTCGAATTGCTCTATGTCTGTTGGTAGAAAGGCTCTTATGCGGATACCTTGATACTGCCGGATATTCGTGATGTTGCATCCATCTTATTGTCTAGCAATGGAATCCAGGATGCATGTTTCTCCCCTTTTAGGATTTGTCAACTGGATTTGCCTGCTCTCCAGTGAGTGATGTTGTTCCCAATGAGATTTAAACCCAAAGTCCATCGTCTTTAAATGCCAAAGCGTTAATAACTAGGTCGCTGGGGAATGAGAGCCACCTTTTATGCCCTGACTATCAGTTATTGTTGCCCACCTGCCAACAGAGGCCTGGCAATTGAAAATTGAAGGTATCAATAAAGAATAGCAACACCCGCTGTACAAGAGCTGGTTCTTGTGTCCTAGTGGCCTAATACGTAACGCTTTGATATTTGGAACGATGTTTACTGGGGTCGACTTTCATCGGGACCAAACGCACTCACTTGGTTTAGGTACATCCAGTTGATGCGTCAAAACAGAACGAAACTCCCCTCCTGGAATTTCTTTATTTAGTTTAATCCGCTGATTATTGTCTAAACTGGCATTCTTAGAAAGATTTACTGCCTTATGTACTCATCCAAAGTAAACGGTAATTTTGTAGTCTTACTACATGGGATTTGCAGCTGACAAAAGAATTTGATAAGATATCTGATGCTGTTACTTTGATGCAATAATAGTATGTTTTTTTTGCTGCATGCATGTATATCTTTATTGATTAAGTGGTGGTCTGAGGTTATCAACAGTTGACTAACAAATGTAATGTCATAAACTGAGAAATATCTTGTGTATTCACTTCAACCCGACAGTCGAACTCATTTGTCAAGGCTTTACTATAACAGCTTCTCTTACAGATAAATCCTCCATATATGGAGCAAAATATCATCCTGTTCCACTAAATAAATAGTAGAAATGATCTATGAAAACAGGATAGTAAAGAGAATAGACATAAGTTACTGAAAGTGCCTCCAAAGCTTTGCTTGTGTTTCCTTTCACCACTAGTTAGGCATATCAATGTTATGTGCATAGCTTTTGACACTGAAGTTGAAGAACATAGTGATATTGGGATCAATGTCTGATTGGTATCATTGAACCGTGTACAGTGTTGAATGGGAGTTGAAGCTTTTACGTCAAAATGAGAGAAAAAAATCATGAATTCAAAAAGCCGCTTACATATTTCTTTAAGTGGACAATATGCTTAAGTTACCGTCTTTAGACTAAACGTGTAAGTATGCATGAGGCGAGAGTCAGAAAGAAAGACAAACCCACACAAAGGAAAATATCGGAAGTCCCATTAAGCCTGTTGTCAGGTTTGGAGCGGGATCTTTAGTCACCTGCTATCTTCTATCAATAAAGATAAAACAACTGAATACTCCATAAGTCTCCTTTTTAAATTTAGTGACAGGGTTTTGACTCGTTGTTATTTGATCTGGAGACACTCAACTGTCCCCACTTCATCAAACTAACTGCTGGGGAGGTTAAAAGACATACAGCGATCGGTCACTGTAGAGTAACCAATTTCATATTGTCTAGTCCTATTTGATGATCAATTCTATCGATCACTTACGATGTGATCACCTAAGTAGGAGCCTAAAAAGCATAGCTCAGTGGTAACGTCAACGACTATAACATTGTATGGCGCGGGCCTGAGTAGCTCGCGGTGCATCGTTTTTATGGATATTGTAGGTAGGCCTTGCCAACGAGTTCCATAAATCGTGATATCCAGGTCTCGCCGACTACTTCCATGCAACTAACAAGTTAAAAAAATGATTTGGATTATCGTTTGCTGTGCTACTCTGAGTTATCAGGTAGGGACCAAAGTTCCACTATCTGTGAAGCGTAAAACACTTGATTCAGCTTAAACTTCAGACATTTTATCAGTAGAAAAATTAAAGGGAAAGGGCTCACTAGTATTATCTTTTCTGTTTGACTTTTTTCTATTGTGGGTCATTTCATAGTGAGAAACAACTTCGTTTTAATCAAGTTACCTCTAGACATCAAAGTACATGGTAAATACTAACAAATTAAGGTATCAGTTTCAAATGTTTATGCGTAAATATGACTTGATATACAACCCTTTTTTATTTTGTGCATTTTATTGCATGATTTTGTTAAAGTGTATAAATTACTGGTAGATAATTCTAACATTATCATTTATATATTACAGTATCTTGAGGAAGTACATATTTTGGAGTAAATAAGTGGTGATTTGTGATGAACATACGCACGCTATCTCTCTCTCATCCACATGAAAAGAATGATTAGCGTTCATCTCTTTGATATTCTTTAAGGTCATAGCATAGTAATTACGAAATAAACATTTACCTCATTCTTATAATACCACCATTCGATTTATGCTACGCTAGTGTGTTCAGTTAATAATTCAATCATTTATTTACGCTTAGTCAAGGAGCACATTGAAACAAATAAGAGAATTTTGCCAAACAGTTAACTTAGAATAAAAACATTAATAAAGCATATCACATTCATTTGATTGCATGGCTTACCGCTAATGCATCGTTCTTAATATACTATTTTTCTTTTCATCGTTTCCAGTAGAGTAACAAAACATCTACAATAAGGACAAGAAATTACTCCTTCAAAGTCCGGAAACCGACCAATTATGTCTTAAATCATATTCTCTTAATCTAAACAACCAGATTTAAACTTCGTAGGCTATTTGTGGAAAAGCAAAGTACTTCATTTGATTATGCAGCATAACTTGATGTCATAACATTCACCTACTAAAATGAAAGCTCCACCAAACAAGGCAATTTTTTCTACGGAGCTTTTGCTTCTACCTGAAACAGGAGATTAAAACGGACTATATCAATGGGTAGTTCACGGGAAAACTGAGTAACTGTACTGTAAGGCTGTCAATGGAAGCTATTTAGCTTCATCAATGATGTTACTTGTACATACATATGGATATATTTATTCAGTAGGTTGATATTTAATTTATACTACATTAAGAGTTAGAAATTTCTCATTCCAATTATGACGACAAATACTGGCCATCATGCAAACGGATTACTCCTGTTGAAAAATTATTAGTATTATTGGTTAGTATTGGTATTATTATTAGTGTTCATGAAGGAGTGAAATCAGTTAGTGAACCATTGAAAAGCTGGAAGCACTGAATAGCCTTTTCTTCCTAGCAAGAAACTCCTCATCAGTACCCTCTCAAAACCCCACCATGGATCGGACTCAGGACTTTCAGGTCTTGCGGTGAACGCGTTAGCCATTGCACCACTGGGTCGAAGTCCAGTGGTCCAGATGGATGTCACAAGGTCCCAGTGAAAAGCCGTAACCAGTAGGGTAAGCCAGTCGGAAAGGAAGTGGATGCCAATTGAAGACTTTGGTATATAATTACTCTATATCGCAAATAGACGGAAGTAAGGAAATGTGAACTATTGGACTTTGGTCCAGTGGATGTCAAGTTCGCCAAGAGACCTGAACATCTTGAGTTCGATCCCATGAAGGGTCGTGGGTATGTACTACGGTAGAGTCTTATACTAGGACGAAATAGCTACTCAATGCTTCAAGATTTTCAATGGTTCTCCAACTAAAATCAGTCAGTGAGGGAAACTACCTTAAAAACAAAATCTCCGTAAACTTCAGAGTAAATGATCATATTATTTGAAACAATTTGTCCCTTTAAATAAATTACGATAACACTATTAGAAGACGAAGATTATCTGAAAGATGTGATGTATTTGCGCAATACATTTCGAACAATCTGATCACACATTTACTTGTCAAGTCAATTTATATATGAGAATTAAAGGTCAAATGTCATAAAAATTGAAAGGGTGTGACACTAGTCTTGGTAATATAATCAGGTAAGGATTACCAAGGTAAATTAAGTGAAACAACAAATTGTTTTTGTACGCACAGCGGGGGCTTAAGTTTACGAATGGCTTACGCTTCTGCAAACTTCAGTATGCGCCCCTGGTTATTCCTGTATAATATCTTCAAGGCTATTTTCGTACTAACCCTGTGATTCATTTCAATGATATGTTTTGCTATAGATGACGAAGGATGTCTGTCACCTGCACTTACCTTGGTAATCCTTATCTGATTACATTACCAAGACTAGTGTCATAACCTTTTCATTTTTATTACATTTGACCTTTAATTCTCATATATAAATTGACTTGACAAGTAAATGTGTGATCAGATTGTTCGAAATGTATTGCGCAAATACATCACATCTTTCAGATAATCTTCGTCTTCTAATAGCGTTATCGTGATCATATTATTCTTTTTTATTCATGAAAATAAGTTTGTAGTAGTTGTTCATCCTAAATGAATTTGGAAATGGGAAAGAAGAGTGAATGTTAGCCGGATGAAACTTCTCAGTACAATATGTTATCCAAAAACCTATAGGATCTGAATGCATCCACCTGCATAGACAGACTATTTCAAATAAACAAATGCAGTTGGACTAGTCACAAAGATAAACGCGCTCAAAACCTATTAAAGGTGTTTGTAAAATAGCTTTTTTGGAGTAGATGCTATTTCCTCTGAATATATCTATTTATGCTCACTTACTACTTAGGTGGTATCAATATCACGGATAAGATTACCTAATTTTTCCCATATCATTTCTGTACTTGATAATGACAAAGACAATTCGCATTCTTTACTGCTGTTTAGCTTTAAATAATCTTTTATTCTCTATCCCTATTACAGTTTTAAAACTGTGGCTTTTTTAACCGTCATACGCTATAAAAGTTTCACTAAAATTTGAGTGCAGAGATTTTCAGAAGGTTGAAAATTTTGCATTCGGGTGGTCTTCTACTATTCTTGTTATCTAACGTGTTTACATCAAACTTTGAGGAAAATTCATCTTGAGATTTGATTACAAAATGCTTTTGTTCTCAATCGATAAATGAGGATGGCAAAGATGTTATATGCTTGTTACACATAATGAATACAATTTAAAAGTATACCAGCTTTACTTTCCAATAAAAGGTGATCTATGAGCTTGTATTTCTATGCATACTGGGTAGTGGAAGGAAAAATAGGCGAATAAAGAAATTTATCGATAGGGCGATTGCTTGAACACGACGGTATCTTTGTTTTCTTAACTGCTTGACCTTTGAACACAGACGTGACTTTCTTAAGTGTTTATGTAACTGGATCGATCTTGTCTGCATGAAAGACGTAAAAGAGCAGGAAGCTATACAGCTCTGTGATTGTTATATTGGATTTCGAATAGATTTCCTTGGAAATTTATTATTAGGTGGGAAGGGAAAATAGCATCTCCGTGAAGTAATCAGAGTTTAGCTTATGATAAGTAGATAATCAGGTTACTACATAATTTTAATATAAAATATATTTAGATTGGCAGTCAGTATATCAGACCACTGCCAACGTCATTATGTGGAGAGGGCAAATTTAAGCTTCATTACTTAAATGCTTTAACCACATTCGACTGTAATTCAGTTGCAGTTTGTAGGGAATAATCAACCTGAATGAAATCTGAATCAGGGTTTGGTATTCGTTGGAGAAGTATTAAAGGTCGGGTCTTTTTCGTCATAGTTCGGGGCTCCTTAGCAATATACACTTGTAATCCAGTTAAAGATCGCGCCCAGGAGCATCAAGTCTGATATAGAATAGGTTATTATTCAGTCACTGAATCAGAATCTAGTGTGACACTGTTTCCTTCTTCTGTGAATTAGCGATATAATGTGACCATCATCTAATATATCAACAGACATCCACCAGAATTCCAACCTCGTTGGCCCCATGTTCGCGGTCTGCTTTAAGGCAGATTTCCTGAAATTCTTGTGAAATGTCATAACCTGTTGAGGAGACCAGGTTTTTGCAATCAATATATAATGTATTCAGATGTTTAGGAAATTTCTACTTTGTTGTATGCAAATTAAGGCATTAAGCAGTTTTATATGTTAACCTACAATATATATGTCTACTCACAAAACTACATACGAACTACGTTTAAGGAAACGTACCTTAACAAATGAAACTTGAAGGTAAATACTGTTATTATAAAAGAGGTAACTGAAATCTACAAGTGAATAAACAGTGTAGTGTTAGATTTAAGTCAGTGAACTTATTGGGTTTTTCAAATCTATTCCCTTTCAAAATGTTCAAAAATGCTTTGATCAGAAGACTGAAGATATGAAAATTTTCATCAAAAGTCAAATTTTTTTGGAATTGTAGTCTTAAATCTTGCTAGCTTGGTTGATAAACTCCAATGGATACGAATAATTTGGCAGCTACTTCACTCAGCATCACGTAATCAATCTTGTTAAGATAAATCGTGACTGAATAGCGTGGAGATAAAGTTTCACAACTAAGCATTGTATCAGACAAGTTTGAATCCCTGAGAAAAAACATGAGTTCTCTTAAGGTCACTCATATACTCTGTTGAAGAGTGCCTACAACCATGAAAACTGAGGATAGCAAAAATTATTGCTATTTGACGCTCAAAATCTTAAAAAAAGTGCCTCACACTTGTATATCTTATGAAACTTATGACTATATTGCTTCAATGAAAAAGAAGTGTCCGGTAAGTATGATGGTCATGCAGTACACAACCAGAGAATAGTTATGAGATCTATCTCAGTGAAAAAGTGTTTGATGAGTACATAGCGTTAATTGAGTGTGAAAAGGGGTAGACATTTAAAACAACTCTCTGAAGTATTACCGGAATTTTTAAGATGATATTTTCTATATTCTTCTTGTCCTTACTTCAGCAGGTCAACACTTAATAGATAAAGAGATCATAACATGTTTTTATGCATTAGGTTTTTCACACGTTAATTCTCACAAGCTTCGTATAGGTCTTAGGACATACTCTTTTTTCTAAAATGTTTTTTGTTACACGATGATGAAAAAACTCAGTTCTTCGATAAAACGATTAATCTATTCTGATGCTCACGGTTTCATTCAATAAAATCATCTACTTTGGTGTTGCAAATAACTAGGTGACGCTTAAATGTAGTCATATGGTGGAAATATACCGTCAGCTGGATTTGAACACGATGGGATTGGCCTAATACATTCAGACGATTAGAGTTCCTAGCTATTCTGTATTCTTTATCTGCAGAAAGCAGAGTTTAGGTAAAATCACTGTCTTAAGCTACATACCACTTTTCCTCCCGTAGCATTGTCTATTGAGAGGCGTTGTTCTGAAGTTGATGTATTTAGTCACTGAATGTTCAGTATTCACTTATTTTCTGATGAATGTTGTTCACTAGGAGACTCTTTACTGTTTGCTGCCAATAGTCTTGTTTTACTTTTCGTTTGATAGATGAATTCAATGGTAAGGATAAAAGTATCAGTCAACTAAATCAGTATAATGAGTCTGTGATATCTGATTCTTTGTCATTCACAACGTATGTGGTTACCTCTTATTTTGTCTGGAACTGTTTTCGGTAAATAATACTACTTCGCTTTGGGATACATCTGATAAACAAACTAAAATTGAATCGTCATATGTCACAGTGCCTAAGTTTGACACCTACACTTCTTAGGATATTTGTCTAATTTATCATCAATGCCTACTTACACTGTAAAAGGAATTACTACTGAAATATAATTCTTTCGTTAGTTAACATATTTATACTTTAAACATAACTGTTGATTTCTAACTAAGAATTGTGTGTATGATTCTTGTGAACCATATACGACCAAGAAGTATTACATTGTTGTTTCCTCTAATGTTGCTATTCATCATAATGTTTGATTTGATGGAAAATTTTACGTATGCTAATGGATTGTTCTAGCTGGATTTTCAGCTTATAGTGAGAATGAAACAAGTTGATCTGAATCAGTTTCAAGATTCGATCATGCTTTCATATGAAATTCAAGTGCTGAAAACAGAAATCATAACCCGCTTGAGACTAAGAATAACTCCCAGTAAGAGGGTGGGGGAATAGTGTTGCACATACTACTAATTATCATGAGTAGTCTGAAATCACTTATATTCATTTTCAATACTGATTAGCCAGACTGAGGTGGTCTTAATAATGCACAATTATTATGATTGTCTACTACTGAAATTATCACAGATGAGCTGGGAGGGACTCGATCTAGCGAATTAAATATTTCAAATTGCTCAAAAATCCTCCACTTTCATGTTTTTCCTTAGTTGGTTAAAGATTCGGACATAGGCAGAATAGCTGCAGAAACGATGAAAACATCACGTTTTGTTTAAATATGTACTCGCCTTAAACTACTACTACCATGAATTTCAGTTATCATTATTATTTCCCCCATAAAGTGAAAGGGTTAGAATTCATGGTTAGGAATTTCTCGATGTCTTTTTAAAACTTTGATGTTTGATTGTAAACAATTCATTTCTTCAGTATGGAATTAACAATTAGGGTGTCTTTAGCGCGAATTGATACAATACCTACGTTCACAAACGAAAACTAAAAGGAAATAAAGCTGATTTCCGCCCTCATTCTAAACTATGGTCTTCTTAGTCGCTTCATTTTCATAGTTTATATTCTGATACAGAAAACGGGGTGTTTCTGTGTGAGTGTACCACTGATGACTGGCAAGCTACACCTCAACAACTGATTCTTAGTCTGTGGTAATCGTCTCTTCATTTTCCCTTCCTTGAGCTGACGTCAGTTTATCATGACAATACTCAGTCGATGGTTTTTCTTTCACAGTGTTCAAACTTTATGGATGAATTCACTTCGAATCATCTTCTATTGACAATGTTTCTGAAGAGAATGTGTTTCATGGCAGTATGTAGAAAACAGCAAGAAAGGATTAAATCTTAAAAGAGAAAAGAAAAGTTGCAGGTTGTTTTTCGCTCAAGTTTGAACATGAAGTTGATTCCTTTTGAAAAATATTCTTTTCATTACATTCAATCTTATAATTTATTTTCTTAAACATTTCACATAATTGAATGTTTGAACTTGTCTTAGCCAAAAGATTCATTGGCGGTATTTTGTTTAAGTTAATCAATGTTTATGTATACCAGAAATAAATTTCTTTTACGTTATCCTGCTCAATTTATTGGTTCATAGAGAGAGCGTATTGTTTTCGAAAACTACCTGCTGAAGTTCAGTAGTGATCTCTTTCTATATTCCTTAGGTATAAAAGTCAAATTTTTATCAGTAACAACAATACGTGGAATTTGATAACAGTGGATAGTTTGAATCAATCAGTTGAAAAATTCTACTTGGTAGTGATGCTTAGTCACTTACCATGTTTAAATTCGAATCTTTTCGTAGAATTTGATTCGAAACAAATTTATAGGCGATTACGTATGATTAACCTATTTATCGCTTGCAGTGGAATCCTAGATGCGAATTTCGTCCTGTTTGGGACTCGTTAGCTGGATGTACTTGGACTCCAGTGAGTGATGTTACTCCCAATGAGACTCGAAGATGGTACTCATCGCTTCAAACGCTTAAGCGTTGTCCACTAGGCCAATAAGGCAATAAAGCCACCTCTTGTACAAATATTTAGGCAATATCTAAGCATTTACATTGGGGCTTGTATACCAACAGTGGTCGATCAGTTCGATCTTGTATACTGACGGAGAATTAAAAGTATATCAACAAATCATTATGAAGATCTCGTAAAATACCAGATGGCAAATGTATATGAACTTTGGTCAAGATTTCAGCGAATATTCTCCTAAATATTTGTCACTTAGTAAAAGGTTGACGTTTGACATTAGGTGGTAGCATCTTCAAAATAGATGGTGAATATCAATTATTTCATAGAATATTTTCAATGTAAATTATAATAAGTGGCAAGTTTTAGCAAGTTGGATGATTAGTGTATTTTGAGGTTAATGGGAATTTTATTTTTAAGGTAGTATTCTTCACGGATTGACATAAATAGATACCCACCACCCCACCAGAGATCTAACTCAGGAACTTCAAGTCTTGCGCTGAACACGTTAACTATTCAGCTACTGGTCCACAGTTCCCGAATTCTTTCAGTTTACGATATAGTGTGACAATCCATCCGGGTTTTCACTTGACGTCGGCTTCACTTCAGACTAGTTAACCCCATAGGTCACGGCTTCTCACTAGAACTTTAGGATATTCATCTCGAATAATCTTACTAACGAGTACTGCATAGTAATGTATTTTGATTTTGATAGGGATTTTATCCAAGTTAAAGTTTAGAACGAATCCTGCTCAGTCTTGTTATAAGCTTTATGTGAATATATAGGCAAAAATGAGATAACTTTTGGAAATAAAGAGCCAGTTTTTGCTTGTGAATATTTGTGTTTATGTGACTGTAGAATAAAAAAGAGTAATTTGAGGAATACTAGTTTAAGTACATATGAACACAAAATGAACGAATCAAATACAGTAAAATTACTTACGATTTTAGAGGTGAGAAGGTATGCGCAAAGTGGAGATTCAAAAACGAAACGTTCGGTGTTACAAGCCCCTCATGAATCTCTTAGTTTCACAGTAGGTCAAGATAGTAGTAGCGGTTACACCTATTCCCTTTTCAAACACAATTGTTTCTTTTAGTTAATCCTAATTTCCACTGCTTCTATAGTTTATAAGGACTCAATGAATAATCTAAAGTAGCTGATACATATTTCTCTTATAGTTCATCTAAACTGACTTGGCTAACATAAAATTATTGGTGGTTTCTAATTACCTAAAGAGGTATTCTCAAGTGCGTAAGGTTAAATTTTTAAGGCGATTAGCCGCTATAAGTGGATTCACAGATGTGGACGAATCGATAAATACAACTAAAACTATCTAGTCAAATAAATTCATCTTCCAGTCGCTATGTCACAATTGGACGAAACTACGTAGTTTACGAATTAGTAGTTAGTTGCACAATATCAACCAAACGTCACTTGCGGATCCGGCTCATTCATGTGCTTAAGATATTTTTTAAAATGTTTTACTGTAAGTTATTGTTCGGAAGAAAATGTCATCACTCATTTGTCCATGAGGATATATTACTGCTATGCCTAACTTTGTGTTATCAATATGTTATGCATTGTTGGGAAGTTAACAACAGTATTTTTTATTTTTATTTTTTCCTACATCGTGGATATTAAAATCTTATTGGTTGAATTATGTCAACGTCAATTATCACATGTGCGTGTGTGGCCGTTTCAATATTCTCTTTTGATAGAAAGATGATCGATAGAGAGACATAGAAATACAAAGACATACCCATCCCGTCATAGTAATAAATGCTTCAGTGAAATTCTTCAATTGTCAATCAGATTATTGTCCATACTTATCATTTAATTATACACTCTTTATGTGAATAATCATCGGCGAGCAATATTGCTACTTATATCAATCACAATATACCTCTTCAAAAGAGAGTGATTAGCACATTTTTCTGGTTGTTGCAGATAGACATGCATTTTATTTGTTCAAAAATTGTATAAAAATAAACAGAGAAAAATGAAAACTACAAATGATAAAAAGTTTTTAGATTCAAGTGATCATATTAACTTCAGTCGATTAACAACAGATCAACACTGTGAAGAAACTCAAGTAAATTGATATTTTTCTTAAAGTATATATATATATATATATATATATATATATAATACATGTATCATTTTATTAATGGGGACTTCCCTTTTGAGATTAGTGATTAAAAGGTTAGTCTAGTAACACAGAATGACTCTGAAGGTCACCCTAGCAATTACTGGAATAAAGTTTTTTTCATTTTATGAAAATACTAACTTTCCGGAGGATATATCCAAGCAGATTTAGATATTTTAGTTATTAGTTAGATGGCCTACAGAGTTACACGTTACACATATGGCTGGGATGAAAGCCTTTAATACAACACTACAAAGAGTTACTGATATGCAATGCCTGATCATTATAAGATGTTAAGAGAAAGGTTTTGTTTAATCACAAGTTGGCTTTGTTGATTGTATAAGAAGCATAGTCCAACTGAGATCTTGATCTGAATAGTATATTGGCTTCTTGTTTGAAAAAAAAACTGGAATCGATTCACACAGACTTTGTGTAATATAAATGAATCAAAGTTTATTGTATTGGTGGAGATACTTTTATGTCGAATTTTCCGCCTAATTATAATATATAATTTCATTCCTTCATTTGATCTTTTTTATAGTTTGACATTTACGATTTCTTGTGTTATTCTTATCACTTCATTATCTTTCCGCCTGTTGACTTGCTTCTTAATATGTTGCTGTGATGTATGCTAACTTGCAAAGTTGTTATATAATGCTGATAGATTGTTGCTTGTGTCTGTTTTTCGATCTATCGCAGTAATTCAATCGATAAAAGAGGATAACTTTCAACTTTTTTCTGATCCACTTTATAGACATAGTATCTAAAAAGCTTTTCAACGAGAGTACACTTTTGAATAATTTTGGAGGCCGCCTTAGTAAGTATATTTCCTAGTGTGTGGAATATTAGTGACATACAAAAGATCCATCAATTTTTTTTTCATAATGCTTCGAACATATGCGAAAATCCAACTAACTATACTAGTTACAGTGGCTCTAATTGCTAGGAAAGCCTTCTGATCATCCCGAAATAGGCTCATACACTTATACAATAGATTAACAAAGAGGAATATGATCATTATTTTGAATGCTTGCATAGAAAGTGGTTGAATGATTTCCTCTTTATGCGTCCATAGTTAAGGAATGAAAAGTTTATCAGCTATGGCGTATTGTTAGTTCAATCATACATATCGTTATACAAGGTACTGTTACATGTAACACATTTAGATGGACTACTGATTTATTGATTTTGTAACTAAGATATGAAGATAGAACCTTACTTGGTCCAAACAATAACAAATAATACTTGTTGCATAAGAAGTGAACTCAGTGACTCACAAGCCTAGAGAATAAAATACTGGTGTTTGTAACGAAGGGTGTTGAAATAATCTCAATGGATGTAGTCTAACTAGGACACGGAATCGTCATGTTGAACAGTTATAACTAAAAACGTATGCGTGACTTTGAACTCCCCTACAATCTATATCGAGAAAAATTACCTCATACTTGGACAAATATCGCCTAAAAACTAACCATTCTAGAAGGCTCAGGGATCCCAGACATAGAGGGTTGAACTCAAGAAAAAAATCAATTAGTTAACGTGTTCAAAAGAATAAATCTGTATCAATATTTTTATCGGTAATATCGTCATTAAAACTATAAAATAACCACGCTATATACTCTTTAATCCGTTGATGTTTTGGGAAGTGATTGATTTCAAGGCAGTTTCACCAAAAGTTCACTTCAGCTAGAGAACTAAAGCAGATCAAACAATAGTAGACACTTACTTCATCCCGGTTTGAAATATCTCCTTAGTGTAACAATAATTGGAAACACTGTGCACAACCATCAGTTCTTAAGAATGATAGTTTACATTTTTCAAGTTTATTAAGTTTACACCGAAGTATAGCGATCATTTTTATCAGGCATGAGTATCAATCATCAAATCTGATTCAACTGATCAAACAGTTCTATCCTGGATTGGTAGCCTGGACTTGTTAAATCGTTAAATCGCTGCCAACCTAGTAAATATTAATGAACCTACTAAGAGGTCGAATAGTCCTCAGCTTGACCATTTATAATATTGTGATTAAATGCTACTGATAAGTCCAAAACTTCCTTCTAGTTTCAGTCGCTTATCTTCCTATTCTTCAACCCAGCTGAAAAACTTTTTCGGAAAATAACCTAATAATCATCTTCCCAAGTATCTTTATGCAATAGGACATGCTTTTTGCATTATTCATAAAGGCTGCATTCAATTACAGGATTTGAGTATATATACGTCATCTGTGAACGAAGCAAATTTTGGGGGGTTTACTAATAAAGCCAACCGTACGTTTCATTTGTTTGATTCTTCTTCAAGATTCCCCAAAAAAAATCTTCAGTTCACTTCTGTTTCAAAATAAAGTATACGTTTTTCTTTCGCGTAAAAAAATTTGGAAGCTTCAGGATATTTTTTTACCTCTGAAACGATCAGTCTTTACTACACTCCACAGAAATTATGAAAATTTGTTATTAATTTCTAGAAATTACAGTTCCTCTTTAAAGTAGATGAAAAACCGCATAATTTTGCGTCAAATAGTAAAAAAATCCAAGTAAATCTGATGGTTGTTTAGTGTTAAGTGTTAGAGGAAAATTAAACCATCTTATGGCGTTAGTAAAAGAAAATGAGTAATGCATATAGTTGGAGCTTATCTTAAGGGTTTCTGCACTTACTTATAGTTCAGACAGCCCAAAAACTAAGTGTAAAACGTTTTCGTGAAGTGATATAGGTGAAAATCCAAAAATGTGAAGTTTGGATCTCTTTACAGGCTAAAAACTAATGACATTGTTCATGATACCTCGCTTTGCATCATCCAACTGGTTGTCAGAGTACATTTGGTTCAAAACACTATGTATGCTTGACACTATAACCAAACAGAGTGAAAAACTTTATGCATGTTCCAAATCCACATGCAATGAACAACCTTACGCATATTCGTGCAGTAGGCAACAAGGCACACCTATAGTGTAAAGGCTAGTGATACTACCTGGCTACCCAAACATCAGTTGGTGGAAGGGGTCTCGAACCTCCGACCCATTGATTGAAAGTTACCTCCCTAAACCAATAAGCTATAACTCCTTTCACTTATACTAAGCTATAATGGCTTATTTCTTAACAAACGGTAGGACTGTAGTGTGTCAACTAAGTGAAGTGACTAAATATTACCAGTACACTTCGTTTAGTTTATCATGGTTGCAGTTAGACCGTGGAAAGACCTGCGTTTCAGGGTGCTTAACATTGATCAGAAAGGAGGATCTACAGACTGAAGATCTTGTCCGCCTAATTTATAAATTAACACTAAGTTCTTATCCCCATTATTGACTGAATTCAGCTTTTTGACTCATTTATATTCTATCGAAACCAAATAATCTAAATAAATAATAAGCTAGTAAGATGAGTTTCTCAGCACTCTGACAATTTATAACACCTAACCAAGTTGAGGAGGAAAACAAACGTCCATTGGTAGTATTTTATGCTCACATAACACTGTGAGTTGTGTGGAATAAGAACTACAAACCGCCTAGTTTCCTTCCCTTTTATAGATGTTAGGATGCTTATCAGGAGATTAGTAAGTCCCAGCCTCACTTTTTTTTTGACTTCGAGGTTAAGCAGCGGTAAGCACACTCAAACTAAAACGAAGTAGTTAATTTGTGTCTCCTAAGTTTTAGTAAGTCACTTACCAACTTTTTATCAGTGAGAAATAGTTATCACCTTATTTGTGATATCCTTCTGCCAATGACTGTACAACATTTCCCAATTAATCACAATAAATTAACTAGGATAGCTATCTTATAAGAGTTCATATGGTTTTTAAGAAAAAGGTGAAAAATAAGGTGAGAATTCGTTGTTTCTAGTATCCTCTGGATTGATCATTTTTACTATCCCTGACGAAATGATTAATTATAAGCATCTTCCATTATTAACATAAATATCATCTAGTCATAGACCTATCGTAATCACGAAACGGTGTTACATCATACAGCAGTAATTACTCTTTGTCCAAATTACGTCTGTCGTTCTTATCATGAACAGTGTTATTAATAGAACGAGATTAACGACAAAACATTAGTTGAGTAACTTGACCCTAACACAGATTAGACTGTGTAATGCAGCTTATTTAGAGTTAGCTGTCAAAAGGGTAACGACTTGAAGAGTAGTTTTCAAAGTAGCGCTGATTGGTAATCTAGACCAGCTAGAAAGCCGTCGAACGCTACTTGGGATTGGAAAGTGTTTTCTTAATTTGAGCTTCTTCAATAATGTACCCCATCGACCAGAAGGGTATTTTAACACAGTACCTTAAAGTCTGACAGCAAGCACAGAACATAGCGATACAGTATTACTGTTAGCTATGTCGAATAAACGAAAAAACTACAGACATTCATCAACGGCTGCCGCCTACACTTACTCAATACTAAAGATCAGATGGCCAGAAAGAATAAGCAACCAGGAACTCACTCTGGCAACAAACCAACCAAGAGCCTATTGCTCAACAAATATGAAAAAGGAAGTGGAAGTGGATTGGGCATGCACTGAGAAGACCATTCAAGGACATCACGTTCTAGGCACTCGAGTGGGACCCAGATGGGAAACGGTGAGGTGGGCGTCCGAGGTGATGGTGACATGGAGGAGATCGTGTGAAGAAGAAATGAGAGCTTCTGGTCTGTCGTGGAGCCATGTTCAGAAGATTTCAGAGAACAGGGTGGAATGGAGACGTGTTACTGAAGCCCTATGTTCCTCTAGGAGCCCAAAGGACAAATAATAATAATAATATCGAACAAACAATGTTATAAGGAATTATAATCTTCCACAGCATTTAAGCTCTACTCTCACACTAATGAAAATAAGCACGTTATTGCTCAATCCCTAAGTCGGAATTAGAATAATGTGCATTTTATGTTTTCTGTCCGTTTGTAACAAAAGGTCCACCATTGTTTAATGTCACCGATAGACATCGGTACTCATACTGGATCTGGTTTCCTACGATAAATGCAAGAAATGCATGTCGAAATCAGTTACTGGCGTGCACTGAATGGTTTTTCAGTCGACCGATATAAATAAAATTAAACAATATGAATGGAGCTTTTATTTCAAACTCATGACTAACTGATGGGTTGACAATTGATGACCTTCTTATAATGTCGTATTCGATAAAATTGTTGTCACGTGTTTTCCCCTATTAAATCTGAAGTTCATGTTTGAAATGATTTCATTATAGTTTACCACTTAGTTACTTTAGCATAATACCATATTCTGTACTTTAACTCTTTCCTATTCTTAAAGAGTATTTCACCTGTTAGTTAGAGTTATAGGCTCACTGAGTTTGAAGTTTTATTTTAATCTTAGGCATAATCAATCATAAACTTACTGTATTTGGTATGGTGTTCGCATCTAGTGACGTACTTTACCAACCTATAGAGAGTTGTGTATAACTGGTTATTATCTATGGACCGATGCACTTCTGTTCCAGGTTCTGTGTTGGTTTGTCTGTTTTTATCTACCGTTTGAAAGCGTATGATACTGTCTGACTTTGAAGACCGAATTTATCGGATAGAGTTATATACCGTTGACTCATTGGTTGGTGATACACTTAAGTTAATGCGTCAGACACTTACTCTAACTCTACCCTTGAGTAATTTTGTTTACTAATGGTCAGTAGAAACTAATTATGCATATTTCATCCTACTGGCCAATCAAAAGTTTCAGGTAACTGCACCCAAGAAAGCATTACTGTTAACTAGTACCTATCGCTTCGACTGTAATTGCTGTTTACAAAGTTCCTAAATGATGATTGCTGAAGGCAAAGAATTGTACTATGCTTAAACATCTCTCAGATTGTTTACAAGATGGCGATGATCAACTTTTAATATCATTGCGTATGAGTTATTGTTAATGAAAAATCCTAAAAATAAGATTCACATCTATTCCTTTCAGGCACTTATCAGTTAGTTATAGTTTAGCAGTCACCACGCTGTAACATGATGAGATATATTATACTTATCATGAAAATATACAATCCATAGCAATATCAGGTCACTGGATAGTTTAGTTATCAAATTACAATCTTAATCGATTGACGCTGACCAGCACCTAAGACAAAATAATAGATACTTTGATGTACAAACTCAAGTAGTCTAACTGGTTATCACAAAATAGATTTAATTTACAGTGCATGAACTGGTTAAATAGTTTTCTAAACGGTTTACTCTCCTTCACTCTTCTTTTGTTGTGATTTAAGTACAAAATACGTTATCCTAGAACCTATTGAATTATAAATTTTCACAAGATTTTGTTACTGTTATCATAACGTGTATGGCTATCCTCTAATTCAAGTACATGAATTCCATTGGCCATAATACTATGAAACAACTATACTGAATAACTTGTAAATGTAACTGTGAAGCCTGATAAGACTTCACCGAAAACACGGATTTACTCAAGGTATATTTTCTAGAAGTTCTGCTGAGTATGTTTGATTTCTCTTGCATAGCACTCTGGAATAAAATTAACATCGTATTTTGATCCATTAAGGTAAGTTAAGTTATTTGTGAGAGGCTATATATTTACATGATGAAAGTACTCACTTTTTATTGTTGTTTTTTACTTGTAATTGCCAGTTGGTATACAGGGTCAAATTACTAGATCTCTTCACTCCATTAGTTTAGTGAATAACTCTTTGGTGTTTGAAGCGTAGGGTATTGTGTTCGAGTCTCAGTGGGAACAAGATCATTCACTTGGGTGCTGGTACATCCCGCTTTCGTTTCTCAGATAGTTTCTGATGATAAGTGCCATCTAAGTGGGAATATTTTTTTCGAGTGTTCAGTGTTAACAATTTTAGTCCCGTTTACTTGAAAGCCTGATTAAATTACTGCTCAAGAAATTTGCAGTTGGGCGTACGTTGTATTTCCCATCTCGATATATTTGACGATGAAAGTGACAATTTCTAAAACTCATACGAGATAGGCGTTATCAAAACAGAACTTGGCATAACTATGTGTTAATGCAACATACCACAACTCATATCAGCTCGTCAAAATGTAAGCTAAAAACAGGATAAATAAGGGAAAAAAATGAATGATGTGAGTAAGCTTAAAATTTCATCAAGTGATAAAGGAAATCAGGTTATCCAATATCACTATTTAGATGTATGTAGGACTTGAATGCAACTTCATTTGAGTGGTCTATTTTGAGGTATATTGCCTAAAGCCAGTTATCACTTAGACCTAAACGAAGAGACCGTAACTTCCTTGCTCAGAGGAGTGTAACACTCACAGATGTCATCGATTAGTACTCTGAGTTGTCCAGCTACTTTTATCTTATATCTAAGTTAAATCTACTTCCAGTAACATTATTTGATTAGGTATATATGCGCAAATGCATGTGTAACACAACCTAGTAATATCTGTTGATGAATGTAGGATCTTACCATCTTCAAGTGGAGACTCCAGTAACAGCGTACTATGCCGTGTTGTGGACGCCATTCACCTTACTAACAAGAAAAGTTTTTTTATTTATCGTTTACACATCAAAATTAAAACATTATTTCGTTTGCACTTCTTTGATACTTGGGATTCCTTTGAAAATAGTGCTAAAAATGCCATTAAAGGCTGTGCAATTAGCTATCCTAGCGCGCGCTACATTGTTGTTCTCTTTCTGGAATATAAATCCTTACCTAACCATTTCACTGTTCTACTTTCCCTAAGTTTTATTCTAAATAAGCATTTATATCTGTCCTTTTCCCTACGGCTTATTTCACATGTTTGTCATTAATACTACTGCTGTTTGTTTTTATGAGTGAACGGAGTATTTTATACTCTAATTCTCTGACATTTTTACCAGTCAGAAATATTATGAAGACAATGGAGCTTATGGTTTATTGATTTACGCAATCGACTTTTGGTCACAGCTCAATCTATTACAGTTTCGGCTGTCAGACAACACCATTATTTTTCGCAGACAGCATATAATTTGTGGACTTGGATATGGATGGACATAAGGAATAATATAAACTAATAAAATGTTCGGAATTTGGAAAGTGTAACAGTCTGAGTACCTCTAAGCTGCTGTTATCGGTACCAACTCACATTCAGAGCAGTATTCATCAGTCCATGATGAATATCATCTTGTAATCAATTAATCCACAAAAATCTTCAAACCGAATTACTGCCTAATGCTCGTTAATGATATATTTTGAGGTGAATTTCCTAGAGTTCTAATAAGAAGCTATGAGCTAAGGGGTCAAACAAGTCGGAGGTCAGGTCAAATACTTATTGATGACATTGGATGACAGTCGTGGTTCATCGTTAATTAACAGAAGTAGAAAAATGCATCCTCTTGAATTCAAACCCACGGGAACTAACGTTTATGAGTTCGTTTTTTGTTGTCATCGGTACTCACTGCTGAGAAGTCCCATACTAGGACGAAGCGAATTTTTTAACCAAGATTCAGCTTTTTCTTATTTACCAATAGCAAAATAAGAGTGAGACAATACAGCTTTTGTAACATTATGTGCATATCCTTCGAATTATATTCTATCTCGATAACGCACCATAAAGCCAATCACTGATCACTTGTTCAAAATAGGTCTGTTGAATTTCTGTTATAACAAAACAAAATGATTATGTTAATAATGCACTGAAATGCCTAATCATTATTCATAGCGATGCTTAGTGCACTGTTCAGTGAACAGAGTGTAGTTGAGAGGCGTGGAATAATTCAGTCTTGCAGATCACATCGTCGAATTATGAACCAAGGAACCTGAAGTCTATTGTTTTGAGTATTGTTGCAAAACAAATTCTCTCTGAACTACACTTGATAATAATTATAACGTAATTAAAAAAGGTATATTGAACTAAGATAAGAAAGGGAAAATCTATCTACAACAGTCGGTAAGTAAATTAATAAGGTCTAGAAACTGCAAAACTTGTAATACTATGAATTCAGTCGCACTTCTTGAGTGGCTAAGACAATCAAACTGATATGATTTCAAGATCGTCAGCAAGATAATTAATTCTCTCATCCGATTACAGTGACGATATTGCAGTTTCAGATAAACATTACAATATTTTGCGTATGAATAGTCAAATACGATACAACAATGATGTTTTGTTTCAAATGTTGGATTTTTCGTGAAATAATATTTACATTCTTGTATACAAAATTACTTATTCGGGTGGATAATGAAATTGAAGTATTTTATCATCTGTTTGCTGGGTATCTCGTCCTCCCATTTCCTGTCTGTAATACTCCAAAACTAATGTCTAACATTTCAGAAAGGGTCACTTAACACTCACCGCATATGTATATAAGCTGTGTCTCTTATCCTGCTAGTCATTTTCACTTGAAGCGCAAATACGAATTATCATAAAGGATTTTTCATCAGTTCTTTCCGATGTGATTATGAAGAATGAATTGTACTGGAAACGCTATACGGCAAATAATATTGTATCATAGTAACTAGAATAAAGCCCTTTTGAAATTATTTTATTACTTTACTAGTAACATTGTATCCAAAAAGTAAGCAGCATTAATTTTCAGGACACAACTTACATGCCATCTAACAGAATGAAATGCTTACATCAGTGCCTATTTTTACTGATGATATACGACTACTCATAATATTCTGATCTTTCTGACGTACATTGCTGTCATGTTATGCATATTATAGTTGGCTTTGTCACTGTAAGTGAAGACTTAGCTTATTATCTTGACGATTCAACTTTCATCAAATATGTCTCGGGTTAAATTCCCACTCCACTTACTTCAACTTATGTAAGTGAGTAGTATTACAAGTCATTACATGCAATAAGTCAAGTTCACAGCCTTGTGCATAAATCCGTATCGGATTGAGTTACATTTCATTATATTCAAAATTCCCATGGTATCCGATTTGAAGCTAAATAAACCTGTCAAAAATTTGTTCAGCTACATGTAGATAAATGCCGCATAAAAATGCATGAACAGTCTGAAAAATTTAAATACATAATTGTTTTCGACGAGGGTGCTGTCAAAATGCAGTCTCCTGCATGTCTCGAGATGAAATCTGATTACGTTTGGCATGCGTCAAGCACCTGTCAAATTCAAGGTTATGCTTCAGGACTGGTTTGCATCGAAATCTAATAAAAGAATAAAGCAGAAACTGGTGGAATGAATTAATTACTTTACTTGTCTGAGAAGTCACATCAACCTGAATGAAGTCGCTGTTGATGACGTCTTACCTTGGATTAAATCACTCAGATTGATGTGTCTAAAATAACGTTATCTCTGATGCTGGAGAGAGATCTGACTACCTCTCCAAGAGCGTGTATGCTGTGCAACAGTCTGCTCTTTCCTATTATACATCCGAAGAAGCGTCACTGAAACTAAAAGGTATAAAGACTACCAGTGTCTTCGTCCCATTGCTCACGTATGATGACATCATCATACGATCAATATCAGTTTAAGACGTAGGGTATTGGGCAAGAAAAGCATGCCAATAGGTGAGATTGTGAATGTTTACCAATTGAAATTGTTCACATAGGTACTACATGTGCTGACTGAGGCATAAGTTATCCTGATGTATGGTGTTAGTCAAAGTAGGGTTGGATTCAAAGAAGGGTAAGGGTGATCGGATGAAGATATGGAACCGGTCTATGAAGACTGAGTGTTTATGTGAGATGTGTAGAACGGTGTGTATTACTACTAGGTCACCTCGAGATGAAAAAAATCAATGATTGTCGCTGAAAATCAGCATTAGTTATATAGATGTATATATGTATATTCACAGTCTTGAACATTAAGTTAACTTTTATTTATTGTTGCATCCCATCATACACATTTATCTATCCCAATATAACTTTCTACTGCACTTATTCCTCGCATGCTGCCGTGAACTGTAGCAGCTAAAACCTATACATTTTTGTGCCAAACTATACAGTGGTCTATCTTGCTGTCTTTTTATAAAAGGCATTCAATCTTGATTTTACATGTGCTGGTATGACGTCACAAATGAACATAACTTATGTCTCCATACACCGATTACAATAAGCAGTTAACATAAAGAGAGCTATTTCAATGTTTATTGGTACCGTTCTTTTGTAGTCAGATTGTCCTCTTTTATGACTGTTATTTTGTAGTGTAAAAAGTGTAATATTCAGTAAGAATCTCTTACTGGAATTGAAGACTATTTTATCAAGAAATGAGCTATTGTTCTATTCACATCATCATCAACATCATCACATATAAAGACATAATATACATGCTTAGGAAGTAACTGACCAGTACACTTACACAAATACACGCGCATGCATACTAGCTCATGTTGGAATTACTTTACGATAGCATAGATGTTTATAAGACTATTTTATTTCAGTGCTTTATGTAAAACAAACTTTTAACAACTTCGTGCTAATGGATACTTGGTGAACAATCAACTAATATGTGCAGAATTCTGCGCAGCTGAACTTATAAGTTTTCTTCTTGTGAAGTGATTAGCTTCACTTCATACAAACGCTCTATTCCTTTTCTCTCTCTTTCTGCTACATTTGTAAATCTCTGGACACCTCTTCTTTCCTTTTTTATTTCGAATCATTGTTGTTTTTCTAATTCAACAACCCACAGTTACTTATAATTGAGTTTCATTTCATCTCTTTCATTACCCGTCTCTCAAACATTATATCAAACCAAATTTTTACTTGCTACCTAATTAATTAGTGCTTTTAACAGAGATTTACGAGTCTCTTCTTTCTTAAAATCATGCACAGTCAGAATAAAGTCAGTCATTTAAGAATGGGTTAATGTAAGATGCTCGTTAAGTCCTTAGTATTTTTAAAGTATTGTTCACTGGGAAACGCATTTAGCTGGAATGATGGGTAGCCAGCTTGAGGGAGATAGAGAATGTATGGGCATTACGTAATATGTATCACTTATCTAGGCTTAACGTAGAAACTGGTTAGGAGACGATGAGATTGTCATTGAAAAGTACTGGTGCTTAATAACCTCTATAGGACGTTTCCTGTGGTACTGACGTTTACACGCTCTGTTCCTTTTGAAACCTATTTTGATGACCATACACGCAAATTCTTAGCCTTCATGTATATATTTGTCTACTTCTATATCATTTTTTAATCATCATCCTTCCTGTTTACTCAGTGGCGTGAAATGAGGTGAGTTGAATAAATGAACTCTCGGACCAGTACGTACACTGATTTACCTGTTTCTGCACCTTATCATTAATCGCTTCAGGTTATGAATTTATAATTTTACGCTGATATTCCAATTATAGCAGGCACTTTGTGGATGTTGAGTATATATTCAAACTGTATGATCAAGACTATGTATATCGTATCCACCTTAAGCTTGTAGTTCTCATGTTTGACTACTTGGTGTGTTGATGATATTGCATCTGCTGCCTAACGTCTTCAGATCCCACTTAACCAGCAACTCATTATCTTGAAAACAGTTAAACCTGAAAGATGATCAGTGGTGCATTCAAATATTGTTATACAGGTTCTTATTTACATGTTTAGAGATGATGATAGTGGTATGTCTAACGGTTTTCATCATGAAATTTAGGCTCAGTTACAGAAAAGTATGTACATGGACACTGAGACATTTGATGCAGTTATTTTACTTAAAGCTAATTGTTTATGAATGTTCTTAGTGATTTTTCGTCGGACTGAAAAGTTTATAAAATAGGTTTTGCACCTCTAAGAATTATGGTTTTTTTCACTTAATTGAATCTTCATTATTAAATAAATAATATGGTCTAGACAGCCAAAGCTTTTAAATTTTAATTCAAAGCACTTTTATTTCCATACTAGTATATCTTGAGAAAGAAAAGCTTATTGACTAGCTGAATGAAGGAAGAGTAATGAATCGATTTTGGTCTAAAACAACAGTAATTTTTTTACTGAAGTCAAATATGAGGTGTAGCATATGGTTTCAATCTTGTCCTCTTTGAGAATGATTGTTGAATCACTGATCTTTTGGTTCATTGAACCTGGAAGCTTCACGTTTAACAACAAAAAAATCACAAACTAGATATTATTAAGTACCTCTTGTTCAAGCTGTAAGCGTTTTTCGTTTCGACTGAAACGTTGTATGTACATTGTAACTGAAGTTCTAGTAATAAACTGATAGGCAAACCGTATTCTAGGAGGTATGATGTAAAACTCTTAAGGTTTTTGGTTGTTTTAATTCGAAGTATTCATTTCTACCTTCTCATTCAAAACTGAGATGGTTCAACGAATTGTCTACTTTCATTACCGGAACACTTCGGCCATGATAAGTTTGCATTCAAATACTGTTATATGCATCGATAGATGGTCTGTTAACTTTTACCAAGTTGCATCACATGCGAATTAACTGAGTTTCTTAACAAAAGTTAACTGTTATGTAAGACGAAGTGATGTGCTGTGTCCTGAGAAATCCTTGAAGTATTCGATGACCTATTTCTTCTTTTTAGGTAGTACATAAATTAGTGGGTGTGTTTCGTTTAACCACCAAACTAAAAAATATTTACATTCAAAGTGAGAAAAATTAGTTTATGGAATAGTGAAAGGAAGGTGAGACAGTTGAGTTATGGAGTAAACATCGAAGCATATCACCTCTATCATCGCTTCATACTAATTATAGAGAAAGGAAAATTCAAACATTATTGAGTTGACTGGATCATTAGATTACTAGCTCTTTGAATATTTTGATACCTCTATTAGAAGACGAAGATTATCTGAAAAATGTGATGTACTTGCGCAATACATTTCGAGCAATCCTACCTTGATAATCCTTATCTGATTACATTACCAAGACTAGTGTCACAACCTCTTTATATTCATTATATTTGACCTTTAACTTTCATACATAAATTGACTTGCAAATAAATGTGTGATCAGATTGTTCGAAATGTATTGCGCAAATACATCACATTTTTCAGATAATCTTCGTCTTCTAATAGTGTTATCGAAATTTATTAAAGGGACTAATTATTTCAAATCTTTGAGTATTATGTGTAACTTTTTCGGTTGTTAAACTTTGTCAGGTGATCATAGTCAAAGTTTGTCAATCTTATGTGATGTAACTAAAAATCAACTAGATCGATGGATGTGTTCACGTTTTGTTTAATTTATATTCCTTCTCTATGATTTGTTCTCCATTGTATCTTTTCGTCTTCTGTTGTTCTGCATTAATGTTTTTTTGTCCAAATGACCTGAATTTAAGAATAATTATCCTACTGTACAATATACTTCATCTCTGTATGGATATGGTTACAATTTTTTTCGAATTTAAGTCGCTCGATCATACAGCCTGTTAAATGGACAGATTTAATGAGCCATCAGTAGTAGTCTCAGTCAGCGACTTATACAGCAAGATATTATCTTCACCTGTTAAGGGAAACCAACCACTGAAATTTTCCATCCAAGTAGATCATATTGAACAATACTATTTTAAATGCAACACTATTTTTCTTTATCCGTCACAGATGAAATTTAAAATTGAATTACATATATCTTTCCATCCCTGTAATTTATTTATTAGGCAACAGTATGAGAACTGCTGCTGTCTTTGCAGTGATAGTGTATTTTCACCATCTGTGTTACACACATTTAAAACTGCCCATCCAAAAAATAAAACATAGTTATTCAATTAAATGATAGAAAAAGAGGCGTACGTCTCTTTAATATATGTATTTAAATATGTAGGGACGTGAGTGCGTGAATATGTTCAGTTTCTTCCCTTTTCTTCACTTAACGTTAGCGTTTGAAAATTTTTCTCAGGTCTTCTTATGTGACTAGTCTAATCAATAGAGGATCATGTCAGCGATCTTTGATGAGCTAGAATTTTTTAATGTGTAAGTAGCCAGCAGTTGGTTGGTAGAAACTTCCGCCCCTTATGAGCCTAACGCTTGCTGATACTCATGGGAAAATCACATCTTCAACCTTGAGGATACTCATGTTCACTCAGAAGTAGAAACAACTATCAATCATTGTTGAACTTTTCAAGGCTTTATGACCAAATTGTTTAAATCCTTAATGAAGTCTTAACAACTAACTCATATGAATCCGGATGGTTTCACAGATACTGGGTGCCGAATTTCGCATTTCACACTCTCTGAAAGTTGTCCAAATATGACATATCTAATGTTTGTATAATAGATTACATACACGAACCAGTCACTTGATGATTACTGATGTCCTAGGTGTTGATTCAGTTTTTGAGTTTACAATATAGCCATTACGTTAATAAGTGAAACAACACAACAATGCGCTGTTTGGTATCACATAATGTTTATTATGTTAAAAGTACGTGTAAAACAATTCACAGCATATTGTTTTAATTGTCTAAAGTAGTTTCAGTCATCTACGTTCACTTTCATCTGATTACTTAAATGGGTAGTGATAAAAACGAGCTATCAGATGTTATGATCATCATCTGAACTCAAATAATCCACCGTAAAATATTTAGTTAAATTTCTAGTGTAGATGAACTTTTCATGACTGTGTACAGTTAAATAGTACTGAAATTCTAATTAATTTGATTTGCAGGGATAATTTACCACTTTTTTGAAACAATCATATGTTTCTAATGAACATAACAGCTTGAGAGGAACACTGATTATGACATGACTGAAATCTGTTTAACAGAAAGGATGGTTGAATAGTTGACCAGTTGCCTTTCATTAAATTCGAAGTATGTGACCATAATCTTCGTCAGGCATTCACTTTTAAAACAGCATGACATACCATCTTTGAAGTAGTTTTACTACTTCCTAAACGTTCTTTGTGTTGATAGAACTACGACTCTTTCACCTGTAGGTGGTTACTCATAGTTTACAACTGTCAGTTTTTTATGAAGTAAGTGCTGGTTAAATCACGAAGGTTGTTGATTAACCTTTCAAGAAACAACCTCAAAGCTTGAAGAACATTGACAATTATCATCGTTATTATGAGCTAAACATTTCTCTGCACCATCGCAAACAGTCATTTGGTAAGCACAATTAGCATGTGTAATTGGTTGTATGTTATGAAATGACAGAAACACCGGTCATAAGAAATAACCTCCGAAATTTTCTACGGTTGATTTCATTTCCATTGTGATAGATATGTTTGTTGGATTTGTGTCCTGTGGTCAGTTGCTTGATTGACGAATATACTTTGTACCAGCTTCTTAAACTGTTAATATTATGAGCACTGAACTGCTGTGAAACGTACGAAGCTATCTTTCTTTCTACACGATAAGAAGAATGCTGTTCTGTTAACAATAATATAGAATCCAAAATATGTGACACATTTAAATATCGTCTACATGGGTTACTAAGACTGTTAAAACTTAAAAAAAGCAGCCTATATTCGTATGTGAATAGGTTAAGTTCTAACTACTTTATCTTGCTGTGATTATCAAACGTTCCACTTTTCTGCAATATATCATTTGTCTTACTACTTTATACAAGCTCGGTTATTTTTACGTGGCGATTCAATGTTTATGCAATCGGATTGATCAGTATCGAGGGTTTTTCATTTATCTAGGATTTATCCGACAGATTGTTTGTTTCCGTTTATCGGAAATACTTATTATAATTCGATTAGTTGGTCACTTTTATTTGGGTAAATGATGGCCAGTATGCTGAAAAGAAAGATCAGTGATCATCAGCCAAACAACAACACCTCTTTTGAGAAATAGGAATTCAAAATTTCGAACACTTACATCTCATCTATTTCTCCATAATTCTGGATCAAGCAGTCATGTTGAAGTCAAGTTTGATTTCTACTGAGGAATGCTATAGCACAAGTATATGGCTTCATTGCTTTTATGAAGTTACTTTGGTGACAATAAGTTTCGTGGTACAGATAGATTTACCAGCGGAAACGCTTGCTCACAACAAAAATATACCTGACCATTTCGATGGTGTTGTGTTCTCTGAGATGGAACGTTTAACTGCGAATCTTTCATTACCATTCTAGACAAGATCATAACCAAAGCTTCAGAAAGGCGTTCTTGTAAAGGCCTGCCTCTTGGCGGAGTTCTCCGATTTCCAAACAATAAAAAGCGTTTGACTCTCGTAGGACTCCGAGATAACGGAAAACATTTGTATCTTAGTAGAATGATTTTGATGATGCTGTGTTCCCTGAGCTGGAAGGTTTAATTGTGAAGCTTGCATTGTCATTATGATCAACTCCATCAGCATAAACTTCAGACAGAACTTTCTAACCTCAGCTAAGAATTTGACGACTGTAATAGGATCTCTCATCGACAGCCTTAAAATCTATTTCTGAACATCTACAAACAGCTGAGTTTATTTATCATTGCACGCTTTCAATGTTATTTGCGTATTTTTTGAGCTAAACACAGATTATTCTTGGCATTTTCGATATAAATAACAAATTGATCCTAGTATTTTCACATGAAAACATAATAAACAGAAATAATTCAATGTTTTCAAAATTATTTTGAGTCCCGGAATTGCGAAATGATTTGTTATTTTGTAAATCTACTGCATGGATAGTATCTTCAGTTATATGGTAGAGTATGGGGACCTATACTTATGTGACATATAGATGGTTACACTGCATTGCAAATGAACGGAAGTAGGAAAACATGGATCTATGAGTCCCAACTCCGTGACTCACTGGAAAATTGCTTACCGCGAAACCTGAAGGTCCTTGATTCCATCTCTGATGAGGTCTTCGGTAAGCACTGCTGAGGAGTCCCAAAATGGGTTGAAACAACTGATCAATCATCCCAGGCTTGCAATAGTTCTTTAACTAATACCAGTTCGTAATGACTGCTACTGTGAAAGTTATGTTATAGTTGGTTTAAGATTGATAGTTCTCACTTGAGGATTCTTGATATACCGCTGTTGTTGAAGTTGTAAAAGGAATACGCTTCGCCTATAACCAGTGTTTTGGGTTACTGTATTCTTCCAGACAAACAAGGAATATTCACTGATCATAACTGACCTCTTAAAGTGTTTTATGATTACAACTTGCGGTGTACATGTATAAGTAAAATAACACATATTCAGAGATTCCCACATCATGGATTGTAGAATTTTAGTTTAAGATGTGAACATAACCTATGTAGACTGTTTCGTTATCTTGATTCCCGTTCTGCTGATAGTTGTGCATTACAGAGTTTTACAAGTGTGGATCTTCAAACCTTTCCTGATGCTCCCATACCTTACTAATTTCCAAAAGAAATTTTTAAACTAACTTTCTATATCAGGAAGCTGAGAGTACCTGGTATAACTCAGCCTATCCTCTTGTGTTTTATAAACTCCTGCATCTTTCCTGTTCTCCTCTATTGTTCCCCATTTTTTCCCATGGTTGTTAAAAAAAGACTATGCTATATTGCGTAGAACCTTGATAATTATCAGCAGAAATAGGGGTGTACCTCTAAACCTTCTAGTTAAAACGGTTGTAGACAAACATATTAATCCACATAAACATCTAGCAGGAGTTATTTTATCACATGACTAGCATCCTCTTCACTTAAAGCTCTCTGTATGTCGGTCATCTGGAAAAACAAGGACTTTATGCGCGTACTACAAAAAATAAAAACTCTACAGTAACGTATTTAGCTCGTCTGCTGTGAAATGAAAGTATTAGAAATGAACTAACTAATCAACTTCTGTTTTTGAAAGCAAGCTAACTGATGAGTATACAGCATGTTGCTATTTGTGTATTATGAATCTAATTACTAATGTGATTGTCTACCTAAATTAACTGTACATTTTCAAAAAAGTTGTAGATAGAGTGAATATTCTTATCTTGTCTATGTAATTAATACTTATTTCATTTTGCTCCGTATACATGCATACTGTCTCTGTCCAACTAATGGTATATGACATCCTGAAAAATCTTTAGAGTATTCCCGAAATAGCTTTCAAAATAAACCCATTAGAATTATCATTATAATTGCTAAAAAAAAAATATGAATGAAGAATCTCTTCGGGTTCTAAAGCTATAAAATGGAATGATAATAACAATAACTGTCAAATTCGCGGAAAGTGCATTTTTTTACATTAGAATATGAATTGGAGATTGCAAGCAAATTTTTTTATCCTTGTCACTTTATATTACTAACAAATTATAAAAATGAAGATAATCGTTAATGCATATCTATCCAGGAATATGACGACAGAGACAACAAAAGAAATGTCTAGAATAAGGAGAAAAATGAAGGCGGAGACAAAAGAAGGACATCAAGGTTAGATCTATGTTAAAATGAGAAAGAAAACAATGATAAGGGTAGGTCAAAGGGGGAGGCCTGAATGTGTTCTTTCAAAATGGAGAGATTAAGTTTGTTTGACCTTACTGTCACAACTTCAGCTATATGAAGCCGTTGACGAGCTGCATATAGCAGTGTTTTCCGAACACGGTGTATCACAGTAAAAGTCATATTAACATATGTATGATATGGTGTGTACAAAAGGTTTTCTAAGGCATAACTTTTTATCTCCCTGAATTCACTTTTTACAAAACTAGTTGGCAAATATTCTTGTATCCAGAGACACACCTACTTAGTCGAAAAGATAAAAAATATTCTTTCTTCATATTTTGTTGCTTTAATTAGAAGAACTGAGGGAGTCATGATTTCTTCATTTTTATCAACAAGGTTTATGATGACATTTCTGAAACCGGTTTCATCATTACACGAATCTACTTCCATTGAGTCACCAATACAGCTTTCTAGTCCTAAGTGTTCAGCGCTGAGCTAATTCCATTGACTGAATTCCCAATATGGCCATTAACCCAACCAATGTAACACTATGGTTCAATGTACTTACTGGTAGACATATACAGTCGAACGATAGGAAACCTTAAACCTAGGTTTTGAGCTTGTTGACATCCACCAGCTAGATGTGTCTGCAACCATTGAGTCTGGCCTTTACTCGGAAATTCGATCATGGGTCACTTAGTGTTGAGTTTTAACGATTCAAGACAAAACTATTGATTATAGTGTTGTTTAGTTTGGTTGAAAACATCTACCTTCATTTGACTTCCAGTGTCGTGTAATATTCGATTTGATGATAGTGAATAATGACTTACAATTAGTTTTTGAATGCACAACCACCCATAAATATTGAGACATCAGCACAAGTAGCCCATGTTACTAACAATGGTTGATCTGTTTTGTTCAAACAAGTGAACAATAAGCAATAATATCATGAACTGTTTAGCTTTATATATACTAGCTGGTTTCTGAAGTTCTATAAAGAAAAGAATAATTTGCTATGCACAAATATTTACAAGTGATCTAAATACACATCTCAGCGAATTTTAATTCTTCGTTTTGTAACTTGAACTGTTTCAAGCACAAGAGATATATAACTTGGATGTAACATTAGACACAGAAATTTATGTTGGATTGAATATCAATCTTTTTCTGTTGGTCTGATGTATAGTGAGTTACCTAAGTCACTGAATTTTTTTAGTTTATCCACTTGTCATCCTCCTCTGCTCAGTAACAGTTACTTGCCTCGAAATTGTTGGTCTGGTTGTCGCACTATGGTCGAAAACTTGTAAACTTCTCAATAGTTAAGACTCATATATCACAGTTGTAGAACAGAGAGGACTAGTGTGTAGTACCCAAACTTTTTGACAAAGAGTTGGCTTTTTCCCCGATGCAAGAGCTGACATAACCTGCAAAATGCCAAACTTTAATCCTGTATGGGAGATGAGGTTCTGTAAATAATGAACCCAAGATTATAAGATGTCATGCATTTCGCATAAGGTGAGTAGTTACAACCAATATATAATGGTCTACAGGTTTTATAAATCAGTTCCGAAAAGTCTCAGTATTATGAAACCAACTGATTAGCACCTATGCTTTGTGAAGAATCATATTCATCTGATTTTATATCAGAGATAGCAAACTGTCGTTTCACTTCATTCTCCTTCAATGGAAAGTATACTGACGTCATGATTTTCTGCTTGAAGGGTTATTTAGTTGTTAGGATTGTGGGGATGAAATGTTCGCTGTCTTAGCAATTCTAATTTTTTTTTTAACTTACTCTTCTCTACATATTAATTAGTACCACAATTTATGGAACTTCTGTTACAAGTATTCCTTTTTATATTAGTTCTAAACATTCGTATTGAAAAGATCATGAACAGTATCTTATGAAGTGTATTCAGTTTTTGTCATTCTATCTTTGTTTTACTGAGTTTTTCCTTAAATATGGTAGTAATGTTAATAGTAGTAACATGTGCATATGGTAATTAATTGCCTGTTTATTTTTGATACTTGATAGAAAATACTACTCAAATAAGTAGCATGACTTTATGATTCTTTGCTTATCACTCTGAAATATCAGTGAATACGTAAGGTAAAAACATTCATCAGCGCAAAATTAGAAGCAAGAAGAGTTTTTTAAATCATATTCTTTAGAGAAGTATAATGAATACCAGTGATCATCGAAGTTGTCCCTTGGGTTTATGGATAATCGACAGCAGACATTTCAGTAAAAAATTTTTTTTAGACGAATCATTTTCTGAAGCTGTACATCCGTATTTGTAGCTACAACGAAAATGTATTGCCATCAATGACTAATGGGTCAACACAAGGTCACCAGAAATTATTTGTAGGACTACATGGTGATGATTGGAAGGTCAACACAAGATCTGTTTTAAGGTGTGTTGAAAATTGTTTCTAGAATTATGTGACTATCCAGTAATCTAGAAAATAATAGAACGTGTAAGAAAAGTAGGACAGTCATTAGAATAACCAATTATTAAGTGGGGAAAGGGGTTTAAAATATTAAGGCTGATAAGTAAAATGAGAAAAATCATAGGAAGATTATGATCAAGGTTAAGTTAGTGATTAGACGTACCTTTTTTGAAGGCAGAGATCACGCTTGAACTGATGAATTGCAAAGTTTTCCTGTATTTTCAAGTTCGTTATCCTTTGAAAATGTTTAGTTTTACTTCATAAATTACTTCGAAGGAAGACTTCAGTACAGCACAGTGACTAGAGTTAACAAGATGTTCAGGAACTGAACTATTGGTTGGTTTATAATATGCCTTAGATAGCCGTGTAGGATGGTTTTGGGCGATACTTTTCGATCGAAGACCCTTTTTGTGGCCTATTTAGCAACCCCTATAGGAGCAGGTAAATTACTTGACACACACAGAAGTGGCTCATGAACATAGTTTGTGCTTCATACACTTTCGAACCGTCTGTTGACTGGAAAAAGCGGTCCGAAGTTGGAATGAAGAGAAGCTTTTCCCGATGCTCTACAAAATCGATCCTTGAATATTTTCGACACTGTGTCTCCTTTAAATCCAATATTCATTACCAGTGCCTTCTTTGTAGATGTTTTCTCCCGGAGTTGTCTAACCTTCCTGTCGCTCTCAATAAATATAGAAGGAAAACAGTTCTTCAAGAACACCCTTCGAAGCACTTCCAACTCCTCATTTATTGTTTCATGTGGACAAATCCTCCTAATTCTTGTTCACAATGAACCAAATGGGTTTATTTTTTGTTACCTAGTGCAACCCGACTTTTGAAAATAGTTTATTACCCATCCCAGATATATTTCCTGTAAATCAATATGAATAGCAAATCGTCATGTTTTCTTCTCAATGGAACATTCGGAAAGTGGAATTATGAATTATTTCCACTTTACATATCAATTTAATTAAATTATGATATCCACTGCACTTCCTTAATGTAGCTTTAAGTTTATAGTTCTCCTCAGAGGTGGTGAAACTGTCATCCATGTACCTCTGTTACGGATGAATTTGGTTAATCGATGGAAGCAGTTATGAGTTCTCCAGACCATACATTAAGAAGTTATCTAAAAGAGGAGCCAGTGGATAGCCCACTGCTAGTCCATACTTCTGTCGACAAAGTTTATTGCTGAATCTGAATTACATAATAAATGTGTATCGTAAGAACAATTCCTGTAAGAAATATTTTCCATTTTCAGCTTCAAAGTTGTTGATCTCAAAATGAACACGTAAGAAGCAGAAGATTTCCTTCATAGAGACATTTTCATAGAGTGAAGTGACATCAGGAGACAGCTTGCGCTTTATAGACACACTGCAGTAACTTATGCAGATGACAAAGTTAAATGAATCAAGTGTACTATAATTACTGATCTGATTTTCTCACCGGCTGAAAAATCTCGGTTAACCACTTCGCAAATTATTGATTTCGATTACTAAACGAAGAATATCTTTCTTATGAACTCTGACAGACGAGGAACTGCTGAACCAGATTGTTTTAGTTATTCATACAGCTAGAAACTAATGATCGGTTTTTATTTTAACATTCTTCATAATTTTTGACAGCTTTTATCCCTTTTTACAGTGGCGTTCTCAGAATAGCTTCTTTAGAGAATTTACTTCCATCTGTTAGTGTGGATGATAGTTTATCAATATAGTCTTTGCGACTCATGAGGACTATATCAGGGTTCTTGTCCAGACGGATCAATATTAGTTCTTGGTACTTCAGAAGCTCACCGGACTAAGCTGAAGAAAAAGAGCTTTTACAAACCTTGCTGATAATCGGTAGTAGTAGTAGTAGTAGTAGTAGTAGTAGTAGTAGTAGTAGTAGTAGTAGTAGTAGTACTGCCAAGTTGAAAATAAACATATTACCTACAGTGCTGCCTATCAAGGTCAACAGCCCACTCATGTATTAACTATTTATCCTTTTGACTATCTGAGATAGCCGTGGTTTGTCAGACTAGTAATGATATTGGATGGTGATTGAAAGTGAAATGAAAATTTGACCCACTGACAACGTGCTATCCTCGGAACCTGAAAGACCTGGGTTCGGTTTCTGTCGGGGTCATGGGTGCATACCGCTGAGAGGTCCAATGCTTGGATGTAACACCTGACCAGTCCTTCCAAGTTTCCAGCTTCTTTCCAACTGGTATCACTCCATAATGAATAGAAATCTCAAATCACTACATTGTCGTCGAAGCTCACATTGCCATTATGAACCTAATATTTCTTAATAAAACTCATACCTCATACCCAATCGCGGCTTGCAGCCCCACACTCACTTAAATGACTGAATATTACTTCAGTTTCAGTTATGTTTTCTATGTTTCTTATATTGTTATGCAACTAACAAGACCATTTAATCGATTTTGTTGATTATCACTCATTATGACACCTTTGCTCTCCCTCTCTCTCACACACACAGATGGTATATTAAAAACCTGAAATCAATAAGTAAACCACCCAGATACCTCCAAACTGGACAATTTTATGACCTTGATAACAAAAAGACAAATTGTTTTTACACTGATAACAATGACGTTCAACTATGAAATATCAGAGTTTCTAAAATATATGTCAGATATGAGCATAGACCCTTAAGGGATGTTAAATGCTTTAAGGTCCATCTTGTATGGCCCAGTGATCAGACAGTGCTGTTCCTTCGAAAGAGGGCATAGACTTAACATTAATAATGTTGAACGGAAATTTTGCAGAACATATTACACCAGTCTGTACCTTCCTCACTGATATATATTCACAATGATATCTATCTTCATGTAATATATGTGGTTATGATTAAGATTTGAGCAGAATTGCAGCTTCCATCTGTATACGAGCCAGTGATTGAATTAACCAACAGAAATCATCATTTTAAGGATTCACCTTTTGCAAAATGAAGCTTATTCCAGTACTCCTCCGTTCCTTTTTCTTGCATCATATTGAATAATCTCACTTTACCAACATTGACTAATCTACAGTTTAATCTTTTGCGAGTAAATTGTGCTCTGTAAAATTTAAAGCAACTGGTCCCTTTCATAAATTTAAACAGCGTAATGAGAAGACGAAGATTATCTGAAACATGTGATGTATTAGCGCTATACATTTCGAACAATCTGATCACACATGGACTTGTCGAACTATTTATATGAAAATTTACGAAAAGGTCAATGAAGTTAATGGGAAACATAGGAATAGGAAGGGATAGAAAAGGAAAACCTTATTCTTGGTATGAAAATTAAAATCAATACTACCAAGGTAGGTTCAACGTGAGTACAAATTGTTTTTGTATACATAAAGGGGGTTTAAATTTACGGATGGCAAGAGCTTCAATAAATTTAAGCACTCGGCTCTGACCACTTTTATGTAGTACTTTAAAGGCTGTTTTCATGTCTATCCTATGGTTAGTTTCTAGTATATGTTTAGCGATAGACGAAGATGGATGTTTGTCACCTGCACTTATCGGATCTGTTGAGGTCATTTGTTTTTGTAGCCACTTAGGTACATGTTCAGCCTTCCTTAACTGCATATCACGATTACTCCTCCCTATATATGTGTGTCCACACATACATGTAAATTGATAAACACAGTGGGATGTGATGTAATCGTTTATATGTTGTTTCGGTTTGTGCTGTAACATGGACTTGGTCTTCTCTACAATGATGACCTTAGCTGCATAATACGTTTTACAGATGGCCGATCTAAGTCTTTTCCTCACAACAAAGCTATGTGAATCACCTCTAAATGGTAATGAGATGTAGACATTTTTCTTAGCAACGGAACACTGTATACTTTTCAATGGTACATAACTTTTGCACCGGTCGATAAATCTCAACGGGTATCCATTCTGTATCAGAGTTGTCGTCAGTAAGTTGGCTTCTTCCTCCCTGGTGTCATCGGTGCAGATACGGTTTATCCTGTTGAATAAGCATCTGACTAAACCACGTTTGTATTGGACTGGACAATAGCTATGGAAATTAAGATATTGCCCTGTCCATGTAGGTTTCTTATAGATCGACCTCCTGATCGAGCCATCCTCCCGTCGACTGAGCAATACGTCTAGGAACGGTAGCTGGTTGTTCGTCTCTTGTTCATAAGTCAGGCTAATGTGATTCTGAGCCGTGTTCATTTTCTGTAGCAGGCACATTGCATCATCAGGCTTTTCACATATAATGACTATATCATCAACATATCTCTTATAAAGTGAAACCCTTCCGATGAGATCGTCAGCCATGTTTTCAACATATGACATGTATACATCAGCTAGCAACGGTCCTAATGGACTGCCCATCGCGACACCATCAATCTGTTGAAAGTGTTCGCCCTCGAATGTGAATTCAACTTTATCAGTGCATAATAACAATAAATCTTTTAAAAAATTAATAGGGATAGGGAATATAAGACTGTTAGAAGAAATATAGTCACATAAAATATCAATTGTTTTTACTAGAGGTACATTAGTAAATAAAGAATTTACATCAAACGAGTACATAGTCTTATCCTTGATATTAATATCATTTAAACAGTCAATAAGGTCAAATGTATCTTTCAATGAGGACTTACATAAATGGCTTCTGACAGGATTCAAGAGCTTTGCCAACCATTTGGCTAGATTATGTGTGGGTGATCGACACATAGACAATATTGGACGCAGTGGGTTGTCAGGCTTATGAGTTTTAGGTAACCCATATAGATGTGGATGTTCAGATCCCATAGGTTTTAGACGATTAAATTCCTCCTTATTGATTAAATTCATACCAAGCATTTTCACAAGTTTAGAATTTACTCTGCCTTCCAATTTACGTATCCCCTCACAGGGGGCATCTGACGTAAATTTGCTTTCATCACTGAGAATAGATAACATCTTACTTTTATAATCAGACGTGTTCATAACGACCACACCTGATCCTTTATCGGGTTTTAGTACGACAATATCAGAGTTATTTCGTAATCCTTTCAGTGCTTGGAAATGCTCACGCGTTAAGCTGCTTTTTACGAGCAACCATGTGAATTCATTCCCAGTTAACCCAGACAACTGTGACGAATTTATCATCCGTTCAGTTATCTGTTCTCGATAAAGAGGCGCTCTCCCTTGGGTTCAGTTTTTCTGTCCCTTAAACACAAAACTCTGATTTAACAACCGATGCTCAATTTGAAAACCTGTATGATCAAGTGAGCTCACTTGTCCCAACTTCTCTAGACAATGGGAACTGGCTAAGAGCTAAATTATTAGACATCGCTCATGGGTTTCATAATCCTGGTCCAAGACAGAAAAGCATCTTAACGCGTGAGCATTTCCAAGCACTGAAACGATTACGAAATAACTCTGATATTGTCGTACTAAAACCCGACAAAGGATCAGGTGTGGTCGTTATGAACACGTCTGATTATAAAAGTAAGATGTTATCTATTCTCAGTGATGAAAGCAAATTTACGTCAGATGCCCCCTGTGAGGGGGCTACGTAAATTGGAAGGCAGAGTAAATTCTAAACTTGTGAAAATGCTTGGTATGAATTTAATCAATAAGGAGGAATTTAATCGTCTAAAACCTATGGGATCTGAACATCCACATCTACATGGGTTACCTAAAACTCATAAGCCTGACAACCCACTGCGTCCAATATTGTCTATGTGTCGATCACCCACAAATAATCTAGCCAAATGGTTGGCAAAGCTCTTGAATCCTGTCAGAAGCCATTTATGTAAGTCCTCATGGAAAGATACATTTGACCTTATTGACTGTTTAAATGATATTAATATCAAGGATAAGACCATGTACTCGTTTGATGTAAATTCTTTATTTACTAATGTACCTCTAGTAAAACCAATTGATATTTTATGTGACTATATTTCTTCTAACAGTCTTATATTCCCTATCCCTATTAATTTTTTAAAAGATTTATTGTTATTATGCACTGATAAAGTTGAATTCATATTCGAGGGCGAACACTTTCAACAGATTGATGGTGTCGCGATGGGCAGTCCATTAGGACCGTGTGTGATCAGAATGTTCGAAATGTATAGCGCTAATACATCACATGTTTCAGATAATCTTCGTCTTCTCATTACGCTGTTTAAACTGCTCTGTAAGTTAGAAAAGATCTCAAAGACGCTTAGCAGGAAATCTGTATGTTCAAATTAAGTGACTTTTTAAGAAACTACTGAATAACATTAGGATCTGCAGGAATTTATGTCTCCTTGATTAACACAGAGAAACATTGTTTTTTTTATGTTTCATGATGTTGTTTTCAAAACAGCTTTCTTGATAGTGTATGTATGGCAAAAGCTTATGGATTCTATGCCTACATTTTTAAGCAGCTGCATTGTATAAGTCTCAGATAAAAACATTTACAATTCATCTAAATGTATAGAAATGTTTATGTGAACATGAAAGTTGTATTCAGATTGAGTTCTAGTTATGAAACTTTCAAATGATATATAGGATCATGCTACTAGAATATTAGATTTAAATTAACAGTCAAAGTACAAACCAACCAAATAAAACTTGTTTATTAAAGTGAATATGTATACACTTTTCAGGATCTCTAAGTCAGTATTACTGTAAATAAATACATACAAGGCATTTCAATAATTCTTCACTTTCACTGCTATAAACAAATGATTTAGTTAATAATTCGATAAAGCTTCCCACTCAATCACTAGCTACTTACTGATTTGTAGTATTAAAGATATGTTCTAAAAGGTAAATAACAGAAAACACGCATATTCGTATTTGTAAGTTGAACGAACTTAGCCCGTCACATACTTTCATATTTATTACTATCAGAACACAGGACTTAAATAGGAAGCTTCATGACTTATTCCATAATTTCCTGCATAATACCAGTAAATCCTTTAGGATCCACTAAAAGCTGAGTAATTTTTAGTTGCTTTATTCCAGATGTGTAGTGTGTGGAATCAATTACCTGCAGCGTTTCGACTATTAAAGTTATGATGTTTAGCTTTCTTGAAAAGGATTATAATTTTCGGTATCAGCATCGGTGTTTATAAAAGATTACATGTTCTGCAATGGCATAATCAAGTAACTGCTTTGTCAGTTTGACTGACTCTTCATATTACAGCTTTCCAGAAGGATTTAGAAGAAAATCACTTTCCTGAGACAGTTCACTTAGGAGCAATTAATCTTCACCCGTTGTGTTTTTCTATGGAAAACTGACGAATGTATAGACGAGCTGTACTCATTACAAATCGAGATTAGTTAGTAAACAAAGATTGGATGAGCGATTAAAAGTTTCTGCTACTATTGCCATTTAGACCTTCATGCCTTCAAATCTCCATTTGTTTGGTAACATTCACGTTGAGAAATTAGTGTTGTGAGGTGGTATAACTAAACACATGGATTGATAATATGTTAATTATTTGCTATCTTTATAGTCTAGTTTGATACTTCACACAATTGAGTAATTTTCCAACTACCGAATTTCACCATCAGCTGTTTTTTTCCTCCTCTGATTAAGCTTGTAGACAGTTATGTTTGAATTAACACTGGAAACATCAATGATGAACTCTGCCTACGGCAGTAAAATATTTGTTTAGTGTTTAGATATTACTGATATGACTAGAGAATCCTACCTGGGCTTCTTCTCACCCTTTATACTGTTCAGTAGCATGCTTGTAGTTCTTCACATTAATTCGTTAACTTTACTTCATGAGGGTTGAAAGTTGTGTGATGTGTTCGCCAATGTTCATATATGACAATAGTACACCTAAGCTAAATTTAAGAATATTCAAAGAAGCATATAGCCCACTGGACTGGATGACCAGTTTTACGGGATCCTTTCCAGTTCACAGGTGATTTTGGGTATTTGGGAATAACTATAGCACAGCTTGACCAATTTAGTCACTAGGAGGTAGTACATTAGCAGTGTTCTGTAGTAATATATTACTTAATAATTGTCCACGATCCTAGTGAACAGTTATGTGATCACGTTTAACCTTCCATGTTATTTATCAAAACTCACTAGATTATAGTAACTTTTGACAAGAAACTGATGTCGCAAAACAATTAACCAAAATTAACTTATCTTTTTAGGTCAGAAAATCAACATTCCAAAAATACATAGATTCAGTAGATATTCATATGACTTCTATCTGCTTTAAATTCGCAACCAGCTGTTCATAAATAAACTCTTAGTTTATTTACTTATGATCACGTGTTTCCTGTACACAAGTAGCTGTTTGATTTCATGACCTGAAATTCAGTTGATAAGTTGTTTCTAATACACTTGTCCTCTAGAGAGGTTGTTATCGCCTACAAAAGATTCAATCAATAAGTCCTATGCTATTCAATAAAATCATAACAATTGTGTGTCATTCCCCGGCCATGTATTCATCGACTCCATGAAGATCTCAACAAGTATGACTGATGATAAAAGTGATGAAATGTTTACAATTAAATACAATCAAGCTTCTAGGATAGTAGATAATTTTGTTAATCTTTTTGCAGAATTTTCTAATTTATCTTGAGTTGTGATTGTATCAGTCACTGCGGTGTTGAAGTGATCATATTTTTTTCTCAGAAAGCATTGTATGTCATGAGTATTCACTGTTTCATCATGTGTTTTCTTTCAATACATTAGTATGTTTTCTACAAATTGGTCTAATTTAATCAGATATCCACGGTTTGTTTAAATTTAACCGGTCAGATTATATCACATTTCTAGATGATTAACCTGGTATCCTTTTTTTCTGTAGTAAATTGTAAGGAACATAATAAGCACTTTGTTTATTTCGACCAGAATAAATTTAGTAAACTTGAAATCGGTAGTTGAGTGTTGATACTAAGATGAGCGTGTAAATTATCTCATGTAGATTACCTCATCTACAAACCTGAATAAAAGACAAAGAAAAAGTTGATAAGAAATTATTGATAAAAATAGGAGGTAGTATAGATTTAGGATAGTTGTTGGTATGTTATTAAAGTATGCTGTAACAAATGAAAACACCTTCTCAGTTCTTCACCTGAAACTGTTAAACATGCAACTTAGCGACAAATATTTCGTGCACTTGGCTGTACTTGCATGTCAATGAGTCACTCATTAAAGAGAGCGGAAGGTGACTAATGTCAATGCCTCATCTGATGGTAATTTGGTATTTTTGGGGAGGTTTGTGGATATAAGTTGGATAGAAGTAGTCGACAAAACACTCTGAACCTAGGTCTCATTCTTGACGACACTCATCAGCGTGAAGTATCTGCAACCTAGAAGGAACAGGTGTAGCCCATGAGGTTTGTGGCCGTGTCACCCCGTTCTACGGCCAGAAACGTCACCATTCAGTGATTCGCTCTGATTGGGTTTTATCACATAATAATATAACCTTGTAAGCCGTTGAAAATCAGGGAAAAATAGATAGTTATTTCTTCCTATTTCAGGACGTCTCAACTGTGCACTCTGACCACTTTATGTAGGAACGAGTCCACGAATGTCAAGTTTTGAGTCAAGCATGTTGGCATTTTAAGTGCTGAGTTCGAATGTGACGGCTCACGTTTGATAAGCATCGATTTAGAATATCCTATTATCATCAACCAATGTCATCCGTGAACCCTTATCTTCATACTTGAATTGACTACTGATGGATGAAGACAGTTACTCACGGATGACACTCGATGCTAGTAAAGCTTTTATGCCACTCTATATCCCTCATCTTTTGTGGTTCTATCTTTCATTATGATCTGGAAGGAAAACCATTTTGAGACCTAATACTGCACAATTCACGAGTAGTTAAATACAGCTTGTAAGACTGTAAATTGCGAAATTTAAAAATAATCCTTTAAGCCTGAAAGAGTAATTACTTATATTTTTTTATTGAACACCCATCAGGTATGAGTGGTAAAATTTATGATAACCAGAACATATACGACTATCCATTTTTCATATTTTCCCTCACCTTGTCTTTTTCTAACGTTTAATTTTCTCGAACATTTTACTAAACACATCGAACAACTGAAAACTAACCCATGTGGCTTTTAGTTCATTTTTCTTATCGCCAATACCCAAAGGGGTATTAGAAAGGTTGGACTTTGTTTGATGCACATGGTTCACTCGATAGTTTTTCGTTGATTTTTCAATGACTCTTATAAGGTATATTCAAAAAGTAATGAAATCAAATGTGAAAATACATTAATTTGCATGGATACTTCAGATATTTAATTGCATATTTTTAAACATGATCCCCTGGTATGCGAAATATTAGAAGACATGTCTTCAGTTGATGCATAGTCCAACGAAAAAGTATTTCAACAATATGAACACGTGGAATATAGTTGGAATGAGTAACGTAACTCTGTAGTGAACTATTTAGGATACGTACATTAGGTTGGATAATCAATAATAAGAACAACCTCCAAAAATGTGATGAAACTAAGCAAGTTTGGAATCGTAAAAGACAAAACGCGATTGCGGGGAAGAAAAACTTTCTTTCCGATGAAGTCTTCGCTAGAGCCCCATTTTATCTTTCCCTATGATCAAATAAGTTTAGAATTATAAAAAGTGATTGGTAGGGACGGAGGGGTAAGATGCCAGTTGTTTACTTAATAAGCTATTTGTTGGATGCCAGTAGGGTCGAAGTCATTCGCCGATTCTCATTTTACAGGACCGGAATAAACTTAGTGATTGGTGTTCGTTGATTGTTTTGATTTTTTCACTAAAACATAGATTCAGCGTTTCCTATCAAGGATTCAATGAATTATATACAATATATATAGTAATGATCACAAATAAGTGCCCTATTTTCGCTAGGATACTATGAATTCGATGCAGACATATGAATGTAACGGCAGAAATTGGGCTTTTCTTTGCTTGGAATATCCGTGGTGTAAGATATAAAGGTTTTTCAGAGATCGTTGAGAGGTTCAGGGTTTTTCTGAGAGATCTCGATGGAATTCTAGTGACTATCTTCGATGAGAATTGAAAACTGGTAAATGTTATCGGATATCCATTCAGTGATGACTATTGTCAAAAATCTTCTCAAGAAATCTTTTACTTCTGAGATATCATAATATCATAGTAAAGAAGTTTTTTCACATTTGATATTCAAGGTAACCGCTCCTCTATCATCCCATCAAGTCATGGAATGTAATACCACTGCACGGAGAATAATGGAAATCTTGGCCACGATTATAATCGCATTCAGTTTGATTGGATTAATAATATTAGTCGTTGTGTACATCCTAAGTATTAATGTTTCAGATATGGTAAGCCGTTATCAGTATTGGTGAGAATAATAATAATATTTGGAAGTTTAATTTTATGTAAATCACAGGTGATATTAATCCATATGTGTCGGATCAATGTAATAACAGTAGTTTTTTTATACACAAGGTTTTATCAAAGCAAGATTATGGTTAGTATCAGTTGCTCTTAGAAGAAAACCTCTATTCGGTTCTTATCGAAGAACAAAGTTTTTTGTATGCGAAGGTTCTATAGTGAATTGAAACATCCCCCGTCCTGTTTGTGAATGACAACTTAGAACTTTACACTTGGATGGTACGTTTTGTGCTTGTACTGACTTCAAATGATGGAAAATATTTTTTGGCTCAGGATGAGGATATCGGTGGCTCGGTGTTCTGTGAGCTTTGATATTTTGTCGTGAAAAGTTAGGCAGTGGCGTTGAGATGAGGCGCAGAGGATATTTTTGCAGTTGTTGTTCAATAACCTTCAGTTGTCTGCTGCTGAACGTCATGCGATATGACTCTGTCATTCACACAAGCTGTTACGAAGCCCTCGAATCGAGGTTGCTTTGCTGTCAAAGAACTTACAACGATGATATTGTTACAAAGAGAAATAGATGTCTACTGATCAGAGCAAATACTAAATAAATAAATGCTAACTCAGCAGATTGATTATTGACCTAAAAATAACATGACTGAATTTGTTTCGGAATGAATTCCCAGAAATCCTAGTGGAATGCCATGAACTATGTGGTCATTGAAATCACAGGTAAGAAGGGTGGCTCATCGATGCTATATCGCTAAATAATAAAAAATTAAAGAAGTAAACCGCTGCATTTTCAAGTAGATGGCTGAATAGTGACATATTCAGTCCCTCATATGGCAAAGGTTCTGATTTAAGTTGAAACAGTTGTCTAGATTTCTTAAGTTTTCAAGATATCCTCAGCTGATGTCACAACGCTGTGAAAACTCTTGTGAAACCTAACAGGATTAGTCAAACCAACACGACGATAGTTGCTCTCAGTCCACTGTCTTACTTCGATAGTAATCTGTTGCTAAATACAAACCAATATAATGATACATTCGGAATTCCTATGCTAGTCATACTGTATTGACAGGTTTTGCAGTAAAATCAGTTAGGCAGCATCACAGTGCACTGAACTGTTCGTTATATGGTGGAAAGAGACTATTAATGGAAAGCTTTTAGACCTAGGCCACCGTAGCTGTTCTCACTGTCTGTTTTAGACTTTCGAGAGTAAAGTCATTTTGGCAATGATCCAACTCTTTAAAAGCTGTTACGTCTGTGAGTTTCTATATCAGTGGAAGGATGCAACAGTAGCAAGTATAGTCTGAAAAAAAGATGCTCATGTTTTATATTGTGCATAAGCATCATTACCAAATAGTATACCGCTACGAATACTGTAGTATTATCGAAAGTGGTTCGTTGTTGATGCATGTTAGTGACTCGTTACAGCTAACTGCTAAAAGATCATTACTGGTCATATGATGAGCATATGAGGCTAGTATATCACTTTATTCAAACTCACCTTTTTCGTGAAATTATTACTCTTTGATCGCCTAAGACTTCTTTTTGAAACTTATTTGATTATAGTTAGATAAGTGTATTAATGTAGGCCTGATTTTCGTTGAATTATTCTTTTAAATAAACAAATATCTAAACATTTTCATAATTCCGCCTTGCAATTAATGACGATATCTCTAAATTTACACTTAAATGCTGTTGTTTCCTCTTTTTTTATACATAAACATTCTTTAGTTTTGTTTTCATTTGTATGCTTCCTTACTTAGTATTCAGTGGTGATTGACGCAGGATCAACGTCTTCTAAACTTCATCTGTATAAATGGATCGATGAACCATTCCGATCAAATGGCAAAGTCACTGAAGTGACCAATGAGAAAGTTTGTAAGTAAATAAACTTATCACGATTTTGTGTAATTGTAAATTCCACTTAGATTTTGAGCAGATATCTACTTCACTATTAACAATTTCTATACCTTAGCTCACTCTTTGAAATATGAAATCAGTAGACATCAATGTCAGACTTCACAGTTTGATGGATAAATTCATTCATCTGTCTACTCTCTATCTATCGTATCTGGAAGCTTTTATTCCCAGCCTTTTGTTCGTTGAAGGCTTGTTGGATTGAGAGGATCCTTACTAAAATATTTGTCTGTGGTACTACTTGCATAGCTCCAAACGCTTTACCTCAGCAAATAGTTTTTGCCTAGAATTAAAAGTTAGAAAGCGTTGACCTAGAACCTCAATCATTCTCAGTTAAATGTGAAATGATTTGAAATTACGAGGTTTAATTTCGCTTCCATTTTTGTCAGAGCATGTGACTGACTTTGCATATGGTTCTGATTCTCAACTAATCTAAATCCGTGTCACTATGTTCTGATGACTTTAATCAATAAAAGTATCCTCATAATTCATAGACAGTTCAACTAATGCAACTATACGTGTGATTATTAATCTTGCAGCTTTTAATAATTAACGAATATGAAGTAATTTATTTCGTTCTCAGAAAATAGTATGATAACCTTCAATCGACTATATAAATGATGCAATATAATAAGTAAAGGGTCAAAAGTAAGCTTATTTATAAGCATGATAACCAATATTGCAAAAACAAATTTTTAATAAAAAATCTTAGCACTTAAGACACTATAATGACTTGGTAAAATGTATCTGTTCAATTTTGAGATTTTTTATTTATCGGGTTATACATAACGACCTAAAAAAAGGCAGTTAGGCTTTATCTATAAGATAAAACTCCTTGTAAATAGGTGGTAATTAATTTATTTGCCATCTGGTATTAATAGGAATTATTTCTGAAGGAAGGTTATATCGTTAGAATCATCAATATAGTATAGATAATGGTACTCTTCAAGAATTTCAGTGAGAAAAGAATAACAAATGTGGCAGAATACAATGAGTTGACTGTATTTCACAGCCTTACTTCCATCCCCCTATGAGCCAATAAATAAACAGAATAAATGTTGACAAGTGATTTTCGGCTTGGTAAATTCATTTCATTAGAAGATGAAGAGGAGAATATTTTAGTATACAAAAATGAAACAGAAGATAGTCAAAATAATAAGCTATCTATAGACCTGTGGTGATAACCGTAGAACTCGAGTTAAAGTAAAAGCGTTCACCGGTTACGTAACATGTAAAGTGATTATGAGCATAAAATTACGATAAAGAAAATGAGTTTTCAAATAAACAAACTGTAATCATAAATATGACAAATTAAAATAGAAAGCAAATAATAAAATCATTAAAAGGTAACTGAAAGTAAGTGAATCTCTTTTTATACTTATAGGCCAGGTTTAAACCTTAAAAGTAAAATATCTTTTGGAAATCTAAGCAAATTTGAGTTTTTTTTTATCATTAATTACGTTGAAAGCCCTTTTCATGTCTATTTCATGGTCTGTTTCAAGTAACTAATGTTCGACCTGACTGTTGATGCTATTCAGCCTTTCGATGGATAGATTCTTTGGGGTGTATCCCAAGAAGTTAATGAGAACCTGTTTAATTCTTTTCCCAACATATCAGCTTTGATAAACATATGTAAACTCATAAACACGATGCAACGTGAAATAAGGCAGGTATTTGTTAACTTTCACCAAGATTACTGAAAATCACATCTCATACAAAAAACAAGCTTTTATCAGCGAAAGTACTTTTCAGCAGTGTTTATCCATCGATTACTCATACTTATGACTTGTTCTTCTCTGAGGAGAAGTTGAGTGACCAATGTTTTATTCTCAAGTCGACTTGATACAATCAAAAGGTAAATTATTTCTCATACGTCCTGGTAAACGATTGCAAATAACTACTTTTTTGAATCTATTTCTCGGCCGACGCGTATCGCCTCTTCAGTATATGTACTGAACTACGTTTTCTCATTTTGTATTGTAGTGTTCTCATCAGCATCATTTCATAAAACTATGAAAGTTAAGATGCTGCCCATTTCACGTCTCTTTTCAGTCAACAATTATCATTCTTATATACTGTACTTTCTACGACACATTGCAAGTTGAGCTGAACAGGATGCAGGTGGAAGAGATCTGACGACGCTATATCAAATAACCAGGTTACTATCTAAGAAGAGACCAACACAGACGAAACCAATGAAAGATAGTCAAGGAAACCTCGTTACCAAATAGGAGAATTAACTCATCCAGAAATACCACCTGCAGACACAGAACTACAAGTGAGCACAAGCCCACCGACAAAAGTCGAAGTCCTGAATGCCATAAGGCTACTGAAATGCGGAAAAGCAGCAGGACCAGATTGAATCCCACCAGAAGCACTGGAAACAGACGCAGGGATAACAGCGAACATGCCCACTATTGCAGAAGGTTTGGAAGGAAGGTAGGAAAGATACCTGCCAACTGACTGGAAGAAGGGCTACCTTGTCAAACTCCCAAAGAAGTGAGACCTAAGTGTTTGCAAGAACTGGTGTGGATTCATGTTCCTGTCCAACCCAAGCAAAATATTAAGCCGCATCATCCTGAAGAGACTAAACAAAATTACGACGGGAACAGGCTGGCTGGCTGGCTTCAGGAAGCACAAATCATGTGCGGATCAAACTGTAACGCTACGCCACGCATCATCATAGAACAGAGTATAGAATGGCAGTCGACACTACCTCAACTTCATTGATTTTGAAACGACCTTCAACAACCTCGACTGAAAAACAATTCTGCGGGCAGCTGCTTCAACACTACGGCTTTATTGCCACAAACCTTTACCAACCTCGTTTAACAGCAGCTATATGCTATATGATGCTACATGCCGAATTATTCACAATGGAAGTGAAGTTTGCACAGGAGAAAGACAAGGTTGCCGCATATTATCACCGATGATCTTCTGGATTGTGGTCGACTGGACTGGACTCGATCATGAAACCGACAACTATGAGGAGCAAGAAGATGAGCACACGCTGGAACGATGAGTAGAGCCTAGAAGATTCGGATTTTGCCGCCGATGATTGTTTCATGTCGCAAAAACTCGAAGATCTACAGGCAAAAACCCAACAAGTTGACAGAAGAGGCTGTGACTACGGGACTTCCTTCAGGTGAACGTGGAAAAGACAGAGGTGATGAAGATACCCAACCAACAACAACAACAACAACAACAAGCACCATCAATGGGGGAAATCTAAAGGAAGTAGTCCCATTCACCTACCTATCTAGGCAGCATCGTTACAACTACAGACGGCGGTACATATTAGGATATCAAAGTCAGGATCGGAAAAGCAAGACAGGCCCTCATTAATCTGAAATCAGTGTGGAGATCTACTGCACTGGACTGCACCGCACTCAACACAAAGCGTGAACAAGATCCGGATTTCCAACACTAATGTCAGTCAAGTCAGCACTTCCATGTGGTGGTTCAGAGACTTGGCGGCGCGTTACGAAAAGCATTTCCAACAAACTACAGACATTCATCAAGCAACAGCTGCCTCCTACACTCGCTCGATACTGAAGATCAGATGGCCAGAATAATAAGAATAAGCAACAAGGAACTCTAGCCAGCTGACAACGAACCAACCAAGAAGCTGTCACCCAACGAATATGCAGAAGAAAGTGGAGATGGATTGGGTATACACTGAGTAGACCACTCAGGGACATTAGACACCACACCAGGCCTTCGAGTGGAACCCAAATGGTGAACGACGAGTTGGACGTCCGAGGAGTGGATGACGTGTAGGAAATCATTTGCGGAAGAAATGGAAGCTTGTAGGCAATCGTGGAGCCAGGTTAAAAAAACTGCGGAGAACAGGGTGCTACAGGTGCCCTATGTTCCACTTGGAACCCAAAAAACAAATAATAATAATAATAATATATTGTACTAAACTTTGTTTAATTAAAGATTAAATATCCTTTACAAATGTATTACCTCAAGCTGGTCATAGATCATTTTCGATTATTTATAGACGGTGCATAAATATTTATGCTCTTTTATGGTTTAGTTAATTCAGTAGTATAAAATTAGGAAACAAACGAAAATTTAGGTGTTAAATATCACTGTACTTTTCATATTTTAACGCAAGTCTCCTGCCTACGATATCATGTGTTTCATGTTTAACCCATTATTTATTTTTCTAATTAACATCTGAATATGAAAGTTTATGTTTTGATGGATGTGTTCAAGAGTATTGGTCATTTCGAAGCTAAACAGTAGACGCTTCTGATAGAATCCTTAAAATTCCTGAATATGTTTGAACCCGTGTATTTTAAGTGTTGATATTTGGCTGCTTCAGTTTTTTCTGTTTGTACTTTACATAGTAAACTAATATTACATTATGAAAAATGGACTTTGCTGAAAACATTTTATCATTTACTTCTGAATATCTATTTATTCATGTCTTTTGTCACTTCTTGATTCCAACAAAAGATGACGATACTTTCATCATGTTCAGTAGCTTTTTGCTTGCTACCTTTAGATACTGAAATTAATGTCGTTAACGAAAGACAAAGGCTTATGCTGGAAATACAGACTCGCTTATTTTTTACATTCTTTAGACAACTGAAGATGTTTACTTACCTCAACTCAAAGGTGGGCACGAATTGATCACACTCCTACAAGTCATCATTATGCAGGGCCGACAGAAGATTACTGCTCCTTTTTAACCACGTGTTTGAACAGTAGTCATCCGGTAGTTCAACGACGCTTATATGTGCAGCTAAATAAAAGTAGAAAAACTACAGCTTCAAGAATAACAGGGATAACTCAACACCTACGGGAGCCAAACGTGCTTTAAGTAATCCAAAGCAATGAAGGACAGTGAGGTCATATAAGCAAGTACCACAGGTATTAGAGGACGGTGGTCGAAAATTGTTGTATAGGTGAGTTGTGCTAATGGCTAGTGTAATGAACTAGCTATAACACCCTCTGATTGATCTCAAACACGCATCGTCTGCATTTTAAAGAAGGGAGAAAAAAAAATATTGTAGTAGCTACCAGGAAAACAATCAAATGAAAATAATGTCTAAGAATCTCTGAATTGGTATCACTAGATGTCTAAGTGAAGTTCCAGAATAAGGAATTGGAGAGAACCAATTAGATTTCATACCTGTTCGTAGATATATAGACTGGATATTCACCTTTCAGCCGGATATTAGAACACATTTATGCTTTCCGGCCCACGACATTAACTGTACATCTTACCCTGAAGGTAACGTTCGACTTCGTCGATTTATAAATCTATCTGAAGGGATTGCTGGGTAAGTACATCACCCTGTTGACGGCTCTGTATTTAACTATCCATGAGCATGCCAGAGCGTATGGTGAGCTGTCACTTAAATGCCTACGTCAAGCAGTGCTTGTCTAGGATGTCAACTTCATCATAAACGTATTTGTGGGAATACCCCCACTACATAAATTGACCTTTCACAGTAGAATCTCTGTTACATCTAGAATATTCAGATGACATGATCCTGTTGGGTAAAGACGCTGGCAAGATGCGTAGTCTTCTGAACACAATGACTGGCAACTTAAGAATGTTTGAGATGCGTTTCTCACTACCAAATACAAACTGTTGCTCCGTGACTCGTCTTAAGTTGTGTCCTGTCTTATAGTAAGGAGCGAAGTGGTTTAGCGTGTTGACCACCTCACTGGGCTGGAAAAGTGAACTGACCTTGGTGGGTCGGTTACCGAAGAATTCTTAACACGGATACAAAGCTCTCGATTAGCTTTCACAAATTACTCCATTTGTGGCGCCGTCGTGATATCCGATTGTCTACTAAGGGTCGAATGTACTACGCTACAGTTCGCTCTGTTCTACGATATCCCTATGAAACATGACCAATAATGCTAGAAAACATGAGAAAGTAATGGGTGTCCTGCCACTGCTGCCTCAGTAGCTCAGGCCGTGTGTCGTGATGTAACTTCGTCGGTGATATAGAAGTAAGGTGTCGAGTTTTAGGAGGGAGAGGAAATTCGGTTGACGTAGTTGTGAACTTTCATCTACTGAAATAGTTATGACATGTGTGACATACACGTAGTCTCGTACACAGTGTCTCGTCGTTCAATGTTAACTGAATTGAGTTCAGGCTAGAAAGAGGTTCGGGGTGTCCAGATTAAAACATGGTATCAATGCATACAGTCCTCAGCTGTTGATCTGAGTAGTGAGAAGAAGTGTAGACTCCTCGGCCGGAGTCCAGGCAATCAGTGACTGAAAACCCTAGGTTATGTTGGTCAAAACCTATCACAGTGATACAGGTGCATCCTCACATTTTCTTCACCTCAGTCGTCATGCACAATTTTGTTATAACTTTCTACCCTCTGGCTTTATTCCATTAATTTTTTACGGTTTACGACTACTTAGATCCTTACTTCCTTGGCTTTTATTTTAGTGTCATCTACTTTGATGTGCTTATATAAAGTGTGGTAACTTGTAGCTCTGTTCGGTGATATCAAATCTCATTTAAGTGCTCACTGACAGTGGATCTGATAACGGTCTACATGTCTAGTACTTATAATCCTCTATTTTCTCCGAGACACACTTAACGTTAAGTAACTACTTCTGTTTTACTCTCTACCCTTTCCGTCTCCCCACAACTCCCCACCATCATACGTAGCAACGATTATATTCCACTTCAAATCTCAGATACTTTGATGTGATCCTGAAATACGAGGAATTTGTGTACATTAAATTGTATTTGTTTCTTATCATATATATCCTCATCAGTATTACTGTCTATCTGATAAAGTCAACCTTAATCGTATAATATCGTTTTCATTCCTTGCTGGTTGTTCACTTGATTCTTTTATAAGCAGACTGATAATCATTCTTAGACAAAGAATGAATCGATTTTAAAAACTCGGGACTATTAAGATGAGAACCTTTTTTCATTTATACTCAATCACTGATATCCAATGGGTTTGATTTTTTATTTATTAAAAGAACACACTGTCACTTAATATTCAAGCGGTGTATTCGATTAAGGTTTAAACAGTGTGCAGTACCCATGTGTACTTATAAGGCGTCTGTAGCGTTCATCAGTGTGTTTATAAAACGTATGGTATAATATGATGTTGCTTATATTATCCCATCGTTGATTGCGCCAAACTGATCGGTCTTTATTGGCATCTGGGCTCCCATGTGGAAAGCCTCGATATTGCCTGAATTTTCTCTTTTGATATTGATAATGGTTAGCGCCTAGCAAGGAATCTAAGACATGCGTTTCTGCCTATTCGGGACTCAGTTGGATCTACCTGAATATTATTTTTATTAACCTTTTCCGATGTTACTTCAGGATGCTCTAAGTATGATAATCGTTAGATTATCCTAGAAAAAGGCATTAATAATAAATATTATGCTCCGTATAATGATGGTCGTTATAGCTGAGATCACGGAAGTAAAATAAGAGTGGTTTAAAAGGCCACCCTAGTAACGACTGAAATAAACAATTAGGTTTCTCTCTTTCGGTCGGAAAGGCTAATTTCCATAAAAGAAAGAATCCTTTTTGGTCTTAACGTTAAAAACAAGATCAACTGGAATCACTAAGTGTTCATCACGAATTTAATATAAAAAATACGACTACTCACTTCCCATTACTATAGGTTTTATTTAGTCATTTAATCATGCTTCACAAAGTTCTGTTTGGTATTTCTAAAGCCGGGCCTAGTTGAGTATGACGTCAGATATGTAATTCGATAGAAGTAGTATATTTCTTTGTTAGCCAAGTGAGCTTTTTGACTAAATGTTACTCATAACTAAAAATCACTTAGGGTCACCATAATAATGATTCAATCCTATCTTCCGTCCTGCTTCCAGATGAAATAAAAGTTTGTAAGGTAGGTAGATGATTCATTGTTAATTCAACCATGTAAACTAGTTTCAGATATTATTTTTTAAAAGATAACTTTCATGTATTTACTTAATTATGAAAAATTTTAATATTTTTAAAGAAAAACAAATCAATGACCCGAAAATGTAAGAACCTACAATTTACTTGAAATTGCAGAGTTCTCCACTTGAAGGTCCTTATCAAACGAACTACCACCGAAAATTCATCTGTAACCCATGAAAACTTCCTGTTAGACTTCAAGTGTAAAAACCCCTACTCGTAGAGTGGAATGTCAGAACCTTAATTTTTATGGCAAACATATCAACCATTTTTGTTGTTAGAAAGGTTATTGCAGTGCATTAGCTTTTTTTGCAAGTGGTGATATAGTATCGTTCGTTCTCTACTATCGTTACAAAGCATAGTCAGTTAGTCAGCCATATATATCACTACCTCAAATTATGACTTCAGTGGTCTAAAAATAAATATATTTTCCATGGACTATGAGTATTTTTCATTTAAAATGACTCTACAGTAGTGCTTGTTTTTCAATACTATTCTCTAATTGTTATCAAATGTATTCTATCACCTCACCAGTTGTACACCGATCGATGAAGATTGTAGATTATTCTGATTATTAGTCAGTTTTACTGTTATTACTATTGGAAACTGACTGTTTTGCAGTTACAGGATTGAATTGTAATTTATACAGAAGGAAATATGATTTGTGATTTTATCTTGAATTTTTGATTAGAAAGTTAACGTACTGGTATACAGGTAGCCACCAGTAACATATATCCTAAAATTTGCATTTGACTATCTACCAGTTCCGAATGATATTCATCAATTTTTTAATAGCATTTATAATCAATCTGAATTATCTCGCAAAGTTAAGTACTGACTGTAAATGTTTTCCGATTAATCCACTGGCTCAGTCGAATTTGATTAGGATCAAATTATATAGTGGAATGGCCTCAGACACTAAAATTTTTATTGACACCTTGAAAATGATGTAGATACTGGAATGTATTTGTTTAGAATCGTTCCGTATGTAACTTGCAAACTCAATGACTGGATGTACCATTATGGTTCTAAATAAATTAAAGTCAGCCAATTTTCACCAATGATGACATCTAGTTTCATACGATGTTCGCAGTAATCTTTATACAACTATAAACGTCAAAACTATAATGACTACGAATTTCCTGGGAAAAGTTGAGCATTGAGTCTGATTTAATCACTATAAGAGCAAATTTCAACATTACGTCAGCGTTACTATTTGTTGAAATGTTTGTAATTCCCTATTGTTTTACTGGAACGAATTGAGCAACAAATTGTAATAACTAGTACCCGTAGTAAAAGAGGTGGCTATCATGTTTCAGTAGCCTAGAGGACAACACTATGGCGTTTAAAGAGATGCTTGCGAAGTTCGAGTCTCAGAGGGAATAATATCACTCACTGGGTGCAAGTCTATCCAGATGATGAGTCCTAGATTCCTTTGCTAGCCACAACTCAGTAAATTAAAATGTTAGCGTGTTAAGAAAATCAAAAGATAAGAATATTCTCAAAATTTCTTTGTGTAAGCCACAGCTTCAACAAAATATCTGAATATCCTCATGAAAAATCTGTATCTCACACAGCTAAAAGTTAGGAAATATTATGTTTTCATTTTCTGAACATACCGAGATTACATTGAAATATACTCTCATAATAAATAGTCTGCATATTCGCATATTTATCTAATCTTATTGTATGAGGGAGAAACATCTGAGCCTAAAAAAATCATTACTAGAAATGGGGACAGTAAATTGACTCTTCGATAATGGATAGTGAAAGATAATCGATTACAATTACTTTTTTATCATACTGATCATCTACAGTAGCTAGTTTTATATTTCACTAAAATATGGGCTTTTACTGCATTAATTTACGTAATTATTATCATAAACTCCAGCAATATTGAAATAGAAATTCTTCGCTTCGGTTATTCTGAAATTCAACACCAGATCTGATGAAGCGAAAAATTACTATACTGCGTAATACAATGTAGCCAGAATGAATAAACTGTAACTTTATAGTGAGTACTGTAAATAATGCATTCGCGTTTTTCTGAACTCTAGTCAACTGAAAGTAACCTTATGCACCGTGCATATTTCCAGTAGTTGTGGTTCGCTGTTTAAGCCAGTTGACTATAAAATTATGAATTACGCATTCACACATAACTCTGTCAAATAAAAGTTTAAAAAAGCAGATAGTATCGCTTGCCTACATACCACTTGTAAGTGAAAAAAGTTACTGAAGGATTGTACCAAAATTTATTAAATTCTCTTATTACTGAATTTTTAAATAAATATGCGTCAAACAAGATGCCTAACCAGAATTTGTTACCTTGACGATATTCCAATCACTTGCATTTTAAAGATGAGAACTATTGACCTTCTAAAGAGGTAAACTTCCACAGTGAGATAAGGGTAGTTATCACTGTGTCATCACTAGCTTAGTTAGTGACCGAAAGCCAACCTTCATATCTAATTACATCAAAATACTTGTTCCTGTTCACCTGATTCTGCAGGACCGAATACATCAGTCTCTTAGTACGTGAGCTTTGTGAGTGCAACTAGCTATATTTCAGAAACTCGGGTCCTTTCTTTGGTAATTAATGGTATCATCTAGCATGTCGTTGATAATAACTTCTGAACGACAGAAGCTAGTCATCCAAGTTTATTTCTGTGACTTAATATGTCGAAAAGTGTAAGCCACCATCTTCTTACCGATGGTACACCCATACCTATAGTGTTCCTGATAGCTAGCGCTCAGTGATCACTTTTCTATTCTATCTTCCTTCCTTATAATCGTATACTGATTAGTTTAAATTTTTACCTGCTTAGTGCGTTTCACTTTCTAAATGTTTACAACGATAACCATTAACTTAGGGAATATTACTTACTTTAAACAAGCTCTTCATATCCAAAAGCCACGCTTTTGTATTGTGATGTATGTACAGCATGTAATTAAAAAAAAAGAAAATATGTATGGTGTATTGATCAATGGTTCAAGGGAGTCAAATTGCTAAATGTTCAATGATAGTCATCGGAAACGTTAAGAACTACTTTTTCTCGCAAATACTCATGCTTATCAGAAATCGTCATCTATGTCAGTCAGTTCTTATGTCATTTAGTTTCGACTAACGGCTCCAAGAAAGAACCAAAAGTACAATAAAGTAAAGAATTCACTGACTAACACCTATCAACCTAATTGTACATCACAGCTGGTAGTTTGAACCAAATCAACATTTTGTCTCATAATCAGCAGCTGGAGGTAATTATTTGAAGAAAGAGTTTTAGAGTTTTAGGATATGCCTTAAATTTTTTATTTACAAGCATGAAACAGTGATGAAGAATTTTCTTACATCCTTTCTGCAATACGTTACATTAAATCCAGTCCAATGAGATGTCATATTTCTTCTCAATGGCTATAACTCACAAATAAACAAATAACTACCACTCACTTATGTGTTCCACACCATGACATTGGTTACTCTTTATCGAATTATTAGTGAAACAACTTTCCTCCATCTGACACCCAATACAAAGCTTTTTATAAGTTGAACCACCTGCTCACATATCACGTGTAAAGTAACAGCAAATGTGAAATCTAAGATGTCGTAGTTAAAATATTTCTAGTTGTTATAAACATATAATACGCGGTTACTTTACATTCAGGTGAAATCCGATCCTTGTTCAACATGTAAATTATTCCTTTTTAAAATATGTTTATACTAAGTATCATGCCATCTTTCACTTTTTAAATCAAGTGAAATATTAGAAAGAGAATTTTCATTGTTTATTTTTGATTGAAAAATACTTCGTTTTTTAGGTCACTAAAATAAATTAGATTAGTGGATATGTGCGACAAGAGTAGGTGTGTTTTTCAATCTCCAGAGTACTTTTTCCATACACTTTTTGCATCAAATGACGTTGAACGACTAGTAGCTACTGTTTGCTTCAATTTCCCAACCCATTTTTATATTTCTAGGTCATTATGTTTCTCTTGTCCACAGGTGTGTGCATAAGCGTATAAGTAGGCCTTTCGACTTAGTACAAACGCTACACCTCCTATTCACTCATACTTTGCCAATGACTTTCAATATTACATATCCTTAGAATGGACAAACATTTTAAAATGCCACCCATTTTAAATTATCGTAGGTTTTCTGAATGTATCATTTAGACTTTATGGTACCAAGTTGGCGTATCTTTGCTGGCCGATAGGCTCCTTGAGTAAATTCCTTAATATCGACATTGGGTTCATTTTGATGCTAATTATTAGATAACAGATGGCGGTTGAGTCAAGACTACATATTTTATCCTCTTAGAGACTTGACAATTGGATATATCTCTATCCGCGATCGAACCTGTCACCTGGAACATCAGAGTATCTCAAGGAAGATACTACCTCACAATGGAATTTATTTTATTTCAGGTATCAATTTTAAGACGGAATGAAGTGTGTCTTCTATTCCACATCTAGCAGCTAACAAACCAATAATGTTAACCGTTTTAAATATTCAAAGGAGTATTCTTTCTAACAACATTCAACTTAAACCACTGTTATATAGATAGAAGTTATAAAAGTTTCAATCAAAGATAGATAACTTATCTGTCTTACAATGGAGCATATTTTATATTACTGTTTATTCGAAGTTATGAACTGGTTAAAATCATGTTCTGGTTTTACTTTCGGGCTATCAGGAATCAGAACGATGAAAAAACGATTTCACTGAAGTTGAAAAAGTTCAACAAATAACTTCCCATATGGTAGTAACATGAATGACGTGGATATATTCTCAAATGGCAAAGATGAACCATAAATTTGAATTAAATACCCATCTGTATTCTTCGATTTTTCTTATTTGATTTACTCTGGTGAATAAAGCTTTCTTTATATTATTGACTAAATGATTAAGCAATAGAAATGAAGGATTAGTTTCATGCAAAATTTCTTATTCTTTTTACGATCAAATAATGCTATGACATAGAATCAGTTTTAAGATACTTTCCATAACTTATCAAAAGCAGATACGAAACCATAAGAAATCATACAACCATTGAAAGCTATTCAGCTTTATTTCATAAGTAAATGTGAATCCTCACAAAGCCGTTCAGTGTTCGCTAGCAGTGTTCAATCATGCGTGTAAACTACCTTGAAATCAATCAGCTCTCCATAAGTCCCCAAATGAATAACAAATTCGATTGTTAAGTGAATAGCCAACAACAATATCAGCAAGTGTTATTGTTTGCATTTGACGATAAGCAGTTTAAAACAATCATCACCTCATGACAAACTTTTAGGCCATAAAGAATTCAATATTCTCCCTAGAATTATAGGTGCTTCCTAGAGCATTGGTCTAGGCCAGTTAGTCCTTCATTCCATTCAGGCGTAACACCAAGTAGGCATGTTTGACGATGTGAACTCATTAAGCTTAACGACCATATTGTAAATTGAATTATTGAAGTTCGATGAGCAATCTAAAGAAGATGTAGAGATACGAGTTATGTTAGCCAGACTAATTAGAGCACACTTAGATGTACTTCATAACCATAGACTATCGGTGTATTCTGATGAATGCTTTATTGACGTTGGGTAGAATGGAACGCATAATGTAATGTAAACCAAACTGGAAGAACTTTAACTTAAGAAATGTTTTATTCAACAGTCGATAAATGACTTCAAGATTCAAGAAAACGTTCATTAGGCATAACATAATGTTAAATATTAGGAAGCCTTTGACAACACATAGTTAAATTTTGGAGAAAAATTTCTCACTGTACACCACCAACTCAAGTAGTTTGATAATAGCAGTGTTTGTAAAAGGTTCATCTACTGTGAGTTACAGTCATGTGGTTTGTTTTTTCTGAGCAGATTTCCAATGTAGCATGTTAGATTTGTTACTGACTTGATAGGGTTAAATAGATTTTTGAAATCGTATTAACTTTTAGCAAAAACAAATTTTAAACCTGTAATGAGATGAATAGAGTTCAAAACCGATGAAACCTTATGAAGATTATTAGAAGCCAGTCAGTTATGATTTCTGATTACAGTCTACGGCTATTCAACAGTTCGTATTCTGAAGTTCTACCAAAGTTGAACCCAAGGAGCTAACATTTCTTGGTTACCATGTAACTGTCGAATGTGGGAAATAAACAACATTTTCCTTACACTGATTGGTCACTGAATCGTAACCAATTTCATGCTCTCTAGTGTTGGTCTAATTCTGCCGATCATTTAGCAATGCGGCCACCATCCTAGTTGACTCAACATTGCGATGCACTTTGATAGATGTTACTTGAATGAGGGCAATCAGCAAAAAGCCCTAGACTTAGGTTGCTTGGTTTTTGGCATACGTCAGCAAGGTGTTCCCACAACCTCTATGGGACTGATGTCGTGTCTCAGATTCGAACCCGCGTCACTCAGTGCTGTAGTTAGGGTCGTTACGAATGAGCTATTCAAGCCGTGACTGACCTCATGCAGTTCTACAAAGGGCCTGATTAGCTCGGTGGTAGCGTTGCTGACTACAATAGTGGGTGTCGAGGGTTCGGAAATCTCATAGGACATCGACTTCCTCGAGGTTGAAGGTAGGCCCCACTGACAACTGCCAATAAATACGAAACCCAAATCCAGGGTTTCTCCCGACTGCATCCAACTAATGCTGTTCTTTTAACTGCAAAGTATTGACAATATATGATAACTGATATTCAATGTTGACTTCGTTCGGTTGTAACTGCGATTTCGTTAACTCAGACACATTTCTTTTGAAATGTCTAGTTCACCAAATCAGTTTATATTCTTAATGGTCATCTAGAAAGTAAAGATCTCTCAGAAAACCAATTTAATGCCAGTAAAATGAGTCCATTGACATATGAACATGTTGGATTTTCCTTCAACTTTTATGTATTACTCTTGTTTGCTTTTAAATATTATTTTTTAGCTCCGGGTATATCAAACTATATAAATGATCCAACAGAGGCGTATACAGCGTTGAAACCAAAACTCGACAAACTAACCTCTAGTCTATCATCCAAGCAGAAACAGCATACACCAGTATATTTAGCTGCAACTGCTGGTATGAGATTAAAACTGTAAGTTGCATTATCTATTTATCTACTTTGGCGTTTAGAATAAAAATATTTATTTGTGTTATATTCGTTTCCTTTGGTTAATGTGTTTACAATGTACAACTGTTGTAGTTGTTTTTGCTGTGTGTCTCTCATTTCTTCCCGGTACGGAAATGTTATCGCAAGTTATAGAGTTCTGGAAATTTTCACTGTTTATGTATTAATTCTTTTAAGGGTCACTCTTACTTTCTTCCATCGTTAGTATAATTAACAATCTACGTAGAATAAGATGATCACTCGAAAAAATGTTTTTTCGTGAAGTCAAATCATGATTATCATATGACACAGTCTTCATGAACTTAAAATCAGTGCTCATTTATCGACCTTTTTATGGCAAATGACTTTATTTTAACAAGTTTTCTTTGAGAAAAGAATAACATGACCTAATGAGGTAACTGCAATTAACGTAATAGGACTACATTTATCAGAATTCGGTGCTGTCAACTGGTGTCAAGAAATATTTTCTTGCCATAATCGACAACTTTCGACGAAACCATAAACGAGTACAAAATTGTGAATGCTGAGAAGATGACTTTTGGCTGAAACTACCTAATTCTCCTTATTTCATTGAATTCCATTAACTGATAATGTAAACTGTGCGTAAAACCTTATTATTTCCTTCTCCTTATTTTACAAGCTATTGCATCGTTGTGTAATTAACCCATAAAAAAGCTAGTGTATATTATTTGTGGGGTTATTACTAGTATATTGAGTAATAATATGAGAGATCGAAATTAGGAGAAGCAAGTAATAACGCTATGTAACGTCGTTGGCTAGGCTTTGATTATTAACTACTGTGTGTGCGAAAGAGAGAAAACATAGAATACCATCAAGGTTTCTCAGGTCCAAGTGAGTGAACCGAATTCATGTATGTGGTCCAACAATTGATGGTCAGGTGCCTAAAACAAAATGGACCGAATTCACCACTGGAAAGACAATCGAAAAGGCATTGAATCATATAATGAGGCTTATCGTAGGTTCTGCTTTTAGCCTAACGATATCTTATAATGCTGTTATCAAGTGGAATTGCATTTTATGTCCTCCGATAGGATTGTATGTACTATGCATGTTCATCTTTCGCCAAGTTGTGACTTCAATTAATATGTCTCTTTATTGATTTGGAACAGAAAAGCAACTACTGAGTGTTGTAGTATTGCTATGAAATTTGCTTACTGATGATCTTGCAGAACGTATGTTTCACCCGACTCAATTTTCGTCAGCTGGGTATAACTGAACTTCTTTGTGACTGTGTTCTCACTAAGACTCGAACCTCGGACCCATTCCTTCAAGCATCAGAGCGTTGTTCACTGAGCTACTAAGTCTTGGCAATCAGTTCTTGATCAATAGATGTTGGCTACTTTAATGTGCCTAACTGACCAGTCTTTCCTGGCGTATGGGCTTTCTGAACGCAAAAATCATTAAACAGTTACAATTGCTAGTGAATAATAAGTGATACTTGTTGCACAAGAGGTGTTTCCTACGACTCATTGGCTTAATGGATGACGGCCAAGCAATGGATGTGTTCAGGTCTCAGCAGGAACACCACTGCATGGATTCAGTTATAACCAACTAACTTCTCTGGAATGAGACGAAAAAAGGTTTAGGCATTTCACCAGTGTCCATTATCTAGCGGACTACATTGTAATGAAACCTGAGACCATATCGAGGCATCCACTTGAGAGACATGTATTCCAACAGAAGGAGTTGAATTGGATTTAATAATATAACTAAGGGTGTTCACTTATTTGAAAGCTGTAAAGCTTGAATTTTATGTCATATTGTCGACATTCTGATCACATCTGATTGTGTGACACCTCTGTGAAGTGGTAAAGTTCTGATTACATGATTTTCTCATTCCTTTATAATTCTGACTGCTTGAGTAATTAACTCCAAATATAATTATAACCTAAAGTGACTGTAATGGACATCCTAATAGCAGTTGAAATAATCAATCAGACTTCTTTATTTTATGAAAATCTGCCTTCCCAGCTGAATTAAGGAAATCTAATCGACTATTTTAACCGTTACTAGAGTTGCCTCTTCAGTTACTCTGATCCGAATGACTGTGAAGGCCATCCTAGCAGTCGTTGAAATAACCAATCAAGTAAGGTAATTTTTCAAAAGTTATAGAAAACAATTAGTTATTTTAGCAGTTTTTAGGGTAGTCTCTAAACCACTCACTTTTTACCCTCACTCCTCTAACCTCATTACAATTAGAGACAAAGCTGGTACTTGTTCTCCTTTTATATTATTTATCCTGAGTGATACAAATATGTGACTGGTACACACGTTCACTTTGTGCAATAATTCACCAAAATGACTGATTTCATATATAGAAAACCTAACTAGGCGCTAAAATTAATTCCATTCAACATTCAGTTATATCAGAACCGTGGATCTCAAGGAAAAGAACGATGGTCAGTAAAAACCCATAAGGTGTACCATGAAGTATTACTAAAAAATAAACCTCAGGTAAAATGTATTACGAAACCACCAAAATAATAAGACCAACCATACTTATCTGGAATTTCTGTTTTCTTTGATTCGGACAGTATAACGGTATGCCAAGGTCACTTAGAAAGACGTCAAGGAAGATGAATTTCCTGATAAGTTTTAATTTTTGCTAAATACAAAGTAGTACTAGTCAAAAAGGATTTTGTAGATTTCAAGTTTCTTGGCATAACCTAGAAGATTAGTCAAAAGTCTTTAAGTGATACAATAAAACAACTAAAGTTTCGTAATTTTAGATCATATTTCAGTAAGGTAGCAATGTTTAATAGCAACAATGATGAACTTATGCATAGAATAAAGACAATACTTTTAAATTCTTGTTTTTTGAATTCACTTGCATTCAATAACTCCTTGAATGAATTTCTCTATGTTGAACTTAACTTTACTCATCGTTTATTATTTAGCATTCGCTGAGTGTGAAATCCATAGTCTGTGCCTTTCCTACCCCAGATGTATCATTTAGATGTATCCACATCAGTGCTATTAGTATTAATGAAATTCAAATCTAGCATTCACTACTTCAAACACCAGCGCTATGTCCACTAAGTTACTCCGTCTCTAAGACTTAAGTTAGGGGATAATTAAGCAATGAGTTTGTTGTTGAATAAATTCAGCACAGAAAGAACTAACTGTTAAATACTAATTTAACTTTTGTTGTTGTTGTTGCTGTAATAACCAAGATATATTCAAAAAAGATGATAACAAAAGCGAGTATGTCTTTTGAAAAACATCATCTGTTTACTCACGAAAATAATTAAAACTGTAAATTAATATGAGTAAGACATGCAATGAACAGGAAAAATTTCGATTCCCATTAAAAATCTCTTTCATTTAAGAGTGATACTAGTAGACGAATTCACTCAGTGTACACAATAATGGTCGACTTTTCTACATCTATTTTCATTTTTGGTGTTTCTAAAAGAGATCACGAAAAGTTACACATTTTCAACATTATTGTGTTCCAATAAATTTTTCTATTTTACTCTGTTATTCTTCTTGAAACGGAATATTCCTAACGAGAAAATAATCAAGAAAAAGGATTATCCAGTTAGTATTGTACGTTGTTACTATCATACAATCATCCAACTTTAATTTTCCAATTCTACCGATTTGTATGAACCATACTGACTCCTATCTAAGTATAACACTTCATATCGTATCACAACCAAAGTTGATTAAAGATATTGTCAACCTAAATGACAGTGATATAGTTGCAGTATTCTGTTGTTTTTTCTGATTGGACCTAAGCATAAAATCTGTGAACTGGTGACCAAAATAATGAAATCATCAACTAATAACTAGATAAGAATCTTCTAAACTGCTGACGGTGATATCTGTATACTTATCTCCCTCAGCGGACTATTTTATCTGTTCATGTGACTTCTGTGCCATAGACGTCAATTAAATATTCTAACCTACTAGTTTTTCGCAAATACAATGTTATCTATTCAGACAGTTGATCGACATTTTTCTGTGAAAAATACGGACGCAAATCTTGTCATTTCTCAAAAACTTGATTGAGGTCAGAGGTGAAAATTTCATTTTTGCTAATATATGCACGGAGGATAGTTTATAAGGCCATTCAACTGAAACTATTTGACTGTAACTGACTGACAAACTAGAAATAATGAATTGGAATCTATATTGTATTGCTAATAAACTGGAATTACTTTCAATGTTTTTTTAACTGATTCACTGAATTTTATGACATTAGTAGGAACTAGTTTTCAGTATTACAGTAAACACTGTAGGGTATTTGATAATTGTTTGGTTGTCTCTTAGGTTTACTATGTACCAATGATATCCCAGAAACTATCGAATAGTTACCACCTTCGTTGGGTATCAGCTTCGCACACTAAGAAACCAAATCGTTGCAGAATATTTCATGAAGGCTAAAGTGGATGAAGACAAGGTGAATAGAGTCTACAAAATTATTTGTAAGAGTTGTCAACATCATTATGTTGGTCAATCCACTCGTTGAATAGCCTAAAAAATCTATGAGCAACAAATAGCGGTGAAACGACATGACGTATCATCACTGATATCAGTGCATACAGACGAGTACAACCATAATTTCGATTGGGACAAGCTAGAAACACAATATCAGATCAAAAAATTGCAGATGTATCACATTATTCATCTACAGTTAACTTTCAGAACAAAAATTGGCTTACTACTCTCTGATGTAATCATAAGCTGGTCAGAAGTAAGCTGCAGAGTAAATTTCTATGCCTATCCGTACTCATTACAAGAATTTATCTGCAAGTGCTGAAAAACCCATTCTTTCGTCTGATTCTAAGTTTGAATTTACTTTGATCTCATCTGTACTTTATTCAAACTGATCACTACTAGGGTGCTTTTATACTGACACTGACTTTTTCCCTTTCTGCATTCCGTGTATAAATCAGTCAGTAAGATTTACTTAGTTTTATGCATTGTTTCTCAGAGTAGGTCGGAAGAGATTATCAAGTGTATTGATTAAGACGCATTGGACAGAGCTACAATCCAGTGTATTTATAACTTAAAAATAAAAACAAGTATTAAGTTTTCGATGCGCATCAATCCATCATCTATCACCTCAGGGTATATGTCCATTGCTTTGCACTTACTCATCTTAACCGTAATATGGAACAGCGTGAAGAGTCTGAACAAGAATAATTTTAGCGAAAAATTGTTTTCAATAACTTATTCAGTCTCTATATTTATAAATTCATGAGAATAGGTGAAATACAATGGCTAGTGTAAGGCGTAATGTAAAATTATTTCAATATTCAGACAGTCCGTGTTGTGAGTAAATGGAAAACAAATCAAATGGATGTAAACTCACATCAGATGGAATAGTAATCACTCTACTATTAGTTGTGCAATGAGATCAATACGAACAGAACAATCACGATATAAGGAGGCAAAATCTGGAGATAATAATCCATATATATACATCTTTCGTCAATATGAATGTGTTTTTGCTGACTAAGGGTCAAATAATCATTATGTAGGGATGAGTTATATTCAAGTAGGGTGAAAAATCATGTGAACACAATTGCGAAATCAAAAATGTCAAGTGTTAAGGTCAAGTGTTAAGCTATTGGAAATGGCTGCAAGTAACAGTATGAATAAACAAGAGTATAACAAGTAAAAATGAATGTTCATCAATGAAATGAGGGAAATAATGTCGAGGAAAGAGGTAAAAATGTGAAATTCATGGCAAAAAAAGTTCATTAGGAACCTGTTGACCCCATTGTGGGCCAAAGAAGACAAAGTGGATGCAAATATTTCTTTTGAACACATAGACCAGGTTTTCTTTTGTTGATTCCTATGGTTTCGGATGTAGATAAGAACCGCAGTCGTAATCTTCCGGAGAGATTGCTAGGGTCTCGGTATGTCACAGAAAATGCGTGATCTAACTTGATTTTATGTGCACTATCTATTAAATGAAAAAGGCCTTTACTGTTAATGCACTTTGTCATTCTTCCGCTTAATCAAGCTGATACAGGTTAACGACCGCTGATGGATACAGCCCTTTGAATATAGTCTAAGTAACTGCCTTCACAGCAGTTGAACTCATAAATGCACATTTAAGTTACCACTATTAATAATCTATCCCTGGTTGAGAAACTGTCGAAATGTTTCGCTGCAGTGAATGTCCTTTCGACCGATCTGTTCAATCGGTTTGCTAAGATATCAGAAGCAATATCCCCTTTGAAACAGTCTAAGATGTAAGGGTTTTTTTAGCAATGTATTCCTCCTTATAATCTGTTCAGGTTTAAAAATGCATTTATTTATGAATTTTGCTGTCTAACGATTTTTCTGCAATACTATTTTCACCTTATCCACTTCTTAATTGCAGTCATCATAGCATATATTTCGTCTACACTGAAGAGTAAAGCATAACAATGACTGAGAATAGGTGATTATTTCGTCAGTTCTTCCAGTGACATAGAGACAGCTTTCACACAATTGGGTTAATTATTACTTCCTAACCAAAATAAGTTATACTCTTTAATAATGAAACGATTTGAGACAACCGTGGTTTCAAAGATTGGTGTTTTTCTTATTAGGGAATGACTGAAGATGAAATACAAACCTGGATCAGCTGCTGGGTCTCGTAGCTTAACTGATAGAGCTACTGGTTCAAATCCCGCTATGATCTAGGTTTTCATTTCACTTTTAATCGCATAACCTTCGCACTTTAATTCATCATAATTCGATAAAAGATACTCCGTTTTGGTTGTCAATCGGAGCGTACTACTTAACCCGAAGAGGTTGACCAAACGGTACACACTGTAAAAGAAATAAGTCAAGTAAAATACGTGCTGCAATAATTGAACAGGCCAAATTAACAGGCGTACAAACCTGAATCATTTCACAGGTACAGGTAAATATGAAGCTAAATCAAGTAGACATTCATAGTCATTAATTTATTTGTATTTGTTTTGTTTATTTAAACGTCAATTATTTCTGCTTATCACTGCAGATTAGAAAGTGTAAATCTGACAGCAAATCTAGGGGAAATATATTATATTAATCGGTATTCACAATCCTTTACCATCTTTCCCTCTAATGATTCACTGAATTACGTTTATTATTGCATAATGTCACTTAATAGACAGTACATACACTATTGGGTACATTATCCCTTTCTACTACTGCCCACCAATATCAATTATCCTAATGATAAATGTACATTAGTTTACTCTTTTTAACTTTTTTTCCGAGAATTAAATTTACTAGTCACTCTTCATTTTTATATGACATAGACTATCTTACAATTCATCCGATCCTCCGGTTTTTACATAACATGTAAATAATGGAGTAGAATATGATTTATGACTAACAATGAAATAAACACTGTATTTAGGAAGATAATAACAGTTACAAATTTTTCTATCCGTTTCTATTCGTTTTCACAAAAATTTAGGGCATTAATGATGATATCTACCCTACCTATAGAAATAATACCAGGCTATTTGGATAATGATGTTATAACTTGTAGTTAGTTGTCGCTGTTTGAACCAAATTGATTGATCAGTATCTCTATATGGACTCCTTTATGGATACTTTGATGTTACTGATGGCTTCTGTTTGATAACCTAATCAACAACATCACAGCGTTTAAGGTAAGGAGTGATAGGTCCGAGTCTCAATAGAACATCATTCAGTGGGAGACAAGTACATCCAGCCAACGAGTCACAGGTGGGACGAAGCTTCAGTGATAGCCTTTATCCATCCTTGTTCCGATATTAGTTACAAAACTGAACTCAATGACTAAATGAATAGTTCTCTACCATTTAAATAAATCATTAAAACCTACGAATGACATTGGCTCTGGATAGTTTCGTTACTACCACTGTAAGACTGACCTGGTTTCTTTGACTAATATACCTGTAAGGTATCTCGCAACAGTAATTTGTCCGGGTTAATAAACTTTTTAAAATGACGGTGAAATTATGCCTTTTCAGGTGACCATCGATAATATTTTGTGTTCATTAACTGCTTACCATCGAAATAAGTAGAATTTTGAGAACACATATATATACATATAGTTTATTCTTGTTTCTCATTTCGCTCCAAATGTCTCTCTCTGCATATACTGGTTGTGATGACAGAGTGGCAAAGTTCTAATAAAGTGATCGATTGTACACGTGATCTATTTCGCATATAATCCCTGTATATTGTACACCCGATTCCTCATGGATTAGCCACTCGATTATGATCCGTAGCCTCCGTACAATAGACGAAAAAGACTGGTGTTCAATTCTTTTTGATTTTTCCCTAAGTCATGCCTATATATCCCAAACTTGCATTCTTACACAGTCCCATAATTCACAAAAACGAAACAACCGATTTCACACGACGAAACATGTAGTAATTTCTTATCTTCAGAAATGAGCTATTTTAGACCTATAGTGTTTACGCAACTAGGTAAGGGATTTAAACAGAGTTCTAAAGCTGAAGCATATACTGGTATTAGGCGATCATTCTCATGTAAAATGTTTTTAAAAGTTTAAAAATACTACAACTGATTGTGTCGGGCCTAGGCCTTCTATTCTTCCTACTTTGAACAGTAGAACGACACACTTACTCCGTTTCTTTTGACAGCTGTGTAGTGAAATAAATGTGGATGAATGGTTCACTGAATGGTAACCAGTATAGCTGTTATTTTGTGGCAGTGGATCAAAGTTTGTCGATTAGGTTTGCAATATGGCCGGTATGCTAAGTATTTGACAGTATAGTGTAGTGTAGTTTTGTGTAATCTGTGAAAAATTTGTCTGCAGGAATTCTTTAAAGGTATATTTTACACATGATCCTCCTAGAACCTTGAAGAAATTTTATGTTTCTCCAAGACATTAAAAAGGGAGTTTTTCAATACTGAATTCTTAAACTTTTCCGTCATTCCTGTACATTATCTAGTCTTGCAACAGCTGTGATCTAAGTAGCTTCGAGTTAAAATATTTTGATTTCACGGCAAAGTAATGAGAAACGACATTATTTCTTCATGGGCTGTAAGTGTACTTTTCTAATGACTGACAAGAACCGCGAAACTTAAATCAAGCAGGTAATCCGTCTGATTGACTACATTTATTGGTCATAAAATGATTATTTCCAGAAACTTTTGACAGTACATTCATGTAGTATGTTGGTATTCAGAATGGTACTTGGCAATACTAAGCCAACTTTCCAAGTAAACGAGTAACTTGCACTCTTCTCTTCATCTTTGTTCTAAGTGCATTGAAGATCATTTACTATTTGACGCATAGGAGTGATTTGTGATGGATTTGTACATTAAACCATGTTAATCTACTGATGAATTCTTTCTAAAAATAGCCTTTTTGAAGATTAGAGAGATGATGAAACCATTTGGAGGTTTGCGGAGGTGTACTGGTTTCAAATTGGTATTCATCATGGAATGACACCAGTTAAGGACCATTGAAAAGCTGGGAAGTTCCAATGAGAAATCGTAACTGATGGGACAGGCTAAGTTGGACGTGAGAACAAATACTCAACGATGGTATGGAATGAAAGTCGCTTTATCTCTCCAACTGACAGAATCAGGAAAATGTGGACCCCAAGAATGAGACCCAGTGACTGAATAGTAAACGCGTTCGCTGTGAAACCTGCAGGTCCTGGGTCCGATCCTTGGCTTGGTCGTGGATGCGCGCTTCTGACGAGTCCTATACCAGAGTGAAATAACTGTCCAGTGCTCTCAGGCTTCAAATGCTTTTCCAAATGATGTCAGTCTATGATAAATACCAACTTGAATTAGTTCCAATGTGTATTATATGCTCGAAGAAGTTACAGTACCATTTCATGCACACTTGAGTGGGAGAGTACTCAGAAGCCTTTATAAAAATAATAAAGTGTATAATCACAGTAATTATTCATATATTACTGGGAGGAATATTTCTACTTGACAAACAGGCGGTTTAGTTATACCTTCAGCATAAGTGACTAACGTATTCTATGTGCTGGCCTTGATGGTTTATAATAGCTCATGTTTTTTTTCAGTTAAAAAAGGTTGGTGGAGTAAAAACTACTTTTTGACTGTTTGCTTAGCATTCTAATATTTTTAGTGCTGAGTTGAAGAACAGTTAAACGGAGAGATGGCAGCCTACTTGCTATTTTTAGCACATCATTAGATAACAGTACTTGTTATGCAATTATGAGAAAAGATGAAATGCAATCAAAGCGGGAGTAATAAATCATCTGCAAGCTGTTCACATTTATTGAGTAAAATAAGTTTCTGCCTGCAGAATGCCATGAAATCGTTTCAATTATTTTGGTCATCATCAGACAACATTTTAATTAATTAATCTAAGATAGGTAGAAATAAAAATTACATAAGTTGAACTTCAATTTCATTATTTTGTTTTGTTTTTATATGATGATAGCCAAATTCTGACAAAGTTCCCCATTTCTCTACACAGTAGCTTATGAGATTGTTTAGCATAATAAAAACTGTGTTTCTGAAGTACTTAGCTTTTTATTTTCAATTCTGAAAAATTGAGGATTCAAAATACCTCTCATCTCTTTGTTACGCTATATCACATTAGTGTACAGCCACCAAGAGGATTCAGTTGGAAGAAAAATCTTCCTACTCAATTTGGTCTTATTGGTTTGTGTATTACTCTGGTAAATAAATTATTGTTAACGACACCATGTGAGATAGTCGTGGTTTGGTAGACTGATATTATTGGTACTGGTTGGTGAAACGAAAACCTGACTAGTTGCTGAAATGGAACCAATGACCTCTAGTTTTCTGACTTGGGTATTTGGCAGCTGAGCGACGTAGCTCAGATCTTGAATCTTTGTGAGGTAAATAGAAGAAAGCGATCTTGACTACAGAATAATAGTCTTTATGACAAAATCTACTCATAACACAATATATTGTTGCTTAATTTATATTCACTACCCAAATGAAATAGAATTAAAAATTATGAAGATTAACGAAATATTATCTAAGTCCACTAAGTGTTGTGGCTCTTTAGAGGTTAGCTGTGAGATTGGTCAGTGGTCAGTCGCTTAGTTTAGTTAGTGAGTAAGTACTCTGAAAAAGGATCAATAGAACTCAAGTATCACTCATGAATAGACAGTGTGAAGTTGGTTATCCTCCAGGGACTGAATTAAATGGATTCTTTTTTGTAACTGACAAATGGTCTCTCTTGAAAGCTCAACCCTTCTGAATGTCAGGTTGTTAATTCTGGCCGCAGGAGTAAAGAAGACTTGTGTGAGCTATTTAAGTCCCATGAAGGCTGTTGCACTGATGGTATTTCTGTAGGAAGCAAATCGAGTGTTGACTATCTTGTACTGAGTTTTATTTCTGATCCTTGTTGGTCGTTTCATATCTTGTTGACTTGCTAAAAAATCTTCCGTTTAAGGTATTACATAAAGAAACTGAGTCTCTGCGGTATAACTCAGCCTCTACTTTTACAGTTTATTAACTCCTACATTTTACCTATTTTTCTCTACTGTTTCCCGTTGTTCGTTCTTGGTCAACTATGTTATGCTGCTCTAAGGGCTTTGAAAGCGGTCAGCAGTGAGCGCTATGCCTCTGGTCTAACTGATTAAAACTGTAGTTCACAGACATTTAAATTCTAGAAAGCAACTAGCTGCAGTAATTTTGACTGACAACGAACATCCATTTCGCTCATACCTCTTTTCTCGTATCTCTCAAGGAGAACAGGAAGGAGTTACACGAGACTTTACTATCGTACGGCTGAGTACAAAAATTCGACTGTACCTTACCTAGCACGTATATTACGTGGAAATAAGTGTTAGAACAGAGCTCACATATCAACCTTGTAGAAGTTATTAATTTTATCCCAATAATTTAACTAACAATGTAAAACTTTCTCTTTATTAATATACTTTATATTAATCAAATTCTTATAATAACCATATTCGAAATGTTGCAGAGTATATATGCATATGTATATATTTTTCGTTGCAATATATCTTGCTGAGAATTTCAAATTGTACCAAAGTTGTTCGGAACAGTGATTATTGTTATTATTATTATTATTAAGACCAACCGATATACTTAATCCATTCGGTTACAGCCCGAAAAGCTAAATAGTAATGTTTTTGACTGCATCACTAGATGAAGCAAGTTCAAATCTGAGTCACGACATCAATCTCATAGAGGTTGCAGATAAGCTTTGCTGCCAGGTGTCAAAAAGCATGAAACTTAAGTCCAGGTCTTCCTACTGATTGTCTCAATTTAACTAGCATCTACCAAAGTGCACCGCGATTTTCAGTCAACTAGCCCGACGGCCACATTAAACATTCATAGTAGAATTGGATCATCACTTAAGAGTAGATAACATGTAGTTGGTTACTCTTCAGTGACTAATCAGTGTAACTATCAAACTGCTTCACGTACTAGTGAAATGTATTACATGTCTGAGTTGTGTAAACCAGCCTTACTTAGTGACGCTGTTCTACAGGTAACAGGTGTCATTGACGTTTTGCGTACATGAATCAACTATTCTTATCTGTTACCGAACGGTCTCTAGTGTCATACTTTCTGTTTCACGTAGCTTACAGAATCTTACCCGCCAGAGTTGTTAACTTAGCAATAAAGATAAACAGCTGCGTATCTTTGTTGGTATAGCGTTTATATCAAGACACTTTGAACTCGCATTCAGAAAATAATCAACAAGTCGTCAACGTAATAGGCTTTGTAAAATATTTTGTAGCATGATCCTCTTTGATAAGTGGAAATTATAGTAGAACATATGCTCAGTTGTTTCTTGGTTGCATTATTTCTGGCAGTAATAAATAGTAGAATACTCTACTTGTGAGATTTTTTGGAACGACTTTTTCAAACTGATGACGTCATATAGAGCGGCAGATCTCTTAGTTTGACGGAAGCCTCTTATCCTAGTAATCAGTGATTTTGGTGTATAAGATAAATCCTTACTTAATGGCCGTATTAATCATCAGTTACTTCCAGTCTAGTGACTTCTTTTCTTTGTGAGATAACACATCCCAAAACCTAAAAGACCCAATCACACATTCTTTAAGGGGTTGCGGATCCTATGGAATAGCTGTTTTAGTGAGTTCTCATTTTTCTCAACCTTTGGCTCACTGTTGATTAGGTTGCTATCAAAATTTACCGTTTTTTGAGAAATCTCTTTGCTTGAAGCATCTATACATTAGTCTTTAAAATCTATTCACTTGTATTCCAGAATATGTTATTTTCAAAATTTTTATTAATACCCTAAATCAGTTCACCAAAGAAACTGATCTTATTCAGATAGCCTCATCTCACAGTGATGAAACAAGATATATTTCATCACTCAATTTATGTATACCTGTTAGTCGAACTGTACAAAGTAAATGAATTCAATTTTCACATAAATACATATGTACGCAAATACTTAAGCATACCACTATGCTTTTGATGCAAATTCAAAACTCCAACTAATAAAGAAGCTTATCAGAAAAAGATTTTAGAACTTTCAAAAAAGTTGTACAATGTATGCAAGTTTATGAATCATATTCAAACTGCTATTATATTTTATGCGGAGCGTTATCTATTCGTTTCGTAAGCTGAAATTCCTTTTTTCTGTGATGAACTCATGAAGAGGAGCGGGGTTAGAACAGATTAGTTGAATTGACTCTGATTGACAGCAAAGATAATGCCTAACTGTTAATCATTTGTTTATACGTTTCTTTGGCAGATTTCTTCATAAGTTTTATTTGTACTGCCTTCTTATTTCATTTTATTGATGGATTTATGACATTTAAGAATAGTTGTATTTTTTGGCTATCTAGTAGAATTTACTATGAAGGTGAGTTCAGTTACCATGATTTGATAAATATTTGTAATGAAGAGGGTTACACGAAGTGAGTTTAACTAAAGATGTTGTCGATAATTCAAGTGACTTAATTATCAGATTTAGTGATGATTTCCCTTAGGGCATGCTGCATGGATCTTGATATGGATAATTGCACAAAGATCTTAACAGTTCTGTCATTCTAATAGACTTTCTGTCTGCAGATTTTAGTGATTGCGGTGATGTTTAAAATTTTTGCTTTACAGTTATATTTTGGAACATTTATCCTTTCTACATAACTGCTTATAAAAAAGATGATACCACCACAGTTCTATTTGTCGGTAAACTGATAAAAGCGCATTTTCTGTATCTTACATTCATTATCTAACGGGTAAACTGTGCATTCTTACTACGATCTGCTTAAATATGCATATCTATGGAATATGCAGAAGAAAGTAGAGATGGATTGGGCATACACTGAAAAGACCACTCGGGGACATCACGCGCCAGCCCAGTCACTCGAGTGGAATCCAAATGGGAAACGAAGAGTTGAATATCCGAGGGTGACATGGAGGAGATCATGTGAGGAAGAAATGTAAGCTTGTGGGCAGTCATAGAGCGAGGTTCAAAAGACTGCAGAGAAGAGAGTGCAATGGAGGCGTGAAGTCCTATGTTCCACTAGGAACCCAGGGGAAAATAATAATAATAATAAATGGAAATTTTGGGTGAAATAATTGTTCACTTGAAGAGGAATTTAACTTGCATAAACCCGAGCATGGAAGTATCACTAATACAACTTAAACTAGGACATTATAACCTTTATCCTCTAACCGTAAAATCAACTGCACAAAGCCAGTTATCTGCCTTTAGATTGGAACTGTTCATATTTGACTTTGGCTATGATGTTCTTCAGCACAGTTACGAACTATAAAACTTTAAAATATTTTCCATTATCTGTCTTTTTACATCAAAATACTGGAACATCTAGAAGAAAATGAACTACATAACATGTATTTAAAATAACGTTAATCTAAGATCCCACAGAAAAATGATACATACTCTCAACAACTCTTTTGACACCAGAGTTTATAGATAGTTTTTCCTAACCTTTTAATGATGCAATTATTCACGTTTCATGAGGGAGCAAGTTAACTTTCAGCTGCTAAAAGTTGAATCAACACGTTTCTGTAGATCACATGATTTTTTTTCTCTAGATCTGTGCTACATGATTTGAGAATTGTTCACCTAAAGTTTAAACATCCTATAGAATACGATGGCTTTCTGTGGAATTAGTTTTCAAAATACCGTTACGTCTTCTTTTAATTTTTGGTCAAATATGACTAATTCTACCTATCCTATTTGTATCTCCTATCATCTTAACTAATGAGGAACCCACTAACTTGATAATCCGGCTATATCATTAAGGAACATCAAACAGTTTACCATGGATTATAAACGTCCAGGTCATAGCTGCTACGAATACTCTGGAAGAAGTTGGTTACTGAATCTGACTTCACCATTGTAAGAATATATTTTAATATAATCCCAAGGTGTTTAGAAAATCAAAAGGGGATTTTTTTTTTTTGAGCTTTTTACTGTGAAAGTCATGGCTACTTCAGCAGAGTTATTAACACTGAAATATATAGTCAAAAAGTACGTCAAATATTTTGTGTATGCAGGTTATTGGTTATGTGGTTGGTTGCTCAGACTGAGGAATTATGATTGTGCATTACAAGTCCATAATTGTTATTGTCAGGATTCTTAGCAACCCTAGAATTGTGCTGCCATTAACATCATCAGATTCAGTTAGAAAACGTTTACAGGACTATCAACCCTAATAATGCTGTTAAATGCTACATAATCATTTGTGGGTCAACTAGATCGACAGGGCATAAGGTCATAGCTGAGATATACAGCGCCAGGTTTTGCAATCTAGAAAGAACTCAGCTATTGCCATCTATGCACTGATACATCATCTCAAGTTAGGGTAAAACTTAGCCGTATTCTTTAAGATCAATATACCTTAGTTTTTTTGAAATGTAAGAGATATTATGGAATCCTTTTTATTAATTTAAAGCCTGATAATTACAATATGGACGTCTCAGTACATGTTCTATTATCATTTTACCGAAAGAACGACAAGGAATTAGGATATTACAACCAATTGTCAAACATTTTGGTTCCACCTTATTGTGTTAATAGGCAAAACTTTGTACCCGAAAAGTTGCTCAGTTAATAATATCGTATACCTGTGTTACGTGCAATTAACAGATCTGGTATTAAACGTTAGAAGTCAGTTACTAGAATTCCCTGAACTCAGGTATTCGGCCCGTTGGTACTTATTAGCTAGACTCAACTGTCTCAAAATAAATTTAAGCAGTTAATCGGTTCCGTAAAGTTTATCTTTCTATCCTTGGTTAATTCATGCCTTCATCTTTTTCTAGAATTGAAGATCCACTAGGAAGTTTGGACTTATTTGCAGTACTTCGACAGTATTTAATACAGTCTGGATTGCAAATTGAAACACCTAATGAACGGATTCGTTTGTTATATGGGGCTGAGGAAGGTCTTTATGGTTGGGTATCAGTCAATAATATCTTAGGTAATATCCAAGAAGTAAGTTCATGAAATAATGATATCTCTTGTAAATATTGTTTGCAATAATTAACATGCCAAAAATTCTCATATGGTATTTATTTTGATTATCTGAGACAAGTATGATTAGTGCATTCTAAATGACACCAGAGTTCATATATGAGCTATTCGGATCACTGGTTAGATGCTTCATCACATGAAGCATAAACCCTGGCTTCTTAAAGTATGCTCCCTGAAAGTTAGTCTCTTGGTCTTGAGCCCAGTCATCCAGTTAAATCTCACACAAATTTCCTATACTTCTCATTAAAACAGTCACCAAATTTGAATTGTTGAGGTGATCTAGAAGAAAGTGATTTTCCGTTCATTAGACTGTCTAGGTGGACAGATTTTATGCTGTGTGCTGTCAACGAATGAAGGTGGTGGTGTACAATTGTTTCACATCACATCTCACACCCATTTTTGACATGTATGTGGAAATATATACTCACAGATAACACTGAGTGATGCTCAGGGTATATCGTGAACAGAAAGAATTAAGAGAATGTGGAGACTAGATTCCGATCCAGTGACTTAATGACAACGTACTCATCACGAGACCTGACGGACCTGGCTTCGACCCCCTATAGAATCACTAACATCTACAACTGGAGTTTCATTCTAGGACAAAATAGCTATCCATTGGTCCCAAATTTTCAGTGGTTCTCCAAATGATGTTAACAGTAATCAACCCCCATAAACTTGAAAACTGAACTCCCATTCTTTTCGTCCGCAGATACAGCACTACCATTTTCGCAATTATGATTACGGGGTTAGCTTTCTCAATATTACATATTACTAGCTGCTCACAGGCTCAATTACTAACTTTGTCATACATTTCAGTCAAGTAAATTCAGCGCAAAATACCATGCTGGTAAAGTATATAAGTGTGAAGATTTCTGTTGGTATGATCGAATAGGGATAAATGTTATGTGGGGTCAATAAGATCTATTTGTCAAGTATGGACACTTTTATATAACTTCCAGTGTTTCCCAAATATTATTCTCTGATTTACAATCACTTATGCATCCATTCCGAATCTTGCTATCTTCCGTGCGTAAATGACTTACCTTTATTAAGTGACGGCTCTGTTACACATTGTGCTGATATTCTTTAGTTGCTCATACGTCTATGAAACATTTCTCAAACAAAACAGGAAAATCAGTACGTATCTACAATATAATTGGCTCATAGAGTTTTGAATGATCACATTGGTAGCAGTAGTAAAGTTTTTCTGCTGGACTTAGTGTAAAAGAGTCATGTAGAGTGATGATGTTATTGATCATAAATTACTAATCCCGTTTTTCTATTAATATCCTGCATTTAAAAATTTTTCTCAGTAAAGTGACATCATGAATGGGAGTAGCTACCATCTAAAGAGTGATTAATAAGAAACCGATAGTCTACACTTTGTGAGTCCCTTGACCGGATAGATATCTTCCATGAATTTTTCCAAGGAGATGCAACACTAAAGTGAACCTGTCAATACTCAAATTATTCTTCCAAATTTATTGATTATGTCAGTGGTCATTTGTTTATATCATAAGCAGAGTGAATCACTCACCTCAAAGCCTTGTTGAAATTTGTCTTATTACTGTTTCCCGCTGTTATGTTACATACGTTTATGAGTTTTTCAAAGTAAAATTGTTGGCTATTTGTATCTTAATATTGCTTAATAGTATTTGATAATAGATGTCAGTGGAAGGTACAGCCAATGGGTGTTGCCTTCAGATATCCCTGAACTCACCGTCATCTACTATAATGGGCCTAAAAAAGATGTTTGCAACCCCCATATCCTAATGCTAGTAGCCAACAAACGTTATCAGTGTTTCAGAAGGTTAACAGTAAGATTTTTGTATCCTTATATATCACAATCTCATTCATAGTTATTACTTGTACATTTTTAGGGGAAACGAACAAGTCCTGCTGAAACGGTCGGTTCCTTGGATCTAGGTGGAGCTAGTACACAAATAGCATTTATTCCTGGATCGTACTCAACTATTCCAAAGGAGCATTTATATTATTATCCCCTCCGATTGTATGGAAACAATTTTTTGGTATATAGTCACAGTTTTTTATGCTATGGAAAGTCTGAATTTGAAAGGCGTTTAATGACTTCAATAGCAGTGAGTTGTATGTATCTAAATGCTCATGATTTTGCTCATCAACTCAGTTGTCTATTGACAAATCTATGCAATCTGTTTCTAGGTTGTGATATACGAAACAAATATTTTCATTTTCATGGTTTTACATATACTAACAACTATGTATATTCCAGGATGTTACCACCTAAAAAAGTCATTTAATTAATTTATATTTCTCCTGATAGATGTTCGAACATTAGTTCATAGAGCAACATCAGCATAGTTCGTTTTTTCGATAACATTCAGATCAGAGATTTCCAGGTTGACTCAGTTAGATTACACCACACTGACAAGCGAAGGCATTGAAAATCCTCATACAAAATGATGACTGCTTATTAAAAAAGAATGTGGTTCTGTTTTAAACTAGTACTTTTCAGGTAGAAACAATGTTAAGAGCTTTTAAAATCAAAATAATAACTTTGAAAGTGTCCCACAGATGAATCATTTTAAGCGTTCTGTGTCAAGACCTAAATGTTGGCATTCTTACAACCTATTTAGTAACTTAACTGTCAACAACTAGACATTCAGATATTGGACATGTTTACCTCGGTTAACATAAATCTGATGAAGAGTTTGACGATTTTACCTCATCTTTTAGTACTTGCTATTTATTGAGCTCCCATTGGTTTTTTAAGTACATAAATTATGTAAGCTATTTTATTGTGAATACATCGTTCAAAGTGTAATATTAGCCGAAGTTCGAACAGGTTGAAAGAAGGTTCAGAGTGGCCAAACCGAGACATGAAATCAGTCCATGAGGTCTCCGACTGTTAGCTTGAACTAGATAAGGTGTAGATTGGCTGACTGAGGTTTTGGAGACGATGGTTGGAGATCCTTGGTAACATGGCTGAAACTCGGCTACAGTGGTGCAGATGTATTCACTATGTGACATATTCTAAAGTTTGAATATTCGCAATAACCTTTATTTTCCTCAAATTCTCCCTACCATCACACATTGTTTTCTAGGTCATCACTCCTTTTCTACTCACTTGTTCTTTGTAGGTGACTGCAAAATGTGGCAGTTTGAATCGATGCACTTCTGTGTCACGTTCTACCTTGATTTTGTCCGTCTGTTTATCTATCTATCTATCTTAACGCTTTATCATTATACCATGCTGTTTTAGATCACAAACCATTAGTATTACCTCTGATTCCGAAAGCACTGAGTGTATAGTGTTAAATTTTCCAAAAATAATTGGGACTCCAAAAAGAACACTGAAATCACTGCGAAAGTTTAAAACAAAATGAATACAACTCATACTGTTTCTCATTTTTACATGATTATTCCCTGATTACATGAACTGTGAATTTGCTATTGATATTATTTTCATTGTTTAAGAGTCAAATTTTGAGTCAACTTTTAATATTTTCATTTGTTTTTGAAACCCGCTTCAAATGAAATAGGCAAGATCAACAAAACTCACTGAAATACCTAATCCTTGTCTTCTTCAAGGTTTCCGATCAAAAAAGTATAATGCAAGTGAATGGTTTTCTGGAAGCTGTTTAACAGGCAATCATGTCAGAAAAACATTTCGGGATGAAATCTTCCAACCCCCTGTAGGTGATTATCTTGTTTTATACACTAAACAACAGTTTCATTTAGTTGTAAAGCAATAAATATAAACATCCTGTGGAATGACTATAAAATGATAATCTAATAATATTTTGCTTTGTAGCACGCTACGTGCTTTCCGATTTCCACATCTTTCTTTAACTATAGATGAGAAATGTGTTTGTCGATTATGATGGCCAACATTCTCTCAGAAAAGTATACGGTAAAGAAAAGATTCTGAAAAGGTCGACAAAATTTATGACTAAAAACAATTTTTTCGATACTCGCAATTAAATCTTTGAGTTGCCAACAATCCATAGGACTACTTTAATACAGACTTTATTCCAAATAAATGAAAATCAATTGGGATACGTTTATTTTCCAGAGAGGTGAAGGAAGCTGTCTGGTGAATTCCTCTTAGAACAACAACATCTATTAACGAAACTAACTAAAAAAGTGTTCATTGAATTCACTATTGATCAATCTTGGAAAACAGCAGAGAGATTGATAGAGGTAATGAATAAAATACTGAAAAGCTTGTAAAAATTTTGCCATTCCGTATTAGACAGAATAGAAGTCTATGATAGCAGAAGAAAGCACGTCAAACGTTATCTACAAAAGCAAGTTGAAATGACTGCAAGAAAAGCAAAGTCAGAAGGATAAAAGTCTTCATCTCCATAAAAATCAATAACAGTTAATTGGAGCCAACCAGATACAGTTCACTGTATTAGAGCTTGTACACAATTGTGAATATTAGTTTAAATGGTAGAAACAATAAATCTTAGATAATGAAAAGTAAGAATAAAATCAGAGAATTTTTAGAAGCCTAGTACTAGAATCCCTTAGCAATCACTAGGCACGCTGAAATAAATCTGATCTTTCAGTTAGTCAGGAAGGCAATAACCAGCTTTACGGTCATACATCAAAGCAGCTTATTTAAATAGACGCTTAAAGGGTATCATCAACACTATAAATGAATAATTACTATTAGTATATTGTTAGGATAGGATACTAAGTTACTCATGCAGAAATCCTCACATTCTACCATTTTATGATGCTCATTGTGAAAATGAATGTCTCACCACAAACCAGTTTGTCCAGAGAACAAAAGAACGTTGAAATAGATCAAACCTTACATAGATATATCATAAGGTTTATAGATGTCAGATACTTAAGCAAGCTAGCAGTCAGTTTTCTGGCTGGCAAAGCTTATTATCTTTTTAATTGGGTGTCAATTAATGTAGACATAACTTTGAGCGAAGATAGCATGATTAATGAAAATATCTAATCATATCAAATTCATTCGTGTTGTCGCTATTATTCACATTTATATTGCTGTTTTTATTTTGCATCTTATGTAGAAATAAGTCCGAAGCATTTGTTGTGTGGCCATATCAAGAAAGAACATCAGAAATTTTACGTAGGATTCTTAATAAGGCTGAATTAAGGTGGCATTTAAACCTGTAAATTCACTCAGAGATAAGCTCTGTCGGCTTAAGGATCCGATAGAGTCAATTCATCGGAATAATATATTCTATCAAATTCTATGACTGTGGGGTCAAGTATATAGGTCAAACTTGCTGGTAAAGGTCAATTAGATTAGCGGAACTCAGGAATCCAGCTAAATATAGAATGACAAACCTCAATAAGATCAACAATCTAAAAACCATACCGAGCCATTGCAGAGCATGTATTAACACATAACCACACACTAGGATGAGATAAAACCACTGCACTTTAGTCTACATATAATTTAGTGGAGAAAAAGATTGATTACTGAATCTTTATTCATCGAATCAATACCCAATCTGTGTAATAGCAATGATTCAACACATATACCGGAGATACGGAAAATTTTGTATTACTGATACTGGGTGACGACTGAAGGTGAAATGAAAATTTGGACCGCAGCCGGATTCGAACCAGTGACCATCGGGTTACCAGCCCAGTGCTCTACCAACTGATCTAAGAGATCCGACAGCTGACCACAATTTCATTTTACTTAAATCACCAGGGTTACTTTTCGTAGATAAGTTGGTAGAGCACCAGGCGGGTAACCCGGTTGTCGCCGGTTAGAATTTGGCCACCGTCCAAATTTTCATTTCACCTTCACTCATCACCCAGTGTAAATACTAGTCTGCCAAACCACGTCTATCTCAGATAGTCAAATGATAAACAATATGATGTTCCCTCTTTCTGATTCACTCAAATTTGGATTGGGTTGAGAATTCCTGACTAGGCAGTCAGTGTGAATACGATCAAGCGGTAGTAATGCGACACAAATTCACATGGTGGTCGGGCAAATACCCTTGGTGATTGAGGTGAAATAAAAATCTGATCAGCTGTTGGACCTTGCAGGTCAGTTGGTAGAGCACCGGGCCTGTGACCAGGTTGTCACTGGTTCGAATCCGGTCATGATCCAAATTTTCATTTCACCTTCACTCATCACCCAGTATGTATATCAAATAAACAAATTTAATACAGAAACGTAACAGCATGCATCTTCATTTGCTTAGTGAAGTGAGTGCAAATAAAAAGTGACCCTTAGTATGGAAACAATTCAAATAACAGATAGATTAACTTCCCTTACCTTCAAAAGTATGAGTGTTTACTGATTTGGAATGAATTTCTGCTGTCCTTAATTGTTTCATTGCTATGAAATGCATAGTAGGAGCTGTATATGTCTGCCAATAGGTATATGCAATATTAAATTAATAGTATAAATCACAAAGTGTGCTTTGCTAGGGAATAAATATATTTTCACTAAATTTAATATACTCATTATGTAAGTAGGTTTTAATATAATCCGTGTGTTTAGGAAGTCAAAAAAACGATTTTTCTGAAGGTTTCATAGCGTTAGTCACAGCTTCAGCAGAATATAGGTCTGATAAGTCTAAAATCTGGATTTTTTAACACTGCTTTAATTTACATTTCACGACTCGAAAAACCAGAGGTTCTTATGACTGGTTCAACTACTTCACACAGAATACTTTTTTTCTATATTAGGTTAAATGACCCTAAAAAACCTATTTACTTAGGTGCAGGTGCACTCTCTAGAGCTTCACTTAATAACATCTGTTTTTTGAAGTACATGTATGAGAAATTAAGGTTGTGTTTATATGTAGACATTTACTCGCCTACCTACTGACTACTTAAAACAAAATTCAGAACTTTTTGCTCAATTGCTTTTCTTTGTTCTCAACAAGTAATAAAGGTGGCTGTGAACAATCTGTTTTTGTGAATTTTAATTCTCTTGTGGAAAATATTACTCTAATATATCGTTTGCTGTCTTTTCCATCATATATTCTCACTCATCACCTTTCACACGCGATATTGTGTCCATATAGTGAATGTTTTAGTAGTATTCTGTAATAACAGTATGGTTACAGAAAATATGATACATATTTAATGTCTTCCAGCTTCATAGCTGAAACGTTACATAAGATGAACATAACACTTACTTGAATATGCTTTGCACTTACCGGCCGATAAACTTTTAGCATTCCATTGTAGAAGAAATCTTAACAGTTTGGTTCAAATATGAAAATATTCTACGATAAATAAACTTCGGTGATTGCCTTTAGTTTCCACCTTTCTAAAAACCGTACATATTTGAGTATTTTATTCATCTGGCAGATATTTCAGATGACTAACCAGTTTTGGAATATGCTAAAGAACAAAATGAGTAACTAAAAACTAATAAAGCTGATTTGCATATTTCCCGTGCCAGATCACAGTAATCTAAATATCTGATAGCTGTTGTGCTAGTTGGCAGCTGAGATCCACAGTAATGTATCCGGCGGAAATCTGTGCACAAGAGAGTCATATTTTTCAGATCAACTAATTTACAGATGAGTTTCAGTAGTTTCTTCCCACTCATCATGTTCACTTTTCTACATAAAACACCATGCTTTCTGATAGCTATTGGGTGTTTTTCAGTGAAAACCATGTTGACATCACAATTGGATAGTTAAATAACTGAAAAACTATGAGAAACGCCAATGTGGACGGTGGAACTTACAAATAATTTGTAGATAAATCATTCTATCAAATAATGTATTTAACACATATAGCTGTTTGTTCAGTTTTCTTAAACTCATTGGCTTCATATGCACAGGTTCTTTAGGTTTTCTCTAAGAAAAACTATATTCTTAGTATTTATACTGGGTGATGAGTGAAGGTGAAATGAAAATTTGGATCATGACCGGATTCGAACCAGTGACAACCTGGTCACAGGCCCGGTGCTCTACCAACTGACCTGCAAGGTCCAACAGCTGATCAGATTTTTATTTCACCTCAATCACCAAGGGTATTTGCCCGACCACCATGTGAATTTGTGTCGCATTACTACCGCTTGATCGTATTCACACTGACTGCCTAGTCAGGAATTCTCAACCCAATCCAAATTTGAGTGAATCAGAAAGAGGGAACATCATATTGTTTATCATTTGACTATCTGAGATAGACGTGGTTTGGCAGACTAGTATTTACACTGGGTGATGAGTGAAGGTGAAATGAAAATTTGGACGGTGGCCAAATTCTAACCGGCGACAACCGGGTTACCCGCCTGGTGCTCTACCAACTTATCTACGAAAAGTAACCCTGGTGATTTAAGTAAAATGAAATTGTGGTCAGCTGTCGGATCTCTTAGATCAGTTGGTAGAGCACTGGGCTGGTAACCCGATGGTCACTGGTTCGAATCCGGCTGCGGTCCAAATTTTCATTTCACCTTCACTCATCATCCAGTATAAATACTAGTCTGCCAAACCACGTCTATCTCAGATAGTCAAATGATAAACAATATGATGTTCCCTCTTTCTGACTCACTCAAATTTGGATTGGGATGAGAATTCCTGACTAGGCAGTCAGTGTGAATACGATCAAGCGGTGGTAACGCGTTGCAAATTAACACAGTAATCAAATGTGAATCGTATTTTTAATAAGCCGTTTTACCACTAATGTAACTAGAGTATTCAATGAAACTAGCTATGTAATTAATTGCTCACCACTTCCTTTTTACCGCTAGATTGTCAAATTCACCTCTGTTAACTAAATTAACCAAGATATTACTGGTAAGCTGCATAATCTTTGATATCAACGAAAACCTGGATTGTGATAATTTACGAGTAATTCTTCTAATCATTGGTGACTTAAAGAGTCACTAGTAAACCACTGGCAAATTAAGTGCATCTTCTGTTTTCTCTGTGTCGCTATACTGCAAATAAACGCTAATGGACGTCTAGTTGATGAATTAGATCGTTTACCTAATAAATTCAACAGCCGTACAAAGGAAAAAGAAAAATAAGTATCAGACTTATGAATTCACATCCAACTTACAAGACTATAAACATCCAGGCCATAGTTGTTACTAATGTTACGAATTATATTAAAACTTACCTATACAATTTAGAAGATAACTAGCATACTGCATTTAAGAATATCTTGTTTAGTTCCATGTTTTGAAAGCGAACCATCAGGAAAAGTTGTTTGGAATAATGATTCTATCACAGTTCAACTCGCTTACTATTACTGTTGTTCACCAACATTGTTCCTAGTACAAAATAATTTCAGGTCACCTGGACCTGGATATCTGACTTGCATGAGCCAGGAACACGTTAAGTAGGTTAATCAATTTTCAAATGATTTAAAAATTGCACTGTTCATGTTGATATTTCTCATAATTAAGTAGTTTTTCAGCTGCTCATCTGTTGTGGTACAAACAGTGTTCTCATTGAAAACCATCCGGTGAAGATCATAGGGTGTTATCTTTATCTAACACAGCGCAGTCTTGCTAGGACTCAGATATATCCCAAATATATTATTGGTAACGACACTAAACAACACAGATTTCAATCACGTAAGATTCACAAGCTTGGTTCTAACTACCAAAGAATGTGAAGCCTAAATACGAATATCTTTTACTTTTCCTTTGAAAATTAAATTATGCTACGAAAAAATTATTTCATGTTTTGAAACTTATTAATAATTATTTTTCAGGAAATGGATCAATTTTCTTTTGTGGGTACAGGAAATCCTGATGAATGTATCAGACATATGCAAATACACTTTCGTAATGACTGCAGTTTTTCCTCATGTTCATTCAATAATATTTATCAACCGAATCCTTCAGGAAAATTTTTGGTAAGCAGTTTATTGTAAAAGTTATTATACTGATGTTAATTCTATGCTTTTGAGGATACTTTTTTCAACAGTGAATTCGCTTAAACCAAATTAAATGTTTTCACTTGAAGTTACCCCGAAAATGTTTTGAAGATCTATTGATTGGTTACTGACGATCGCTTTCAGCTACCTAACATTAGTCAAAGTGCACCGTAATGGTGAGTCCCCTAACTTAGTGATCACCCTGCATCATCCATTGCATTCATTAACAGTCAGTACTAGGCCAGCAAGCAATCAGTGTATGTGATAATGCCTATGTCTGTAGCACTGGGTGAATATATGCAAAAGTATGCGTTCACCCGAGGTTGTAGATGCTCCTCTCTGACAAGGATTGTTAGGTGTAAGACCTTGGTTTAAAGTTCCTTGCTGATTTTTCTTCAACCATATAACATATCGATGTGTTTCATGAGAATAATTAAGTTCTTATTAACTTTACTATTAAAATATCCACAAACTTAACTATCAAAATACTTACCAATACTATAAAAATGAATCTCAAAATGTGATCTTTATTCTTCTTTAGCCCTGAACATTTTTACCACAGAATTCACTACTAAAATGATTTCCAAAGTGCTGTTTTTTATGGCAACCATATATTGTATTGCAGATGGCACTTTTTTCACTGCTAGACATGGATCAGAAAAGAGATCATTGAGAGTTAAGTAATAATTTCTTGAAATAATCACTCAACTACTTAATTTGCTAGCTAGTATTCAAACTATTCAACAGGAGATTTGATGCCGATCTAAATACCAATGAACTGTTGCAATTCTTCTGATGTATTCAACCAAATTCATTTGCGACAATCAGATTATTTGAATTGGTATAGCTGAATTGCATATGCCGAATTTGTAGTATAGTCACTAAGCTGTACTCACAAATTTTAGTTGCGGTCTACAGACAACTGAGATTTTCCACACACAATATAAGTTTGTACTTCCCAATATATACAATAACGCATTTGTTTCTATTTGCACTTAGCAAGTAGATGACATTTGTAGAAACATTTAACCTGCCATCTCTATTTGTATCTGCTAAATAAATCTATGAAAGTGGAAGAAACAATTCTCCGATATTTTAAACTGGTATCTTATAATTTAAAAGCAACCTGAAGATCCTGAATAGTTGGGAAAAATGAATAGGAAACCGTTAAATCAGGTTTTGGGTGTTATATCACACGCTTCTGTGAGGCGTACGTTTTTCTGAATTTCCAGATACTTATTTTTTATAGGCTACCGTAACAATAATCTCGTTTCCTTATTTTGTGTAAAACTATTTTCCTAGCCGGAATATCAAGACCTGATTGGTTATCTCAGTAGTTGCTAGAGTGACCTTTAAAGTTACTCGTCAGATTGCGGAGTTATCTCAATACGAATATGCACAATTAATTGTCTCCGAAGCATAATCCACTAACCAATACTGTTTAACCGTGTGGCACACCTACTAAATCAACTAAGGTAGAATTTTATTCTACCCCAGTCCCTACCTTTTACTCTTGCAGTCCCTTAGCAAGCGAACGGTGTGAAATCCACTTGTGCGATATCCGTAATACAAGCTCAAACCACGAAAGCTGGTTTTTTCAAGATTACCTTACTCAGCGAATTAGGATCTCAATTCCACCGACACACATGCTACTGCACCTTAGAATTACATACGTGATTTTCAAACATATTTTGAAAATTCTACGAAGATAATGTTGGTCCAACATGCAGAGTCATTTAACATCCTGGGCCAGGTAAGGCCAGGTTTCACATGAAAAAAGATGGCTACTTGTACCTACGTGTTGTACATTCAACTTTTTACAACTAGGCTAACGTCACTAAGGCACCATAGGTAACTAAGATTGGAGTTTGCCTCTTGATGGGAAACCTCATCAGTCGCACCTTACCAGCACTCATATAACTACTCAGCTAAAAGAAGGCTTTAACAACCTCAGAAAATTCATTATCAAGGTTGGGTACAAGCACATGCTTCTAACAATCTTGTAGAACCACTTTGCACTTCGATGGTGCAAAACATATAACATACTTGAGTACACTGACCGACAGATAACTCAGTGTAACTTCAGTAGCTTGTTTGTTGGTACATAGTGAAACGATATCGTCCACATGCCTAAAGTCGAAAGCACTCTCATATAGTAATAGACCTACAGCATCACTATATGTCTTCTTCAGAGCTGTCTCGAAAATGTCATCTATGGATTGGCTTACATAATGCATGTTTTAGCCTCATTTAGTGATTTGGTTTATTTACATGACAACCTTTTATTACTTCTGCATCACCTAAATAGAAGTTTAAGGGCATGCAAGTAGTGCTACTATGTTAGTTGTGGTCAACTACCTAAAACCTTAAGCAAACTTACACCTGAAATGGTCATGTTTCGTAGCTATGCAGTAAGACAGAACTCGCTGCTCATCACTGTACCCACAAACTGACCGGCATTCAGATATGTTATCGATACCAAAGTAGGTACTAAGTGATAAAATTCACTCGAGATTTTTTATCTAACCTGAGACTTCGGAAGTCAATAGTTCATATGTGTGTGATACATATTTACAGATAAGTGAAGTGATCGATGCATAAAACGTATTCAGAAGATCCTGCTTGGTATCTGCATCTTTACATAGAAGGGTCGAGCACCTATGTAATCTAAGTCGATTCGGAAATCGCTATCGAATAGATCAATGTTTGAGAAGCTGAAGAAAGAATGTCTTCTGAAACCACGTGCATGATGAAGGGAAACGACAGTATACAGAAAGGATATCATGATGTGGCCACTCTTCATACCATAAGGATTGCATAAATAAAGTTTTAGTAAGTCGATGTACTAACCGAAATTCTCTCTTAGTGGGTGGCACAATCTTCAAACAAAGTGAACTGTGCTCAGCTAATTGTCTCCTTATCGCGATTTCACGTTTTCTTTATCTAAAAACCAAGCACCTTTAGTAAAATCATAAAGATCCAATGTTAATCACAAGACTGTACACTATGACAACATAATTTCTGCCCTTCAACAATTAGATAGAAATATGCATGTAAGATTTAAACTTGCACCAGAATTACCTTCCATTATCAGAATATATGTTACCATAGAAATTAATTATTCTAAGGATATTTCAAGCAATTAAGCATGTAGTTAGTGACTTATATTTGGTGCATGCACTTAAAAGCCGACCTGCCCGCTTAACTAGCTCACTAGTTACTAGCCGGTTCTAAGCCCTGATAAAGACAGAAAATTTGGCATAGGGCTAGCAACTCTACCCCAGAAAACCAATCCAATCGCCAGACAAACTTCAAAGCACAAACAAAATATAAAAAATAAAAACAAACTTATTCCTCACCAGACTCGGAGAGACGAAATGACGCCGATTGGTGGAAACCTTCGGGAAGCCAATTCATCTCTCTTCTCTCGATGAAAGCAAAAGTAAGAATGGGGACACGGAATGTCCGAACAATGTTTTGAGCTGACTGGCAGAGCTGCCCAGATTGCGAAAGGGATGAGAAGGCATAGCATAGAAATGCTTGGAATCTGTGAAAGTAGATGGAATGTAAGTGAACTCTCCAAACAGTCAACTGGAGAAGAGTCAATAATCTACTCCGATATTGTCACCCAGACGAGAACCACGAGCACACTGAGTTTCCGAGTGGCCACCATCATGTCCCCCACCCCCCAAAAAATGCATCGAAGGCTCTCATGCGGTGGGAACCAATCTCCTCCACTATCACGATCATGACATCAAGGTTCAACTCAAAAGGAAGGAAGGAAGGTGACAATCACTCAATGCTGCGCTATGCACCTACAAATAATGCAGATCAGGAGAAGAAGGAGGAATTCTACAGACAACTGCAATCAACACTGGACAAGACTTCAGTCAATGACATCAAAATTCCAATGGGCGACATGAAGGCCAAACTCGGAGCGGACAACACAGGAAGAGAACCAATCATGGGTCAAGAAGCACTTGGTGAAATGAATGAGAACGGAGAACTGTTTGCTGACTTCTGCGCATTCAACGATTTGGTGATTGGAGGCACTGTGCACAAACACAAGGATATTGACGAAGCCACATGGATTTCACCAGACACCAGACACACTAAAAATCAGATCGACTTCATCTCAATCTCAAGAAAGTGGAGGCACACCCAACCTACTAGACACAAGATCAGATGAAGAAGGGGAGCAGATGTAGGTTCACACCGATCACTATCTTGTGCAAGGAACCTAACTTCAAAATCAAGTTGAAAGCCTTCAAAGAAGTGGGTGGTCATAGACCACACACAGTTTAACTTGAACACCCAGAACAGAAACTGAACTGAAGGACGAAACTACAAAGGACATCTATCTTCAAGTCAGTTATCAGGACAAAATGGGAAACATTAAGCAATATCTCCGAGGAATCCTGGGTGGAAGAACACTGGAAGGCTCTGAAAGAGACATGGAAGAAAACCTGCATAACCATGTTAGGAAGGAAGAAGAAGCAAGACAAGGGATGGAATGGAATGGAATGGATCTCCACAGATACATGGAAGCTGATAGAGCAGGGAGAGGAAGATGGTGAAGTGGAAGATGAACTACTGCAGTGCAAGGATGAACAACGGAAAGAGGAACTGAACACAACCCATAAAACCTATAACACTGGACAGAGAAGTGAAGGAGAGTGCGCGCAAAGACAAAATACACTTCTACGACACATTGGCAAGTGAAGCAGAACAGGCTGTAGGTAGGAGAGACCTGACGACACTGAATCAAATAACCAGGTTACCAGGTCTATCTCGGAGGGGGAGATCAACGCAGATGAAACCAATGAGAGATAGTGAAGGAAAGCTAGTTACCAAAGAGGAGAAACAAAGGAAACAATGGGCTGACCACTTCGAAAAGCTCTTCAATCGACCACCACAACCACCACCACCTGCATCTCGTCCAGAAATACCACCTACAGCCGCAGAACTATCAGTGAACTCAAGCCCTCCGACAAACGCAGAAGTGAGGTCCTTCAGGCCATATAACTGCTGAAATCCGTGAAAGCGGCATGATCAGGTGGAATCTCGCCAGAAGCACTGAGAACAGACGCAGAGACAACAGTAGAGATGCTCACACCGCTACCGCAGAAGATGTGGACTGAAGAGAAGGTACCTGGCGATTAGAGGAATGGTTACCTTGTCAAACTCCCGAAGAAGGGAGACCTCAGTGTTTGCAAGAACTGACGCGGAATCACTCTCCTGTCCACCTCAAGCAAAATATCAGACCGCATCATCTTGGAGAGACTAAAGGATGCTGTGGATTCAAAACTACGACCGGAACAAGATGGCTGGCTTCAGGAAGTACAAATCATGTGTGGACCAAATTGCAACGCTTCGCATCATTATAGAACAGAGTATGGAATGGCAGTCAACTCTCTACCTCAACTTCATCGACTTTGAGAAGGCCTTTGACAGCGTCGATTAAAAAGTAATTTTGCAGTTGTTTCAATACTACGGAATACCACAAACCTTTATCCGCCTCATTCAACAACTATATGCAGACGCCGCATGCCAAGTAATTCACAATGGGAAGCTCACTGATGCTTTTGATGTGAAGACAGGAGTAAAACAAGGCTGTCAACTATCATCCATGATATTCCTGATTGTGGTCGACTGGATCATGCAACAAACAGTGAAGAGCGAGAAGAGGGGGATACACTGGACCACGGAAAAGATCCTAGAAGATCTGGATTTCGCCGATGACTTATGTCTAATATCACTCAAACTTGAACATCTATAGACGAAAACTAATATGTTGGCTGCAGAGGCAGCAAAGACGCGACCTCAAGCGAACGTTAAAAAGCCAGAGGTGATGAAGATACCCAACCAATAACAAGCTGCAATCACCACCAATCGGAGAAATCTAAGGAAGTAACCTCTTTCACCTATCTAGGCAGCACCGTTTCAACTACAGGCGGCGGCAAAAACGAAAACGTTAAAGCCAGGATCGGAAAAGCAAGACAGGCGTTCCTTCATTAACCTGAAACCAGTGTGGAGATCTTTTGCACTCAGCATGTGGAACAAGATCCAGATTTTCAACACCGACGCCAAGTCAGTGCTTCTGTATGGCTCAGGGATTTCCAACAAACTACGGATATTTATCAACAACTACCTACGCTGGCTCGTTACTGAGGCTCAGATGGCCAGAAAGAATAAACAACAAGGAACTCTGGGGACAAACCAACCAGTAACCTATTGCTCAACAAATATGCAGAAGGAAATGGAGATGGATAGGGCATGCACTGAGAAGACCATTCGGGGACATCACGCGCTAGACCAGGCTAGGCCGTCGAGTAGAACCCGCATGGGAAACGACGAGTTGGGCTTCCGAGGTGAGGGTGACATGGAGGAGGTCGTTTGAAGAAGAAATGAGAGGTTGTAGGCAATCGTGGAGCCAGGTCCAAAAGATTGCAGAGAAGACAGCTGAATGGAGACGTGCTACTGAAACCCTGTGTTCCACTAGAAATCCTTAGGGACAAATAATAAATAATAATACTTAAAAGCTATTCACTTCTACGTCAGTATATTACGTAAGTAGATGTTAAAGAAGTCTAATCTATACTCGACTCAAATCGAGAAAGATTTACATTCATCTAAGAGATTTATGTGGCGCTGACTAAGTTCAAACCGGTTTCCACTACGCATAGGCATGAAATGAAAGATTATTGGAAAATAAGAAGTGCAAGATATCTGTTTCCTCCTAGTTTGCAACCCTACATAAGCGCACACCTACGGTCCATACAGCGTCTAGCCAGTGGCTATCAGGTTTCATGCCAAGTACTTTATCATCCACTGCCATGTAATCTAACTTTAAACTACCTTGAAAAAGATTCTCACATGTTAGACTGACAGTTTGACTTGACGGATTGGTTGACAGTTCGGTCTGCCAGCTTAGTTAGCAGAGATCAGTTGTAGGTAACGGGTTTAAAATCTTCTGTAGACCACGTTTTGTAAATCAGTTTACTGTATCTCTGAATAAACCCCTCATCAGTTAGAATCTAATCATGTGTTCGCAAACTATATGATCTGCAGTAAGAATGGCACAGTTGAGTGAGGCGCATTTTTGAAGATTTCATCGTGATTCCCTTTCCAAGCGAAAATAATCAGTCGTCGAAGTTCTATGTGCTTGACACCACGGCAATTTTGGTCTATACGCTAGGTCGTTTCTGGTGTATCACTGACGAGCTTGGTCTCAAAATAAAGAGATGTTTACCTTATGTTTATGGCCTCTTGGTCTGAGTTTTATAAAACTACTCATGTTAGTTAGTAGTATGTTACATACAACCTCTTTATTCAATTTAACATCAAATTCTAATTAACTTATTATTGGTCTAATTAACTGGATTTTAGATAAATTAACACTTTTTATTGACTAAAATAGTGATCTTTCTTACTGACACCTCATGGAATTTTCAGCGGCATGTGTCTGGGCGAAACACGTGTCTCCACTCATTTTATTTAGAAATATTTGTAACATAAGTTCTTTTATCACCACTATATCAGTGGAAACTGCGTATAACGCATTTCTAAAATAACGTAAATAGTTCAGCTTTACGTAAAAATAATACCGGTACACCTGATATTCATGACAAATAAACCTATTAGTTGTGCGTTACAGAATAAGCGCTTATTTTCATATCTGACTATGTGTATAGTTATACGTCATAATACGTTGCATTTGGTATTATGCGTCGGCATGCATGTACTAAAAGCCGAACCATCATGATTTATTTATCATTATTAGCCTGTCATCCTTAGTCTTTCATCCCTACTAACACTCATCAACAAATTTTGTTTACGTTAAATCTCGTCAATGATACCTTTTCTCAAGTATCGAAGAACCAATTAAGACTTTAATTGCTGAAATTGATATAAATTAGTTTGATCACTAGGTAGTATCTAGAAACACTAATCGAGGTTCGTTGGTCATGATCTAATTTCCAAAGTCATTAATTAGAATAGTAAGTACTGTAGTTGTGTCCATAAGGTGGTAACTAAAGTATATTAATGTACAACACCCAGTATCATCCATTAATATGGAAAACGTTTTTAACCTTATATTTTCGTTGTTTATCTTGGTTGTTACACTTTAATTATTAGACTTAAAAAGTCTGTGGAATCGATTATCTTGCACTTATCCTTTGGCATAACATCTCTTATAGGTAAACTAATCGTTGTATTAAGGCTTTGTAAAATTTATCTGGCATTAAAGTAACAAATCCTAACTGTTTTGATCTTGACGTAAACATTTGGTGGATCGTATATACACAATAATGCTTCAGTATTTTGTCCATAAAAATACTATGCCCAGATGTCCAATGTACGATTTGATTTGATTAAATTCAACCGTTGAATAATGTTTCCATACTAATCAGTATAAGATAGGTCTGTAAGCTTCGTCAACGATAGTTTGAGGTGTTAATTATGTTCTCATTTCCAAGACATTTTACCTAACTGTTGTCCATTGGTGAAAGTTATCCAGTGATAAACACTAACTCATCCTGGCACAGTGAATTTCTATAAAGTACACCTTCAACTCACATTATGATACAACTAAGATCTACAGCATATTCTTCCGTGAAAACCCACTTAAAGATATTAAACAATGGTTGTGATTACATCGTGAATAGGATGAGAAACGCATCACTGATTACTCTGCTAGCTTCTATCGACCAAGCGATATCAAAATGAAACCTCAGGGAATTAGAGAAATCCTTTCAAACAGCCCATATGTTAAAGGAAACCGATCAGTTTGGTCGAGCAATAGGCAATAAAATGTTGGATGCATTATTGACCACCTAGCTTACCGGGAAGTTCGAACAGCCTTGTTGGGCTCAGTGGTCAAATAAATCTCTGCACGAATACAAATCGCCCACTTTACTTTCTTCAACTTATGTCATTCAAGTCGTTGGTGCGATATTTGACTGTTTATTAAGGGTTGAGCGCACTGCATCACAGTTCACTCTGTCCTACTATATAGGTGTAAAAATTGGCCAATAGAGGTGAAAAAAGAAAAAGGCCCACAAGAGTTCAGTAACTGTTACCTTCAGTGCATAAGCTGTATGTAATGGAATCGTCACACTAGTTACTCATAAGACAGGTGTGAGTCCTAGTCAAAAGCGGCAAGTCATTTAGTTGATGAGTTTTTAAACCTGAATTGTTATTCGTGCCCTTTCAGCATCTTCCCCACCATGCAACACCACCTAAAGTAGGTTTAGGTAGCAAAACGTTTAAATGCCACCGTAATTAAACACACCATCAGTCTCTGAAGTCTTCGACTGTTGATCTGAGGGGTGCAGGAAAATGTAAACTTCTCAGTTAGGGTCCCCGTGACATTTAAAATCGGTGGTTGAAGACTTTATGTGATGCGGTTATGAATCGATCCCAATGGTGCAGATGCAACTATATATCAACTTCATTTTAGTAGTATCGTTGAATTCTGTCGCTGTTTCATCTTTCCTTCCTATCTTCCCCCTATTTTTGATCACTCTTTTCATTATTTTTCTTTCCTTTTGGTGCTCTCTGCCTTGATATGCTGGTATGAGCTATAGCAGCTTGAACAGCGATGCAGTGATGTCATATCCCACTTCAATGTTGACTGTCTGACTCTAGTATAATAATCAATAAATAAAGAGTGATATATGTCGCAAAACAAGTGGTTATCATGACTCAGTAGCCCACTAAATAACGTTGTACCGTTTAAAGTGATGGGTGTCGAACTCTAGTCTCAACAAGAACGCTATTACTCACTGGAATCTATACATATTCATTTGGCGAGTCCCGAATGAGGCGAAACGCGCATCCTGGACTCCATTGCTAGTCGCCTCCAATTCAGTGGGAACTTAGAGATAATTATCGCATGGATATTTCTCAGTGAAAATTAAGAATATGCTTTCATCTCCTGAGTTTTTTTTTATGTGAGGTAATATCACCCGATACCTCTAAATAGTTTTCATCAACAGTAAGACATTTAATTTTTCATTGGATTTAAAATACTTTTTCCATGAAATTGGTTATAATTAGGCTGAAATAATCTGTTCACTTTGTTGCTAAAACTAAATTTCTGATTTTGTCGCCGTCAACTATCTATTGATAAGATCGCATATTTAACTCCATTAAATTTTGCTTGAATTAACTTTTACACAGCCTAAAAGAGAATATATGAAGTAAACAGTTGAGTATATTGCCGACCAGTACTAGCTTTTAGACCCTTTTAATTTAAATGATGAAACCAGTTTTTTGTAACCACAGTATCTGGTTACGTACATATTTCGGCGGTGTATCTCAATGACTTAATCACTATAAGTCAAGGAATCAGGTTACTGGGTGACTTCAGTACTCAATGGTCGACGTTTTTAGGTTAACCAGCGTGACCCAAAACAAAAAACCTAAATCTTTAATTCGACACGAAATATTATACGCAATACATTGTTTTTCTCGTTTAGTCGATTCTGATTAATGCTCAGAATCGTCATCTCAACAAATTTGCAATTTAACGACCAATTCACACAAACAGTTAGTTCTGATAGTTCAAAATGTTGTAAACAACATCAGTTTACAAGTGTTCCTATTTCAATAAACAACCATAAAATTTGGATGAACGATTAGCATTTGTCGATAATCTCCTCTCTTGTTTTCCTCGTTAACATCTCTTTAAATCTCAGGCATATGCTGGATTTTCGTATGTGATGCGTTACTTATTTCCTGAAAAGAATACAGGATTGACCTTGACGGAAGTTACTTCTGCAGTAAATGATTTTTGTAGAAAACCCTGGTCAGAAGTGAGTTTCTAAGTTATCTTTTATTGAGTTTTCCAAGTGATCTTATAAATATGAAAATATTTGAACATTAATAGTTGCAAATATTCAATTAATATTCAACGTATGACGACTCATTATTTACGTGAACTACTTATCCCTTGAGTTCCTAGTGGAACACAGGGCTTCAACAGCACATATCCATTCAACTCTCTTATCCACAATCTTTTCAACCTGGCGCCACGACTGCCCAGAAGCATTCATTTCTTTCTCACATGATCTCCTCCATGTCACCCTCACCTCGGAAGCCCAACTCGTCGTTCCCCATTTGGGTTCCACTCGAGGCCCTGGCGTGGTGTCTAATGTCCCCGAGAGATCTTCTCAGTGCATACTCAATCCATCTCCACTTTCTCCTGCATATTCATCGGGTGACAGCTTCTTGGTTGGTTCGTTGTCAGCTGGCTAGAGTTCCTTGTTGCTTATTCTTATTATTCTGGCCATCTGATCTTCAGTATCGAGCGAGTGTAGGAGGCAGCTGTTGGTTGATGAATGTCTGTAGTTTGTTGGAAATGCTTTTCGTAACGCGCCGCCAAGTCTCTGAACCACCACATGGAAGTGCTTACTTGACTGACATTAGTGTTGGAAATCCGGATCTTGTTCACGCTTTGTGTTGAGTGCAGTGCAGTCCAGTGCAGTAGATCTCCACACTGATTTCAGATTAGTGAGGGCCTGTCTTGCTTTTCCGATCCTGACTTTGATATCCTAATATGTACCGCCGTCTGTAGTTGTAACGATGCTGCCTAGATAGGTAGGTGAATGAGACTACTTCCTTTAGATTTCCCCCATTGATGGTGCTTGTTGTTGTTGTTGGTGGTGGTGGTTGGGTATCTTCATCACCTCTGTCTTTTCCACGTTCACCTGAAGGAAGTCCCGTATTCACTGCCTCCTCTGTCAACTTGTTGGGTTTTTGCCTGTAGATCTTCGAGTTTTTGCGACAAGATATTAGATAGAAGTCATCGGTGAAATCCAAATCTTCTTCTGGGATCGTCTCATCGGTCAAACAGCGTGTGCTCATCTTCTCGCTCCTCACGGTTTGCTGCATGATCCAGTCCAGTTGACCACAATCAGGAAGGTCATGGGTGGTAGTAGGCGGCAACAGTGTCTTACCCCTGTCTTCACTTCAAAGGCGTCAATGAGCCTTCCATTGTGGATCACTTGGCATATGGCTTCATCATATAGATGTTGAGTGAGGTTGACAAAGGTTTGTGGCACTGAAACCGCATTGTTGAAGCAGCTGCCTGCCAAATTACTTCTCAGTCGACGCCTCGATCGAAGGTTTTTCTCGAAATCGATGAGGTTGAGGTAAGAATCCAGTCGACTGCCATTCTACGCTGTGTTTTATGATGATGCGTGGCGTGGCGTAGCGTTGCAATTTGATCCACATATGTTTTGTTCGTCCTGAAGCCAGTCAGCCGGCCTGTTCCGGTCGTAATTTTGAATCCAGCGCATTTTTTGGTCTCTCCATGATGATGCGGCTTAGTATTTTGCTTGGGGTTGGCAGCAGCATGATACCGCGCCAGTCTTTGCAAACAGTTAGGTCACCCTTCTTGGAAGTTCTACAACGCAGCTCTTGTTCCAGCCAATGGGCAGGTACCTTCTCTTCCTTCCTTCCAAACCTTCTGAAGTAGTCGTGTATGCATGTCTACTGTTGTCTCTGCGTCTGTTCTCAGTGCTTCTGGCGAGATTCCACCTGATCATGCCGCTTTCATGGATTTCAGCAGTTATATGGCCTGAAGGACCTCACTTCTGCGTTTGTCGGAGGGCTTGAGTTCACTGATAGTTCTGCGGCTGTAGGTGGTATTTCTGGACGAGATGCAGGTGGTGGTGGTTGTGGTGGTCGATTGAAGAGCTTTTCGAAGTGGTCAGCCCATTGTTTCCTTTGTTTCTCCTCTTTGGTAACTAGCTTTCCTTCACTATCTCTCATTGGTTTCATCTGCGTTGATCTCCCCCCTCCGAGATAGACCTGGTAACCTGGTTATTTGATTCAGTGTCGTCAGGTCTCTCCTACCTACAGCCTGTTCTGCTTCACTTGCCAATGTGTCGTAGAAGTGTATTTTGTCTTTGCGCGCACTCTCCTTCACTTCTCTGTCCAGTGTTATAGGTTTTATGGGTTGTGTTCAGTTCCTCTTTCCGTTGTTCATCCTTGCACTGCAGTGGTTTATCTTCCGCTTCACCATCTTCCTCTCCCTGCTCTATCAGCTTCCATGTATCTGTGGAGATCCATTCCATTCCATTCCATTCCATTCCATCCCTTGTCTTGCTTCTTCTTCCTTCCTAACATGGTTATGCAGGTTTTCTTCCATGTCTCTTTCAGAGCCTTCCAGTGTTCTTCCACCCAGGATTCCTCGGAGATATTGCTTAATGTCTCCCATTTTGTCCTGATAACTGGCTTGAAGATAGATGTCCTTTGTAGTTTCGTCCTTCAGTTCAGTTTCTGTTCTGGGTGTTCAAGTTAAACTGTGTGTGGTCTATGACCACCCACTTCTTTGAAGGCTTTCAACTTGATTTTGAAGTTAGGTTCCTTGCACAAGATAGTGATCGGTGTGAACCTACATCTGCTCCCCTTCTTCATCTGATCTTGTGTCTAGTAGGTTGGGTGTGCCTCCACTTTCTTGAGATTGAGATGAAGTCGATCTGATTTTTAGTGTGTCTGGTGTCTGGTGAAATCCATGTGGCTTCGTCAATATCCTTGTGTTTGTGCACAGTGCCTCCAATCACCAAATCGTTGAATGCGCAGAAGTCAGCAAACAGTTCTCCGTTCTCATTCATTTCACCAAGTGCTTCTTGACCCATGATTGGTTCTCTTCCTGTGTTGTCCGCTCCGAGTTTGGCCTTCATGTCGCCCATTGGAATTTTGATGTCATTGACTGAAGTCTTGTCCAGTGTTGATTGCAGTTGTCTGTAGAATTCCTCCTTCTTCTCCTGATCTGCATTATTTGTAGGTGCATAGCGCAGCATTGAGTGATTGTCACCTTCCTTCCTTCCTTTTGAGTTGAACCTTGATGTCATGATCGTGATAGTGGAGGAGATTGGTTCCCACTGCATGAGAGCCTTCGATGCATTTTTTGGGGGGTGGGGGACATGATGGTGGCCACTCGAAAACTCAGTGTGCTCGTGGTTCTCGTCTGGGTGACAATATCGGAGTGGATTATTGACTCCTCTCCAGTTGACTGTTTGGAGAGTTCACTTACATTCCATCTACTTTCACAGATTCCAAGCATTTCTATGCTATGCCTTCTCATCCCTTTTGCAATCTGGGCAGCTCTGCCAGTCAGCTCAAAACATTGTTCGGACATTCCGTGTCCCCATTCTTACTTTTGCTTTCATCGAGAGAAGAGAGATGAATTGGCTTCCCGAAGGTTTTCACCAATCGGCGTCATTTCGTCTCTCCGAGTCTGGTGAGGAATAAGTTTGTTTTTATTTTTTATATTTTGTTTGTGCTTTGAAGTTTGTTTAGCGATTGGATTGGTTTTCTGGGGTAGGGTTGCTAGCCCTATGCCAAATTTTCTGTCTTTATCAGGGCTTAGAACCGGCTAGTAACTAGTGAACTAGTTAACGGGGAGAGGTTATTGTAATTTAGAAACACCCAAATTTTATTGACTGTTATTAATACTGGGATTTCAATAGAATAGATCATTATTATACATGTGTTTCCTGAAAAGTTGTAATCTTGGGTTTATTGTGCTCTCTGCTAAGAAGTCCGAGGCTGGGTAGAAATTGATCTGCAGCACTCTTCTTCCATATGAAGGTATCAGTTACTTAACCAATTAGGCACAAACCATGTACCTCATTTGCCTACGTTTTTGACAAAATTATCTGTTTTCTTCAATGGTATGTTTATAAAATCTAGTCAGATATTAGTGGATTTTTATTCTAGCTACCTGTCTGTCTAAGCACTTACTGTACAATGAGATCAGTTGAATCATACTTACTATCCTACTCCCCTTATTATGTTTCGCATTATATGGTCTATAGGCTTAAAAAAAAGACTATGCGCGTGAAGTCATTGTTTGTTTTCCAAATAAACCATTCTGTGGATTATTCATGAAAATAAATATGTTTACATCTTTTGTTTGACAGAGTAAAGTTGATGATAGCCAAGAGATATCTGCCTTTTGTCCCCTGGGTGTTTTTAATTCATCCTGAACAGAGACTAACTTAAAAATCAGAGGGGATTATTTGTTGATAAATAATAATTTTTGTGAGACAGCATTCTCCATGGATAGACATCAGTTAGAAAACCACTGAAAACCTGGTAGCACTGAGCAGCTGTTTCGTCCTAGTATGAGACTCCTCGGCAATACGCACTCATGACCTCCTTCTCTCCTAGGGATTGAACTCAAGACCTACAGATTTCACGGAGAATGAGATAGCCATTGAACTACTGGGTCGGAGTTCAACGGTCAACAGTTTCCTACTTCTATAAATTCACGATATAGCTTGAATATCCATCATGGTCTTCAGTTGGTATCCGCTTCACTTCACTTTCGACTATCTGACTAACAATACAGGTCATGGCTTTTCATTAGAACTTCTAGATATCCGTCTGGAAGCATGTCACCAATGAACACTTATCAGTAAAATAGCTTTCGGCTTATGGGGATTTTATTGTTAAAGTGGTATTCATTATGGTTTTCAAGATTTTCAATGGTTCTCCAACTGATATCAGTTCGTGATGAATACTACCTTAAAAGTGAAATCCACATAAACTTCAAACTACAGTTTCTTCGCCCAATCAGTCTTTTTTCTAAATGTCTAAATGGGGATTTTTAATGTACAATAATTTTTAAGATAATAATAATTGATATTACTGAATCAAGATTTCTCGATAAGTCTGCAGAAGATTATTTATTTCAAAATCCCGAAGTATTGGTTTGCTGACATCTGAGTAGAGAAAAATACCTTTCTTGAATATTTCCAAAATTGAGATAAACATCTCCGTCAACATATTTACAACTTCAGTGACTCATGTTTGAGCTGAGATTCACTTCCTTGTCTAGTGAAAGCACGTAAGCTTCACTCATAATGCTAAAAGCCTACAATACTTCTATGAATGATTCCAAACGCGCACGGTCATTCTTCCTGCCGATTCTGAATAAACAAGAATTAACAATATATGTCTTATGTTACTGCATAGCAGTCTAAACAACTTCGCTTCACATCATCGAACCAGTATGAAAGTTGAAGGGCGGAAAGACATAAATGAGCATTATATTGTCGAAAGCCATACAGTGAGGTGAGAAGATGACAAAAGAATGCATCTGCATCACTTCAATAGATTTTAGACAATATCATTAGCAGTTCTCAATAAAAGATCTCAGTAGTTGTGCTGATGGCAACCGTGAGGCCTTCAGTTTCCTGCGCAGCTCAAAATATCAGCCAGAGATTAGTTAGATTGGTACCATATCTTTATCTAACTACCTCCAACTTTAGACTAAACTAACCTTATTCCATCAATATATGATCCTAACACACTTTACAAATGAAGTAAAGGAATTATTACCATCACAAGAGAACAGTGATCAGATAGTTATACACTGTTCATCTAACTGACTTCAGACAGTAATGAAATTCAAGATAAACACCAGCAACAAATATTCAAGGTAAAACAAAGTTCAAAAGTGGTACCTGAAATTTGTTTCTACCATCACCACCACAGTACTTTATTTTATACAGTATGTCGTGCTGTATAAAATCTAACTAAGGTTTCTGGAATCATATTCGACCTGTGGTGCGTGTATAACGAAGAAAGAAATATCTGTATATTTTGGATTTAATGTACCCTACAGTCAAATGACATTATAGGCTATTATTTTTCAAGCAAGCTAAAAATGAAATCTACTATCCATTCCTTTCTTCATGATGTTTCAGTGATCAAAATGTCTTCAGTAGAAATCCTTATTTATTACTACATCAAGTAGTATGATTTTAGATAATTCAATTAAATCCCACGATAACAGTATGAAACTCAATACCTTGATGTATATATTGCATATTCTCATTTATCCTCACATGTCTTGATTCAGGATAATGCAGCTGATACCTGGCTACCTCGATGTGGTGGTAGGGATTACATATCACAATGATCCAACAAACTATGCTGGTACAATACCTGTTTCCTCAACAGAAGAAATAATATCAGTGAAGGTTGGCCTTTAAAATGGCACACCGCCATCCCTCACGGCCTTCTGAGGTCGAAGGTGTGGGTCCGTTCTAATCAACATTAGAACAACCAAACCTCAACACAAAATCCAGCGAAAGGCTTGTGACAGGTATCAGAAAAATACCACATGGGCTCTGTGGTCATACAAATATATTTTCTTCTCAGATACCAGGTTACCAGGTCTATCTCGGAGGGGAGAGATCAACGCAGATGAAACCAATGAAAGATAGTGAAGGAAAGCTAGGCACCAAAGAGGAGAAACAAAGGAAACAATGGGCTGACCACTTCGAAAAGCTCTTCAATCGACCACCACAACCACCAAGACCTGTAGCTACTTGCAAGAACTGGAGAGGAATCATGCTGCTGCCAACCCCAAGCAAAATACTAAGCCGCATCATCATGGAGAGACCAAAAAATGCGCTGGATTCAAAATTACGACCGGAACAGGCCGGCTGACTGGCTTCAGGACGAACAAAACATATGTGGATCAAATTGCAACGCTACGCCACGCCACGCATCATCATAAAACACAGCGTAGAATGGCAGTCGACTGGATTCTTACCTCAACCTCATCGATTTCGAGAAAAACCTTCGATCGAGGCGTCGACTGAGAAGTAATTTGGCAGGCAGCTGCTTCAACAATGCGGTTTCAGTGCCACAAACCTTTGTCAACCTCACTCAACATCTATATGATGAAGCCATATGCCAAGTGATCCACAATGGAAGGCTCATTGACGCCTTTGAAGTGAAGACAGGGGTAAGACACTGTTGCCGCCTACTACCACCCATGACCTTCCTGATTGTGGTCAACTGGACTGGATCATGCAGCAAACCGTGAGGAGCGAGAAGATGAGCACACGCTGTTTGACCGATGAGACGATCCCAGAAGAAGATTTGGATTTCACCGATGACTTCTATCTAATATCTTGTCGCAAAAACTCGAAGATCTACAGGCAAAAACCCAACAAGTTGACAGAGGAGGCAGTGAATACGGGACTTCCTTCAGGTGAACGTGGAAAAGACAGAGGTGATGAAGATACCCAACCACCACCACCAACAACAACAACAAGCACCATCAATGGGGGAAATCTAAAGGAAGTAGTCTCATTCACCTACCTATCTAGGCAGCATCGTTACAACTACAGACGGCGGTACATATTAGGATATCAAAGTCAGGATCGGAAAAGCAAGACAGGCCCTCACTAATCTGAAATCAGTGTGGAGATCTACTGCACTGGACTGCACTGCACTCAACACAAAGCGTGAACAAGATCCGGATTTCCAACACTAATGTCAGTCAAGTAAGCACTTCCATGTGGTGGTTCAGAGACTTGGCGGCGCGTTACGAAAAGCATTTCCAACAAACTACAGACATTCATCAACCAACAGCTGCCTCCTACACTCGCTCGATACTGAAGATCAGATGGCCAGAATAATAAGAATAAGCAACAAGGAACTCTAGCCAGCTGACAACGAACCAACCAAGAAGCTGTCACCCGATGAATATGCAGGAGAAAGTGGAGATGGATTGAGTATGCACTGAGAAGATCTCTCGGGGACATTAGACACCACGCCAGGGCCTCGAGTGGAACCCAAATGGGGAACGACGAGTTGGGCTTCCGAGGTGAGGGTGACATGGAGGAGATCATGTGAGAAAGAAATGAATGCTTCTGGGCAGTCGTGGCGCCAGGTTGGAAAGACTGCAGAGAGTAGAGTGGGATGGGGATGTACAACTGAAGCCGTATGTCCCACTGGGAACCCAATGGAAAAGTAATATATATTAATAGAAACTCTACCGTGTGAAGACAATTTTCAAAATGTGATGTTTTCAATTTTACCTTATATCATTCGGAATATCATTTGTAATCGGTACTGTATTTCAATGCAGTAATCAGTTCAAGGTCACCAATGTTAAACACTCATGGACAATAGGTTTTATGAGGTCTGCCTCACTGGAGTCGCTTTCACTCTCGGAAACTAGGTCAGTGCTTGGTGGACTTCGATTGATGTAGTTGTTTTTTCCATGGGTTTGTAGCTCTCCGATCATGCTCTTAAATGGGACGGTCTCCATTTTTACCTGTAGATCGAATATCAACTCAGTCAACATTTTTGAGGGGAAAACGTGGGGCAGAACATGGGGGTTAGGAATTCGGGAGAAGGTTGCACAATACCGTGTTTTGCTCCTTAGTTATGCCTCATGTTTTTAATGCAATCTCCAGCATGCACCCGTGTTTCGCCCCGAGAAAATGTTGACTGAGTAACCACTCTAGTGGGATACCCTAAATACCCCAGCCAGGCGCACTTTTAGAGTTTTGGTCGCAAGCCCGCAAAAAGTTTTGGATGCACCGCAGACAATACATCGTCGTTCCCAAAGTTCCTCCCAAAAATATCAGATGTTTTGCTTAAATATTGCTAAAATATCAAAGTCCACTCGAAATGAAGTGTACCCATATTTGTCGAATTGCACCCAAAGTTTTCAACATATTGCACATAAACCCAAGAGCAGTGCATAAGACGAGCATCTACAGACGCGGACGCTTAATCGTAGAATATTAAATACGCAGAAGTTTAATTCCTTTCTGAAGCCTGGGATTCCGTGAAATGTAATTAATTTCGGAGATGCGCGCGAAAATTACAAAGTGCACTCGAATTTGATTTCGAAAATTACCCGAAAGTGTCAAACTGCACCCAGTCTTTGTCGGTTGGGATTGTACCTACACAAAACGGTAATTTATATGTTAGACGTGTATTTGTGTACCTGTTGTTCTTCGGTGGTCATCACCTTTCTTAGACGAAATGTACGAATATCTGGTTCCATTTTGAAACTGCACAGTGGTTGCAGCAATCAAATGCTTCAGTTACAAGAGACGAAAATTGGAACACCTTCCTACACTTATTGTCCTGAGGTGAGAGGTTAGCAAGTATTGATTGTCCATTGTCATTACCAGCACTTCCATGTCGAGTAAACGGTCTAAAGTGTGCTAGAAAATGGCAGAAAGTTGACGTCACATGTTCTTTTGTAGTTGGTAACAATTTAATCAAATTATCCTCTTCTCGTGTCAACTTTCACTCATCAGTTAATGAACTTCCCGCCTTTCTGTCTTGGGTTCGTAAACAGGTGTAGATTGCTCGGTTGGGGGCTTCGATATCAGTAGTTGGAGACTGTGATATCGCTCAAAATCAGTCAAGGTGCTACGTAACCGTACACTCATTTTTGAAGTTCATGTGTTCAGTAGCCTTCATCTAATTACTACTTTTCTCTTTCTGTTAGCATGTAGCTCATTTCCCGCTTACTTTTTCTTTGCAAGTTCCTAGTGTATAGCTGCTACCCTGACGTAGCGGTCAGACTTTCATATCACAATGACCCAATGAGCAGCACTATATGGAGTGCTTGTTCCCTCGAAATCTTATCACGCCGACGGTGTGTTGGGTGATGGTAAGATGAAAAGATGTCAGTCGTAGTGTAAATTGCTGGGGGTTCGAAGGAGAAATCGTACTGCTGGTTGGGTGGTGACAGTAGTGAGGTGTTTTCTTCAAGTGACCGGCAGTACCACGCGACGTCCCCTTCCTGGCGGGAAGCGGCGGGGGTTAGATAAGGTCGACTCACAAAATAGCATACTCGTGCCTCCCCGACGGTCTTTCGGTGCCGATGGTAAGGGTTTCTTCTATCCAGCTTTAGAATATTCGTCTCATGCCAACAATACTGAAAAAGCTGTGATGGACCTCAAGCAAATGTCGCATGACCTCTGTGGTCTTACAAATCTTTTTCTCTTTCAGATACCATGAGAAGAAATAGCCCTCCACGGTGTGAGTAGCCAGGAAGTGTTGACTGTCTACACGCCTCCAGTAGTACACAAGATTCAATCAAACAACCTGTCCTCAACTCTGTCTCCTCCTTTACCTTCACCTCCTGATACTAATATTAAGCCTCCCACAACACCTTCAACCTGTCACTACGACCATTCCCAACGAATGAAGGCATCGAAACTTCACTTCCAGTCTCCTAAGACCCTGCCATGGACTTCATATTCAGGCTTTCAACTCTCGAACTCTATGCCAATTCGGACAGCAGGCATCGCTCACCAGAACTCTGTAATCTGAAGTTGTGGATGTATGTTGTGTCTCCGAAACACGCATACCGGACCCGAGTGTGATTATTCTCTTGACCTCATTTGGCCGTTGTAGTGAATCTTCATAGTTCACCTTACAAGTATCTGGAGCGCATTGGCTAGCTCTGGTGGACTCGCTGGTGTAGGCATGGCATTGAGTTGTAGAATAGCAAGTGCGCTTCTTGACTGGATACCAGTCGTCAGCAGCCGTCTGTTTGGTGTTTGACTGAATTGATCTGTAAGAACTAGGAAGGATCGTGAAGCTAAGTGATGTCTGTTCGTAATCTCTGCCTACCCACCCACCAGCTGCAGTTCGGATGATGTGAAGGATGAATTTCATGAGTTCTCAGTTTTACTGCAGAGAGCAAAACGTCCAGATATAGTCGTAATGACAGTTGACTTCAACTCCCAAGCATGGAAGCCGAGCCAGTTGGAAAGGTATCTTGTAAGTGTCTGCAGAGTCCTATAATGGCGAACCGACAATGGTGACCATCTGTTGCAATTTTGTTTTGACAATTACCTATTTCTGGTCAGCACTAATAGAAACCATGAGGAGAGGTACTGTCTCACATGGTGTTCACCCGCTTCAAACTTATAATGGATACAGATAGTTCACATTTTTATAACCCAGCTTTGGAGGGGTTTGGTGAAGGATTGGCCCTGTTTCTGTAGTACCTGTTTAAACTCCTACCACGCCTATGTACTAGGTCGTGTACATACACAGCTTACTGGCCCCAGGAAACTAGAGGTTGTGAGGCCTATCCGCACTCGGTTGGAAAACGAGGACGTCAAGTGTACATTTAGAATTTAGAATTATGTTTACGTAACTCGTTATCGACCAAAAAGCCAGCCTTGAAAACTAACAAACGGACTATCCTACCCTGCATGAAAAACGTCTCCGAGATCACAACTAAACTAGTGAAACCTCTTGAAATCGCTGTATCTCACAAGCCTACAAAATCTTTTCAGTCTCTGCTATTCAGGTCAAACGATACAACAGCGAAGGGATGCAAACCAAACAATATCTACAAAACAACCTGCAGAAACTGCGAAAAACATTACATCAGATAGAGTGATCGCCTTCTTCGCATCCATCTACATGAACATCAACTAGCAGTGAAGCGTCATCTTCGCTCATATCAATGCATGCAAACAACTTTGGACATGAATTTCAATGGGTAAATGTGAAAACTGTGGATAGAAGAAATGCAAAGAATACCTGAGAATTTTTAAGAAGTTTGGCATTCAAGTCAGTCACCAATCAACAGACATATTGACACTGACCCAAGAAACAACGTAAAGGTCACACTTCAGGTCAATAGGACAACCAACCAAAATAAACATGGAGACAATGATAAGACCCTGGCAGAAACAACCAGTTACACACAAGGTTATCAGAACCGTCTGCTAAATAAATTGTGGAGGAAATATTACCGCTCACTTTGTCTCGAAGTCTCTGCTGATGACGCTGTCTAGAATGACGACGAAAGCTCCATGACTAGACAGTCCAGCTCAGAGAACACAACACCATCAAAAAGACTACTTCACTTACCTTGAGAGCTGCATCAGCCAGAACGGACTGATCGCTAACGACATCCTAGTTTGGAACCGGAATATCCTTTTGGCATTAGCCAACTAGCACGATCTGTGGGGCCAGTTCGCGAGTTATGCGACTATCTATCAAAGGACAATTATTCTTCGCTGCAGACCTTTCTGTCCTGTTGTTGCTGTTGTTGCTGCGAGACGTGACGGAAGACGGAAGACATGAAGCGATCACAGGATTTTGATTACAGATGTCTTCGTAGCATTGTTCGCGTTTGGTTGAATCACCATGTGAGCAATTTGGAGGTCAGGCGAAGAGTACCAGATGAGACAGGCAAGTCAATTTGTGAAGTTCTGGACCTTAGCCGACTGAGATGGCTTTGACGTGTACTGTGCATGCCAACCCACCGCCTACCTCGACGTGCTATGCTAAAAGAAGTTTGATTAGGTTAGAAGAAAGTTCAGGATGGCCAAATGAAGACCTGGCACTAGTCGATGAAGTCTCTTACCGCAGGTCTTAGCCGTGTGGCGACATGTAAACTGCCTGGTTGGGGTCCTGTAGATAAAAGGAATCAGTGGTTGAAGAATCTTGGTGACATGGATGATAGTAGGGGACAATGGTGCAGATTTATTCATTCCCTGATATCGAAATCTTGAATATTCGCACCAACCATTTACCTTCAGATTGTTGATTCTCTCACATTACGTTATCTACTTTGATATCAGTCTTTTTTATTTACCTATTCCTTGTGTACTACTGTGAATTGTGGCAATTTGAACCGTTGCACCTATGTTCGCAACCTCGCCTGGTTAACTAGTTTACTAGTTACTAGCCGGTCCTAAGCCCGGGTAAAGAGGGAAGGTTGGGCATAGGGCTAGCAACCCTACCCCGTAAAACAAATCTAACCGCTAAAGAAACTTCAAAGCACAAACAAAATATAAAAAATGAAAACAAACTTATTCCCCGCTGGAATCGGAGAGGCGAAATGACGCCAGTTGGTGAAAGCCTTCGGGAAGCCAATTGGCCGATGTGTCTTCTCTCGATGAAAGCGAAAGTAAACGTGGGGACATGGAATGTCCGCACGATGTTTGAACCCAGTAAGGCAGCCCAGATTGCAAAGGAGATGAGAAGGTATAACATCGAAGTGCTTGGGATTTGCGAAAGCAGATGGAATGGGAGTGGACTCTCCAAACTGTCAACGGGAGAATCAATAATCTACTCCGGTCACCCAGACGCCAACCACGAGCACACTGAGGGAGTGGCTATCATGATGTCCTCAAGAGCATCGAAGGCTCTCATGCAGTGGGAACCAATCTCCTCCAGGATCATGTCAGCAAGATTCAACTCAAAAGGAAGAAAGGTCACAATCATACAATGTTATGCACCTACAAATAATGCAGAGCAAGAGAAAAAGGAGGAATTCTACAGACAACTTCAGTCAACACTGGACAAGACGTCAGTTGGCGATATCAAAATTCTAATGGGCGACATGAATGCCAAACTGGGAGGGGACAACACGGGAAGAGAACTAACCATGGGTCGAGAGGCGCTAGGTGAAATGAATGAGAATGGAGAATTGTTTGCAGAATTCTGTGCATTCAACGATTTGGTGATTGGAGGCAGTGTGTTCAGGCACAAGGATATCCACAAAGCGACATGGATTTCACCAGATGGACACACTAAAAACCAAATCGACTTTATCTCAATCTCAAGAAAATGGAGACGCAGTCTACTTAACACAAGGTCAAGAAGAGGAGCAGATGTAGGTTCAGACCACTATCTAGTGCAAGGAACCTTCGAAATCAAGTTAAAAGCCTTCAAGGAAGCTGGTGATAGACCTCAATTCAAGTACAACACTCGGAAACTGAAGGATGAAACTACAAAGGAGATCTTCAAAGCAGCCATCAAGACAAAATGGGAGACGTCGAGGGACATCCCTGAAGAAACCTGTGTAGAAGAACACTGGAAGTCTTTGAAAGCTATGTGGAAAGAAACCTGCACAACAGTATTAGGAAGGAAGAAGAAAGAAGACAAGGAATGGATCTCGACGGATACCTGGAAGCTGATAGAGGAGAGGAGGATGGTGAAGCAGAAGATAAACCAGTGCAAGGATGCTCAACGACAAGAGGAACTGAGCACAATGTATAAAACACTGGATAAAGAAGTGAAGAAGAGTGCACGCAAAGACAAACGACACTTCTACGACACACTGGCAAGTGAAGCAGAACAGGCTGCAGGTAAGAGAGACCTGACGACATTGTATCAAATAACCAGGTTGCTATCAGGGAAGAGACCAACACAGATGAAACCAATAAAAGATGAAGAAGGAAATTTAATTACAAAAGAAGAGAAACAGAGGAAACGATGGGCCGACCACTTCAAGAAGCTCTTGAATCGACCACCACCTGCACTTCGTCCAGAAATACCACCTGCAGCCGCTGAATTACAAGTGAACATAAATCCCCCAACGAAAATGGAAGTCCTGAACGCCATAAAGCTACTGAAATGCGGGAAAGCAGCAGGACCAGATGGAATACCGCCAGAAGCACTGAGAACAGATGCAGAGACAACAGCGGACATGCTCACACCACTATTGCAGAAGGTGTGGAGGGAAGAGAAGGTACCTGACGATTGGAAGAAGGGTTACCTTGTCAAACTGCCGAAGAAGGGAGACCTCAGTGCTTGCAAGAACTGGCGAGGAATCACTCTCCTATCCACCCCAAGTAAAATATTAAGCCGCATCATCCTGGAGAGGCTTAAAGACGCACTGGATTCAAAACTGCGACCGGAACAGGCAGGCTTCAGGAAGTACAAATCATGTGCTGACCAAATTGCAACGCTTCGTATCATCATAGAACAGAGCGTAGAATGGCAATCAGCTCTATACCTCAACTTCATCGACTTTGAGAAGGCCTTTGACAGCGTCGACCGAGAAGTAATTTGGAAACTGCTTCAATACTACGGAGTACCGCAAACCTTTATCCGCCTCATTCAACAACTATATGAAGATGCCACATGCCAAGTAATCCACAATGGGAAGCTCAGTGATGCCTTTGAAGTGAAGACAGGAGTGAAACAAGGTTGCCTACTATCCCCCATGATATTCCTAATTGTGGTGGACTGGATCATGCAGCAAACAGTAGGCAGCGAGAAGAGGGGGATACACTGGACGACGGAAAAGAACCTAGAAGACTTGGATTTCGCCGATGACTTATGCCTAATGTCACATAAACTTGAAGATCTGCAGGCAAAAACTAACAAGTTGACAGAGGAGGCAGCTAAGACGGGACTTCAGGTGAATATAGAGAAGACAGAAGTGATGAAGATACCGCACCACCACCATCAACAACAACAACAAACTCCAATCACCGTCAACGGTAGAAACTTGAAGGAAGTAACCTCCTTCACTTATCTAGGAAGCACTGTTTCAACTACAGGCGGGACGGACGAGGACGTCAAAGTCAGAATCGGAAAAGCAAGACAGGCATTCATTAGCCTGAAACCAGTGTGGAGATCTTCTGCACTCAGCATGCGGAACAAGATACGGATTTTCAACACCAACGTCAAGTCAGTGCTCTTGTATGGCTCAGAGACTTGGCGCGTCACGAAAGGCATTTCCAATAAACTACAGACATTCATCAACAACTGCTTACGCTCGCTGCTGAAGATCAGATGGCCAGAAAAAATAAGCAACAAGGAACTCTGGGAACGAACCAACCAAGAACCTATCACGCAACAAATATGCAGGAAGAAGTGGAGATGGATTGGGCATACACTGAGAAGGCCGACTGAGGACATCACGCGTCAGGCCCTCGAGTGGAATCCCCATGGGAAGCGACGAGTTGGACGTCCGAGGGTGACATGGAGGAGGTCGTGCGAGGAGGAAATGAGAGCTTCTGGGCTGTCGTGGAACCAGGTTCAAAAGATCTCAGAGAACAGAGGTCACTGGAGGCGTGCTACTGAAGCCCTATGTTCCACTAGGAACCCAAGGGACTAATAATAATAATAATAATACCTATGTTCGCGGTTCTGCGTTGATTTTGTCAGTCAAATACGAGATAGTGCCTATATTAACCGAAAGATGAAAAAAATTTCAGGGTGACCAGATAATTAAATGAAGCTGATGCCTAACATCTTGTACTTAAGTCATGGTAGGAAATACACCTTGAAGTAAGTGGAAGTAAATAGTAATATACTTTAGTCGAGAAGATTGAAAACGGATATTCTACTTTCCTCTAGCTTTAAATAGCAACATCATTATTATTATGCATTCTATTATGGCCTTACTGTAGTCTGCGTTGACTTATGACTATTGTTGTTCAACTTAAATTGTCTCATTGTTATGAAGTAGGAGGACTCGAGCTGATGCACTTTCTTAGCAAGTCATATATTATCCCAACGTCGGCCAGTCAAGATTATGTATGAAGATTAAACTCACTGGCCTAAACATTCAATTGTCAAACGATAGGTCTAAGGATAGAACTCCACTCCACTTACTTTGCTCTAAATAGTATCATGAGCCCTCACAATATATGTAGCCGGTATTCTAGTACTTAAGCATGCATCAGGTTGATCTGTATTAGTAATACTATCATATGTATTTACTCTTTATTCTATAACAGATAGTTTTTTCTTCATTTTATATAGGTCGCTAGAATTACGAAAGTATCTGAGCATGAACTTACTGGTAAATATTGTTTTGATGGACTATATATTGTAAATCTGTTACAAAAGTATGGTTTTACAACTGATGAATTATGGAAATCTATAACATTCGATTCAAAGGTAATTGACTTCGGTTTCATTTTCTTTACCAACTTTTGTTGTACTTTAGTCCAGATGCATGCTGTTAATCTCTGGTGAAAAGCATCATTAACAATTTTTACATCTCAGTAAAATAATAGTCCTGTAAACTGAAGTATTAAGCGGTATATTACACTCACTGAGAAAGCTTTTAATCATCTGACTGATGCATGCGGATTCATCAGTAAAATCTGAAAAGTATGGTTTATCTTAAGTGTTACTTGTTACCCTGTGGAATATACTTCGTTTACTTATTCTTTTGGCTTTTCTTAGGTTACCTTGAACTAATTGGATGAGATTATGGCATATTCTGGTTTGAATCAAATTTTTCTGACTCGGTAGATTAATCATGGAATAAGAACTGTAATTCAGAGATCTTTTTTACCAATACCGTTGACATGCTAAGTTGCCTGAGTTAGATAAATAAAACGACAAGAACGATCATCTCAGTTTTTGTTCATTTAGAAGTAAAACCATATTTTGAACATTACTCACTGGTTCATACCGCAGTTGTGCTTTTATAAAACAAAAAGGCTAGCATAAATAACAAAGGGAAGTAAGTATCCTTCATGACTCAGCGGTCTACTGAGTAATACTCTGGCACTCAAAGTGATGGGTGTGTCTCAGTGACAACAATGTCACTCACTGACAGGCAAGTAAACCCAGTCAAGGGACATCAAATAGAACGAAAGGCACATCCTGGTTTCTACTACCAATCATCATCCATCATTACTAAGTAACCTAAATTACCATGAGTACTCAGGCACCCATCCAGCAGCCTATATGCCGATAGTGGCGGATCACTTCGTATCAATCGATGACGATAAACTACAATACACATCATCAAACATCTGAACAGTTGTAAATGTTTGTCAACCTCTGTCTCTAACTAATCTTGCATGTGAAAGTATCGAGTAGTATTATAACACTTCTGATCATTAATTAATTACTTAATAGATGACTTAACTGCTCTAGTCTCATGTGCAGTTAGTGTGATGACGTGTTCTCGTAGCAATTTTCTCCACAAACTGTGTGGTTGCAGACTAGTCCTGGAGCATCATCTTGCATTTGGCAGGGACGAAACGCATGCACAACATACTCAGTTTTCTACTCAACGAATTTGAAAGACCCTACACTTTGTCAGCGTCTTCACCTAGCAGGACAATATCGTCTGCATTCCCCAAGTCCACCAAGTGGCCTCCAGACAGTACATGAACGTTTGTAAGATGTACCCAGGGTTATGTCCATCAGTACGTCTATAATGAAGTTAAATACGAACAGTGAAAGTGGTTATTTCCGGTGGACACCACTAGTTGTCATTAATTCAGATGACAACTCTTCATAAAACATGATATATGAATTCGTGTAGACAGCTATTATAAGCATCATATACTCGTTCGGTATTCCTTTCACAGTCCGACACTGCCACAACACTACATAGTCAACACAGTCAAATGTCGCCTTTAGGTCAAGAAATATAGCAAGTGTCTGCCACTGGCCGGTAGGTATACCTGTGTTCCAAGACCTATCGGTGGGTGTAAATCCGATCTATGTATTCTCGTCCTGGTCCGAAATCTTCACGATTTTCTCTAGTTTTCTGTTCTCAAGCACCAGTTAGGTGTCGGATTACTAGGGAGCCAAAGATGTTGGAAAGAATATTAGTCAAATTGACTCCCTCATGGTTGTCACAAAACCTCTCTCTTCTTGTGGACTGGGATGATTAGTCTAAACCAATCTGATGGCACCACCTGTGATACTCATAAAATACCTGGTATCTCAGTCGTTCTAATCACCACTTTTCTACCCCCATCCGTAAAATCTCTGAAGAGAATTCATTGGATTTTGCTGCTTGGCATTGCCACAGGTTTCAAACAGCCTTCTCAACTTCGAGGAGAGTTTGAGGACTAACATCTCCGTCCCGTTTAAGTTTGGGCTGGATACTGGGAAGCTGAAGCATGGCTGTGGGTCAGTTGAGCTATGCTTCAAAGTGTTCCATCCAACATTCTAGCCGTCTGTCCTGAAACGTAATCAGCGTCTCATCCTTCTAGGTAACAGCTTCACTCACCATCTTCTTGCCGATATTTTTAGTAGGGCTTATTAGTTACCCAACTCTGGTGCCTTCTATATCTCTCCCGTCTTCGCCACTCACCACTGCTCATGATCACTGCGAAGATTCTTGGCTTATTCACATTTGGGTTGCCTTCGTTCTTCATTGTGGTCAGAATCTCATTGAATGAGTCTTTTCATATAAGTCATTTCGGAGGACTTCGAGGAAATTAAATGACGTCTGCTAACCTTCAGGGTGTAGGTTAGCAACTGTTACCGCTGTTTCTACAACAGACTTAAAATCCCACAAAGGGTTTTCTCGGGATCAACACTGTTGTCACGTTTAGATAAACGCTTACTAATCTCCTGCCAAAATATATACTAAAAGTTCTCAACTTTCAACCAAGCACAAACGGGTTTTACTGTCGTCTGTTTCCTGAGATCAGTAAGGCGCAGACATACACGAGCATTTAATAATGCATAATCAGAGTCCAAACTAGTAGCCCAGAAACAGCGTCAATCCTCCACCGATCCTCTCTAAAGATGATTTATTGGAATGTGAACTATCTATGTCTATCGTTGGCTTGAAGTTGGCAGACGCCATATGAGACAGTGTCTCTTTTTAAACCCCCAACATAGTGATCCATTTACACTACCATTGTGACTGCTTTCGGTCTAACTACTACATAATAGGCCTTTCACGTTTTTCAGGCTGTTGAGGAAACAGGTATTGTACCAGCATAGTTTGTTGGATCATTGTGATATGTAATCCCTACCACCACATCGAGGTAGCAGCTATCAGTCAAGCAATAGTCATTACTTCGCTAATATGTTCTCCGTTAACATCAGTGCCCATTTATACCGCCTACTGAAACACCCACCGACGAAGACCTGGATGATATGAATAAAGGATCGCCTTCTAAATGTGGTGCTTATCACTCATACTACCAACAGACACTTCTGATGTCATTAAGTCAGGTATTACCGGTTGCTTCTAGAAGTATGCTTAAACTTCACTCATATTTTTTCTTCTCCATTCTTACATTTAAAAATGAATAATGGTTGAAGGAATACGACTAGTAAACCACTTTATTTGCAGATAGAAAAAAATCCTAGTGAAAGTTATTTAGTAAAACTCGTTTTATATTAATAAAAATCAAACATAACATTTTATGTTATATAACACTAAATCCAGTTTTCTGTGTAAAATATCTTTCATCTAAAGGTAAACATTAAACACCCCTTGCAGATACTGAAGCTTAAGCCAGGTTTGAACTTGAGATAACATGCGGAATATCATGGTGCAAGAAAGACCATATCAATCCAGGCAAGACAACAACCTATAAGACAGTCGATAACTATGATACTTGACAAAGGTTGCAATAGAAAGATTATGACTGCTTTTACTTATTGTCAGCTATTCGAGTGCACTTAAGTTATGATCTTAAATACCTCAAAGTTAATGAAGACCATCACTACAAAGAATGGATGACCAAGTGTAATGAGTGGCAGTGAGGTCGAATTTCATAGAACATCTGGTCACTCGGTATTTATTCATAGATTGGCAAATACAGAAAATCAGTGAAAACTATAACAGCACTGATTTTTTTAACATTTCACACGGGAGTGTTTTAAGTTAAGTGTAAAGTAAAGTGGAGTACAATGTCATTAAACTGATCTCAGTTTCTTTTGCTCATCAGAAAAAAACTTTTTTCATACTTCCAAGAGCTTTCTGTGTGAAAGCTTTAGTATGCACGAAGAAGGAGTGTTCCTAAAAGTCTTCCATCTTATTTTAAGATACATTATAGTGTGTATAAGAAGTGTATACTCTCATTGCTTCCAGTTCCCCTGTTAAGAGGATTTTTTTCATAAATGACTATTTTCATCACAGATATCTAATTGATTGGATGCTTCATTTTTCAATACAGTTCATAATACCTTTAACCATCACCCTATTGTATGAATATCTAAATGGAACGAAATGTAAATTTTGTTTCCGTTATTTGTCTGATTAAAAGTGGGGAAACAACTTCAGTTTTATTGTATTTTCTTGATTTTTCAGGTTAATGGTAAATCAGTCAGTTGGGCACTGGGATATATGCTGGATCAGTCTGGTCATTTACCAAGTGAAAGTCCTAAAGTCGCTCTGAGTACAAAATTATTTATTGTACTGTTTATTTTATTCTTATTCTTATTGATTGGATCTGTCATTGGGATATTGATAACAAAGTGTTATTCTTCACAGTCGAAAAAATCTGTTAATCAGGCATAATACTACTAATGATTGTTTTAAAAACCTGGATACACACAAACTTACGCACGCACAAACATACCCCTTTACTCTATCTTTTCAGTGAGTAAACAATAAAAACAAGCTTTACTTTGTACAGTAATACAGCTAAATACCTTCAACAAATAAACAAGTAATCATTGTTTACTTCCATGGTATTAAACAGCATTCTAATTGATAGACAGTAGAAATGATCAATGACGAAATCAAAGAAGTCGGCTAAGGAATATCACCAAGTTTTTACACCTATGTTTGTTGCATTCAATCTATTTTATTTGCAATTCATTATATAATGAGTATAACGTGAAAAACATTTTGTTTTGTTTTGCTATTTTTGTATACACCTATGGGTTATTCAAAACAATATTTTTGAAAAAATGGATAATTACACTGGAAATCACTGAAATTTTCGGTAATTTATCTAGGACATTTTTATCTTTCTGTCACTGGTATTCGGTACGTATTTGTTATAATGTCTGACCTTCTTTGTAACGTTTATGTATCTTAATAGACCAATCGTAATTCTGTGTCCAGTACTCATATATTTCCATGATTGGTGTTTTGCATGTGTTTTACTGCTGCCTGTCTGTCTTCACAGTATTATTACTTTTATTAGGTATTCCTTTCTTCTGATTGGTTGTCTACAAATGTTATAAATATCCGTTACTTTAAGTCTACAATGTGATGTCACAATTACTTTATTTCTTTCAATTATGTATGTACAAATGTCAGAACAGATCAATCAAGTGTGCATATTTTACAATAAAATAATTTGTCCTGTTTTCATTGTGAAGGTATTCCAATCGTCTTTATTCAGTTTCTTGTTAACACTTGGAGATTAGCTCAACTGCAGTCTTCATTGATAAGGATAATAATGATCACATGGGTTTGTACAAATTGAACGGTTTCATCCGACATAGAAGTTTAACTAAGGAAACTTCAGAATCAAGCGGGGTTTTGAAATTCAAGAAATCCCATGAAATATCTCAGTCATAATATCTAGATAAGTTAGAGATAGGTTTTCGTCTAGCCTGTAGGTAGGTAAGTACGTTGTTGCAAGGGGGCGGGTAGAGCAGTGCGAGCTTGTTGGAGACCAACAGAATCTGAAAACGAAAAGAGAATAAGATAACTGACAAACGGTAGAGCTTGACAACGAAGAGGTGAGGCAGTCTAGAAATCGAAATTGGAAGGTGAATGAGTAAGATTTCAAACTCGTTATACTACTTCCTCTTCTTTGGAGGCACTATCCTCAGTGCCTGGTTGTACCCGAATGAGTCAGAGGCTAGGTATGGTGTATGAAGCTGGTGTGAGTTGCATTCGAGTAGATGGCTGCTGTTGAGTGCAAGATGAATATACTGTGAAGTTCAGTAATAAGGAGAAGATTTAAAATGGTGGCGTACAAGGCATAAGAAAACACTATTAAACTGCAACATTGAAATTTCTGTCTAAAATGGGTTGGACAACTTCAGGGTAACAAATGACCAAGCAGAAGGAGATAGAAATAAAATCACAGTAATAACGCATAGTAACTGTATTAGTTACAAAATAAAACAGAAGATATTTTATTGTTATGAAACAATGTGATAAGTCATATTGTTGAAGAACCAGCTTTTCAGTATTATACCGCATGATGATTAAAGGTGAAAGTAAAATTTGGACCGCAGCCGGTTTTGAACCAATGATCACCGGGTTACCGGCCCGGTGCTCTACCAAGTGATCTACGAGGTCCGACAGCTGACCAGGTTTTTTTACTTCAGTCACCAAGGGTTTATTTCGTGGCTCACTTGTTAGAGCGCCGGGCCGGTAACCCAGTTGTCGCGGGTTAGAATCTGGCTGGGGTCCCAATTTTCTTTTCACCTTCAATCATCACCCAGCATAAATACTAATCTGCCAAACCACGTCTATCTCAGACAGCCAAATGATAATTTTCAGTATTAGTCATCCTTTGAAGAGTCAGAGATCAAAAAGGTCTATTCAGAGCCAGGTTCTAAAATCACCGTTAATTAATATATACAATTTAGACTACCGAAATAAGTCAACAAGAATAGATGGGAGCTTAAATAACTTACCACACAAGTGAATTAGATTTTCACACATATTCACGAGGAAATTACCCTCATTTTCTCATGAATCGCTTGATTATACAAGAAACTTATTGTCAAATTATCAAAAATGGAGTATTTACTATCCAGTTATGGTTAGTTCTAGATAGTGGTAAAAATGTTCAACGAATGGAAGTTTATTAGTTGTAACACAAGTTAAAAACTAGGCCCCAGGAATCTCATTCATGTATCCTTCCCCAGTTCTTGACCGATAAAGTAAGCAAAATAGATAATGACGAATACTAAAGAGCCAACACATTCTAGTGGTAAATATGAATTAAGAGGTTGATATTAAAATAAATGAAGAGTATTTTGGTACAGAAAAGCAATATACGCTTGGGAAACATCAAAATTTTAACAAATATAGTTAACCGACAAAAAACACGTCCGTAATTAACACATTTGTCTTAAATTCCTAGACAAAATTATAACTATTATGTCATCCATGGAAAGCTATCAATACCGAAGACGAACCCTTAGTGTTTTGATGTACACTTTTGAGCTGAACACTACCTTCCTATAACTCATCGTTGTGTGAATATTCAGGGTATTAATCTTACGCAAACTTGGCAGACATAAAAGGCCATTCACTAATTATTCGTACTTGTTATGTATGTACCCACGAGCACGAGATCATGAAAAAACACAACAGAGTATCCAGATGGAACAGCATATTTAATAGCCGTGCCAAAACACCGATGCGTTCCGACTATCTGGCTAAAGGGTTGCTTACAAGCAGCACAGCACAACAACGTGCTAAATGGCGCGGATACTTGAACATATGCCTTCTGCTTAGCGAGTTTGTTAAAACTATGAAAGTCACCATCATTGCTGAATCTCATCGAACCCTAGGCTACTGATTTCGGGGAATTATTTTCCGCTACAAATATAATGCGTCATATGAAGGTAGTGAACATAAACCTCTTTGAAAAAGCTATTCTGCTTATGACCACATATGTATACTTCAGAATAAAGAAATACCCCCATTCATCCTCCACTACAGCTGAATATTTCCCGATACTCGCTTGCAGACGTACATATAAGCACCAATTTCTGTGCCACTTTATGAGAAGTATATAGAAGATTTAGACAGGAGAGATTTAAATCTTTTCCCCAATACACAAGTTTATTTGTAATAGTAGCTTCAGATACTCAATATTTTCAAAGTGGCTTAGTAAAAAATTAGCATATCAGACGTGGAGCTTTAAATCAGCTGAAGCTCGTTTGTTATCATGATAAAGTTTAGTATGAAAAAAATTGCTGGATAGTCTGGTGCCCAAGTAACTTTCATGCACAGCAAAGACGAATAAAACCTCACAAGGGAAACACTACAGTGGTAATGAATGCAACCGATTACGAGAAGAAGGCAAGAGAACATCTTAATGCTTGTCCCTATCAGAAGATAAACCCTACAAAGTCACGTGTAACACTGAACAAGCTGAAAGCCGACACTAGCAGACTCATACAATCTATAAAGTACAAGTTAGGTACTTCTCTATGGTTCTCATTAGCACCAAAAAGTTGCAACGCTTGTAGATTCTACGGATTGTCTAAACTTCATACACCTCTCGGACCAATTGTGGATTTTACTAACTCAAGCACATACAATTCAGCAAAATATATTTCACGAGTCCTAAAACCATACGAAAAGGAATTAAAATATATAATAAAGAATTCGTCTGAATTCATGAATAAGATCATTTCATCTTACATTGAAGAAGACAAAATAATGGCAAGTTTTGATGTTTGCTCTTTATTTACTAACGTGCCTATTAAAGATGCATTAGATATCATTCATAACCTACTGCTGTCAGATACTGACCTAAGTTCACGTTGTCTATTAGATCAGGGAGAAATTCTGAAGTCCCTGGAATTATGCTTACTATCGACTGTATTCACGTTCAGATGAGATCTGTATCGACAGACGGATGGTATAGCAATGGGATCTCCAGTATCACCAATAGTAGTTAATTTGTTCATGCATTCCTTAGAGACTAATGCTATTGGAAATTGCTCTACACCTCCAAGAATCTGGTTAAGGTACGTAGACGACACGTTTGTCATCATCAAAACGAAACAGTTTGGATGAACTCTTCAGTCACATAAATAATGTGTGCGGAAGTATTACTTTCACCAAGGAAGTTGAATCTGGTTTGTCGAAATTAAACTTTATGGACTGTATGGTGGAAAGACGGGATTACAACAAACTAAAGATTAAGATATTCAGAAAAGCAACACATTCTGACAGATATCTCGATTATCAGTCTGCACATCCTTTGACTACTACGCTAAAAGCAAGGAATTTGATTAGTAGGGCTCACTGTCTTGTTACAACGAAAGAGGACAAGAAAGAAGAATTAAAGTTAGTTTGCCACACACTGGAAGCAAACAATTATCCCAAATTTTTCGTTAGACGTATTATAAAAAATGAAATTAAAGATGTCCCAAAAATCCCTCCGAAGAATTAAACAAGCATGGTCATAATCCCATACCGAAAGCAGACTTCAGAAGAGATAAGAAGGATTCTCAACAAACACGACATAAAAGTTTACTTCCGTGCAATAAATACCCTACGTTCTAACATAATTAAAGCTGAGGGTGTAGTACCTAAAGAAAAAATCAGAAGAACTGCGTCTATAAGATCAAATGCGGAGATTGTACTGCAGTATATGTAGGGGAAACAGCTAGATAGGTAAGTATGAGAGTCAATGAGTATAAACTATGCTTAAAGCAGATTCCAAAACCCTCAGCAGGGGTTAAGAAACTAGAAAACAAATCTGCGATCGCGTTACACTCCATAGAAATGGGACATAAAATCGACTTTGACGGAACTAAAGTTCTACAAAAAGGTTTTGGGTCATACCAAGAAAAACTGACAGCCGAGGCCCTGCTTACATGGGCGAATCCAGACAGTTTGAACAGACGAGATGGAGTACAGTTAGCTGCCTGTTGGCCATTACTAATTAGTAAACAGAAAGGGTGACTCAAAACACTGATCTCAACTCCATTATTTCTGCATCAATAACAACACAACATGCACTGACCTGATTCATTATTATTATTTTTATTATGATTGTTATTATCATCATCATCATCACCACCACCACTATCATAACTACCAGTCATTTACACTCTATATCGGTAAATCAATGCGGAGAGAATTCGCTAACACTATTCACCACTTTACTTCAACTGAAGTTGTATACACATTCGTCTCATCCTTTTCAATTTGTACTTATAAAGAACCGTAACCGAATGACTGTCACCAATGTCCCCTTTTTGTCTGATATTTACAATCCAGACGAATATGAACTGGAGTACATACATACATAAATACGTCATGCTAAAAAAAGACATACAAGTTCACACTGAATGATTAGTTATCATAATTTAGGAAGACAATGACTACACGAAGAGGATTGGACGAGGAGATTAAATACACCAAGTTTTTATTCATCGAAGACTGACATCAGTTGGAGGAACAAAGGAAACCTGGGAGCACTGGACAGCTATTTCGTTGATCCAGTAGCTCAATGGTAACGCGCTGGCGCGGAACCTGAAGGTCGTGGGTGCGCACTGCTGAGGAGTTCCGTACTAGGGCGAAACAGCTGTCCAGTGCTCCCAAGTCTCCTTTGTTCCTCCAACTGATGTCAGTCTATGATGAATAACAACTTGATACATTTCCAAATCTCCACAACTCCCTCAAAATTTGATTAGATATACGTTTTTTGAATTTATTTATATATCCTTGATACTTTTTGATTATATCCCTGAAGAAGCTCGGACCAGACTTCCGTGCGAAACGTTGGAATTATTTGATTTCAAACCCACTGTGATTTACACAAATACAATTCTATATATAATTTCAACCTTTTACTCAGCGCCCAATATTCGCCATACTATACGATCAAATCTTGATCATAGTTTATATAAAAAGCCTCACTGTTCGCATTGACAGTAGATTTGACAATACACTACCAGAACAAAGAGATGAGATTCATTATATGAAAACCCCCAGAAATTGCTCATCAGTATCTCTCCACACTACGATAGCCCACACTTGTTTTAATAAGTCAATGTTTATCTGGATCAAGAGGGTCACGCATACAGAGTTCCTAAATGTAACCATGTGATTCTGATAGTTATTTTGACTACTCACAAATTATTCAGTAGCGTGTAATTTGTATACAAATAATAGTGGATAGTGGACTAAGATTTCAAGGAAACCCAATTGGCACACATTTAAAATCTTAAGGAAACTAGTATTCTCTTCGAAATTTGCATTGTATTATTCAGCACGAAATCTATAAGAATACTTCTATGGAAATGAATGACATTTTGACGCTACACACTTACTCCAGAAGTAAATATTCCCAGCCCATCTCTTTATTTTCTTTATAAATTTGAACAGAGAAAAAACATGTTTAACTGATTTACTAAGGTGTTCCATACGTGCTCTGATTAGTAGGAACTTATCTCTTTACAATAATGATAAAAGTCTACCCTATCCAGACCAAGTCACTGAGATAAGGTTAATGGTTAGACAGCGCACTGGTGAAAAGAGTAGCTGCACTGACTGAGGTAATTAGCATCCCAGCAGTCATATATACAAGGTGACGGAGTTTTGTTGTGATGAATAATAACCGCTATGAGGAAGAGGAATTACTGTAACGCACTCGAAATCTTACTCGTTCGCCTTCCAGTTTCGATTTCTAGATCGCCTCACCTCTTCGCTGTCAAGCTCTGTCGTTCGTCAGTTATCTTCTATTATTACTTGCTGAGTCGTCAGCTCAAGTTTTTCTCTTCCTCTCCAGATTTTCGTGGTCACCACCAAACTCAAACTTCTCTATACACCCCCCTGTAACAACGTGCCTACCTACCTAAAGGCTAGACGAAACCTATGAACAGCCGGTCATTACAGTACAATTCAAAATATCCGAAGGTATTGCACAAAAGATACCTCAATAATCAACAGAAGCTGTGAACTAATTTGATGTTACGAAGATTATTTCACCCGTCAATTTTTGTCATCAGATACAACCAAATACCTCGATAACATATTACAAATTTTGTGAATAGTGACATTCAACCACACCCAAACTGTTGAGTAACGTCAACCAAGTTGCAAACAAAAACCTGAGATATTTCAGTTTTCAATACAGCCAATACTGTTTAGTCTAACCATAGTTACAAGCTGAATAGCTCTCTCCCATAGATTACATAAAAAATATTTACTACGTTCTTAGAAGGTAACCACTGACCACCTGTATACATTGAAACGAATAAATCCACCCACACCTCAGAGAACAATATACTCACCCTCTGTAAGCTTATCTTACGGAAGTGCATTTTTTGTTACCATTTGAAATCCTAGTTAATTAGCGAACGCATATATTCCACTGAATAAATTATTTGCATCAACCTTCCTCTAGACATTTCCTTTATTGTTTGTAGCGAAGTGAGATTCTGTATCTTTCATCATACAAACACAAGCTTGAGTGGTTAGAATTTCGGTACTATTTATTACCTATGTTGTAAGGCTGAATTATTCTGATCAAAAGCTTTGATATATTTAACCTTAAATGAGCAAACTAACCGTTCAGCTTCTTGAATAGAGTTCAGACGCATGTACTGGATCATATATGACAGACATTTCTATAAGGTCACCGTAATGAATATGCGTACCAAAAGTTCTTAGGCTACCAGTAGACTTTGCGTATGGAGGTTTTAACGTCTAATGATTTCAATACGAACATCATATAACTCCTAAACAATAAACACGAAAAAAAGATGTCCTACATGTGTACAACACTTGTATTTTCTTAAAAGGAAGATTTTCTTTGGAGCTCTTAAGCGGTACATAGTCGGTTCCTTCTCAGTTGAAAAAATAATGGTGGAACACTTCAACCAGCCACTATTCTGTTGCCTGCTATCATTGCCTGGTGTAATTTCATAATGAACTGGACGAACATGCATTCCCTACCAGATTTCAGATTAAGCAATACACGGAGCTACATGTCAGTGACGCAAGAAATAATCAACAACTTACGTCACTCAAAGTAAAAATGAATACTCATACAGTAAACTATTTGAAAAACACATTCCAGACATTGTGAGAAGCCTTATTCAGTCAAGTAGCACACTAAAAAACTTAGCTAACTGTGAATGACATTCATAGGATTCTACGAGAAAAGGCTACAATAATATGACAGACAGGAGAAATCAGCCTTGCGCCGAAGTGCTTCGGTTCAAATTGCCACACTTCACAGTAACATCCAAGGAAAAAGTGGTTAGAAAGAGACTAATATCAAAGTAGACAAAGATGTATAGGGGAGGAAAATTTTGATGGTGTTGTCCTCTGAGCTGGAAGATAAAGGTTAATGCAAACTTTAGAAAAAGTCAAAGAATGAATGCGTCTCTCATTGTGATCGATTCTGATTCATGTCACCAAGATTCCTACCACCTTGGGGACCCCAGTCACGCAGCTGAGACCAACAGTCCAAGACTTCATGCACTGATGTTAAGTCTTTGTCTGACCTCCCTAAACCCTCTTTTAACCTAATCCCCAACGCCCCCCTAGCATGGTACATCGAGGTAGGCAGTGGACAGGCATGCGCAACAAACATCCAAGCCATCTCAGTCGCTGAAGGTTAACAAATTCATTAGTCGACTTGCCTGTTCCTCCTAAAACTTTTCACTCGACCGCTGCATTGCTCACATGGTGATTCTACCATACACGAACTACGCTACGAGGACACCAGTGGTCAAATGATTTAACAATAAAACACAAAGCTTCTAACAACCAGTCCCACCACGTAAAGTTTTATAAACTAAACAAATAAGAAAAGATCAAATGCGCTGTCTTAAAAGCATCCTCTGTTCATGTAGATATACTCATTAGGCTTGATACTGTCTTTTTTTATCCTTTCGCACCTTTTCCTTGTATTCTTTAGATATTCTTTCTATCCTTTTACTCATTTCAGGTGTAGTAACTTCAACTACTGGAAATCAGCCGCTTGAAAGGCTTTAAATCTGAAAATACACTACGTTCCTGGCTAAAAATACATGCAAACCACAATTACGAAAGCCTGAATAAATGACTCCAAAACATTTAATTCAATGCAGTAATCACAAAAATCCTTTTTCTTGCATTTCATAATTGTGCTGGCTACAAACAGTAACCAAACTCCTAAAGATATTTGAAAAAGTACTACCATGGCTGAAACTCAACCGTTCCGAATATTAGACTACAGTTTTTAATGTGAGAAAGGTTAACATAGTATTTTCAAGTCCTTGAATTGATATTATTATTTTTTAGCCATGAACAATCCTCTTTATCATAGTACAGTTCACTTTACTCGACCTTAGTTTGTTTAGAACGACACCTGTCTAGAAAGCTGGTGCACGATGATGTTCAAACAAACTCATGGCGCAAACCAAGTTGGACATGAGAACGGTTACTCAACGACAACATTGGGTGGAGATCGCGCCATATCTTCAAACAACAGAAGTAGGAAAATGTGAACCATCGAACTCCAACTCAATAACTTGATGATAACGTGCTGGCCACAGGACCTGGAAGTCTTGGGTCTGGTCCCTAGCAGGGTCATGGGTACCCACTGCTGAGGCGTCCTACACCAGGACAAAACAGCTGTCCAGTGCTCCTAGGTTATCAATGGTTCTCCAAGTGATATCACCCCCCAACTAATACCAACTTAAAATGCATTTCTTTCAAACAACTGAAAGTTAAACGAAATACTCAGAAAATACCACATTTTGATTTTAAAAAGCACAATTCAAGTTCATGAAATCAAATCTGAAATAACAACAATAATAATATGTACAAATCGATATCACATTGCGAATACTGTGAAGAACAGCCATAGAGAACTCTATATGGGCCAGTAAAAACATAACCTGGCTAGGATGATCATTACAAATTTAATAACCAGATGGTAAAAACCAATATCCCATCGGTATCCTATGTAAAAAAATTGTTCCACAACTTAGGAAGAAAAATGAAAAGGCCAAAAAGAAGAGAACTCTTTCTGTAAAACGCCTACGACGAGCCAAAGATGCAAGACGTTTTGACTGATTCATATGCCCAGCCATTTCTTTTAATTCAGAATAGTTAGACATGATTTTACTGGATGAATCTTCAAGTAATTCAGCATTAGCAGCACCTCGTCGGACCTCCTCAGCTAACAACCTTGCGTATGTTGTCATATCTTGAGTAAGTTCTAGTGAATTTTGATACTGTTCTTCCAGATTGGAAACCTTGGTATCAGATCCACTTCCGGTTGATGAACGATGAATAAGTTCATTTTTTTCAACGACTTCTAAAGCGGAATTGGCTGCAAAAATTGCTTTACGATATCGGCTCTAACAAATTAAAAAGTGATTGAATCGAGATGTAAGTAACATATATTAATTGAAAACAGTTCTCAAAAATAATTATAGGAACGAGAATCGCACTGAATTTTCAACTAGATAGCATAATTAAACTAAATCACTAGTACTTATGCACTGCAGTATGAGAACCAAAAGATATACTAGGTGGATAACTTCTTAAGATGACATAGAAGTCTCATCACATAATAGTAACAAAAGTAGCACTTAAATTGAAAATTAAGTTAAAAACGATTTTTTTCTTCACCTAACTGTTGATCAGACATTTTTACAAACAAAAACAGGACAGTTCCCAGAATAAGCACTGTTTTGAATCGTTTCAGATGTATCCAGACCTGTATGCGAATAAAATGCATGGATGAAGAACCAATAGTTTTGTACATTGAACACTCATGTTACTCGCTAAAGATACTTCTATACACTTAAATTCAAAACAGAAGGGCCGCTTACACTCTTCAAATTATCCTACTACTATGTGTGAGCCGTTCGACTGAACAGCAGGTAGTAAAAAGCATCAAATCCAGTCCTAGAGTTCAAAAAAATTTAATGGGGATCTTCGAACAAGAAGTAGGAAGGTTAAGTTACACAGAAAGACACTTGAGCGTACTTTGGAAACCTTAGCTGAAAAGATGGACAACTGCAATCACCTGCTAAAATTGTGCTCAGACAACCATGTCTAGTCAGCAACAATCCCAAGAAATAGACTGTTTAACATGGCATCTCAGCCTTAACTCAACGGTAGACGCAAATAGGGTTGGTGGAAGATTACCACTCTTTCTAGTACTTTGACAGTGATCGTATATTGGTCTAAATACGCCTGTTTGTGGCTACAAGAGCGCAGAAAAACTAACGCTGGAATACTGCTCAGGATATTGCTAGGTGATGCGAACTTTAAGGCTGTCCTCGAAAAGAAATTAGCTAGACAGTCATCAAAGTATGAAAATATTACTCATCGAGAAAAGGCCTAGCACCATCTACAGTCTGTTGTGAAAACAGCGGTAAAACTCGTGAATGATTCTCAGTGGACTTCAACAGCATCATCAAATATAACCACAATCCTGTTGACTATGAGAATGATGAGGAACAGAAGCAGCACAAATACACCCACAACACGTTTGCATAATGACTAAGAGCACTTGTGGGCAGCAAAGGCTAAAAATATAGAAAACGAAGCAGAAATACATTGCAGAATACAGTTATTAAAACTTTTCAAGGAAACTAGGGAAAAAGGTCCATGGTTGGTGAGGCCAGTGCAGAAACAAGAATCGGTGATTAACGCATGGAGAATACAACTCAAATACTTCGAATTACAGCTTCACTAGCCTACAGCCACTATTCCGTTACCTGCTATCCAGAAACATCCTGAATGTAACATTGAAATAGGACCACCACCAACTTTCGCATAGTCGAGAAAAATGTAAGTAACCAGAAAGAGGCAGAGCAGTAGACTCGGATGGGCTAGCACCATCGACAAACATTCAAGGATATAGGTTGGACTTAATCAAATTTTGTCTATCTAGTTCATGGGAATCAGCTATGATTCTTTTAAACAAGTCACAATTGCTAACTTTCCCAAGAAACAGAAATAACAGTGCAATAACTCGTTCACTAGTAACCAGCCGGTCCTCAGCCCTGATAAAGACAGAGGGTCGAATATAGGACTAGCAACTCTACCCCAGAAAACCAATCCAATCGCCAGACAAACTTCAAAGCACAAACAAAATATAAAAAATAAAAATAAACTTATTCCTCGCCAGACTCGGAGAGACGAAATGACGCCGATTGGTGAAAACCTTCGGGAAGCCAATTCACCTCTCTTCTCTCGATGAAAGCAAAAGTAAGAATGGGGACACGGAATGTCCGAACAATGTTTGGAGCTGGCTGGCAGGGCTACCCAGATCGCAAAAGGGATGAGAAGGCATAGCATAGAAATGCTTGGAATCTGTGAAAGTAGATGGAATGTAAGTGAACTCTCCAAACGGTCATCTGGAGAGGAGTCAATAATCTACTCCGATATTGTCACCCACACGAAAACCACGAGCACACTGAGTTTTCGAGTGGCCATCATCATGTTCCCCACCCCCCAAAAGCATCGAAGGCTCTCGTGCAGTGGGAACCAATCTCCTCCATTACCACGATCATGACATCAAGGTTCAACTCAAAAGGAAGGAAGGAAGGTCACAATCACTCAATGCTGCGCTATGCACCTACAAATAATGCAGATCAGGAGAAGAAGGAGGAATTCTACAGACAACTGCAATCAACACTGGACAAGACTTCAGTCAATGACATCAAAATTCCAATGGGCGACATGAAGGCCAAACTCGGAACGGACAACACAGGAAGAGAACCAATCATGGGTCAAGAAGCACTTGGTGAAATGAATGAGAACGGAGAACTGTTTGCTGACTTCTGCGCATTCAACGATTTGGTGATTGGAGGCATTGTGCACAAACACAAGGATATTGACAAAGCCACATGAATTTCACCAGACACCAGACACACTAAAAATCAGATCGACTTCATCTCAATCTCAAGAAAGTGGAGGCACACCCAACCTACTAGACACAAGATCAGATGAAGAAGGGGAGCAGATGTAGGTTCACACCGATCACTATCTTGTGCAAGGAACCTAACTTCAAAATCAAGTTGAAAGCCTTCAAAGAAGTGGGTGGTCATAGGCCACACACAGTTTAACCTGAACACCCAGAACAGAAACTGAACGGAAGGACGAAACTACAAAGGACATCTATCTTCAAGTCAGTTATCAGGACAAAATGGGAAACATTAAGCAATATCTCCGAGGAATCCTGGGTGGAAGAACACTGGAAGGCTCTGAAAGAGACATGGAAGAAAACCTGCATAACCATGTTAGGCAGGAAGAAGAAACACCACAAGGAATGGAATGAAATGGAATGGATCTCCACAGATACATGGAAGCTGATAGAGCAGGGAGAGGAAGATGGTGAAGTGGAAGATGAACTACTGCAGTGCAAGGATGAACAACGGAAAGAGGAACTGAACACAACCCATAAAACCTATAACACTGGACAGAGAAGTGAAGGAGAGTGCGCGCAAAGACAAAATACACTTCTACGACACATTGGCAAGTGAAGCAGAACAGGCTGCAGGCAGGAGAGACCTGACGACATTGTATCAAATAACCAAGTTACCAGGTCTATCTCGGAGGGGAGAGATCAACGCAGATGAAACCAATGAAAGATAGTGAAGGAAAGCTAGTTACCAAAGAGGAGAAACAAAGAAAACAATGGGCTGACCACTTCAAAAACCTCTTCAATTGACCACCACCACCACCAAGACCTGTAGCTACTTGCAAGAACTGGAGAGGAATCATGCTGCTGCCAACCCCAAGCAAAATACTAAGCCGCATCATCATGGAGAGACTAAAAAATGCGCTGGATTCAAAATTACGACCGGAACAGGCCGGCTGACTGGCTTCAGGAAGAACAAAAAATACGTGGATCAAATTGCAACGCTACGCCACGCCACGCATCATCATAAAACACAGCGTAGAATGGCAGTCGACTGGATTCTTACCTCAACCTCATCGATTTCCAGAAAAACCTTCGGTCGAGGCGTCGACTGAGAAGTAATTTGGCAGGCAGCTGCTTCAACAATGCGGTTTCAGTGCCACAAACCTTTATCAACCTCACTCAACATCTATATGATGAAGCCATATGCCAAGTGATCCACAATGGAAGGCTCATTGACGCCTTTGAAGTGAAGACAGGGGTAAGACACTGTTGCCGCCTACTACCACCCATGACCTTCCTGATTGTGGTCAACTGGACTGGATCATGCAGCAAACCGTGAGGAGCGAGAAGATGAGCATACGCTGTTTGACCGATGAGACGGTCCGAGAAGATTTGGATTTCACATCTTGTCGCAAAAACTCGAAGATCTACAGGCAAAACCCAACAAGTTGACAGAAGAGGCAGCGAATACGGGACTTCCTTCAGGTGAACGTGGAAAAGACAGAGGTGATGAAGATACCCAACCACCACCACCACCAACAACAACAACAAGCACCATCAATGGGGGAAATCTAAAGGAAGTAGTCCCATTCACCTACCTATCTAGGCAGCATCGTTACAACTACAGACGGCGGTACATATTAGGATATCAAAGTCAGGATCGGAAAAGCAAGACAGGCCCTCATTAATCTGAAATCAGTGTGGAGATCTACTGCACTGGACTGCACTGCACTCAACACAAAGCGTGAACAAGATCCGGATTTCCAACACTAATGTCAGTCAAGTAAGCACTTCCATGTGGTGGTTCAGAGACTTGGCGGCGCGTTACGAAAAGCATTTCCAATAAACTACAGACATTCATCAACCAACAGCTGCCTCCCACACTCGCTCGATACTGAAGATCAGATGGCCAGAATAATAAGAATAAGCAACAAGGAACTCTAGCCAGCTGACAACGAACCAACCAAGAAGCTGTCACCCGATGAATATGCAGGAGAAAGTGGAGATGGATTGAGTATGCACTGAGAAGATCTCTCGGGGACATTAGACACCACGCCAGGGCCTCGAGTGGAACCCAAATGGGGAACGACGAGTTGGGCTTCCGAGGTGAGGGTGACATGGAGGAGATCATGTGAGAAAGAAATGAATGCTTCTGGGCAGTCGTGGCGCCAGGTTGGAAAGACTGCAGAGAGCAGAGTGGGGTGGGGATGTACAACTGAAGCCGTATGTCCCACTGGGAACCCATGGGACAAAATAATAATAATAATAGCTTCAAGGAAACAGCTTGAATAACGAAGTGTTCAATATTCTAGGTTCTGTAACTAATATACACCTAGATAAAGCCCAGAAACAGCTAATCCTATAGACCCAGGTAGGTTTCAGTTCACTTTGTTCTACTCAGTGGTTGTAAAGCATAAACAATTAGGGTTGAGGACATGGAAAAGCTTTCGGTACTCCATCACCGTTGCCTTCTTTGTATTGGTTATTTTGCGGAACCATCACTTTAGTAATGCAGAGGTAAGACAGTCTTGGGCAAATAGGGTAGGTCAGTTGGTGAGGTCATAAACCTCCATTGACTCTATAGGACACGGTGCGCCCGCGTACCCATCATCTACCTTGAATCGTAATGTTGAATGAGACAGGTTTAGTCTGAGAAAACTTAGTTGGCGATTGGCACTTTTGCGAGATTGGCAGGAGCCTGTGCCATCTCTAACCCTTGATGGTGAGCCGTCAGAAGTAGTCAAAGAGTTTGTGCATTCGGGTAGTTGTTTGAGTGCTGATGTTGTGTGGTGAGATTTATAACTGCATATCGAAAGCCAGAGTGACATACGCCGATCTGAACCACCTATGGCGCCGTCGCGACATTAATCTGACCGTAAATGGTCTGGTTTACAACGTTTCGATGAAAACTGGCCTCTCTGAGCTGAGGATGTGTGATGACTCTGCGTGTTCGATCACCGTTTTTTCCCTAAGATTGCTTACATCCAGTGGCAACACCATCATGTAAGTAATTCTGACGCACGATAGTGTGTTTGGGTATAATGAAGATCGTCATTCAATGAGTGGAGTCATCCGGAAACACTGGTTTTGGTGGTTTGGACATGTGTTACGCATGCCGTCACAACGGCTTCTACGCCGTCCATTGTTTGCTAGCCTTGGGACTGGATGGAAGAAGCAGAAAGGTGGTCAGTGTATGACATGGCGTTGGGTGAGCATCTGCTGCCGCATCACGACTCCCTGGATGAGGTCCGAGAGATACCGCAATTCAGTGGATTGAGATGTTATCAGATTTGGCTAAGAAACGAAACCAGTGGCGGTCATGCTGTAGCTTCCTTCTATCTTCTCCTTCTGAAAAGTAATGTTTTGTTTTGAATGTATCTTACTGGACTGGCCTTCTAATCATGCTATTCTTGTTTTTCTTGATTATTTATCCACTTTCCATCGTTTGTCTTCGCAATGTTGTTATACTATTTTGTGCGGCGAATTTCTTGGTGCCATTGCCGCAGCATATTTGTGTTCTTAATGATAATAAATACTGAAGACCAGTCGTGGAGCATTTGGGTGGTGAGCACATCCCAAACATTCTAAAATTGCTATTCAATGTGTCCAGAAGACTGAATCTCATCAGCGTTTTCACCCAACACGATAACGTCATACGCGTACTTCAGACCTAATAAGAATTCTCCTGTGACAAAATCAATTCGTGTGAAGTCAGACAACGTCTGTGGCAAAGTTGAATAAGAGCGTACACAACTCACATAGGATAACACGCAGACGGGTGTTGCAGTACAAAACCTTCAACAGTGATGTATTTACTCGGCATTCCTTTCAGAGAAAGACACTACCACAAGACATCTCGATCGAGGGAGTTGAATTCGACCTTCGGTTTGAGAAATATTAGTGTAGCGCATCGGTATGTTTGTGTTCCAGGACCTGGAGAAAGGTAAGTATCAGATCGACACACCTAGTTTTCTCGGGGTTGGTGTTCCCGAAATCTACTGACATGTAATGATGATAGAAAATAATACAGGATTTCTCCTCTTGCTATTAGTATGGATAAGAAAGTTACAGGAAAATTTGCAGGAAAAGAGTACTACCTGCAACATGAAGAGTTGTTTCTTATTTTCAATAACTGCTTCACTGAGAGTCCTGTTTGTCGATATGTTTACTTCATGCTCAATAGCTTGCAACTCATCCAAAATTGAGTTTATAGCAACAAGATTTTCTCTAACTTGAGTTTGACAGTGATCTAATTTCTCCCGGCAAGATTTTGTATTACTGGTTCCTTTGCCGATAGTTTCAATTTCAGCAATCAACTCTTTTGTTTTCGCGTCCAACGTGACAATTTTTTCCAGTCTGACGCTAAGTGATGAACGTGTCATATCTGTCACCTAAGAATATTTAAATAAAGTCAGACCTGTTATTCACCAAGTCATAAAAAATCCACTAATTTAAATTATTGCTAACTTCAGTGCAAAACATTAAAAATAGGATCCAAATTAAATCAAGAAAACCGATCAATTAGGCACACATTCATGCGCCAAATCAGTTTCCTTTCAGGAATTCATTTTTTCACTCCTGTGACAGCAACGACAGGTTGAACACTGATCCCTCCTGAATAATCTGAAGTAAAGTGAGGAGTCAAACGACAGACGACTGTCGATCTTCACAGCTGACAGAACAATTAATCATATGACCAGTTGTGGAACAACATGTAGTCGAAAACTATCAGATGGTTAACTAATGCAAACAACAAACCCGAAAATGGTGTCAGTGGTAATTTATGGATAGAATTTTATTGACAATGTAAAGAGGTCAATGAATGCTCAGTGACATGTAAGTACCTAACCAAGTCACTAAGAATAGAGTTAATGCAATACTCAACCAAAAGTGTAACAAACAGACTAGATGAATTAACTTATGAAGATGGTAAAGCTCTGCATATTTGGATGAATTTTACTCCCCACCCACCACTGATCACGACCAACTGGAAAACTCAATTAACTCACATTTGAGTTGCTTTCGCTCTTCATTGTGGTCAGAATCTCATTGAATGAGTCTTTTCATACAAGCCATTTCGGAGGACTTCGAGGAAATTAAATGACGTCTGCTAACCTTCAGGGTGTAGGTTAGCAACTGTTACCGCTGTTTCTACAACAGACTTAAAATCCCACAAAGGGTTTTCTCGGGATCAACACTGTTGTCACGTTTAGATAAACGCTTACTAATCTCCTGCCAAAATATATACTAAAAGTTCTCAACTTTCAACCAAGCACAAACGGGTTTTACCGTTATCTGTTTCCTAAGACCAGTAAGGCGCAGACATACACATGCCCGTACCAACGCGAGTAGTGCCTCAATAGTTTGAGCAGTCGATTTCCATCCAGTGGGTCACGTGTTCGAACATCGCTCCACCTACCGGGTTTCGGGCAGCTAGGTAGTATTACTAGCCCTCACACCAGGGGGGTGGCTCACTGCTTACCGTACGAAACTGCACAAGGTAGCTGAGTGGATTTCCATTTTTTCCGTGATCGGAGTTTAAATAGGTACTCCAGGAACAGTGGCAATCCTCCACTGATCTTCACCTATGATGCTTACAGCAATATGATCTAACTGCCTCAATCGTTAGTTTCATGTCGGCCATGTGAGAAACACGAAACATACAGCTACCTAGTGCACGTCCACGCAGTAGGCAATGAACCACACCTATCGTGTGAGGGCTAGTGATGCTATCTGGCTGCTCAAACCTGGCTAGGTGGAGTGGCGCTCGAATCCCATGGCCCAGTTGTTGGTAGTTATCTCCCCAAACCACTGAGCCACAGCTCTAAGGAGAAAAATACCATGCGACAGTGCCCTTTCTATTCTTACAGTTAGTGCTAGCCAGAAATAAGTAACTGTCAAAACAAAATTGCAACAGATGGTCACCATTGTCGGTTCGCCATTATAGGACTCTGCAGACACTTACAAGATACCTTTCCAACTGGCTCGGCTTCCATGCTTGGGAGTTGAAGTCAACTGTCATTACGACTATATCTGGACGTTTTGCTCTCTGCAGTAAAACTGAGAACTCATGAAATTCATCCTTCACATCATCCGAACTGCAGCTGGTGGGTGGGTAGGCAGAGATTACGAATAGACATCACCTAGCTTCACGATCCTTCCTAGTTCTTACAGATCATTCAGTCAAACACCAAACAGACGGCTGCTGACGACTGGTATCCAGTCAAGAAGCGCACTTGCTACTCTACAACTGAATGCCGTGCTTACACCAGCGAGTCCACCAGAGCTAGCCAATGCGCTCCAGATACTTGTAAGGTGAACTATGAAGATTCACTACAACGGCCAAATGAGGTCAAGAGAATAATCACACTCGGGTCCGGTATGCGTGTTTCGGAGACACAACATACATCCACAACTTCAGATTACAGAGTTCTGGTGAGCGATGCCTGCTGTCCGAATTGGCATAGAGTTCGAGAGTTGAAAGCCTGAATATGAAGTCCATGGCAGGGTCTTAGGAGACTGGAAATGAAGTTTCGATGCCTTCATTCGTTGGGAATGGTCGTAGTGACAGGTTGAAGGTGTTGTGGGAGGCTTAATATTAGTATCAGGAGGTGAAGGTAAAGGAGGAGACAGAGCTGAGGACAGGTTGTTTGATTGAATCTTGTGTACTACTGGAGGCGTGTAGACAGTCAACACTTCCTGGCTACTCACACCGTGGAGGGCTATTTCTTCTCACGGTATCTGAAGAGAAAAAGATTTGTAAGACCACGAGGTCATGCGACATTTGCTTGAGGTCCATCACAGCTTTTTCAGTATTGTTGGCATGAGACGAATATTCTAAAGCTGGATAGAAGAAACCCTTACCATCGGCACTGAAAGACCGTCGGGGAGGCACGAGTATGCTATTTTGTGAGTCGACCTTATCTAACCCCCGCCGCTTCCCGCCAGGAAGGGGACGTCGCGTGGTACTGCCGGTCACTTGAAGAAAACACCTCACTACTGTCACCACCCAACCAGCAGTACGATTTCTCCTTCGAACCCCCAGCAATTTACACTACGACTGACATCTTTTCATCTTACCATCACCCAACACACCGTCGGCGTGATAAGATTTCGAGGGAACAAGCACTCCATATAGTGCTGCTCATTGGGTCATTGTGATATGAAAGTCTGACCGCTACGTCAGGGTAGCAGCTATACACTAGGAACTTGCAAAGAAAAAGTAAGCGGGAAATGAGCTACATGCTAACAGAAAGAGAAAAGTAGTAATTAGATGAAGGCTACTGAACACATGAACTTCAAAAATGAGTGTACGGTTACGTAGCACCTTGACTGATTTTGAGCGATATCACAGTCTCCAACTACTGATATCGAAGCCCCCAACCGAGCAATCTACACCTGTTTACGAACCCAAGACAGAAAGGCGGGAAGTTCATTAACTGATGAGTGAAAGTTGACACGAGAAGAGGATAATTTGATTAAATTGTTACCAACTACAAAAGAACATGTGACGTCAACTTTCTGCCATTTTCTAGCACACTTTAGACCGTTTACTCGACATGGAAGTGCTAGTAATGACAACGGACAATCAATACTTGCTAACCTCTCACCTCAGGACAATAAGTGTAGGAAGGTGTTCCAATTTTCGTCTCTTGTAACTGAAGCATTTGATTGCTGCAACCACTGTGCAGTTTCAAAATGGAACCAGATATTCGTACATTTCGTCTAAGAAAGGTGATGACCACCGAAGAACAACAGGTACACAAATGCACGTCTAACACATAAATTACCGTTTTGTGTAGGTACAATCCCAACCGACAAAGACTGGGTGCAGTTTGACACTTTCGGGTAATTTTCGAAATCAAATTCGAGTGCACTTTGTAATTTTCGCGCGCATCTCCGAAATTAATTACATTTCACGGAATCCCAGGCTTCAGAAAGGAATTAAACTTTGCGTATTTAATATTCTACGATTAAGCGTCCGCGTCTGTAGATGCTCGTCTTATGCACTGCTCTTGGGTTTATGTGCAATATGTTGAAAACTTTGGGTGCAATTCGACAAATATGGGTACACTTCATTTCGAGTGGACTTTGATATTTTAGCAATATTTAAGCAAAACATCTGATATTTTTGGGAGGAACTTTGGGAACGACGATGTATTGTCTGCGGTGCATCCAAAACTTTTTGCGGGCTTGCGACCAAAACTCTAAAAGTGCGCCTGGCTGGGATATTTAGGGTATCCCACTAGAGTGGTTACTCAGTCAACATTTTCTCGGGGCAAAACAGGGTGCATGCTGCAGATTGCATTAAAAACATGAGGCATAACTAAGGAGCAAAACACGGTATTGTGCAACCTTCTCCCGAATTCCTAACCCCCATGTTCTGCCCCACGTTTTCCCCTCAAAAATGTTGACTGGGTTGATATTCGATCTACAGGTAAAAATGGAGACCGTCCCATTTGAGAGCATGATCGGAGAGCTACAAACCCATGGAAAAAACAACTACATCAATCGAAGTCCACCAAGCACTGACCTAGTTTCCGAGAGTGAAAGCGACTCCAGTGAGGCAGACCTCATAAAACCTATTGTCCATGAGTGTTTAACATTGGTGACCTTGAACTGATTACTGCATTGAAATACAGTACCGATTACAAATGATATTCCGAATGATATAAGGTAAAATTGAAAACATCACATTTTGAAAATTGTCTTCACACGGTAGAGTTTCTATTAATATATATTACTTTTCCATTGGGTTCCCAGTGGGACATACGGCTTCAGTTGTACATCCCCACCCCACTCTGCTCTCTGCAGTCTTTCCAACCTGGCGCCACGACGGCCCAGAAGCATTCATTTCTTTCTCACATGATCTCCTCCATGTCACCCTCACCTCGGAAGCCCAACTCGTCGTTCCCCATTTGGGTTCCACTCGAGGCCCTGGCGTGGTGTCTAATGTCCCCGAGAGATCTTCTCAGTGCATACTCAATCCATCTCCACTTTCTCCTGCATATTCATCGGGTGACAGCTTCTTGGTTGGTTCGTTGTCAGCTGGCTAGAGTTCCTTGTTGCTTATTCTTATTATTCTGGCCATCTGATCTTCAGTATCGAGCGAGTGTGGGAGGCAGCTGTTGGTTGATGAATGTCTGTAGTTTATTGGAAATGCTTTTCGTAACGCGCCGCCAAGTCTCTGAACCACCACATGGAAGTGCTTACTTGACTGACATTAGTGTTGGAAATCCGGATCTTGTTCACGCTTTGTGTTGAGTGCAGTGCAGTCCAGTGCAGTAGATCTCCACACTGATTTCAGATTAATGAGGGCCTGTCTTGCTTTTCCGATCCTGACTTTGATATCCTAATATGTACCGCCGTCTGTAGTTGTAACGATGCTGCCTAGATAGGTAGGTGAATGGACTACTTCCTTTAGATTTCCCCCATTGATGGTGCTTGTTGTTGTTGTTGGTGGTGGTGGTGGTTGGGTATCTTCATCACCTCTGTCTTTTCCACGTTCACCTGAAGGAAGTCCCGTATTCGCTGCCTCTCTGTCAACTTGTTGGGTTTTTGCCTGTAGATCTTCGAGTTTTTGCGACAAGATGTGAAATCCAAATCTTCTCGGACCGTCTCATCGGTCAAACAGCGTATGCTCATCTTCTCGCTCCTCACGGTTTGCTGCATGATCCAGTCCAGTTGACCACAATCAGGAAGGTCATGGGTGGTAGTAGGCGGCAACAGTGTCTTACCCCTGTCTTCACTTCAAAGGCGTCAATGAGCCTTCCATTGTGGATCACTTGGCATATGGCTTCATCATATAGATGTTGAGTGAGGTTGATAAAGGTTTGTGGCACTGAAACCGCATTGTTGAAGCAGCTGCCTGCCAAATTACTTCTCAGTCGACGCCTCGACCGAAGGTTTTTCTGGAAATCGATGAGGTTGAGGTAAGAATCCAGTCGACTGCCATTCTACGCTGTGTTTTATGATGATGCGTGGCGTGGCGTAGCGTTGCAATTTGATCCACGTATTTTTTGTTCTTCCTGAAGCCAGTCAGCCGGCCTGTTCCGGTCGTAATTTTGAATCCAGCGCATTTTTTAGTCTCTCCATGATGATGCGGCTTAGTATTTTGCTTGGGGTTGGCAGCAGCATGATTCCTCTCCAGTTCTTGCAAGTAGCTACAGGTCTTGGTGGTGGTGGTGGTCAATTGAAGAGGTTTTTGAAGTGGTCAGCCCATTGTTTTCTTTGTTTCTCCTCTTTGGTAACTAGCTTTCCTTCACTATCTTTCATTGGTTTCATCTGCGTTGATCTCTCCCCTCCGAGATAGACCTGGTAACTTGGTTATTTGATACAATGTCGTCAGGTCTCTCCTGCCTGCAGCCTGTTCTGCTTCACTTGCCAATGTGTCGTAGAAGTGTATTTTGTCTTTGCGCGCACTCTCCTTCACTTCTCTGTCCAGTGTTATAGGTTTTATGGGTTGTGTTCAGTTCCTCTTTCCGTTGTTCATCCTTGCACTGCAGTAGTTCGTCTTCCTCTCCCTGCTCTATCAGCTTCCATGCATCTGTTTCTTTATCGCCACCGATAGCGCCGGTGAGCAGACTTCTCTGATTCCTCCGTGCAGCACACGCAGCGCTGGCAAGTAGACAAACCCAAACGTTATGTACATCTGATTGACTGATACTTCCCCTATTTCCAGTTCGGAATATCTTATCATCTTGCGCCAAATTTATTCGTAGATACACATGCCGATCACCACCATTATTTTTTTATATATACAACCCATATTTCTCGCATTTCTCACCTCTTTTATCACACCAATAGATATCACATTTTACTGGTGTTCATAAATCATTCAGGAAATAAGTATATTTTCGAATAATTATAAGCGTTACTGATAAATATTGGTATTAAACTTGTTTCCTCACCGATGGACTTGTGAACAACAGCCTCAAGCATATAAATTTTTTATCTACCTACATATTTTTCGGTTTGGCCATGAGTGCATATTTTCTTCTTCACTTTCTACCGGAGAGTTCCTCTGCATTTGTAAGGGGGGCTGCATGGAGACTGCATACAATTGTTTATAAACCACTTCAACTATGAGCAATATTTCCCCTTCATCGTTTCTCTTACACATTCTGTACATTATTCCTGACACTTGCATAAACGAATTTTGTTAAATATACACGTTTTTGGTTGTGGCGGGAATCGCATCTTCTGCTGCTGCTAATCGTGGAAATATAATGTGCTTCTAACCATTCCGACTTCTGCCTCCGTGACTATTGCCTGTCCTGCACAACAACTGATTGTCTTGGGAATTTACAGGACTTCTCATCCCACTTCCAAATATTACGACATTCAAGCCGGCCGACGACCACAGCGGAGAGACGACAAATATCGCCTCCTGATCTCTGGAGTATCCTAAAATAGTGGTGGACGATACCGAAGAAACAACCTTCAAGTAACCCGTGAATATCTATAACATTGATAATACTATTTTGTGCTATAACGTATAACTTTTCACAGGCGTGAATCATAAGATCCATTTTTCCTGTAAATTATACGTAGTTTGTCATGTTGGTTTACTTGACGTTCTTTGGGCCCACTACATATTATTGGTGTGTTCGATTTAGCGAACTTCCTTTGCCTCATAGCTATATTTAGAGTTTGATTTTGTTTATCTTTGGTATTTTTGTATATTCTTCGGCCACCAATGGGCTCCCCACGAGTTACCTCCTCGAGCTTGATAAACGGGCAGAGTAGCGGTGATGCGCAGACAAGCTCATTACACGCCATATCGGACACACGACTTCCCCCGTATGGTTTTAGCAACCCCTGTATATGGTTTGCTCAAATTGAGGCTCTTTTCATGGCACTCAGTATACGTTCCCAAGCATCTAAATATGCTTATATGGTAGGAGCCTTACCCATTGAAGTCGCCACCGAAGTCGTAGACTTGATCGATAATGTTCCTGAAGAGGCACCTTATGACAAACTGAAGTCAGCAGTTATCCAGCGGACATCTATGTCCGACGAGAAGCGGCTGCAGCACTTACTTACTTCATGTGAACTGGTGGATAGAAAGCTTTCACGACTGCTTCGGTACATAAAACAGCTCGCCGGTGCATATCGGTTCGACGAGGCTGTTCTCAAGCAGCTATGGCTTCAGCGGCTTCCATTCAATGTGCGGCAGATACTCAGTATCTCGGCAACAACTACCAAACTAGATAGCTTAGCTAACGTGGCTGACAAAATAGTGGAAGTCTACCCAGATAATCTTTCTAATAGTCATTTTGATGACAACCACAACCAGTGGCCCCAGTTTAACCTGTCATCAATCCCTACCCACTCCTCTAATATTCAGTCACAGTTAGCCGGCTTAACGTCCAAGTTTGAGGCGTTGGCAGCTGAGGTGTCGAATATTGAAGTTCGTCGTCCACGGCCCATACCTCGTAAACGATCAACCGACGGGCATCGATCTCGCTCACCCAAAGCCGCACAAGAGATCTGCTGGTACCATAGAAAGTTTGGCCATAAAGCCGACCGGTGTACTGGACCCTGCTTTTTTGATAAAAGATCATCGTCAGACCAGGAAAACTGGTCAGCCAGACAGTGAGGGCAACAGCTGTTACCGGCAACCATTCCAGTCGCCTCTTCCACATGATGGATAAAACTTCAGGCTCCCAGTTTTTAGTTGACACAGGCGCCGAAGTTGGCGTTACTTCGCTCTCACTTTCACGGCAACCATCAACAACCCCTAGCAAGTTGTCTCTCCAAGCTGCGAACAAAACTTGCATATCAACGTTCGGTGGGCAGTCACTGATATTAAATCTTGGTCTGCGCCACAGATTCACCCGGATTTTCATCGTCGCCGATGTACTTCATCCTGTATTAGGGGCCGACTTCTTAAGTGCTTTCAATCTGCCAGTTGATGTCAACAAGAAGAAGCTGATTGATGCACACACAAGGTTAAACATCGAAAACATCGTGTCAGGTTAATCTATTCATAGCGTCTGCGTTGCAAAACCTGAGGATGACAGATATGCGCATCTGCTCCAGAACTTCCCCGGCATAGTAAAACCCAACCATCACATCGAGGAAGTACGTCACACAACAGTGCATAAGGTTGTCACCAAAGGCCAACCCGTCCGTGCATGACCTCGACGCTTACCACCTGACAAGTAAGCCGCCGCCAAAGCTGAATTCGAACATATGATGCAGCCATCAAACAGCGCTTGGGATTCGCCACTGCACATGGCGGCAAAGAAGGATCATAACTGGCCTCCGTGTGGTGACCATCGTGCCTTGAACAACGCGACCGTTCCTGATCGCTACCCCACCCCCACCTACACGATTTCTCCCTTACCTTGCATGGGAAGACCATATTCTCAAACGGGGACTTAGTTCGCGCATACCGCCAAATACCTGTCGCGCCCAAAGACATCGCAAAAACGGCTATAATAACTCCTTCCGGACTGTTTGAGTTTCTCTGAATGCCATTTGGACTCAGAAACGCAGCGCAATCGTTCCGAAGATTCATGAATCAGGTTACGCAAGGTCTCGATTTCGTTTTTGTCTATATCCATGACGTCCCGATCGCAAGCGCTTCCCAGGAAGAACACTTCCAACACCTTGCCGTTTTGTTCGAACGTTTTCAGCAATACGGTTAGTTATCAGTCCAAACAAGTGCGTCTTTGGGGTACCTTCATTGGAGTTTTTGGGACATTACATAGGCGCCCAAGGTGTAAAACCTATTAGCGATAAAACTGATGCACTCTTGCAATACACCGAACCCGATTCGACAAGGAAACTACGACGTTTCCTTGGCATGCTCAACTTCTACCGACGTTTCATCCCACGCTGCTCCTCGATTCTCCAGCCTCTGACGAATCTGCTTAAGGGCAGCCAAAAGAATTTCCGTTTCACCGACGAAGCACGTCAAACTTTTCATAACGCCAAAAAAGCATTGTCACAGGTGGCCATGCCTTCGCATTTGAATCCTAACCCAGAGGCACGCTTGATCCTCTACACAGATGCCTCCCAATCTGCAGCCGGGGCCGTCCTTCAACAAAGGCTTGACGATAAGATACTTCCACTTGCTTTCTTTTACAAGAAGCTAGAGCCACCCCAAACAAGATACAGTACCTTCGGATGGGAACTCCTGTCCGTCTACCTCGCGCCAAACACTTCAATCATCTGCTACAAGGGCGTGATTTCATCATCCTCACCGACCACAAACCGTTATGCTATGCGTTTCGAACAGCACTGGATAGGCATTCACCAAGAGAAGCAAGACAACTGGACTACATCTCGCAGTTTTTAAGGATATCCAGTTTGGCAAGGGTAATGCTGAAGTTGTAGCCGATTCCTTGTCTCGCATTGACGCGAACCTTCTAACACGACAACCGGACATCGAGCTCCAAAATATGGCAACATTACAGAAAACCGACCCGGATCTCCTGGTTAACCAAACGAATTCAACTCTCACTCTCAAAGATGTTCTAATGCCCCTATCCGATGCTACCATTGTGTGTGATATATCTACTGGTGTGCACCGTCCTTTTGTTCCATTAGCCCGTCGAAAAGCTGTATTTCAGCACTTGCACTCTCTATCGCATCCAGGTGTGCGCTCCACCGTTCGACTGATTAGTCAACGTTTCGTGTGGCCTAACATAAATGCAGATATCAGAAGATGGGCACGGGAATGCTTGTGGCATCAACGTTCAAAAGCGCACCGACATACGATTATTACACCTCAATAATTCCAACCACCTGAACGACGTTTCCAGCATGTTCATTTAGGCCCTGTGAGACCTCTTCCGGCATCCAGAGGATTCACGCACATACTAACAGCTCTCGACAGTTTTACCAGATGGACCATAGCTTGCCCTATAAGTGATACTTCAGCTGAGAATATCGCCTCTGTTTTCCTCGACCGCTGGGTTTCAAACTTTGGTGTACCTTCTACACTTACTTCTGATAGAGGTTCACAATTCCAGTCGACTTTATTCCAAGAGTTCACTAGACTCCTCGGGATACATCACATACGAACCACAGCTTATCACCCAGCAGTGAATGGTTTGGTGGAGAGATGTCATCGCCAACTAAAAAGCTCGCTGATGGCACTGCGTGACAGTACTAAATGGAGTGAAACCTTCCAATCATCCTACTTGGAATCCGATCCACTGTGAAAGGAGACTCAGGATGCACTCCAGCCCAGCTAGTCTACGGAACTAACTTGGTCTTGCCAGGGCAGCTCTTAAACCCACAGAATTTATCGGAAACCAACATCTCTACGTTTGCTGAAAACCTCGCTCAACGTATGTCACTTACACAGCCCACACCACCTCGCACTAGCGACCGTCGTGAACAACTGGATAAGCAGCTGACGTCCTGCAGGTTTGTTTTCGTTCGGATTGGCGGGGATGGAAAAGGTCTGCACCTTCCATATGAAGGACCCTTCCCTGCGATTAGTCAAGCTGAGAAATACTTAACCGTAAACAAACAGAGTAAGCAAGAGACTGTGGCCCACGATCGACTCAACCCAGCTCTTGTAGCTGATGAAGCCGAGGTGAAACAACTACCACTTCGGGATAAAACTCCATCTGCCGCCACGTCGCCACCGATCGCGCCGGTGAGCAGACTTCTCTGATTCCTCCGTGCAGCACACGCAGCGCTGGCAAGTAGACAAACCCAAACGTTATGTACATCTGATTGACTGATACTTCCCCTATTTCCAGTTCGGAATATCTTATCATCTTGCGCCAAATTTATTCGTAGATACACATGCCGATCACCACCATTATTTTTTTTATATATACAACCCATATTTCTCGCATTTCTCACCTCTTTTATCACACCAATAGATATCACATTTTACTGGTGTTCATAAATCATTCAGGAAATAAGTATATTTTCGAATAATTATAAGCGTTACTGATAAATATTGGTATTAAACTTGTTTCCTCACCGATGGACTTGTGAACAACAGCCTCAAGCATATAAATTTTTTATCTACCTACATATTTTTCGGTTTGGCCATGAGTGCATATTTTCTTCTTCACTTTCTACCGGAGAGTTCCTCTGCATTTGTAAGGGGGGCTGCATGGAGACTGCATACAATTGTTTATAAACCACTTCAACTATGAGCAATATTTCCCCTTCATCGTTTCTCTTACACATTCTGTACATTATTCCTGACACTTGTATAAACGAATTTTGTTAAATATACACGTTTTTGGTTGTGGCGGGAATCGCATCTTCTGCTGCTGCTAATCGTGGAAATATAATGTGCTTCTAACCATTCCGACTTCTGCCTCCGTGACTATTGCCTGTCCTGCACAACAACTGATTGTCTTGGGAATTTACAGGACTTCTCATCCCACTTCCAAATATTACGACATTCAAGCCGGCCGACGACCACAGCGGAGAGACGACAAATATCGCCTCCTGATCTCTGGAGTATCCTAAAATAGTGGTGGACGATACCGAAGAAACAACCTTCAAATAACCCGTGAATATCTATAACATTGATAATACTATTTTGTGCTATAACGTATAACTTTTCACAGGCGTGAATCATAAGATCCATTTTTCCTGTAAATTATACGTAGTTTGTCATGTTGGTTTACTTGACATTCTTTGAGTCCACTACAACGTTGATGTCATGAACCTGATAGTGGAGGAGATTGATTCCCACTGCACGAGAGCCTTCGATGCTTTTGGGGGGTGGGGAACATGATGATGGCCACTCGAAAACTCAGTGTGCTCGTGGTTTTCGTGTGGGTGACAATATCGGAGTAGATTATTGACTCCTCTCCAGATGACCGTTTGGAGAGTTCACTTACATTCCATCTACTTTCACAGATTCCAAGCATTTCTATGCTATGCCTTCTCATCCCTTTTGCGATCTGGGTAGCCCTGCCAGCCAGCTCCAAACATTGTTCGGACATTCCGTGTCCCCATTCTTACTTTTGCTTTCATCGAGAGAAGAGAGGTGAATTGGCTTCCCGAAGGTTTTCACCAATCGGCGTCATTTCGTCTCTCCGAGTCTGGCGAGGAATAAGTTTATTTTTATTTTTTATATTTTGTTTGTGCTTTGAAGTTTGTCTGGCGATTGGATTGGTTTTCTGGGGTAGAGTTGCTAGTCCTATATTCGACCCTCTGTCTTTATCAGGGCTGAGGACCGGCTAGTATCTAGTGATCACGTTTGCCATGTGTGGGTACGCAGTTTCTAGGAATATAATTTTCATTATGGAGGTTATAAGCGAGTTACACGCTTTTCATATTTGTGCATCGAGATTCCGGTGTAACTCTTTTCTCTAGGCTGTCTTCTTATTGTACACATAGTAGTCTCTTCTGCTCTTCTGATTTCATCTGTGGAGTTAGTGATCCACCTTGTGAAGGTTCTCTTTGCTTTTTTATTTAGATGAGACTCGCGTTTCAGATAAAAACAACCGGCTAGGTGTGACTGTGGTTTTCGTAGGTATCTTAGTCTGTAGGCATTAGAGCAAACTCTCAAAATTGGAAAAGGGGATGGAACCTAAGGGATTTCATTTTTTAGGAGATAACGACAAACATACCTGCGACGCATTAGAAACCTTACTCATTCAACTCCCAGCTTCCATTTCTAGACTGCCTCACCTCTTCGCTGTCAAGCTCTGCATTCATCAGTTATCTCTGATTATTAAGTGCAGATATATCTTGTGTACCTACCGAGTCGCTGGCTCACATTTTTCTCTTCCAGATTCTCGTGGTCAGCATGAAACTCGCACTGCCGCACCTGCCTCTGCAACAAAGTATCTACCTACTTAAAGGCTAGACGAAAACTCAGTGACATCCGGTCGTTACATGGAGAGCACACTGGGCATTCTGGGACGTGGTACGGATGCAAAGTTATCAGCGGTGATAGGCAGATAATCAATAACTTTCAGTCTCTTTTGCTGGTAAACCTATGTAGTAGAAAACGACGTCCCCAATTCTACGATCTGGGGCTAAACGATACTCAGCTTTCACGGTTTTAATAGACTTGTCAACCTGAAAGTATACGCCAAGCAATCACGCCACTGGCCGCATTGTCGCATTACACTGCACTGCTTGCATACGAACCCCCGGCCAACTGACTCTCATATCTCCGTATTTTGGCATAAGTCCTCAGAAATACGTTTGCTACTTGGCTGTGCTATCGTCTTCTGTCCTAGTATTGGACTCGTGGTAGTCGACACACGAGAAAGGATCGGTTACCCCCCACATTTCTTGAGATAACTTTAAGATGGCTCCCTAACCGCGCCTACCTGCGCATTTCCCTAATACCGCTTTGAATGAGAGAGGTCATGAGGCTGCTGCAGCCTCTTTCTATAGAAGATTTCTTTGCACACGGGGTTTGAGAAAGAAGAGATTTCATCTGATGCTCTTTCAGTTCTCCGGTGAGGAGTATTTAACAGGATTTCTGCGAGACTGTTAGTCTTGTGCTTAATGTTGTCTTATAAGGAGGATTTATCCAATGAAAATCTTGTAAGGTTAAATTAGGTAATTCCATTTGCAAAGGCCTAGTGGTCAAGTAAAATGTCTGTAAGTTTAGGCTCGGTCTGGCAACTGAGGTCGGCGTTCTCCTATGTAGCCCCCCGAAAGGTTGGAGTTTCATCTCAGCAGAGTAAGCCACTATAATGGAATGAAGGAACTGAAACTTCCTCCTGATCACTCCATTTGGCAGTATTATGGATATTCTGTCTTTAACCCTGACCGGCGCAATATCATTTTGCCGCTTACTTGTTTTCTTTGACTTGATACTCTTTATTTGTCTTTCTTTTGACTGAGAATCATCCCTAATGCTTCACTTCGCTATTGTGGGATGATGTATCGTTGGCAGCATGGTGTTGCTCTACTGTTCCTGACATTTTGTTTTGGCTCAACTTAGGGCTTCACTATGAACTGGCTGCTTGCCTTATGAATGTCTGCTGGAAACGCTCACTGATCGGTTTGATTCTCGTGGACAGAGTTTTGGTCAAATTTCGTTGGGAATACACTTGTTGAGTCTCAGTACATATTTCGGGCCAGAGGCCTTTTTGGGCTGTATAGTTGCCCGGTGGCACTATTGAGCTCCACAGGTGTACCACAAATTTATCAAAATTATCATATCAGATTGCGTTTCGATATTGTTGAGACAATCTTTTGTTGTGTGTGGCTCAAGGACGTTCGCGGAACTATGCAGTAGAACTCAGTGACTTGGCCGGATGGCGTTAGCTTGATCCTGTTGAACTGTTCCACTCATTCAGACCGAGACGAATGTTTTTTGGTCGTTATGACCCGTGCGTTGGGTGCTTTTTGACACCCCTTACCCTAGTTTTTTAGGTGATAGACCTTCCGAAGCGTTTTATACCCTTCCATCCCGATTCATCATTATTGACCACTTCTATCAATCTGTTAAAGTATTTTGAACCTAGGCCCTACCACTTGTACCCGTGGTAGAAAATGAAGTCGATCATGCAGAAGCCAGTCTTCGCTGCTCCAAGCATTTGAAAATATATCACTCCGCACTTCGCCAAAGTAAAAATCAGGTTATTTCCAGCCGTTTAATACGTTAGCTGCACGAAGTTTGAGCTGGATATAATTTACTTTTTTCTGACTGTCTGTGCAGTGTGATGTCGTTAGCAAGGAAGGCAGGAGTGAAGACTTTCACAGGGAGGCCGTTTATGAAAAGTAAACGCAGGAGTGACCAGAGTTAGGCCACCGGAGATATAGCAGGCAATTAACACTCCTTTATAGATCAAGTTATTTTTACTTCAAAGGAGAACTTTCTGCTTTCAAAGTACGCTCTAAGTCAAGTAATAAATGTCTGTGTGACATCCAGTATCAAAAGTTTGTCTTAGGTGCTAGTGCGTGGAATTTTGTCCAAAGTTCTCTATGAGACAAAACGGATCGTGTGGATTGTGTGCCTGCTACTGCGCTTGGCAGTTCAGTCCTTCCGAATGACCCACGGTTTCGCGACCCACATTCGCTCGGTTCTGAAGCCACGCTTAACGAAGTGGATTCGGAGAACCTGAGATCTTAAATCTTCGGTAACACATGGAGCACAGCCTGTAGCGGCCAGAATCCAATAATCTTGGCCTGAACGCGGGAAATAGCTAGGCGGTGCCAACTGACGTGAATCTGACTAGTTCCTGCGTTCTGCTGTATAGCTTCCTAACTTCCGCGAGTGACGCACAGTCAAAGGTTGGATCGAAATATCAAAACACGGTTTGTAGCAATCCAATAGTAGATTCGTAACAAAATCTGTGGTACTATCAAAGCAACAATAAGTTATGTCAAAATTACAAAAATACCTCAACAGTGCCGTTTGGTAACTATACAGTGCAAAACGTTCTCGGGTACAAATACGTACTACACGGTAAAAACTGGTTAAACAAATACAACTGTTAAGTACCTGTCGGTCAATAGGAATATTCCCGACAAAAGGGGCCAAAACTCTGCCTACAGGAATCAAATCAACAAACAAACGTTCCCAGTAGACAGTCAAAGGACAAACAGTCAAATCACTGCACAACCGTAAGTTGAACCAAAACAAAATGTCGGGCGCAGTAAAACAACATCACCTTGTCAACAGCCCAGCGTCACACAATAGGAAAGTGAAACATTCATAATAAGTCTCAAACATACAAAGGCAAATACCGAGTGTAAAGTCAAATAAGACAGTCAAACAAGCAAATAACATTACACCGGCTAGGGTCCAGGGTACACCATCCATAACGAGGGTAAAAATGTCAAAATAAATGTCAATACAATCAAATAGGGGTGATCGGGAGGGAGCTTTAGATCAGTTTTCCGTTACACAGTCCAGTAGCCGTTTGAACTTGTTGTTCTGTTTCCCAGAAGACTAAGGCTTATAGAGCAGACTAACTGTCAGGCAATGAGCAATCAGGTTTCGAGGGCATTCGTAAAGCATTTTGGAGCAATCTTTTGGGACCATTGGCGCTGTGTAATTGCACCTGAAAGGATTTCACTAGCCTCAGTGTCCACAAGTTTTACATCCTTCTTCTAGTTCAACCTGATCCCAGTGAACCTATCATTAAAATCCCCGGCTTTTGTGGTGTGACTGAACGCTATTGACACGAGTTGGATACTTTCATCCGCTGTTCGCATCTTGGGCTTTATAGCCCGTCTAGCTTCCCAGCATTCAATACCTTTCCAGCCAGCACAGTTATGAGTTCCCCTTTCAATGAGGCACAAGCAAACGAAACCCGTCTTCCGGCGGAACTAAAAAGGTTTTGCGAGTCGTAAAGTCCTATGAATCACCCACAATCGAGCACAACGTGACTTAAGTAGCGGATCCTCTTCTAGCCAAGAGATTCGTGTTTTTTATCATATGTTTATCGCCAGAACCAGGCTCTCTCTTCTTCCTGCGTGAGCGTTGCAATGCGACAGCGACATGGGAGTTAGGGTGTTTTTAATAACTGTAATCTAGCCGCTACCGCCCGATACTTTCCGACGATACCAGAAATGGCTACTTTTACGCATACATAGTGGTTGCCTTTCATAAGAAAACACTGGCCCCGTGGCTCTTCATGGCATACTAGTTGATTCCTTATAACAATAAACACCTAAAACATTCTGCTAACACCTTTTACATGCATTTTTAAGGAGACCTTAGCAAAGGGGAAGCTAGTTTTTGTGGGTAGGATTACCTGTGTTATCGACTAGATGATCATGGTTGGCCAAGATATGGTCAAAAACTGATGATCTTCCGCCAAGTAATAATAACATATATTTCATACAACATAGCTTACATGAATACAAACCAGTTTACAGGTTTGTTCATTTCGGTAATGAGAAATGACCATTATGTACAATGTTAAGCTATAAATTAGATACCGTTACTCATGGCATATGAGAGGTGCGTCCACACCAGGTTCCCCTCTTGACATTATCTACTTTCACAAGAGCTTGCACCACCCTTTAACCAAAGGATCTGTCAGCGTGCTCTTATTCTAAGTTGGGGTCCAGTACGGGTGAGCCAAACCATCCAATTAAGACTTCACAGTCACAGGCTTCCGAGTTTCGAACCGGAATCTCGGTGGCCATTAGCTCCTTATTTTCTGTCTCCCCACTGCTGGTCTATAAGTGGAATTTGGTGGGTTCTTTGTGTTTTTGGCTGCGAAATAGCACCAACGAAAACCCTGCTAACTGATGCAGTTCAGAATGTGAGATATTTTTGACTTTCATATGAGGAGCGGCATAATAGGCCGCTCCTTTTGATCCTCAAATCTATCTGTGCATCGCTACAGAATAGAGTTGCACTGTCCAAACATATTCCCTTAAAACTTTTGAAGTAAGCCGTTTCTCAGTTATCAAAAGAATTCCCTCATTCAGGTGAATGTTCAGAACTCATGGGTCCCTTGTTCCACCCCTAAGCCCTGCTGGTTTAATGGTGTGTGTTCTATCTTCAATATTCTGCAACGATTGTAGGGCTTTTCCAAGCTGACCGCTCTCGTTTTTCTAGGAGTCCGTCTGTATGAGAACGTGGGACAAAACGGCAGGGTTTATCGTCTTTTATCCGAAGCATAGGTTGCCTGGATACTACTGAACGATTTTATCCCCCTTTGTGGCCTATTCAATTCCGTTCTAATGTCGTTCTAGTCATACTGTATGTCCTCACTACCTGCTGTTCAGTAAAGTGACACTTTTTCAATGGTTTTCTTACATTTCGTCGGTTCTTTTTCAAGAGACACGGTTATTTTCCCGCCCTGAATAGTCATCAAACGTTTAATACTATAATGAGCAACGTTCTACCCTTTACTTGTTCTTGGTTTCCATGTGACTTAATCTGGTTTTGCTGGGGAATTTTAACAGCCGAAGCTTGAGTTATCTTAAGATACCGTGAGCCCCCTGATTTCTTGGTGATAGCAGGGAATTTCGCCGGCATCCAGGACGTGTGTAGCACCGCAACATATATGGTTACCTGACCACAAGGCCGTAGTATTCTACACGATGCTGTTACCACTCTGTAAGCTCTCTCATTGCTGACAATACCCCCGGTAAAGCATCGTAATCTCATCGCACCGCTTTCCCACAGCAGTCGCAGCCACCCAGGGTTTCGTCACTCCAGAAGCCCATGAGGCCAGTTTTCTGCATCTTGTCATCAGCCACTGTGAACCTAATAGACTACCGATAAGCAGGTATGCCTCCTCTACGCCCTTAACGCAACCAAGTGGATGCAAGCGTGACACCATATCCCCGCAAACGAGCTTCTCTTGCATACTGTAACCACTCGACTGGATTGAGATACGTATGAGGGGCATAGAAGGCGAAAGTGTCGTGCAGCCCTAATCATCTTCCTACATCATCATGAGATTATATTCTTGCATCGCCCGACGCGGGGTAAACTGGATGACCTAGTTCATTAATTAAATCCATAAATGTTTTATTCTCACACCAGTAATTTAACACCAGTGAAGCCAGCTTACAGGCGTCATCACATTGATATGTGTCAAAATATCTGCAAGATCTTACGAGTCCTGAATGGTACAAGCGGAATGTCATTAAACTTTCAAGCGTATACAGTGTTACGTTTTAAAGTTTATCCTCATATGGTGGATTTGATGTAGAGGATACCAGTTTACAAGCATCTTCAAACTGATAATTCTTGAAAGTTTACAAAATGGTATTTAGAATTGAATAATTGTCATATCAATTCATTGCTGTGCATAATCTCATTAAAAGCCTCTGAAATTCATGGGCATGGATTTTCATCTCCCATCACACAGACGGGTCCCACTATTGATAACTGAAGTGTGCGGTGTTCAAGGCTTGCGTCATAACCGACTGACGTTGTAAGTCCGTTCACACAGTTCGTTATTTAGTAATATAACAGTCCATTCCTTAGAAGACCATTCAGTCCTTAGCTTTGCCTACCACAAACGACCCGTTAACACATTCTGGAGCATCGGCAAAATATCCACAGTTACACAACCAAGGTGTGTCCAAATCACAGCATTTCCAGGTCATCATGTTGAGTCTAAAGGTAATATATATTATTTCCACCAGGAATACTTGTTATATTGGACGTAAATAGACGTTGAAATGGCCAACAGTTCAAACGGCAGTATTTATACATAGACCGGGTATCTTTTGTGGTAGCGTGGGCAACTTTCGCATGAAAATATCACTTGATATAGAGTGCCAGAAAACATGTAGTGTGGAGCGACCGCAGGTAAGTCGTTTTTCAAGCCAATAAGCAAATTGGTCTCTGGTTTAATCATTTTTTGAGAAGTTCCCTGTTGCTGATACTGCTGGGAAAGTTTAACTTGTTCTTCGCAGAAAGAATTGAGACCGATAGGTGAGTTAATCGTGAAGATGGTCCAGGATCCGCGAAAGATTGGGAGCAGTCCAACAACTACTGTGTCTATGAGCAGGTATTATTTCCACCAAGTAGATACGTTCAGACTGAAATTCAGCATCAAATTTCGTCATGGAGCTGTTGCCGACATCCAGAAACTCTGTCAGACATTTCCACCTGGTCGTAACAACGCCGTGGGTGGCGAGTATGACACGTTCCCGTTCACATTCGTAACGAATCACAGGTCTTGATAACTATGAAGTTTTTCGCTTTGGAGAACATTATTCGTCTCTCCGCATTTCACCCTGCTGTTGTGTAGGGGTGACGGCATTCGCAAGCGAGCAATTTTAGTACAAGTTTATTCCTTTAAGTATTCAACTGCATTTATGACCAAGGCGACTCACAAAGCTAAGGGGTTAGCCTAAAACGAGAAAGAGGGACAGGGCAGTGGGCAGGGAAAAGAAGAGGGCAGTCCGAAGAGGAGTTTTCCCACATGCACGTTTTCTCAGTACCCTAACTTTCCTGACTAAGCCATTAGTTTCGTGTCCGTCTGCTAAGCATTTAAAAACTTGCTTCTCATCTTTTTTGCCAGCATTATAGGCGGTTCTGTGTTTATTACTGTAGGAAGACGTGGCTGTGCGTCTATAAGTGTGGTCCGGTTGGTTGTGAGAAACTGTCCTTAAGGCTACACGTGAAAGTTTCGAGCTAAAGTGGAAGAGGTCGCACTCAAACGTGAAGAAGGCCAAACTTACGGAGCGTTACAGGGGATGTTGATCGCACACTCACTAAGCCGGATGGCATAATAATAGTATTTATTCCTAAATATACAGGCGCACACCATTTTTACAGGTCTGAATAAGTTTTTGTATAAACTACATGTTTCTTCATGGAAGTTAATTTCAATCCCCACCTATTGTCGCTGGAAGACATAATTGCTGCACGTTCATATAACGGAACATCCCAGCAGAATAAGTATGCCAAAATTTACAAGTTGGACAAGTGGAAGTATTGCTTTCGCATCGACAAAAAACCGAGGTTCTTATCTAGACACTGCACGTGTTATCTGTAGAAAAACTAAGCTTGTAGCCAATACCTCCATTGTGATGGTTGTTACTTTTTGCCTGAGATAATGATGAATCGTTTATGAGGGAATGTGTGCACAAACTGTTTACTTGCAGAACTTCATTAATGATTCCTGGACTGTACAATTCATACATGTTAATACCATCCCGTGTCAGAGATTCATAATCTTGATGAACGTCGCGACTAGAAACTAAATATCTTCACTTTGCCAAACCCGGCATCCAGAAGCAATGGGCTTCTTTGAGTGGCCCTAGTAGACTTCCAGGATATCTTGTCGGCCGTTTTCACTGGCCATGGCAGCCTTGCGGACTTGGTCGCTTGTATAACGAGTAACTCCCAGATTAAGATAACTACAGATTTGTAGTCCAGTGAACATTCTTTATTTTTGCTGCTTGCGGCCAGGTATTGCGGGTGCAGTAAAGCTGGTAACCCTCCATGAGTAGTAGTTTCAGCCAAGGTTTGTTCCTCAGGTACTTAATTCTCGATGATGACCGGGGCAACATTTAGAGCTGAATCGCCTTTTTAAAGCAAGAAAAAGGCAGACAAAGCAGCAGGCAGAGAAAGAGGCGAAAATTTCTGACGAGCAGATTGTTATCTACGCTCGTGTTTCTCCCTAGTTAACTTTCCTTGTTATGGAGTTCATTGTATGTGATTTTTCTGTTGAGTACTTAAGAATATAAGTATCATACCATCGTGTAGTGAGGAACTCTTACTTTTGATCAATGTGCAAGTTGGGGCAGAATGTGCTATTGGTTTGAGGTCACAACTTATGGCAGTCTCCCCAGAGCTTCGTACGAAAGGCCGGTGTAGGTGTGGTGGATGTCTTATTGCACATTAAGAGGGCCCAGTGCACGAAACGTCGTGAAGAATGCTGTTGGCGTATTCGGCAAGCCAGAAACGTTGCCAGATGATAGGAAGTTTACTGGTAATCGACCAAATTCAGAGGTTGATTTGGAGGCCTTCACTTTGGCAGGAAGTCTTCCAAAACTAAGAGGATTTGATGGTGAAGTTCGTAAGCGAGCAGGATTTAGATGGTTCCATTGTGATGCCATCGGCATTGTTGCATTGGTCGTACTAACTGTTGTGTTTGAGCCAAAAGGCATCACTGGCTGTAAAAGTGAATTTCAGTAACACACATTAAAGAAGAGTGTCAGGTTAATTTTGAGTCGTCTCATCCAAACTGGTTCTAGAATTAAGGTTCAGAATCTGGAGATGTAGTCCTGCCTGCAATCATGTTCTAGTAAACCAGCTGCGAAATACCTTTGGGCACCCCCTATTTTTGTTTGTCTTTAATGCAGATGCCACTCAGTATGGATGGACAGCGTTCTAATGGTGGACACATGCAAGTTTCAAAGAGCAGCAACTTGACTTCTTTGGGGTGAAATTTACGAATTATGCAGCCGCTAGGATCGTACAGTCGCGGGTCTGTAATGCAACTAGATGATAATTATGTAATTGGTGACCGATTAAATTCAGAGGTCTACTTAGGGACCTTCACTTCAACAGGTAGTCCGTTCCAAATCTGAGGGAAGAAGGAGTCTGCACCCAGGCGGGATTCAAACGGAGTCACTGCAACACTGTGGGCGTAGCCATGCCGATGGTAGCACCTAATGTGTTCGAAATGAAACTCACTGCTGGCCTCAAAAGTGAATTTGTGTAGCATATTGAAGAAGAGTTCCGGGTTAATTTCGAGCCCTCTCATCCAAAGCGGCTCTAGATTTAGGGTCCTTAATCTGGAATTCTAGTCCCGTCTGTAATTGCATCCTGGTAGTCCGGACATAAAATATCTTCGGACGCCCCCTATTTCTAGTTTATCTCTAGTGTGGATGACACTCAATATGAACAGACATCATTTTAGCGGTAGCCTTGCGCGAGTTTTCCACGACAGTTACCCGGCGCTTTGAAGTGAAAGTTGTGCATCCCGGTAGGATCCCAGATTTGCGATTTTGTGATGCCATCTGTTCAGAAAATGTGGGGCGACCAGAGTATCTAAACCCAAAGTCCCAGACACCTAAGAACGGGTAGTTACATAGACTGAAGGTATGGCTGGATGTCCATCGAGGATTCACCAAAACATATCCAGCCACACGTACTTGTGTTGAACTCAGGTCTCCAAGCAGTAGACCGTGTGTGACATTGTATTAAGCTTCCTTAGTATTAATCCCTGAAAGCGGGATAAATCAGCACAAATGGACGTGTATGGAGCTGTGAGATCATCAGCAAACGAGAATGGTGTGCTGCGTGTAAAGCAACTCCAGATGTCATTCATGCATAAAGTGAAAAGAAGGGGACTAATACGGTGAGTTCGTAACTTGCGTTACATTTACACGTGCTCTGTTATACCATAACTTTAACGTTGTCAACCATTCAATATAGCACTTTTGAGCACCAAAAGTTACGTTATGTTGCTCCTGCATAACGTGGTATCCTATATCGGTAACTTCTGCAGTTTAGCAGATCTGTCTGTACAGAAGAAAGACTCGGAGCATATATTGCTTCTTTTTCTCAGAAACACAACTTTCCGAGCATCATACGCCTATTCTGGAAGGCTAAAGAGACACCCATTCTGTTATACACAGCGGAACCCAAGAAACTACTGAGAAAACAGGGAAACCAAAACTAGGACTAACTTAAAGAAAAGTTATTTGTCTGTAACACTCAGTTTACTTACTAACCAACGCTGTTAGCTTCGAGACATAATAGTTTCGCGGTATACGTTACCTGAAGTAGAAAGAAACTTTTGCTAGTAACTGTCATGTTTGATTCACCATGTTGAACTATGCTAGAGATGAGTGGCTTAGGTTTTTAGGTGTGTGGAGCTTCTTTCACCCCTTGGGTGCGATAACTCAGGGAAGATTTAATCTGTCCTAAAAGTAGAAAGGCAGTTTCTATGGACTTTAACTTACTTATTAACAGCATGTGATCAGTAGCGTCAAATGCCTTTGAAATTTCTTGATAACGTGCAAGGACCAATTGGTGTAGGTCACGCATAGTTGTCATGAATTGAAGAAGTCAAGATGGTGAGTTATGCAGTACCTCGACTTCAGGAACCCATGTTGGCTGGATGGGATTATCTTGTTCTTAAGTATATCATGAAGGACGCTGTCCTCAACAACTTTTCCCATATTTCTGGACGCTACAGGCGTTACATTCACTGATTTATATTTACCGGTGAATGTTTTTGAACCGGATTTACATCTGGGTGAGACAGATCATCTTTTCTTGATATCAGTGTGGGTAGAAAGCTCTAGAGACGCAGATATCCCAACCAGTAACAATGAAAAGCTTTGGCCACCATATACCAAGTGGTGTGATGGTATTCTGTTTGTATCAGCGCCACTGGAGCATCTCGGCATCTTAACTGTTTGGTTAATGTCAGAGTGTGTAAACTCAACATATTCGAACTACGCGTGCACTTTGATTCATGCATATCGAAATAACTCCATTATTCTCTAGTATTAGTGTTCGTATATAATTTTAGGTGTGCGGCGTATTTATGGTAAAGTTGCAGGTTAATCCTGGTTTGTAGCGGAGGTATTTTTACCTCTCCAACTACTCTCAATTAGCAGTCGAACGGGTCCCCAAACGGCTCAAGTAAACATCGATGGATGCCTTACGGCAGAGGAAACGTGAGGACTATAGAACGGTCAAGGATAAGCTGCTGGCACCTCATAAACTTGATGCCGTATGGAGCCAAAAAGCCCTACAAAAAATCTCATACTCAGTATGCATGAAGCACGAGCTGTTCTTAGGTTCTGATGTACACATTTTGTTCGCAGAGTGGGGACCTGGCAGCCGAAAGCGTTTCGAAGCTGGTTGGGTCTCACTTCTACAGTCAGCATTGAAAGTTTTCAAGAGCATCTATTAGCCTGGAGACTGCAAAGGTATAATAACTGTCACATATGGCTGAATACGGAGGCGATCAGTGGCCCGGGTTAATAAAACTAGCGTTGTTGACAACCCTTACGACATAGGGAACGATGTAGGATTACTAGGGAGGCATCCATCATCCATCACCTTCCGTTCACTTGCACCAAGATAGTTAGAAAAATGAACAGCCGCAAAGGAATGAAGAAAATCGCGAACCAGATATGTTTTCCGTGGGTTATCGACCGCCAAAAAGCGAAGTATGACAAGGGTCAGCCATCAGAAAGGATTCCACTCCGGCCTTCACCTTCATCGTCTTGCTGCTCTATACAATCAGAGCGGACATTGGACCAAATTCTTCAAGTTATGTGAAAGAAAGGCGCCACTGGGTACTGTTTTCATCTGACTGATTTGTCTAAATGAAATCGGAAAGTCCTTCTCCCCGCGGAGCAGCATTTCGTGAATTGAAGACAGGAGTTTCCCACTTGGTGGGTTTCCTTTATGGCGGCTATTAGTGATGTTTGAGCGGCAAAACTTTCAGCTGGTCAAAAATCACAAATTATTTAGTCGTTGACTAAGGCTAAAATGCTCATGCATGCGCAACGGAAACGGCATAGGTGTCATTCACTGGTCTGAAGGCTGGTAGGGTACACTATAAGCCTTTGATATTACGAACAGATGTATCTCCGAATGAAGACAGAATGTGTGTTGCTGTCAAAAATAGATGACGTTTCTGACCCAGCCCTACGACAGATTCTTAGGGGTCTTCATCACCTGGGTATTGTGTTTAAACTTTTAAAGTTAATTTGCATCGAACACGTTTTCAAAGGAGGTCGATGAAGCAGTGCGACGAAGTACAGGTCTCCGGTTCTTTCCATTTGCCCCTCTAAATCTGGGACAGTCTCCACAAGTACATGGTGCCCAATACTCTCTTCCACCCCATCGGCATGCATTTAAACCAGAACGCTGATGCAACACCAATCCGGTAACCACAGCAGGTAGCTTGACTGGCATTACCTACCAGTCATCAGAGCAGAATACGCTTAGTAGACCCCGGTTTTTGCAAGAACTTTCATCACCTCGCCAGAAGCTGTCTCGTCAGCAAACAGAGGCTATTAGAAATGGATTTACCACCAATCAACTGGTTACCATCACATTCAAGTGCCTACTCCTTTAAGATGTGAGTGAACTCTGTCACCTCTCAGCAGGCGAGATTTCCTTAACTGAGCTCATTAGATCTGTCCTGCACTCTCCTTGCATATTGGGTTCGTCAGTCAAAGTGTCCTATGAAATTCTTCTTTAGGTGGTGATGTGAAGCTGTGGGGGAAGCCAGAGAAAGAAAAGACAAGATCAACTTTGAAGACGAACTGAGCCGGAAACAATGTGGGGTGGACAGCGGTGGGCAAACCCACAGTAACGAAAAACAAGTTACGATATAGATATCCCATAGTGCTTCTAACAAACTGAAACCTAAAGAACTGGAGCTGAAGGCATTTTTGTCAGAAAAGTATCAGGCATGCATGGTTTCCCACAACCTCGCCTGCTTAACTAGTTCACTAGTAACCAGCCGGTCCTCAGCCCTGATAAAGACAGAGGGTCGAATATAGGACTAGCAACTCTACCCCAGAAAACCAATCCAATCGCCAGACAAACTTCAAAGCACAAACAAAATATAAAAAATAAAAATAAACTTATTCCTCGCCAGACTCGGAGAGACGAAATGACGCCGATTGGTGAAAACCTTCGGGAAGCCAATTCACCTCTCTTCTCTCGATGAAAGCAAAAGTAAGAATGGGGACACGGAATGTCCGAACAATGTTTGGAGCTGGCTGGCAGGGCTACCCAGATCGCAAAAGGGATGAGAAGGCATAGCATAGAAATGCTTGGAATCTGTGAAAGTAGATGGAATGTAAGTGAACTCTCCAAACGGTCATCTGGAGAGGAGTCAATAATCTACTCCGATATTGTCACCCACACGAAAACCACGAGCACACTGAGTTTTCGAGTGGCCATCATCATGTTCCCCACCCCCCAAAAGCATCGAAGGCTCTCGTGCAGTGGGAACCAATCTCCTCCATTACCACGATCATGACATCAAGGTTCAACTCAAAAGGAAGGAAGGAAGGTCACAATCACTCAATGCTGCGCTATGCACCTACAAATAATGTAGATCAGGAGAAGAAGGAGGAATTCTACAGACAACTGCAATCAACACTGGACAAGACTTCAGTCAATGACATCAAAATTCCAATGGGCGACATGAAGGCCAAACTCGGAACGGACAACACAGGAAGAGAACCAATCATGGGTCAAGAAGCACTTGGTGAAATGAATGAGAACGGAGAACTGTTTGCTGACTTCTGCGCATTCAACGATTTGGTGATTGGAGGCATTGTGCACAAACACAAGGATATTGACAAAGCCACATGAATTTCACCAGACACCAGACACACTAAAAATCAGATCGACTTCATCTCAATCTCAAGAAAGTGGAGGCACACCCAACCTACTAGACACAAGATCAGATGAAGAAGGGGAGCAGATGTAGGTTCACACCGATCACTATCTTGTGCAAGGAACCTAACTTCAAAATCAAGTTGAAAGCCTTCAAAGAAGTGGGTGGTCATAGGCCACACACAGTTTAACCTGAACACCCAGAACAGAAACTGAACGGAAGGACGAAACTACAAAGGACATCTATCTTCAAGTCAGTTATCAGGACAAAATGGGAAACATTAAGCAATATCTCCGAGGAATCCTGGGTGGAAGAACACTGGAAGGCTCTGAAAGAGACATGGAAGAAAACCTGCATAACCATGTTAGGCAGGAAGAAGAAACACCACAAGGAATGGAATGAAATGGAATGGATCTCCACAGATACATGGAAGCTGATAGAGCAGGGAGAGGAAGATGGTGAAGTGGAAGATGAACTACTGCAGTGCAAGGATGAACAACGGAAAGAGGAACTGAACACAACCCATAAAACCTATAACACTGGACAGAGAAGTGAAGGAGAGTGCGCGCAAAGACAAAATACACTTCTACGACACATTGGCAAGTGAAGCAGAACAGGCTGCAGGCAGGAGAGACCTGACGACATTGTATCAAATAACCAAGTTACCAGGTCTATCTCGGAGGGGAGAGATCAACGCAGATGAAACCAATGAAAGATAGTGAAGGAAAGCTAGTTACCAAAGAGGAGAAACAAAGGAAACAATGGGCTGACCGCCTCAGAAAGCGCTTGAGTCGACCGCCATCATCACCACCTGCAGTTCCAGGGGTGCTACCCGCCGCCGCATAGACACTAGTGAACATAGGCCCTCCGGCGTATGTTAAGTCGTGAATGTTTTATGTCTACTGAAATGCGGGAACGCAGCAGTTCCAGATGGAATCCCACCAGAAGCACTGAGAACGGACTCAGAGACAGCAGCGGACATGTTTACACCACACCGCTAGTGCAGAAAATCTGATAGGAAAGAAAGACAGCTGTCCATTGATTTGAAGAAGGGCTACCTCGTCAAAATCTCAGAAAACGGAGAGCTAATTGTTTGCAAGAACTGGCGCGGAATCATTCTCCTCTCTACCCATAGCAAGCAAAATATTAGGCCGCATCATACTGGAGAGACTGAAGGACCCCCTGGATTCAAAACTACGGCCTGAGAAGGCTGGCTGGCTTCAGGTAAAACAAATCATGTGTGCACCAAATTGCATTGCTACGCATCATCAGAGAACAGAGTATATAGTGGCAGTCAAATCTCTACCTCACCTCAACTCTATGGACCTTGAAAAAGCCTTTGACAGCGTCGGCCAGGAAGTAATTTGGAAACTGCTTCAACACCACGGAATACCACAAGCCTTTACCAATCTCATTCAACAACTATATGAAGACGCCACATGCCTATTAGTTCACAGTGGAAAGATCAGTGTAGACTCTCAAGTGAAGACAAGAGTGAAACAAAGCTGTCTTCTACCACCCATGATATTCCTGATTGCAGTCGTCTGGATCATGCAACAAACAGTGAGAAGTGGGAAGCAGGGGATACGCTGAACCGGGGAAAAGGATGTAGAAGATTTGGATTTCGCCGATGACCTGTGTCTAGTGTCACACGACCTTGAAGATCTCAGGCGAAAACTAATAAGTTGGCTGGAGAGGCAGTGGAGATAGGACCTCAAACGAACGTAGAGAAGACAGAGGTGATGAAGATACACAGCCAACAACAACAACAGCAACAACAAGCTCCAATCACCATCAGTGAGGGGAACTTAAATGAAGTAGCCTCTTTTACCTATCTGGGCAGCACTGTTTCAACTACAGGCGGCATAGACGAGGACGTCAAAGTCAGCCAGGATCGGAAAAGCAAGACAAGCGTTCATTAGCCTGAAATCAGTGTGGAGATCTTCTGCACTCAGCATAAAGCGTGAACAGCATCCGGATTTTCAATACCGACATCTGGTCAGTGCTTCTATATGGTTCAGAGGCTTGACGCGTTACAAAAGGGATTTCCAACGAACTACAGTTATCCATCAACAGCTGTCTGCGCTGGCTCGTTACTGAAGCTGAGATGGTCAGAATAGTAGGAACAAGCAACAAGTAACTCTGGGAATGAACCGACGAAGCAAGGACCTATCGCTGAACAAATATGCAGAACGAAGTGTGGGTGGGTTGGGCATGCGTTGAGAAGGCCGATTGGGTACATCACGCGCAAGGCCAGTCCGTCAAGTGGAACCCAGATGGGAAACGATGAGTTGGGCATCCGTGGAGAGGGTGACATGGAGGAGATCGTATGAGGAAGAAATGAGAGCTTGTGGGCTGTCGTGGAGCCAGGTTGAAAAGATTGCAGAGAAGAGAGTCCCCATGTTCCACTGGGGACCCAAGGGACAAATAATAATAAAATACAATGTTTTTTCGCAACACCGAATCGCAAAGTCCTCTGACAATGACTCACGTTTTAACTACATAAACCGGAACAATTGCTCCTTGCTGCACGGCACCACACAACACTGGTCTCAAGTGCCCCACTCATCCACCTAGTTTCGCGTGCTACCTGCAGATAGCAAAAAAATATCGAAAATTCGTGCATCTTCAGCTTCATTAGTGCTCAACGTTTGATATACCGTGCACCATTGTTGATTATGTGACCCACACTGACTAGAGTGTTGAGGTCCAATCACCGTTGTCAGGCTACTGTTCACGCCATGTGCTGGTATCCGTATTACTTTCCACTTCTGTTTTCTGGCGAATTGGTTTCTACCTGACATTTGTGACCCGTAACATCCGGACAAGTGCATATTCTGGGGAGGAGTGTGTGGTGTGACAATTTATTCTTTTTAAATTTACCTAGCTCCACCGAGGACAGGAGCATCCAGATACTGTCTGTAAGAGTGGAATGTGTTCGCACAATTCACCACCCGAAACTAACTGCCATCATCATTAAAAGTGAGATCCGTGCAATTCCGGAACTTGCGACTTTGACAATTATCCGCGGAAAGGTCATATCTGTATTTAGTCTTCATCTTTCCTAAACTTATAAACTTATAAAAACGTATCAAATACTTCACATCACCGACTTCATTGTAAGCTTTGGCCTAGCTGTAATACTCGTTATTGGGCGGATATTCAGAAGTCATAATTCGAAAGCGGTAGACTAGACAGTGAACCCAACGTCTAAACCCCTAGACCTGATGAGAGGTCACCTATATTAGGACTACTTGTAGAAGCAGTAATGCAGAGACTGGAAACTATGGTACTGCCGTTGATCAAAGCGACACGTAGAATCAAGAGTGGGGGTAAAACACCTGTCGTCTTTGAAATAAATAAATTGGAAAAAGTTGAAAAATAATCGTCAACGTTCCCAGGACATCAAACTTCCGAATGGAAAGGAATCAAATAAAATGCGTGCAGCTGTAAGTGTGCTGACAACAAAAGGGGATTTGTGGAAAATCTGTGACTGAAGTTTATAGAAAGCTGACTAATACGGACTGATTCCTCAACTACAGTGAAAATGAAATCAGTCGCAAAAGTGTCACGGTTCAAATGAGCGAAGAGACGCTGAAGCTCATCATCCTTAGGGGGAAAAGAAAGCTATTTCATGCCCGTTTGCAAGAAGATTGGCTATCCAAGAAATTTCATCAAAATGTTTGCCCTATTCGCAACCGACCAAACAGTCAACCCCGGAGGCCAAACACGGATCATCGTGCCTTGTGTGAAGAACGTCTTTGAGACTGCAACTAGACTACCGGAGCATTTTGAATTCGCTGAAAGCCCTGAAAATCTCTCCATTCCCAGTTATGCAGACAGAAAGGTGTAATAGCAAAGGAAAACAATCCTGATGTTACTAACAAAATAAGCTGCACAAATTGCTAAAACCGCTACATCAGACGGAGTGGTAGCCATCTACGCATCCGTCCTTATGAACATGATTTAATAAAGCGTCGTGGCGTGCTTCCAGACGTCCTGGTACTCGTCCAATCTGTCGATCAGTAAAAAACACAAAAAGTTTGGAGTAAGTCAAACTTCACGTCGAGAGGATGACCAATCTAAGTAAACGAGGAGAAAATGAAAAGATTTTGGCAGAAAAGGTCAGTCGCCCTCAACGTCATCAGGACAAGCTAGTATCCAAGCCGCAGAGAAAAATCCAAAGTTCATCTCTTCTTGAAGTTTGTGCCGTTGAGTTTACCTAGAGTGACAATGAAGACCCCACGGTTGAACCATCAAGGTAGCAGAACATGTCACCACCAAAATGTTGGTGTCCACCGAAATCTGAACACCCGTTTTTTTACTCTTCTAGGTTCCGAAACTGTGCTTATTACTTCTTCACCTGGTAAATGTGAAAAGCATCCTAGCACACTTGGTGGTTTCACATTATTTCAATACCTGGACTAAATTTCAAAGCGCACGATAAACACATACGGCACTCGATCCATACCCTTCAAAATATCGACATCTTAAGCGGCCATTTGCAAAAACATACCGAATACTCCACATCATCGGCTCCATCACTTGCTTATGCCATGCTGTAATACTGGTTCGTAGGCGAATACGCTCAGGTTAACTTGGGTATAGTAGAATGGATAGTAATCTTAAATTTCACTCCTCAGGATCCGCTAACGGCTTTATTCCCCTAACTGTGGAGGCTATTCAGGTTGCATCATTAGGTTCCCCCAACCTCAGGCTTGCTATTTGAGCACACAAAGTGTCAGGCAACGGGCTAGATTGTTAACAAAATCCCATCCTTCTTTTGTTTATCCTTATTTTACGTCCAGTTTCCTGAATGCGGAAGCTGATACTTCAGCAATTTAGATTTTGTCGCAAACAAAACCTTTTTCGGCAACTCTATGTCTCCCTAGCGCGTGTTGTGAAACCAGCACCATCTGGCGTTTTCGACATACATGGTTGAGCCACGGAGCAGACCTGCAAATTTCTGTAATGGGATTAAATAAATGTATGGGGCTTTGTATGTTGTGGCCAAGAGATTCGAGTAGGTACAGCTTTCTAACAGAGTTTCGTAGCTCTGTTACATCTGAATCCGAACACACGAGTTCATGTGCGGAGTACGCTTTGAAAGCAATTTTCAATGCAGCCGTGGCAGCTCACTGGAGTATGTTGGCCGCTAGGCCTCATAGTGCCGCCAGAGAACGATTTTTGACCAAGCAAAAACACCAGGAGAAAACCCTCCAATCCGGATCTCGAGGTTTGTGGGCATAGATTCCTCAGGATTGTCCACAAAGTCAACAACATAAATACATAAGCGTTAGCTACGAGTCTGTAGGGTAATGTCATAAGATTTTCACACGTCGCTTCCCATCACATAACTCCATAGTCCTGAGTGAGCTCGCGAACACGATTAACCTTGAGGAAAACAACTTGAACCAAGAAAAGGAAAATTGATGTGACTGAGCCAGTGAAGTAATTCCAATTCTCGGGTGAGATTTTCAGCAGGTCCACCAGTGATCCCGAATTTTTATCCGCCGTGTTCACCAGGCCATCGACCGCAACTGCCTGAAATGTCACCATCACCGTTCGCGCGAGCTGTGTTGGTTTCGGGAAAACAGTTTCTGGAAAAGGCTTTAAACGAACGTGTGTTCATCACTTAACATCGCATTATTATCAAAATTTGATTGGCCAAACTGTCCCCTGAATTGGACCCTCGAAACAATTCGCTTAGACGATGACCACCTGTGAAATCGCTATCCTCTAAGAATCGATCTCAGTGATGTGGTTCAGATATTAACTAATCTCTGCGTGGAAGCGTCAACGGGACATGATGAGCTGCACCCAAGGCCGCAAAGACATCTTGTACTCTATGTAGCCGGCCTACTGACTACTATATTTAGACTGTGTGTTAGTGAAGACACCCCTGTGACTGGAAGGATGCCATAATAACACCTATCCACAAGACAGGTTCTAGGCAGCACTCGTCAAATTGTAGACTGATAAGTTTGCCTAGTACCGCAGTAAAAGGCCTGGAAAGAGTAATCAAGAAGGCCATCACACTCCACTCAGAGGGCAACACTCCACTGTCTCATTCGCAGCATGGCTTACATAGAAAATTCTCTTGCTCGACAAACCTATTCACGGTCAGAGAAAGTTGCGTTAAGTCTAAAGATGACAGGATACCTGTAGATGTCGTTTTCGTAGGCTTTGGTAGGGCACTGGAAAAGGAAACCATTCCGTGTTGCTCAGGAAGCTGGAAAATTTTGGAGTCACGGGCAGTCTGCTTGCATGGATTACAGAGATCCTTATTGGTAGGAGACAAAGAGTAAGTATCAATTCCCAACTCTCCTCTTGGAAGTCGGTAGAGAGTGGAGAGCCGTAAGGCACAGTCCTGGGCCCCCTGCTGTTTCTCCTTTACGTAAATGAGCTGCCGAATCTCACGAAATCTTCGATGGTTCTCCATACCGATGATGTAAAAGTCTTGTGGGGAATTAGGAACGATGGGATTATACGAGTGCCTCAGTTAGAACTAAAATGATTGTTTATCTGGTCAGAGAAGGGGCTGATGCCTGTCAGTGTATGTAAATGTGTGAGCACGCACTTGGGGCACACACACACAGCAACACCTATGACAAAAGCGGGACTCATCTATCATCAGTTCTGACCCGAAGTGACCCAGTAGTCACGGTGAGTTGAGGCTCGAAAACCACGGCTCACTTTCGATTGGTAGCAGCTGGGAGTTTAAGACTTTCTGGGGGATTACGTAGAACGTTTACGAAGTGTTGACACGCTCACCATGTTATACAGATCCTCGGTTGGGTCTTCATAAGAAAACTGTACGCAGGTGACAAGACCTTGTCTGAAAGGTGACGCAGAGCCTCTAGGAAGAGGTCAGAGGCCAGCCATTCGCATGGTCCCTGCGATGTCTGACCTAACTTATGAGGATCGACTTAAGGAGCCGAACCTCTTCACTTTATCCTATCGCAGAAAAAGAGGAGACCTGATCATAATATACGGGATTCTAAGAAATGACTTCCGACCTGATCTATCTTCTCTTTTCCTTCCCACTAAGTCAGAAGAACTCAGAGGATATAGTTGGAGGCAGCAAATGCAAAGAAAGAACATGGTCTCCGTAGAGTGTTGGTTCTCGTTTCGAGTGATCAACGCCTGGAACCGACTCCTAGAAGAAGTAGTGTCTACGTCATAAATTGACTAATTCTAAACGGGGTTGATCAAGAACAGAAATCTACTGGAAAAGGATTAACATAGGGTCACAGCCTCCTATCCTCAGACGACAAAACTGAATCTGGAAACTCACCCCTTGTAGCATGTTTTGAACCTGTAGAACCTCCTATAGAGGCCCACACCGTCTGCACCTCACAACGATACTCTTAGCTTGGAGTTAGGTTTCTCTAGCGTTGCTGATTGTTTGTTTTAACTCAGGTTGCTGACCTGATATAATTTTCCCTGTAGATTGAACAGCCATCCAACCGTCACTGACAGATACATGCACTACATTGTTATTTACACGTGTAAGAATACTGTCATTTTGGTTCAAGACATAACAAGCCAATGACAATTTGGCTTCAAAAGCCGAGACCAGTTCAAAGAAAGAAAGACGTTGCTATTCCATAACAAGAATTTCGAATGACTCAGATTTATATACTGAAAATTATGTGAAGTAATGTCTTTGAGTAAGCAAGTGGTCTTATTTTAAATAATGTGACATGTTTCAATAAGAATAGCAGTTACATAAAAAACATCGAACTTCCTAGCACTTCGGGTCTAAAATCTTTTAAGTGAACTTGAAGATATCTCATCCCTTTGAGAAAAGCCGAAGAAAGAAAGTAAGGTCACAAAGCCTGTCAGAATAAGAAAGCGCAAGGGGCTACTGGCTATAAGAAATGGACGTGAGAATTCTAAAACTGCTATCTTGCGACATTTACTTTAAACATAATGGATATTGAAAAAAGGCAGCGGCTGTATTAGACCGTAGCGTTACAATAAGTTATATAGGAGGTTACGAGGATGACCCAGCAGTTTAACTAATTATGTCGGTTTACGAAACTAGTACACAGAATTGTGGCCGAAATAGCCCTGGTGTATTTTCTCATGAAGATGGCTCAACTACGCTGATATATGGTTTGCCTTCAATGTTCACATCTGAAATACTTTACAATGGACCAAAATGCATAGTTAAGCCTGGTCAGGATGAATCATCTCCAAGTAATAACAATAAAAATAGTAATGGAGATTCTGGAACTTTGTTGAACACTTGCAGAGAATGTCGGGAAGAATGCCATTTAGATCCTGTCTCGCATCGTCACATAGATACTCCGATTCCGAAAAACACAAGAAACTCTCAGAAATTTCCAGAAGTTGGGTCATGCGATTCGGCAGCGTGTCTTCCAGAAAGCGAGTTGTCCGATATCCCTTTGGACTCCAGTGGTGAAGACAAAAAAAATTTCGATGTTTCAGATATTTCAAACCAGTTGGTTCTTTTATCTCCTTTTTCGGGGAAAAAGTTCGCAAGCATCCATTCAGAAAACCTATATAGAATGAAAGCGATGTCTGATATAAATAGAGAGAAGACTGGGAACGGCATTTTATCCTCGACTGTACCGATTCAAACTACTTTCTATCCAATGTGTAGTTCTGTAACGATGCCTTCTGTAGAGGATGGACTTTCAAGTGGTAGTGATTCACTTAGTCCGTGCTATGCTTCGAGACCTCGTACAATAGAATCTTCGTTCAATATCCACTCCATTTCTGGCAGCCCCGATTCAGTAACAGATGTATATTGTGGTAGGCCTAATGGTAATTCCGGTACTGTAAGCCCCATAGGAGAAACACTGCTAAACCCTTCTCTGGTGCGTGATATCTCTAATGACATCAGGGACATCAAACGAACTTTGAGTGCTGCAGAGCACACAAGAACAAACATTCATTCATGTGAGCAAAAAATGGCAAGTACCGTGAATGCAAATATTTCAACAGATCAGAAAACCGAAGTAGCAGATTCCAACGAAGAAAGTAATCTTCAGTACACAGTATCAAAAGTGGGAATGGCTTCTGCTTTCAGTCATCAGTTGAGTGGGGTCGGAGAAGAGTAAGTAAATGTGATTATTTGGTTATTCGCATGACACAGGGTGTGAGAATGTTCATGAGTCACTTTATTACTTTGTGATAATACAACCAAGGATTAGCGCACTTTTCCTTTGTTTGTTTTCCAGTCAAAGCTTCCTAAACTGTAGCTTAATGGGCTCATAAGAATTGTATTCCCCATGTGAAAACCGTATGAACCATGACCACCGGTTTGCCACATAGGAGAGAGCCAAAACTAGTGGGTCTGGGGTAACATCATGTCTTTTCTACTGAATGAGTGAATCAGCATAACCATACCATACCTAAACTACCTTAAACCTCTTGTTTGGCAAAAAATCAAAGCTAGGAAAAACTAAATCCAGGTATCACTTCAAGAAATTCCCGACTGTGAGCCTTGGATGTGTAGAAAAATATAGAGATCCTGTTTGAAGTCTCTGATCATCCCAATTTATAAGAAGGGGGAGAAGTCTTCCTGTGGCAACCATAGAGAAATTAATTTGAATAATGTCGTGTGCAAGATCCTAGGACTCATAGTTATCCGATACCTAACTGGAGCTCGAGAACAGCAAACTCGAGAAAACCAGTCAGGTTTCAGACCTAGACAATCATGTTTCCACCCTCCAAAAAGTCGTGAAGCAGTCATACTCACTGACCAATGGTCGACACTTGCCATATTTCTTGACCTGAAGGTAGCATTTGACTGTCGATCATGAGGTGTTGTGACAATGTCTGACTGAAGCGAGTACCGAGCAAGTATATATACTCCAACTCACGCTGCCGTGTAAAGGCTCATGGCAAGTTATCACATGAAATGACGACAGCTAATGGCATCCGCCAAAGATGCGCACCATCACTGTTCTCATTTAGCTTCGTTATAGACGTGCAAAAGGACATAACCTTAAGTTCGTCTTTCTTCACAGGGATTGACCCGCTCCTTGGAGGCTATCTGGATGACTTAGAATATTCAGACGATATTGTCCTGTTACGTGAAGACGTTGACGCAGTGCAGGGTGTCCTGAATTCGTTGAGCAGGAATCCAAGTATGTTTAGCATGCGTTTTACTGGTACCTGTGAAATGGGAGATGATGCTCCAGGACTGGTCTACTGCAAGTAATCCCAAATAAATGATGGGGAATGAATTAGTGGAGTGTTTCGACCACTTCACTTACACAGGGGGCTGTGTCAGCCACCAGGGCTGATCCTACTCCCCAGGTAAGTGAAGTGGTCGACACACTCAATCACTACACTCTCTACTGTTAGCCGTGGCACCGCTGAAGACCAATCCTAGAGCGACAATTTCCATTTGGGTGGTGAAAAACTCATCCCAAACATTTTCAAATTGCCACTCAAGGTATCTAGAAGACTCTGCATCTTGTCAACGTCTTCACCTGACAGGACTATGTTATCTGCATATTCTAGGTCTTGTGAAAATTCTCCACCGATTAGGTCAGTGTCTGTAATCAGGTGACAAGAGGGAGACCTCCATGAGAATATCTATGATAAAATCGAATAAAAATGGAGACAATGGGCACCCCTGACGGACACCACTCGATGACCATAGCTCCCTGGACATCTCACCATAGGCTCTAACATGCCCACAAGTGTTTGAGTAGAGACCCTTCAATAAGGTGATGTATTTACTCGGTACGCCTTTCAGTGAGAGACTTCTTGATCAGCGGAGTGGAATGCCGCCTTCAGGTCGAGAAATACAGCTAGTGTTGGGTGTCGGTAAGCGTGCCTATTTTCCAGAACCTAGCACAGTGTGAATATTTGGTTGATACACCCGCGGCCGGATCTAAAGCCTGCTTGGTTTCCTCGGGCTTGCTGTTCCCCAGCTCCACTCAGGCGTCGGAGAATTTTAGAACCTAGGATCTTAGACACTATGTTCGTCAGGCTGATTCCTCTATGACTATCACAAGACTTCTCGCCTTTCCTGAAGACTGGAATAATCAGTAATTTAGACCAGTCAAAGGAGATCCTATTTAATTCCCACGTACTAGTCAACACTTCCGTTAACGTGACTAAGAGCACCTTACCACCATCCTTGTATACCTCAGGAGTTAGTTTGTCTGGTCCTGCCGCCCTTCCTCGTTTCAGGTTACCTACTGCATTTTCGACTTCCGCCAGTGTTGGGGGGCACACCTCAACGTCCCATTCAGGATTTGACTGGATAGCGGGGAACGTGATGGTGGCTGAAGGCCAGTTAGACTGTTCCTCGAGGTGTTCTGCCCATCGTTCTAGTCGTCTCCCCTGCTAGTGAATCGCACATCCGTCCTCCGCTATAGCCTCACTAACTGTTGTTGACCTTCCCCCCCCCAGTTTCCTCAATAAGTCTAAATAACTGTCTACTATTACCAATCGTCGCTGCCTTTTCCATCTCTTTAGCCTTCGCTGCCCACCACTGTTCGCGGTCGTTGTGTAGACTCTTTCTCAGTCTACTTTTGAGCTGTGCCCGCTCTTCATTGTACTCGGAGCCTGCAGGCAGGGATCTGTTCACGTGCATTCATTAGTTCGGAAAAAGCTGCTTTCGAGAGGAGGCCAGACAGTTTACGATAGAACTCGTCCTTCACTTCGTATGAACTACAGTCAGTGGGTGCGTAAGCGGAGATTACAAAGAGACAACAGCTAGTCTCCCTATTCCTTTTAGTTCTCAGTATGCCGTTCAGTCGGATAGCGCAGAGGCGACTAACTGGGATCCAGTCTAGTAGTGAGTTTTCTGCCCTAGTGCTTAGTGCTATGCCTACACCTGCAAGACCACAAGAGCTAGCTAACGAATCTCCAGAAACTCAAAGGGTGAATTTCGTGAACTCACCAGATTGGTCGGGAGAGGTCAGGTGTATAACCGCACTTGGGTCTAGCAAACACAGCCCACATCCATGCCCCGAGTTGCTAGAGTCTTTGCCAACGAAGCTTGTTAACCAACTTGACGGAGGGTGCGGACAATGAAGGCTCCAATATGTAATTTGGAGCGTGGTTTAAGGAGACCAGGGATGCTGTTCTGTGGACTCAGATCGTTGTCGAAGGCTGCAGAGGTAGGAGAAATTGAAGATGATGCAGCATCATTAATTAAGAGACGTGAAGGAAGATTAGAAGGTAATGATGGAGGAGGAGGATAGCAGTCAGAAGAAACTCGGGTGCTGACAGAGTTGTGAGGGCGGTTGACACTTCCCGGCTGCCCACACCGTGGAAGGCTATTTCTGCTTAAGTTACCTAAAAGAGATTTGTGTGACCGCAGAGCCCATCGGATATCTGCTTGAGGCCTGTCACACCCAGCTTTTTGTGTATGGTTATTTTAAGCTTTTGTATTTTTGGGGCCGGATGGTCGAAAGGAAACGACGAATGAACCACCACCGCCGGCCCGGCAGACCGTGGGTCATGGTGGAGAGTGTTATTTTTGGGGTCGACCTTTTCTAACTCTCCCTTCCACTGAGAAGGCAGCATCAGCTTGGCACTGCTGGTCATCCAAGGGAAACACCTTACTGCTGTTACACCCCATCCCGCTAGCAGCAGTACGACTTCGCCCTCAGACCCCAATCATAGTGTAGCAATTTACACTATAACGGTAACTGCTTTTCGTCTAACCACTATCCAACAGACCTTTCTGGTATGGTAGGACCTCGAGAGAACAAGCGTTCCACCAGCATAGCTCGTTGGGTCATTGTGATATGCAAGGCCGACTGCCACGTCAAGGTAGCAGCTATCGGTCGAGGTTCTACGTTGGTTTTATCTGTTTGTCTGGTTGAAGTCCACGTTCAGCCGGAATCCATGATTAGAGACTGTAGGTGATATGACTTGGAATGGATATGTGGGGCAGCTGCATCTGTATACTATCTTTATTCTAGTCGCACTTCAATATTTTTACTGAGTGTTCCTCTCTTATGACTTTGTACGTGTTGTTACTGCTTTTTTCCGCTTTCTATCTTTTACCCTTTTTCCTTGCATTTCGATGTGGTGTATCAACTTGTACAGAGTAGACTTCACTGCAGTGGCATCGTCTTTCAGTAGTTATTCGGATATCTTGCTAGCTGCAGAGATAACTTAAGTTGACTGGCCTTTTGTACCTGAGCTGAGATTTCGTTGACAATTGAACCATTTGGGCTGATTTAACTCCCCAAGTAATTGAAGTTGTCAAGGCGTTTCACTTTTTTATTCCCCATCCTTAAACTCGGAGTTGTTTTAGACAAGTGCTGAAGCATCATCTTACAATCGGCAGGTGCGAAGCTCATGCCAAATATGCTCAGATTTCTGCCTAACGTGCTCAGAATTCATGTATTTTGTCAGCGTCTTTGCCTAGCAAGATAGTATCGTCTGCGTACTCGAAGTCAATCAAATGTCCTCCTTGGAGTTAGTCAATTTTCTATGGGTCGGAGGCAATTAAGATTATTTCCAATAGCACGTGGATAAAAATTTCGTACAGGAATGATGACAGCGAGTACCGTTTCCGGACACTACTGTTTGCCATCATTACAAACAGCATCTCTTTATAAACCCTTGCATAGACCTGTGAGTTCAAGAAAAGAGTCTTGACTAACATTACATATTTTCTCGGTACCGGCTTCAAAGTCAGACAATGTAACAACACATTTTATTCGATAGGGTCGAATACCACAGCCATCCTAAAGAGTTTGGCAAGTGTCGATCACCAGTAAGTGTGTATATGCTCCAGTATTTATCAAAAAGAAGAGATTTAAATGATGCACCCCGTCCAGGTCTAAATCATGGCTGGTTTCCTCAAGGTTTTTGTTCTTGAGCTCTCGTTATACTTCGTATAACTCTTGAAATATTTGATATGGTGTTATTCAAACTAATCTCCCTGTGGTTGTCTCTAGAAGACTTCTGTCCTGATGAACTTGAATAACGATATATACCATTCTGGCAGAACTCCCTCTGATTCTTTTGTGTTACCTATTACCTCCGGTACTCTAGTCAGCAATTTTGTGTCTCCATCCTTGAAAACTCCTGGTGTATTGTTTGCGGCTTGTAAAAGCCTTCTCAGATTTGATGAGTGTTGAAGGACTAACAATTACGTCTCTTTTAGATTCACCTTTCTAATGAACTGCTTCTTCAGGACTACTCTGCAGTAATACTTCGTCTAAAAACGGTAGGATAAGTGGTTGAGCGCGACTACCATCTGGAAAGCCGCATCAGTCATAGTAGATTTGTCTGAATCAATGTCATCACGGATACAGAAGTGTTGGTTAGCTTTGTCCACTATACACCTCTTTTAGCACCGGCAATATTCCTGAATGCCAAGAGTCATTTGTTTTGTACAATTAATTTTCTCTTACTCAGTAGCTATAAAATATGAATGTTGAAAGTGAATTATACGGTTAATCTCAGGGTGTTTAACCATCACTGACTTCGTAGCACTAGCCGCTTGTCATGGAACCAACAAGTTCAAAGTTAAGCATAAAGTCCCAAGCAACAGCGGTGAGTCGTTTGATGCGGTCGGAAACCTTTATCGATGGAGGTGTCTGAGATACGTAGTAAGCATGCCTGTTCATGGTGTAGTGCGATGTGCGATGTAAACTCGAGTAGAAGTGGTTACAAAATTGTTATGCATAGCCAAACTGAAGCACAAAATGAGTCCTGACTGTTGGTTTAAACCGTATAGGGTAATGTTTCTAGATGTGTCTTTGCAAAGACTTCAGTCGATGGTTGGAAACTCACGCAGCCAGTCATGTGTTATTACATATGATTTTTCTCTCCTGGACACATATTAGCATCATTATTGCTATTCATGGCGTGTGGTGATTTAAGACTTCGCAGACTTAAACCACCACACTCCAGTGTTGTGTAAAATTCTGTACTAGTTAGTTCATCAATCATAAGATCTAGAACAGCAATCTTTAATTCGTCGATGTTGGTTTAATTGTCACCGATTCATTTCAGTGACTTATCGTTCTTATCTTTTTATCAATATAATGCAGTCAATAACCGTATGTATTGTCATATCTTGCAAGGACTGCGATTATTTATGATTTTTACAAGCGTTGAAAACATTTATTAGTCGACAGTAACAATCTACTTCAGTCGGAGTTGCTTGTAGTGCAAGAATTTTGTAAGGACTTTTGGTGACCATCATGTTAATGAGAATTATATATAGTATCAGCAAATCAGTTTCACTTTCAATTGATTACTCGAATAGGAATCCAGTGCTTGCGCGCCGAATTTCCAATTTTCATGACATTAAAAAGCATTTGGTATGATAGAACCGACAGAATTACTCAGTGGAGGAAATAAAATTAAAATGAATACAAAGAGCGCTTTTGTACTATACCTGATGATGCCTAAAGCTGTTGAGTGGTGCGATCCTTTAATGACCCTTAGGCAGTCATGAGGCATCAAAAAATGTTAACTTTTCACAGTTATTCGTCTCTTAATGCCATGTCATGGAATAACTAGCTCCTGTTTCTTTCAGTCGGGCAGCAGTAAGCATTGTTCATCAGAAAAGCCACTTAAATCACACGCATAAAAATATTAGAGTCGTCGAAGCTAATGTTACAGAATTAATTCGTTTATTTATTGATGATTTCCATTCACAAATACATTGCAGGAATTCAGAATTACTGAAACGATGATACTACTATAACCAAAGTAATGGTGAAACTCAGGGCCGATGGCGGCGGCTCAAAATCAGCGATAGACGTTTACACTCTTTGTCATCTTGAAAGTCCATCAACCTTGATCTATTAATTCTCTTTTATCTTATAAACTTTCGTCTATGCTAATGTGAGCTGTGGTAACTTGAATCAATGCACTTCTGACCGTGGCTCAACTTTTATTTGTCTGTCTGAGAAAATTATCCATCATTAAGCTACTAAGGTAGAATAATATGCTTAATTCTCCTTGGTCTAATGTATTTAAATCCAAAAGGATTTTGTTTTATGATTCTTAAAGACACACTACAAGAAAACCTTATTTTCTTTTTCACTCCTTTTATAATTTAAAATTCCCTTGAAAAATTTGTGCATTTTGGCTGCTTCACAATCTTTTAATATACTGTGTTATTTTCATTTCTTTTCGAAATTTAAGTATAACCGTGAAGCATACCGTTCAAGCTGTTGTCGAGTGTACAGATGACAATATACCTAACCAAGTTCTTTGTGAGTTATCCATTTTAATATTACTACTTTATTTCGTATTGTGTAAACTCAGTGAAATATTTACCGAGGTGGATTTGAGTATGCAGTTTAGTTTCAATGTCGTCTTAGCGTTTCTTATGTATAGTGGAATCAACGTACGAGCTTAGGGTACTAAACAAAGAAGCCAGGTCAGTCGTTGAAGTTGCAAACCTTCAGAGACTGAAGTGACTTGTACACATATTGTGCATGCCGAGGCACTGTCTACCTCTGCGTGCGATGTTAGCCGAAATAGGATTGGGTTGCAAGAAGGTTAAGGGTGGTTAAATCAGGACTTAACATTTCTCCCTGAAGTCATTGCCTAATGACATGAGCCGTAAATTTTTTTACACATTGCCTGGTTGGGGCTTGGAAGATTATAGTTATCGACATTTAGAGACTCTTAGTGACATGGTTGAAAACTGGTTACAGTGGTGCAGGTGTACACACTTTTTCATCTTCGAGGTCTTGAAAATTCGATCGATCTTCATCTGTTTATTTTTTGTCGCATACACATTTGTTTTCCTTCATATCATTTGTGTATGCTTCTTTGCATGCTGTTGACTATTTGAAACAATTCATTTCTGTCCCAGGTTCAACGTTTATCTGTCTGTTCCTGTTCATTTTCATTTTCATAAAGATTTCCTTGCCATGTAGGAAGTTAGTGATTTAGATACTGTGTATGCAGTACTTTGACAGCTCACATTGTTTATCATAATATGCTTCCACCCTCTGTACATGTTGCCTTTCAGTTTTATTCCATGCTCTTATGATTGTGACTCATTTTTTACTAGACGGTGTATTTCATAGATGATGGTTAGACAAACCTGCCAGGAAATTGACAGTTGCACAAATGAACATGTTGACTTCACTGAAAACTGGCTTTTGTATTATTGACCTAGTGAATTTACCAAACCCATGTAATACTGTAAAAAGACAACTAGTGGTGTCATTAGGAACTCATTTTTACAGTTACATCTTGCCATGGTAATGAATATTAGATTACACTGAGGGTAAATGTTGGGTACTTTGATAGATTGTAATTCCATACTAGATAGCTTATATGATGTAGGACACGGGAATGAAATAAAGCATTCTCAAAACGTTATCCAGTAAATTATAGTGTATCACTGTTTGCTATATTAAATAAGTAATGTAGTGTGAAGTATTAAATTACGTCTTACTATCACCTCGAAAACACTGCAATATCACGATATTTTGTGTGTAGTAAACCAATGTGAAATTATTTACATTGATTGGTCACTGGAGGATAACCAACTTCATATTGTTTAGTTCTAAGTGCTGATCGAATTCTGTCTATCATTTTGGTATCTGATCATCAAACTCAAAGGCTCGTCATTGCCATGCACTGAGATGTATGTTATTTGGATGAAGGCAATCGGTGGGAAGCCCTGAACTTAGGTTTTATGCTTGTTGGTACTCAGCAAGGCATGCTTGCAACTTCGATGGAACTAATGTCCCACTCTCAAACCCGTGTGACTCAGTACTACAGTTAGAGACGTTATCACCGAGCTATCCGGGCCGCGATTGACCTGCTGTAAGAATGGGTTAGTTACATTGACTAGTTACTCGAGAGCAACCAACTCTGATGTTGTCTAGTCTTAAGTGCTAATAGAATTCTGTGGATAATTTCGCAGTGTGATCACCAAACTAGGAGACTCACTATCACGATGCACTGAGATGCCAGCTGGATGAAAGCGATCGGGAGGAAGTTGGTTACTTTCCCGTGACCAGTCAGTGTACTTAAGCCACTCCTACAGTAAGTCAGTCGCAGCCCGAATAGCTCAGTGGTAACTTCTCTGACTGCACCCTTGGATAACACGGATTTGAGTCTCGGGTGGGACATCTGTTCCATCGAGGTTTTAAGTACATCTTGCCGACGCGTGCTAAGAAGCACGAAACCTAGTTCTTGGACTTTTCGCCGATTGCCTCTATCCAAAGCAACATCTAAATATGAAATTGTTCGTTGCCATGATGACCATGTCTTATTCTAATAATGATGACAGCTATCTAATGATGGAATTTTAGTTGTAACTCCCCGCGGTTCATGTTTAAACACTAGGTTATAAGGCACACTTTCGGCGAAAAGGCTAATGATACCACCCGGTTGTCCAGGCCGAAGTTACTAAAGCAGGATACTGTATAAAACCGGTCAATGCCGACGATACTTTGTAGTGCAGTGTACAAATAATTTACCACCTTTTATTTCGAATAAACCGGAAGTATTTTTAACCTGACCAGTAGTTTTCAGCTCTGTTTTTGTGTAGGCTCTGATTCAGCAACGTTAGTGTGTGTGTGGATTTAAAAGCAGCAAATCTACATTAGCTGACGTATTTCAAGTAGATTGTAATGAGTAAATACCGTACTAACTGTCCAGAATGGCATTTTTCCATCTAGAAATACGCAGCAAACACACGTTTTATGTTTTTGATTTTCATAAGATCCCTTAGTTACACAATTATCACTAAGCAACACCTGGTCTTGTAGCATTTAGCGAATTTGTAGATGGAAACGTAGAAACAGTAAGACAGTGGGCCAGTTTCCAGTACTGTATTCAGAAGGGTTAAGGAATGTTAGTGTCAAGTGATAATGATTTTGTATAACATTGAAAAGCCAAGTTTAGAGCTTATAATCGTGTCACAAATGCATAATTACTCTCTTGCAGTGTTAGTTGCTATCTGAAAATATCTGAAATACTGTAGTTGGAAGTTCACAGATATCATTAAAATGGAATTCAGGATTACTGTATAAGGATCCAAATTCCTCCTACCTCAAATCGACGCGATGTACGAGGTACATGGCAACCAGAGAGAAGACAAGGAAATCTTATATGCATATAGTAATGTAATTCCGTATTAATTTTATTTTTGGTATAACACAGTGATACCGTGTTATTTACTTGATGACCTTTTGAGCACAAATTCTTGCTCACAATCATATCAAAGTAATTCGGTTACTGTTTCTTCGGGATAAATTCTTTTTTATTCGAATGCATTATTTTGTTTGTTTTTACTGTAATTCATGTGCTCACTTCATTTAGATAGACTCACAGGCGAAAACTGACAAAATCAAAGCTAGCTCAAAAACGTTTTCTTCAGACAACATATTACACTGTAGAGTTTCATACTACTACTGTTCTTACTTTCATTATTTTCCTACTATTTTTGTGTAGTAACTGGAAATAAGGCAGAATCTAATTTGCTTCTTTTAAGGGTAACCTTAACCGATATACTTTATTGGATCCTGATGAAAACTGTAAATTTAAGTCATAAGGAAATTACATTTCAGTATTTAGGTTCGCTTTACTCGATACATTTTTGCTTGACTGTTTCTGATACATGGTACATGCGTTCGCATGTTTAAAAGTATCTATTGAATAGGCAGCTGTGGTCAGTAGTATTAGAGGGTTTTCGGATTGAATATAAGTGTAGCTGGAGCACCCACTACATCGACTTCAAGTATTTGAAAATATCAGGTTAGTAATTCTGGATAATGAATAGTCCTCTGGTAACCTGTCTTGTTTTTCAAAATTTTTACTTGGATTTCTAAATTAAAGCCTTATGTGAGTTTTATCTTCTCATAGTTGTTATTCCTTTGTATGTTTCTGTCTGCGTTTCCAAATATAAATCATAATTCATCAATAAACATTTTTGTAGGTGATCAGGTTGGCGGGGTTAATAATATTTTGGAATCACCTGTTGATGAGAGTGATTCTTATCAATATCAACAAATGCATCAGTGGACATTTCCTGCACAAGTACATACTGTTTATAGTTCAAGTGAAGATGAAGGTTCCAATGGAAACACACAACTTCCTCCTCTGAAATCCCAATTAAAGCCTCGAAGTGGCCCAGGTAGAGGACAAAGTATACGCTCACCATCGCCTCCGGTGAGCAGTTCACAAAAGGAACAACGTCAGATGTCAAGGAAACCAAACCATTCAGGTAAACTTACAATGAAATCTAACTCAAAGAATTCAACTCACGCTAACAATGTTATGGATAGTGTCTGTAAATCTTCTCTATCGGGTCATTCTGACCGTCGAGATGGTGGTAAGTTTTCGTGATAGTGGTAGAATATAATTTTTATTTGTGAAATGTTTATTTATGTTAAATTGACATTTAGCTTATTAGCGGAAACTCGTAGTTCATAAACTAGATTACATGTAGTTATTCGGTCATTATTTTGGTTAATTTATATTTTAATACAGTTTCTGACTGATGCAAATAGAAAAACTAATTAAAGCATATCCCTGATCTCTTTTGGAATTGAAACCAGGACCACTAGGTCTCGCAGCGAATTTTCGGTGCGTTGAAGGGAAACCTAATGGTCAAGATGTTTCAGTTTTGGTGTTTTCATTAAATTTAATGTAACCGTCACCTGGTTTCATCTGATTTTTTCTGACGAATCTCTCCCCACAACGTTACATCTGGAGATATGGAAGAAGAGTGATCAGATGATAATATTCAGAACAATAGCAATAATAAACGACCCAAATAAAGAAAGAGAGTTCGCATTGTCTTGTTTCAAGGTTGTTGTACTGCTAAAGCAAGACACTGAAGAAAACTGCAACAGAATCCCCATTGATTTTGATTAGGAATCATATGTGATGGCATTGAAAACCACTATGTACATGGTTTCTGGGGTCTTACACAGGTTGTCAGGATGAACCAATGGATTCCAACGGAAAGCAACTATTTTCCACTATACAGCGCTTTCATATCAAAGTAAATGCTTAACCCGGCAAATCATGACGTTAAAAAAATGATGCTCATTTTAGAAGTTGGTTGAATGGTATACATGGAAAGTGTTCAAGCCTCTGATATTTTGACTGATCAATATGTTGTAAATTAATATCACCAGTTACTCAGTGATCATCATCCCCAGTAACATGTCGTTGACCTTTAGAACTAATCTACTACTGTTTATGTAATTGTCTTCCTCCCTTTACTTCTCATTTTTTGCTTTGTTTATATACAACCCTTTCACTGAGATTGAGTGGAGCTACAGGTCTCCATTAGTTTCGTAAAACACCCTACACTTGGACAATGTAAAGCAAATGCAGGAAATTGATCACCAACTGATTCAGTTTGATCTATACGACTGTGTAGACTAGTCTTTCTTCCTTGTCTAGACTCTCATGCACAAATTTGCAATGCACACTTGGTATTTTTAACCTATGCATTTCATGTTTTTAGTACACCAAGGATGCTTTTTATCGTACTCTACATTTAACAACCACATTTCGCACTCTGCTATGCTGTATACTTAACCATTACGGGAAGGGCTAATGTCGTATGTCGATGTGTGATTATCAAAGTTTGGGTTGCTAGGACGTTAACCTTGAAATTGAATTTTGCCGGAAATCCAACTATGAGGTTTGAAAAAGTGCCCAGTTTCTATATGTCGTAGAGGTAGGTAGTCCCTAAGCCTAACCTATTTCCTTATCTTTCTTTCTGTTTTTACACACAAATCTTTCTTTAGATGCTGACTATAGATTGTATATCAGTTTTCTACTTTTTTTGGTTTTCTCATATTTTCCCCTCAGGTCAAGTTGAATTCATCATTTATCCAGTGTTTGTTATGTTGTTTTCTCCATAACCACATACCTTTCATGTTATCTAGTAGGTTAATAGTCATGTTTTCCAGCAGTATTATTTGACCATTGAGGATACTTCGAATTATGAACAAAATTGTCGGCATACTCTAGGACTATAAATAAATGTACATCTTGGTATATTCAAAATATATAGACTAACATTACGATCGTCAACACATACTAAACCTGTCTGGGTCACTCCACTAGTTTCAGTTATCTTATTCCTCATACAAAAAGAATCATAAAGATGGACTTAGCTCAGAGATTTTAACACTTCCACCCCGCAACCAAGTCCAACAGAAAGCAAATTTATAAGCACTACTACTTCTTGGCCTAACCGACCTAAAGATTTTTTCTGTCTGTTTCTATTTTAAAAAGTGTCCGAAATTCTGTTAAATACCCTCTAACCAATCACACGTTTAAACGTTCCAAATAATATTTATTGTTACTTTTGTCGCTTCTTACAAATTCACGTGTTATTTTTATCATATTAGATTTTGATAGTGATGAGGATACTGCTCAACTTTTGGATAAACAATATCAAGCTGATAAACAAGTTTACATTCCAGAACTGAAGGACAAATCTTGCATACAGGTAGAGACTATCTTATTTCCTAACTATTACGTTTCATAAGTTGGTTACACATGTATGCATATGTATACAAATGTCATGTAACTATATAATGCCCATATATATATATATATATATATATATATATATATATATGTTGATAGCCAACTTAGCTGTATATTCCTTAGTGCTCAGTAACGACCAAAGTTTACCGATCATTTTCCCAATTTGATTATTAAGCTAAATAACACAACAGTGCTGTGTTAGATGTTGGCAGTCTGTTGGCACGACTCCTTATACCTATGTTTCATGCTTGTTGACACTCATCAACATGGCGTACCATCAGAAAACTGATGTTTTTTGATGATTCAAACTTGCATCACTCTGTACTGAGGTCAGAAACTGCTACGGAAATATTCAGATCAGCTTGATGGCAAAGTGACATATTTGAAACGTTGGTCAATGGCTTCATGCTTGTAAACATCCAACATCTAACGTGTTGGAGAGCGCTGATAAGAAGGATCTGGATTTAAACTTCTTAATTTCTGACATCGCAAATATAAAATTGTGCTCCATATTTGCAGATATGTAGGCCAAAAAACCCTATCAGCAGTGCATCTGAACTGTCTCTAAATTATCACTAACGAAAAAGTTTAATTTCTTCATCGAAAAACGATACTGATTTATGTTGCGAGTGACCGTACCAACATAGTTTACATTTTTAGCCTATTGAAACTCTAATGAAGTATATTTAGGAGAAAGCAACAGAAAGATACTAAGTTGAAGGTTATGTACTTTCTGTTTCAACTAAATTGAAATTTAGATAATTGTGATTCATTGGAGTAGGCACTTAACTTTCACTCAGCTGGTGGGTTACAGGTTCATTTATCAAAGGTTTGGAAAGGCAAGTAGTAGTGATGAGAACGACGCTGGTGGCACAGATGAAGTTTAATGTAATATATCATATTAGAGCCTTATAATGAATTTCATTTTCACAAAGATCATTCCTCTTCATCTTCTAACTTCTTTCGGTTCATCCTGTTTCTCTGTTCAGAACGTTCATGACTGATTCTCTGCTTTTGTGACTATCGACAAACACACTTCACCATATAATTTTTGAGTCAGTTCTTATCAGTAGCATATACGTTGTCAGTAGCGCTCACAGTAGTGGTGTGACTCATAGTTTGAGGCGTGGTTGATCTACATGGTAAGTGCTCTGTAGCGTAGTATGGTGATTATTCAATATCAACATTGGACTTGACAATACTGCGTAACGGTCCGAGTTTCCACACGTCTCATCAAGACACAAGGCCGCAAGATGAGGGACAGAGAAATAAGCAGGAAAAGTGATCGAAAGTTGTCGAAAGGTATAAGAAAGGAAGAGCATGGTAAAGCGCTAATAAAATGCTATGTATCCAGCCGTTAGAATGAAGATAATGTCTGGATATATCTGTGGCCCTGAGATCAGTTTTAAGCTATATCACTTAGTCTTCAGCCGCCGGTTTCGGTTTTCATGCAATCTCCACCATAGAAGTCGTCATTTCTCTACATGATTCAGATCAACAATCAGAGACTGGATGGAATGTTACCATATTTTTTTCTGGTCATCTTCAATCCTTTTCTACCCTTAACCTACCTCAGCTAACATTTCACGACGAAGTAGACGGTGACTAGGCATGCGTAACACATGTCCTAGCCATCTGATCCGATTAAAGTTTTTGGGGTTATTAGCCGAATTACTTCTAAAACTCTGTGACTGACTTGGCTCGGATGCGTGTGTCGTGAGTGCTCAGGCACTGCTTACCTTGGCGTGCGACTTTTGCCAAAAATGGATTGGGTTGGGAAAGTTGATTGCCTTATTGTCCCTAATTTACATCGGATTTTGTATTTGCTTCAAACCGGACCTTGTTTTATACTGAACAATTATATTTTATAACTGTAGAGCCTGATGAGAAATTATTGAAAAGAATATTCTTCGTTCAGATTGTCTTTATTCGTAGAAATAGGAATCTTCAAAACTCGCTATATATATATATATATATATATATATATATATATATATATATATATATAGTATCACATGTTTGCTAATTCAGTAAATAGTAAATACAAATTAATACTTAAATGATGACAAAAATAAATGTCTACAGTCAGCTTTTAAAGTACAGTCAACTAGCTGATGTACATATTACTAAAAAGTTGATCAATGCAAATACCAATCGGTCTCATTATGCGTTTGATAATGAATTATCTAATTTGTGCTAGATCCAGATAAATATGACAGTATTAGCTGGGGTATTTATATCAACATTCATTATATGATATCAGGCAGTATAATTCACTACACGTTTTGTCATTAAGTGATTTTATTTATTGGTAGCGATCAGTTAATGCATATGTATGTCGAAAAAGAGTGATATCAAAGCAGACAAAACTGTACTGGGTGTGAAGGAATTCAAAAATCAAGATTGACGAAGGATTTCAAACATCGCAAGCCATCAAAGAATGGATATATCTGCACCATTGTGACGATTTTTCAACTATGTCACTAAACCTCCCCAACCATTGATTCTTATCTTCTAGAAGACCCCAACCAAGCAGCTTATACCTCCTTACATGGCTCAGACCAACAGTTATAAACCTCATGCACTGATGGTGTATTGTTCTGGCTATCCTGTATGTTTTAATAGCCCATATGACACACATTCCTGATTATTTCAGTATACAAACTTCTTTTAGTTACCTTGTGATTGCATTGTCTTTCTTCATTACTTCTACAGACTGATCGTCAACGCCGAGTTCGTGAAGGTACGTTTCATCGCAGTATTCTTTGTTGAATTGTTGCTTTATATATTGGAATCTATACATGTGGTTATAGTATTAGACCTTATTATGTTTTGTAAAAGTATTTTGCTTTGTAACTGTAAATAGGGTTTGTATTTTATAAAAGTCAATAGTGCTGTCGCTTTGTCTAAAACAAATTGGAGTAGATTTGTAGTTACCGATTCAAATGTAATGAATGGGTTGCTCAAGTCACCAAACTACAACTAATACATATCATGCTGTAGGATATTAATACACTCTTCTTGTTTCATTTGGTATAACTGGTAGGATCAGTTGACTTTTTGTTCTGTTTATAGGTGTTTTCTTCTCGTTGCGATCAATAACTGTTAACTCATTTCGACTCATCGAGATGTGGCTCCAGAAATGTAGCACTCCATCTTCGACCATGCAATCAGTATGGCTCATAGCCCCTTACATTATTTTTTCATTCTTATCTATGTTAATAATTCTGATTTCTTCTCGTGTTAAAGAACTAACACCATTAGGCTTCTCCACTTTTAATAGTTATGTCCAAAGGCTGTCTGACAGAAATAAAAAAAATTGTTGTATAACGGAAACACGTTAATTAAAACATACTGGAGAACTAAATTGCTACTTTCGTAATGAACAGTGAGAATATGAATTCTAATGGGAAAATTGATAAGGTTGTGTAAGAAAGGAGATACTTGTACAGTGTTGCTATGGAAAATCAAATTGAAATGCACTCAGCAACCTCGTACACATTCATGCAGTAGGCAGTGAGTCACACCTGTTGTCTGAAGGCTAGTGACACTGCCTGGTTATCCAAACCACGGTAGGCGGGGCAGTGTTCGAACTCGTGACCCATTGGTCGACTCTTTAAATTGATATGCCCTAGCTGTCGCATTATCTTCGTATTTCGTAGATCATTCTCAAATGTGCTTTGTTTCCTTAACACATTCATTTCTGCATAGAATACTGTTTTGCTTCTGTTTATTTACAATTCTAAAAAAATATTTTTGCTTTTTTTCAGTTTCTGTTCGGCATCCCGAACATCCGGATATTCTTATACATGGGTTATTATTCCGAGCACAATATATGGGAAGTACTCAACTTATGTGCAATAAACACTCGACGCGCATGTCCCGTATGATTCAAGCCCAAGAAGTGGTTAACCGTATCAAGGTTAGATTTCCCTTATTATTCCGAAAACGTATACTAGCTATTTACTTTTATAAAACTAAAAAGTTTGCATACTTGCATATAAACTACTCAAATGTGCGTGTCACTGTTTAGTTTATAGTAGAATGCATTAACTTTGTCCCCTGATCTTAGTTGATGCGGATTTACGTGACTGAAAGCAGTCAGCGTTGGGCTTCTGTGATTTTTGATGGTCGTTGATAAGGGATACATTTTCTCCGAGATTCTAACCTTTTCTGCTTGCTATAGCCTAACAGTAATTTCTGGCAAGTACCGCATTTTTGTATATCTACCTCCTTAGACTATTGATCACATCATGTGACTCCAACAAAAAACTTAGTCAACAATGATAACAGTGGAATGACATTATGTTTTGTTTTGTGTAATTTGTTTTTGTTTTTAGCTGTTTTCTTTCGCAGTCTTATTGTAATTAATGAACTACGCTTTTAATTAGAGTTCCTACTGGTTGTTCTTCAAGTCCAGAAGATCAATGGTCGTCCTCAAGCTATAAGGTTTATTTTACTGATGAGTGTTGATGTTATGCGTTACCAGATAGTGTAAGACGTAGGGGACTCCCTCCTAAACACAAAAGTTGAATCTATTCAAGACTATTTCACATCATTTGTGAGTATTTTAGGTTGTGTGGGTTCGCTACACTTCGATCCACTTACTACTGTGAACCTGTTACGTATAACTAGTGATATATAACCATAATTGTTACTCAGCAATTACTCGCATGTTACAAAACTGAGGTATGACCCTCATTTTGTTGCATGAAAACTAAAGAGGGGATATTACTATATTCCTTTGGTTCGTTATGAAGGAGTGGAAAATTAAGTGACAAATTCATTATAATTAGACGATGATAAAGTCGCTTTGTACCCTGTAATTGTTGATTAAATATTTGACTACGAAGCAAAAACGCACATATCAGTTGTGATGTCGTCGTGAATTGTGAATCTTTCTTTTTTGTAAACTTCTGCAGAAAAAGTTGTATTGATACCTGTATGTCTATAAACTTCTTATGTGCTCCATATCAGGATTTTGAAATTGCTTTTTTGGGTTCGTAGCGATAAAATTACATGAATGATGTATACTTATTTGTACTAGTCACTTGTATTTTCTTATCCTAAGTGTACTGATAAACCTTTCGTTATCCACTAGGCTGTGAAATTAGTTAATTATCTTCAAACAACGTGTAATTCCTAATGAATTGAAGAATCTTGGCAAGGCTGTTACAGTCATTTTAATTTGTTTTTTGAATGCAAACTTTGTACATGCTGAAAATCGAGAAAGTCGCTATCGACTTGATTACAACACCAAGTATAATCCAAGAAGAAGAAAAGGTAAAATAAGAAATAATGAAGAGGAAAAATGTACATTAGAGACTTTCATTGGTTAGATATGAAGAAGTAATTAATTTTATATTTCTTGGTCCTAAGTGGTAACTGAATTCTGTCAACCAGTTTCGAAATGTAGCCACCGTAGCTGTACGCTTTAACTGATGTTAGCTAGTTAAAAACAATCGTCAAAAAGCTTTGGAACTAGGTTTTGTGCTTCTTGGCATTCGTCAGCATGGTGTATTTGCAACCTCAAGAGGACGGTAATCCTTTCAGAATCAATCATTGCTGCAGTCAGATACTACTGCATTCACACTGAAGCACTTTTTACTATTTTGGTATTTCTTATCAAAAATATATTACAGGAAATCATTGCACGGTTGGTTATCGTAGATTTTGGAATTTTCGCCATACTTTATGATGGCTAAAGGTATTTAGTGGTTTTATCCTTTAATTTTCACTTAGGTAGTAGTGATACATCAAAATATCCTAATATAACATATCTATCCTTGATTTTGTGTCATATTGTGAATTAATTACCTCCTGCTTCTTCTGACAAGTCGCAGTATCACTCAGCACTGATTAATAGGAAAACCACTTCGACAACATACAGAAGACATTTCTGAGCCATCAAAATGGATATTGGATTCAAAATTAATCTATTAAGTGACAATAGCCAACGCTCCAAAATGAACAATCCTACTAACATATAAGTGATGCGGTACAAAACAGTCAGTTATTTTCTTGCAGATCAAGATAGTTTTAGTCCTTAACAAAAGTTGTCGTTGTAGTCGTTTCAGATTGAGCTCTCATTCGTCTAGCTAGTCCGAAAAGCCTAGCAAGACCAACAAGCCAGTTAATGGCATAGTTCTGCTCGACCCAGTACAATTGTATATTTACTAGGTAGTGAGTCACTTACGGTGCTGAGGCTACCTGGTTGTTGTGGTCGCAGTAGGTGGGGCGCGATTTGAATCCGAAACCTATTTGTTGAAGGTCAAGTGCTTAAGCTAATGAGTTACATGTCTACTAAATCCAGTAAGAGGAACTGCTAAATCCCCTTTTAGTTTTTTGTTCGACATTAACCAGTTTGCAATGCAGATGTTGTTGACTTCATCCTATTCCTAGTTTTGTTACTAGCAAACAACTTAGGAAACTCAGAGATAATAATATGTACCCGTTACTGACATAACTTTTTGTTGGTGTTGAATGAATATAAATTATCAGTAAAAGTATGGCTGGTATTTGTTTTTTTCTTCTCTCTTACATTTATATCTAGGGTGTAAGCTAAAAAAAATTCATGTTGTTTGTGTTTGTGTAACTGCTTCTTCGTTTCACATTTTAGCATGTTGATTGTTGTAGTATTTTTCAAGTATTTATGCATTGAAATACGAGTGTATACCTGTGTATGTGATGTAAATATGTACATGTATAACACTTGCTAATAATCAATAGCGGTTTTCTATCTATATTTTTATATTCTTCATTTCACGGTTTTATTTATACCTTTTCTTTGTGCCGTATAACACGTAAAAAGATGAACTTAAGCATAACCATCTTTAAACTCTTGTTTACATGAGAATCGTTTTTGTGTATCGAATTGCATGTCTATAGCACTGTGAATCACCCGAAGTGAACGGACTCATTCCAACTGTAATATGTATTGACTAACATCTGATTGTATATTGCGTAAACACTGTAGAATACCTTGGATGTCTCAGTAGAATGCTGTTTAACAATTCACGTAAAACTAAATGTCCATTATTATAGATTTGGGATGAATTAATCTTTACAATATGTTACATGAGTACGTAGTAACCAAGGTTTTTATGTAGAAATATAAAATTTTGTTCATAAACTCCACTCTGGAATGCATCATATCATATTATATGCATGCAATTATGCATCGCTGCTCCTTTTTGTGCTGTAACTAATTTCATCACCTACCTTTCCAACATTTGTCTCTTTACTTTCAGGCTCCAGATGAGGAATCTCAACCGAGTGTAACAGTTGAATTGTTTGTTTCTACAGAGCGTATTATGATACTGAATGCTAATCTTGAAGTGAGTCGATATACTGTGTAGGGTATCATTTTCTTAATTTATATTTATTCCGCTTTTTACGGGTTTATGTGCTCATGATACTGTGTCTGCATTTAATAAATTAAAGCTTTTGAAGCCAAGCTGAATGTTGTATCGATAAAGCAACTTGGTATAAGTTGTAAAACTGACGAAAATCAGCGATCAATAGAATACTTGTTTGTTTGCTGTAAAGTATATCCTTGAATTCAGGTCTGTATATTGTCTGAAGGCTTACAGATACCTATACGTTTCAACAGTTTTAGATTGTTGAGTAATTGTGTAGTATTATATAATAAGGATACATCATATGTGATTCGTAACTGTCGTATTTCAACAATGTTCGGTTTTATTGGATTACGCCATATTACTTGTCAGTGAAAACTTTTGTTTTATATGAAAGAAGAGCAATTTTTATTACCGCATATTCTGGCTGTTAGAGAATTGTCGATAATTTTTTAATAAATTATGATACTTTTAATGCTACATAACAGTGGTAAACTGCGTCGGTGCAAGTTGACGACTAAGTTAACATAATTGTGGACATGAGAATTAGGTAGCGAGAATAACAGGGTCTGTTTTGTGAAATATCGAACAAACAATGCCTAAGTGTTCATATGTTATATAAGCTTTTTCTTGAAGTAGCATTTCATATTGGTAGAAGATTTATTAAATGATCTGTTCGACGCAATTCTTATTGGTAGTACCGACTAGTCTGGGCTAGTTGCAGAATGTTATTTGACAAATAAATCGGGAAAGATGATCCTTCGATGTAGTGTACAGTCTATGCTTTTTCTCTGGCAATCGTTATGAAATTGTGTCTATGTATTATACTTGAATGTTATTCGTTAGTAAGCGGTAGCTTTTTGTACCTGGAGAAAACTTATGCTTTGATGGGGATTGAAATTGTCATAATTCAACTCTGACATCGGTAAGCCACCACTTAGATATTTTAGTCCCAGTAAATTTGATTTCTATTTAGAGGTTTGTAGGGATTGATTGATTTCAGAAATTGGCAGAAGTAGGAAAATGTGGGCCATTGGATTTGGACCCAGTGGCGGCTGAATGGTAACGTGCTTACTGCAGTACCTGACAGTCCTTAGTTTGCTTCATGGTGGGGTTGCAGGTGCACACCTCTGGAGGAGTATCATACTAGCGCAAAGCAGCTATCCGATACGCCCAGGTTTTCACTAGTTTTCTAACCGATATCAATCGATGATGAATACTATGGGGTAATTCGATTTCTGTTGTAGTATATGAATTTACTCAAAATTAGAGATTAAGCATTACCGTTGCTAAGAGGTTCCTATCTATTGATAATCTTAATCATGATAGCATAGTGGCGGCTATGAAAAACGCAAATTCAAAGTGTTCTGTAGGAACTCTGCATCATTTGATCATCATGATCATCATCAGAAAACGGTATCATTTTAGCTCCTCAACCATAGCTTTGTGTTATTATTATTGTATCGCTTCAACTTCCAGTCAATGATATTGCGAAAAAAGGTTTGATAACTAGTAACTTCAACTATTTTCATGAGTATTTAGGCTGATTTAAATTGGTTTAACACTATGCTTGTTACTCATTTTTGTCATGTGTCACAAGTTTTATCAATTCACTCATATTGTAATCTCGTTAAGGATTGTGTTTTAAGTTAGAAACCACACTTATTGTATTGTGTTCCTCTGTGAGCTCATCTTAGTATATTAAGATTTTTCTGTGTTGGAAAGTTTCTCCAAGTATAAAACAAGTACCAAAAAGTTTGAACCAATGACTTAAAAATTAGCAGACAGATAAAAATGTTTTGTTTTCCGAGTTATTATCTTTTTATCTTCTTCTTATCAAATTGTATTCTAGGATATTTTAATTGATCATACTCTGCGTACAGTTTCTTATATTGCTGATATCGGTGAATTATTTGTCCTTATGTCACGTCGACCAGATCCGACACCATCTGACCTACCTGAAAATAATAATGAGAATACTGAGGAAAAAGAAATAAAAGATATCGGTATCAGTAATGGTAACACTATCAAAAACAATAATGACAATCAAAATTCTAGTTCTTCTGAGCGTCCAGTCAATTCATCAGATTCCAATATTTCAGAATTAACAAAATCAACTTTAGAGGATTTAAAAAAGCCTACTAAAATGATCTGTCATGTGTTGGAATCAGCAGAAGTAAGGTTTAGTTTATTGCTGCACTTTTACATGTGATTTCATTCAGATGAATGTGTTTTTTTTATTAATGACTGACACTAGAGAGTTTGTCTACTTGGTCGTTATATAACAGAATCTAGACTTTCAATGTTAATCACGTTTTCCTCTTGGCCAATATTTCGTATTGAATCATTCTAATGAAAATAAAAATTATTACTTTCCCCAATATTCTAAGTTGTGTATATCGTATTGCTGTATCTTAAGTGACTGATGTTGTATAGTTGCCTTTTTTTAAATCCTAAATTTGTATAATTTTATTGCTGATATTTATGTCAACACAGATAGTTGGACTACAAATATCAAAGTTGGGATAAAAATATTTTGACTAAGCAACCATGTGCAGTTTTATGGACTGGGGAATGGTTCACTTTCATTATGCAACAACCCATGGTAATATTTAGCTCTTCTAGCCTCAGTGGATGCATCAGGCTTTGGATTCGTGTCTGATTGCTTACAAGTCGAGTGTGTAGGCCAAAGAACTAAAGCCTTTTCTTTTTTTACACTGTCTGTCTGTGGTATTCATTTTGTTTCTAAAGTGGTTTTCATTACAGTCGAAATTCAGTTAAGTAAACCCTTTCACAAAAGTGGCTCATCGGTGGGGACATTTGACTTTCATGAGTTCAAAGCCCACTCCAGCTACTTTAATTCGGGTGACCGGATAACATCATAAGCTTGCACTCAGTAAATGTAATTCACATTCTAGTACATAAATCTACACCGCCTTCATTTTCATCTTTATTATCAGGAATACTGAACTGATATTAGCCTTCAGAATTGTTTGAAATGGTATTTCCAAACTAGTTGAGTCTCTGAAGCTCCAATTCTTATTTAAGAGTTTAACCTTATGGTAGAGTCTCGATGCCATTCTGTAACGTTTCTCAACACAGTGATGTCCAATGCGATCTTTTTTATAGCAATGACCATTTCACCATTGAACTCGGTGTTCGGTAGAAGGGTTTTCATCACAGGTAGACAGGACCGTTCGATAACTTTCTTCCCTTATATGCTTCGATCTAAAAATTTGGATGGATAACCTTTCTTTAGTAAGCGTTTAACGAAGAGTTTGTAATTCATGCTTCATAGTGTCGTTAGTACATATCTTTCTAATCCTTGAGGACACGGAGCATGTAATATTCCTCTTGCTATCTAAAAGGTGTTCTAGCTCAACTCGTTGAAAATAAATTTGTTCTTAAATATCTTTCTTTTATTCAGTAGGATTTATTCTTGAGAGTACCTGTATCTGTGACCACTTTTACTTCCGACTCATGCAATGGACACTGATCTACAGTGGATTTTTGTAGCTTAAAACACTGGAAAGCGATATGGACTAAATCGAGAAAAATCTGCTCAGACGACACTACAGAGTGAGTTGAAGTCCATTTCTAATTCACCAACTAAAGTAGATCGACCTTGCAGTTCTGTAAAAAGCCATTTGAATAGATTGGGTAGAAGACTTGAGACAGTAACTGTTCTAAAGAAACCATTTTTCAGAAGGCTACAATTTAATGAGAATATAATTAGTGGGATCCCACTTCACAGACTACCAAGGACCATTAGAAAGACTTTCTATGTAGCTAATCTTTATTCATCGTTTTCTAGTCGACGAATTGTTTCATGTCAAATGAAGGTCAAGTTACCGACTTTCGCCACTCCCATGCATATTTATCAATTTAATTGCTCTTGTGGAGACAGTTAAGTTGGGCGTATAACTAGGCAACCTAACCAAGACAGGTTGCATCTATAAGAAGCTCTATTTTGTCTCATCTAGTTGATAGTGATCACATAGCGGAAAAGACGAAAGCGTTCAAACTGATGTACCGCATCCCACTGAACCTTTCCGACGGAGTTTGAACTCTCCTTTCACATATAGCTGAAGCTACAGGGATTCAGATGAACAGTCTAAAGCTTTATATTCAAAAAAAATTTGTGCAGCCTCCATTGCTGCCTTGATGAAGGAAGACTCAATGAACCACCTTACTTATGAATTTTTAAATGTTCTTTTTTCCATTTTTATACTGTTTTTGTCACCCTTTTCGCACCACTCCCGACCGATAGCTGCTACCTTGACGTGGTGGTCGGGCTTGCATATCACAATGACCCAACGAGCTATGCTGGTGGAACGCTTGTTCCCTCGAGGTCCTACCATACCAGAAAGGTCTGTTGGGTAGTGGTTAGACGAAAAGCAGTTACCGTCATAGTGTAAATTGCTACACTATGATGGGGGTCTGAGGGCGAAGTCGTACTGCTGCTAGCTGGATGGGGTGTGACAGCAGTAAGGTGTTTCCCTTGGATGACCAGCAGTGCCAAGCTGATGCTGCCTTCTCAGTGGAAGGGGGGGTTAGAAAAGGTCGGCCCCAAAAATAACACACTCCACCACGCCCCACGGTCTGCCGGGCCGGCGGTGTTGGTTCACTTGTCGTTTCCTTTCGCTCATCCGGCCCCAAAAATACAAAAATTCAAAATAATCATACTCAAAAGGCTGGGTGTGACAGGCCTCAAGCAGATGTCCGATGGGCTCTGCGGTCACACAAATCTCTTTCAGGTACCTTAAGAAGAAATAGCCTTCCACGGTGTGGGCAGCCGGGAAGTGTCAACCGCCCTCACAACTCTGTCAGCACCCAAGTTTCTTCTGACTGCTATCCTCCTCCTCCATCATTACCTTCTAATCTTCCTTCACGTCTCTTAATTAATGATGCTGCATCATCTTCAATTTCTCCTACCTCTGCAGCCTTCGACAACGATCTGAGTCCACAGAACAGCGTCCCTGGTCTCCTTAAACCACGCTCCAAATTACATATTGGAGCCTTCAATGTCCGCACCCTCCGTCAAATTGGCCAACAGGCTTCGTTGGCAAAGACTCTAGCAACTCGAGGCATGGATGTGTGCTGTGTTTGTGAGACACGCATACAGGACCCAAGTGTGGTTATTCACCTGACCTCTCCTGACCAATCTGGTGAATCTGCAAAATTCACCCTTCGAGTTTCTGGAGATTCGATAGCTAGCTCTCGTGGTCTTGCAGGTGTAGGTATAGCATTAAGCACCAGGGCAGAAAACTCACTACTAGACTGGATCCCAGTTGATAGTCGCCTCTGCGCTATGAGGCTGAACGGCACAGTGAGAACTAAAAGGAATAGTGAGACTCGCCGTTGTCTCTTTGTAATCTCTGCTTACGCACCCACTGACTGTAGTTCGGATGAAGTGAAGGACGAGTTCTACCATAAACTGTCTAACCTCCTCTCGAAAGCCAAACGTTCGGACGTAGTGGTTGTTGCAGGTGACCTCAACGCACAGGTGGGTAGACTGAGTGAGGCAGAAAGGCACTTAGGTGGCACTTTCGGAATCCCAGCTGAACGTACAGATAACGGTGATCGCCTATTACAACTATGCTCAGATAACCGCCTATTTTTAGCCAGCACAAATTTCAGACATAAAGAAAGGCACTGTCTGACCTGGCGTCCACCGAGCTCGACTCAGCGATGGACACAGATAGACCACATTGCTATTAGTCATCGCTGGAGAGGATCGGTGGAAGACTGCCGCTCCTTCTGGAGTACGTGTTTGGACAGCGATCATGCGTTGGTCCGAGCACGTATATGCCTGCGTCTCAATGGACGTAGAAAAAATTTGGCAACAAAACCACTACGAGTTCTGCTGGACAACGAAAACACCAAAGCCGTGTTCAGTGAGAAGTTGGCTAGGCAGTTATCGGAACAAAAGACTGTCACTCATCCAGAAGAAGCTTGGTGCCATCTTCAGTCTACTGTAAAAGCAGCACTGGAGACTGTAGCCGACTCCAAGATAATGGCTAAAAAGAGCCAGTGGATATCAGCAGCTTCTTCCAAACTAATGGATGCACGTGAATGCATCCCTGCAGGCTCTGAGTACAATGAAGAGCGAGCGCAACTTAAAAATAAACTGACGAAAAGTCTGCGCAACGATCGTGAACAGTGGTGGGCAGCAAAGGCTAAAGAGATGGAAAAGGCAGCGGCGATCGGTAACAGTAGACAGTTATTTAGACTTATTAAGGAGACTGGGGGGAAATGGTCAACAACAGTTAGTGAGGTTATAGCGGAGAAGGACGGATCGGCGATTCACTCGCAGGGAAGGCGACTGGGACGATGGGCAGAACACTTTGAGGAACAGTTTAACTGGCCTCCAGCCACCATTGCGCTGCCCGCTATCCAGTCGGACCCTGAATGGGACATAGAGACAGGTCCCCCAACACTAGAAGAAGTTGAGAAAGCGGTAGGTAGCCTGAAACGGGGAAGGGCAGCAGGACCAGACGGACTACCTGCTGAGGTATACAAGAATGGTGGTAGAGTTCTCTTAGTCAGGCTAACGGAAGTGTTAGCCAGTATATGGGAATCAAATACGATCCCCTCCGACTGGTCTAAGTCACTGATCATCCCAGTCTTCAAGAAAGGCGAGAAGTCCTCTTGTGATAACCACAGAGGAATCAGCCTGACAAACATAGTGTCTAAGATCCTAAGTTCTATAATTCTCCGACGCCTGAGTGGAGCTCGGGAACAGCAAGCCCGAGAAAACCAGGCAGGCTTTAGACCTGGCCGTGGATGTATCGACCAAATATTCACACTGCGCCAGGTCCTGGAACATAGGCATGCTTACAGACGCCCGACAATAGCTGTATTTCTCGACCTGAAGGCGGCATTTGACTCCGTTGATCGAGAAGTCTTATGGCAGTGTCTGTCACTGAAAGGCGTGCCTAGTAAGTACATCACCTTATTGAAAGCTCTCTACTCGAACACTTGTGGGCATGTTAGAGCCTATGGTGAGTTGTCCAGGGAGCTATACTCATCAAGTGGTGTCCGTCAAGGATGCCCACTATCCCCATTCTTATTTAATTTTATCATAGATATTCTTATGGAGGTTTCCCTCTCGTCACCTAATTACAAAGACGTTGACCGGATCACAGGTGAATTTTCCTTAGATCTAGAATATGCAGATGACATAGTCCTGTTAGGTGAAGACGCTGACAAGATGCAGAGTCTTCTGAACACTTTGAGTGGGAATTTGAGAATGTTTGGGATGCGATTTTCACCACCCAAATGCAAATTTTTGCTCCAGGACTGGTCTTCAGCGGTACCGCGGTTAACAATAGAGAGTGAAGTGGTTGAGTGTGTTGACCACTTCACTTACCTGGGAAGTAGGATCAACTCCGGTGGGTTAGTTGCCGATGAGATTTCTGCACGGATACAAAAGGCTCGATTGGCTTTTGCCAATTTGCGCCACCTATGGCGCCGCCGTGATATTCGTTTGTCTATTAAGGGTCGCGTGTACTGCACAGCAGTCCGCTCTGTTCTACTGTATGGCTGTGAAACATGGCCATTGAAAGTGGAAGACATGAGAAGGTTACAGGTATTTGACCACCGTTGCCTTCGTAGTATAGGACGTATTCCGTGGTGTCACCATGTGAGTAATGCAGAAGTTAGGTGTAGAGTTTTAGGGAGAAGAGGTAAGTCAGTCGACGAGGTTGTGAACCTTCATCGACTGAGATGGTTGGGACACGTACTACGTATGCCTAGTCACCGATTGCCTCGTCACACAATGTTGGCTGAGGTGGGTTCAGGCTGGAAAAAGGCCCGAGGTGGCCAGACTAAAACATGGCACCAATGTATGAAGTCTCTGACTGTTGGTTTAAGCCATGTAGGACGATGCAGACTAGGTGGTTGGGGTCCACGGGACAAGAGGAACCAGTGGTTGGAGACCCTAGGTGATATGGCTCAGAACCGAAGTCAGTGGCGCAGATGTATACACACATTATCCTCATCTTAACAACGCTATACCGAATCTCACTATTTTGTCACTCCTCTTTCCTTTCTTCTCGTACTTTATATTTCTTTTGACTGCATTCACTTATCTTCATCCTTCACCTCACTACCTTTTTACTTGATGTGCTGATATGAGGTGTGGCAACTCGGACCGTTACGCAGTAATGCCTGGTCCTATGTTGATAATGATGATGATGATGATGACATGCCGCGCGATCCACAACGGGAAGCTCAGTGATGCCTTTGCAGTGAAGGCATGAGTAAAACATGGCTGTTTACTGTCACCCATGATATTCCTGATTGTGTTGTGGTTGACTGGATCATGAAGCAAACTCTGAGGATCAAGATGATGTGTATACACTGTTTGACCGATGAAAAGACCCTAGAAGAAGATTTGGATTTCACCATCAATGGGAGGTACCTAAAGGAAGTAGTCTCTCTTACCTACCTAGCTAGGCCCCATCGTTTCAGCTACAGGCGACCAGACGAGGATGTCAAAGTCAAATATGAAAAATAAAAACAATATTATTCCTCGCTGGAATCGGAGAGCTGAAATGACGACGGTTGGTGAAAGCCTTCGGGAAGCCAATTGGCCCATGTGTCTTCTCTCGACGAAAGCGAAAGTAGGCATGATGACATGGAATGTCCGCACCATGTATGAACCTAGCAAGGCTGCCCAGGTTGCAAACGAGATGAGAAGTTATCGCATTGAAGTGTTAGGAATTTGCGAAAGCAGATGGAATGGGAGTGGACTCTCCAAACTGTCAACTGGAGAATCAATAATCTACTCCGATATTGTCACCCAGACGACAACCACGAGCACACTGAGGGAGTGGCTATCATGATGTCCTCAAGAGCATCTAAGGCTCTCATACAGTGGGAGCCAATCTCCTCCTGCAGGATCATGACAGCAAGGTTCAACTCAAAAGGAAGGAAGGTCACAGTCATACAATGCTATGCACCTACAAATAATGCAGAGCAAGAGAAAAGAGGTATTTTACAGACAACTGCAATCAACACTGGACAAGACCCCAGTTGGTGACATCAAAATTCTAATGGGCGACATGAATGCCAAACTGGGAGCGGATAACACAGGAAGAGAACTAACCATGGGTCGAGAAGCGCTCCATGAGGTGATGAACGAGAATGGAGAATTGTTTGCAGAATTCTGTGCATCCAACGATTTAGTGATAGGAGTCAGGCAGTGTGTTCAAGCACAAGGATATCCACAAAGCGACATGGATTTGATTTCACCAGATGGTTACACTAAAAATCAGATCGACTTTATCTCAATCTCAAGAAAGTTGAGACGCAGCCTACTTGATACAAGACCAAGAAGAGGAGCAGATGTAGGTCCACACCACTCACTATCTAGTGCAAGGAACCTTCCAAATCAAGATAAAGCCTTCAAGGAAGCTGGTGATAGACCGCAGTCATAGTACAACACTCGGGAACTGAAGGATGAAACTACAAAGAAAATCTTCACATCAGTCATCAAGACAAAATGGGAGATATCGAGGAACATCCCTGAAGAAACCTGTGTGGATGAACACTGGAATTCTTTGAAAGCTATGTGGAAAGAAACCTTCACAACCGTATTAGGAAGAAAGAAGATAAGGAATGGATCTCGATGGACACATGGGAGCTGATAGAGCAGGGAAAGGAGGATGGTGAAGCAGAAGATGAACCAATGCAAGGATGCACAACGACAAGAGGAAGTGAGTACAATGTATAACACTCTGTACAAAGAAATGAAGAGTGCGCGCAAAGACAAAAGACACTTCTACGAAACACTGGCAAGTGAAGCAGAACAGGCTGCAGGTAGAAGAAACCTGACAACATTGTATCAAATAACCAGGTTACTCTCTGGCAGGGAAGAGATAAACACAGACGAAACCAATAAAAGGTGATGAAGGAGATTTAATTACGAAAGAAGAGAAACAGAGGAAACGATGGGCCGACCACTTCAAGAAGCTCTTGAATCGACCACCACCTGCATATCGTCCAGAAATACCACCGCAGCCCAGCCACAGAACTACAAGTGAACATAAATCCTCCAACAAAAATGGAAGTCCTGAATGCCATAAAGCTACTGAAATGCGGGAAAGCAGCAGGACCAGATGGAATCCCGCCAGAAGCACTGAAAACAGACGAAGAGACAACAGCGGACATGTTCACACCACTATTGCAGAAGGTGTGGAAGGAAGGGAAGGTACCCGCCCACTGATTGGAAGAAGGGCTACCTTGTCAAACTCCCAAGGAGGGGCGACGTAAGTCTTTGCAAGAATTGGCGCGGAATCACGCTCCTGTCCACCCGAAGCAAGCAAAATATTAGACCGCATCATCCTGGAGAGACTCAAGGATGCTCTGGATTTAAAACTACGACCAGAACAATTTTCTGACTGGATTCAGGAAGTACAAATCATGTGCGGACCAAATTTCAACGCTACACTACGCATCATCATAGAATAGAGTATAGAATGGCAGTCAACTGGATCTCTGCCTCAACTTCATCGACTTTGACAGCGTCGACCAAAAAGTAATTTGGCAGTTGCTTCAACACTACGGAATACCGCACACGTTTATCAACCTCATTCAACAACTATATGAAGACGCCACATGCCGAGTTATTCATAATGGGAAGCTCAATGATGCTTTTGAAGTGAAAACAGGAGTAAAACAAGGCTGTCAACTATCATACATGATATTCCTGATTGTAGTGGACTGGATCATGCAACAAACAGTGAGGAACGAGAAGAGGGGGATACTCTGGACCGGGGAAAAGAACCTAGAAGATTTGGATTTCGCCGATGCCTTATGTCTAGTGTCACACAAACTTGAAGATCTACAGGCAAAATCCTACAAATTGACAGAAGAGGTAGGGCAGCGAAGACAGGGCTTCAAGTGAACGTAGAGAAGACAGAGGTGATGAAGATACCCAACCAACACCACCTTCACCAACAGCAACAACAAGCTCCAATCACTATGAACGAGAGAAACTTAAACGAAGTATCCTCTTTCACCTATCTCTAGGCCACACCGTTTCAACTACAGGCGGGACAGACGAGGATGTCAAAGTCAGAATCGGAAAAGCAAGACAGGCGTTCATTAGCCTGAAACCAGTGTGAAGATCTTCAGCACTTAGCATGTGGAACAAGATGCGGATTTTTAACACCAATTTAGTCAAGTCAGTGCTTTATGTGGCTCAGAGACTTGGCGCGTTACGAAAGGGATTTCCAAGAAACTACAGACATTAATCAACAACTGCCTACTCTGGCTCGTTACTGAAGATCAGATGGCCAGAAGGAATAAGCAACAGGGAACTCTAGCAATGAAGCAACAAAGCAAGAACCTATCGCTCAACAAATATGTACTGGAAGGAGGTGGAGATGGATTGGGCATACACTGAGAAGGGCGACTGGGGACATCACGTGTCAGGCCAGGCCTTCGAGTGGAACCCAGATGGGAAGTGACGAGTTTGGCGTCTGAGGGTGACATGGAGGAGATCGTATGAGGAAGAAACGAGAGCTTCTGATCTGTCGTGGAGCCAGGCTTTTTTAAAAATTTCAGAGAGCAGAGTAAAATGGAGACGTGCTACTGAAGCCCTATGTTCCATTAGGAACCTAAGGGACAAATAATAATGATAATAATAATAATGCACAATCCACATTCTTCTTTTTGTTGACTCACAATTTTACGTTGATTGGTTGATACCTAATATATATATATATATATATATATATGAATTGGGATCTCACTAATTATATCCTCAATAAATTGTAGCTTTCTGAGAAGTAGTTTCTTTCGAACAGTTCCTGTCTCAAGTCTTTCTACCCAATCTATTCAAATGCCTTTTTATAAAATTTCTAGGTTAACCTTCTTCAGTTAAAGAATTCGAAATGGACTTCAACTCACTCTGTAGAGTGTCGTCCGAGAAGATTTTCCTTTGGCTGTCAAACATTTCATCAAATTTCTTTTGCACCGTATAGCTATGGAACTAAGGAAGAGTATGTATTGACATGCAGATTTACTTCTCCTGTACACACTTCTGAAAAGTTAGCCATCTCCGTGTGTACTTAGTAGAATATCAAGGAAGTTCAGCCCATTGTCCTGTTCTTTTTCCCAGGTGAAGGGTGTATATTGTTAAAATCCCTCAGTAATTCGTTCGTTTTCAAATTGGGATCAGTGATAGTTAAAGAAGCCTCCACGTATCTAATGCATATCCAGCTTGTTATTGACATCCTTCAGTAGTCCATTCTCTAGTTTGACCTGAAAGAAGTCTGCAAGGATTGGGCCTGATGGTGAGCCAATTACGATTCCATCCACTCGTCTATAACATGCACTGTTGAAAACAAAGTGTATATTCATTGTACACCTAATAAGTAACTTCTTAAGGTTAGACTCCGAAATTCCAATGTTGATTCGTTATTCTATCAACTGTTGACTTATGAAATCAACTGTCCCAGTGGGTGATACAGTAGTGAATAATGACTATACATCTAGCGATATCATGCGTTTTCCACCCATATTCACCTCTACCACCTTCGAGATGAAATCGGATACACCTTTCACATTATGTTTTACAACTAGTCTGTGAAGGGGTCCTAAGATATGGACCAGCCATTTGGCGACTTTATGATATGGCGAGTTATACATATCTAAGTCTGGTTGAAGGGGAAGTTCGTGTTTGTGGATTTTAGACAGATCATAAAGCTGTGGTATGCTACAACCTGTGGGCTTCAGTGAGTCATGTAATGCTGCTGAGATTACACGTGTTTGTTGTAGTTTTTTAAGACAGATATTCAGCTGCTTTTCTACTCACGCACTCAAATCTCTAGAATCACCGACCTTCTGGAGCATAGTTTGGTTGCTCAGAAGGGAATTCATTTTGTCTACATAATCTCTCTTGTCCAACAACACTGTACCTCCTCCCTCGTCCCGCTTACTCATAACTAGCTTTTCATTCTTCCTTAGCTTTTGAAAGTCTTCTCGATGTTGTTTCATCAACAAACTGTTTGTAGAACTCCTACCATTTTTTACTGTTGGCAGCTGTGGACTATCGTAGTTTTCATCATGGTCAGTCCACTATCTGATGACGCAACCAAGCTTACAAACTGTTTACCAGTACTCAAGTTCATTAATTTTCTGTACATGATCACTAAACTTGAGGCCTAGGGTTTGAACCTCTCATTGAAACTCACCTAGTAAAACACTGGAAAAGTCTTGAACTTACTGATTCCGGTCAGAAGGCTATATATATATGTATGTATATAATCGCTTTTTGTTGAGACCGGTTGCTTGCATCCAGCTGTGGTTCAGTGGCTTAAGGAGATGACTACCAGCTATTGGGTCACGGGTTCGAGCCCTGCCCCACCGATTGTGGTTTGAGCAGAGCGGTAGTATCACTAGTTCACACATAATAGATGGGGTTCATTGCCTACTACACGAATGTGCACCAGTTAGCTGAGCGCATTTCGTTCGTTTCGTACAAATATATGTATTTATAAGAATCTGTTGTGAGTGGTGTTAGCATACAAAAATGACAACTGCTGACATTGTCAGGATGCCTTTAAAAATCGCTTACATACGAGTACTTACTGTGAGCTTCATTTGACATATGGGTTAAACCAACTGACTTATTATGTAATCAATGTGAATTCGCTTAGGTCTATTAACTATGTATATCGAGTCATCGCAATATAGAATATATTGATCATTAAAGGTTTCACCTAATATTTCACTGTTGTGACAGTGAGGATAATAAAACAGGAAACGGGATAGTAAGCAGCTCCCATACGCTTCCTGTTGGCAGACATTTTAACAATATAAGGAATTTGATTTGTTGATAAAGTGTTTGGTTGGCTCTTAAATAACTGCAGCTTGTAAAAAGAAAGCTAAAAGTAGAAAATTTATGTGATGTTGTATTTTTGATAATTTTATATATTATTTAGTTTTTAGGGTGAACATTTTTGAATATTACAGCGAATATACATATATTATTCGATTTTGATTGTTATTATTTTTCAGGCCCAGTTAATTGCTCAAACAGTTGGACATGCATTTCAGTTGGCTTATCTAGATTTTCTTAAAGAAAATGGTATTGAAGATTTAGGTATTATAAAACAATTGGATTATGATGATGTCCTAAAGCAACAAGAAATATTCTGTGATGAACTTTCGTTATTCTGTGATAAAGACAATCATAAAGAGGTATGCGTATTTATATTTATGTCTCAAATAGGATTCTTTATGTATTTACGGTAGTTTTAGTTAAAGAAACTATGAATTGTGACACGTTTTCCCCCCTCATAATTTTGGACAAAGGAAGAATAAATTGATTTCATAACATTAAATTAGCTCATTTTATTTCACTATTGATCATCAGCTGCAATACATCCTAAAATGGATATATCAGTGATAATAATAATTACATAGCGTACTTTGGATATATAGGAATTTTTATAACCTGATATGTACGTGTGGACATCTGAACAATGACCTTCAAACTCTGTCCTTGGTGGTCGCTCAATTCTTCTGGAAGCAGAAAAAACGGTGAAACAAAAAAATGTACTGCAGTGTCAAATTATAAATGCAAGAAACAGCGATTTACATATACTTACAGTGGCCTTGGTTCTTCCATGCCTTTCTAAATGACCATTCTTTATTCATTTCACCATTCTAGAAAATCTGATATTTACGTGTTTCCTCCAAACTTAGGAGTATTGTGATTGACTATGAAAGATTTCATGAATTCTGGCCTTCTTTGAAGCGTCTGGACAGTCGTATCACACAACATAACAAGAGTAGAGCAAATAACACTAGACCAGTGATTTTCATAGGTGCAAAAAATGCGAATCACATTTCCTAGTAAAAATGAATGGCAATTTGTATTAGATCGGATAGAAAATGTGAAGAATGCAGCAGTACATAGAAGGTTATCATCAGGAAGTTGCAAAAACGAATAGGTTATGTAAGCATGTGAATTATCATAAGACTGTAAACTAATAGGGATTAAAATTTAGTCATTAGAAAGCTGATGTGATCAGTATTCAAAAAGTGGTTAATCACAGTTTCTTTTATCAAAATGTTAGGCTGAAAGAATATGAGTATGAAGATTTTGTCAAGACAGTAAAATTGATATTTCTTGTTTTCTTATTTCGATAGATTGAATGATATTACAAACTATTTTATAATTATTTTTTGTCGGCGTTCAAACGTCATATAGAGTTCCAAGTTGGTATTCATCGTGGATTAACATCAGTTGGAGGAACAATGGAAATCTGGGAGCACTGGACAGCTGTTTCGTCCTAGCACGGGACTCATCGGCAGTGCGCACCCACGACCCCTCCAGGGACCGAATCCGCGACCGTCAGGTTCCGTAGCCAGCACGTTATCATTGAGCCACTGGGTCAGAATCTAATAGTCCTTATTTCTAACACGAAATAGCGCAACCGTCATCCAGTGTCATCGTCGAGTAACTGTCCTCATGACCAGGCTAGCCCCACTGGTCACGGCTGCTCATTGGAACTTCGGGAATCACCTTTCGAAGCTAGTCACCAGTGACAACCAGTTTAATTGATTTTTCTTTGAGAGGGTTATGGGGATCTAGAAATATTTCAAGCTGAATACCAAGTTTTTTTTTCAAGTAGGTATTAACCTTGAAATATTTCCAAATCCCCACAAGCCCCTCCAAAAAAAAAGTCATATAGAGGTGATTAGTTTTATTTTATCCATCTATGATATTTATTCTTCTTGATTGTGGTGGACTGGATCATGCAACAAACCATGAGGGGCGAGAAGATGGGCATACGCTTACTGGACCGATGAAAAGACCCCAAAAGAAGATCTGGATGTCGCTGATGATGATTTATGTCAAATGTCTTGTCGTACAAACTCTAAAATCTACAGGCAAAAACTGCCAAGTTGACAGAAGAGGCCGGGCAGCGAAGACTTGACTTCCTTCAGGTGAACGTGGAGAAGACAGAGGTGATGAAGGTAACCAAGAACCACAACAACAACAACTACTACTACTACAAGCACCAGTCACCATCAACGCGAGAAACCTAAAGGAAGTAGTCTCTTTCATCAGTCTAGGCAGCACCGTTTCAACTACAGGCGGCACAAGCACAGATGAGGACTTCAAAGTCAGGATTAGAAAAGCAAGATAGGCGTTCGTTAATCTGAAATCAGTGTGGAGATCTACTGCACTGCTCTCCATTAAACATAAAGCGTGAACGAGATCTGGATTTTCAATACTAATGTCAGTGAAGTCAGTGCTTCTATGTGATGGTTGAGGGACTTGGCGGCACGTTACGGAAAGCATTTCGAACAAACTACAGACATCAATCAACAGGTGTGACCTACGCTTCATCGATATTGAAGATCATATTAGAAGGCCAGAAAGAATAAGCAACACGGAACTGTGTCTGGGTGGCTGGCAACGAACCAACCAAGAAGCTGTCACCCAACTAACATGTAGAAGAAAATGGAGATGGATTGGATTGGGTGTACACTGAGAAGACGGTTTTGGGACATCACCCGCTAGACTATGCTAGGCCGTTGATTGGAACCTATATGGGAACCGACGAGTTGTGCGTCTGAGGCGAGTGTGACATGTAAGAGATTGTATGAGGAAGAAATGAAAGGTTGTGAGCAGTGGTGGAGCTAAGTTGAAAAGACTGCATAGAAGAGAGTGAAATGGAGACGTGAAACTGAAGCCCTATATTCCACTAGGAACCCAAGGGACAAATAATAATAATGATATTTATAGAGTTGTGTATTCCCCTTCTATTAATTGAACTGTCAACCGTTAAGTAACATTGATCTGAATTCGATTCCAACTTTTTGCGTTTATAAATACCTACCTAGTTTCTGAGTTCATCATTAGTGTGGTAAATTATGGTGTTACCCATGTTTCTTTTGGGAGCTGTTACGTCACTATCACATTTTGCAATTGTTCTGGTATGAAGCTGTCAAATTAGGCTATGGAATTAATATTACTGAACAAAGTGAACAGTTAAATTGAACTATTCTGGACATTGTAAACACTTTTTCTTCTGTAATTAATTTATTTCGAATAGGTCCGTTAATGCATCCAGATCAATGTGGCAACTTATTTCTAAGTTGCTTGAGTACGATACTTCAAAGAATTCTTCGGTTGCATTCGAGTTTGCACGTTCTATTTTTATTGCTTTATTAGATTTATCACACAGTGTAGCAGTATTGTTTACTAGATTACGTTTCAAACATAATTTATTGTCCATAGTCATATCAAGATAACTACACAACTTTGAGATATCCTTTATATAATTTTAATTTCCTCGTCTTTGCACGTTCTAGTATACTGAAGTTGTCTAAGTGTAGTCAGATGAGAGACTTCATACCACAACGTTTTAGTTAGCTTGTGCTCATGTTGGCGTTGTAATACTGATGTACTTGACTGTCCTACGTGATAGTGTTCTTAGTCATCGCACTTGGCTTTGTAGTTACCGTTGGTCATTTCTTCTTAGTTGACTGAGTTTTTTTGGTTTGTATAGGATGTGGTTTAGCTATTTCATGGTTTTATTTGACACTACGATTCCAAGCGGATACGGCGACCCGGTTGTTGTTTTCGAACACTACTACGTTGAACAGTCATATAGACCCATTAAAACTACACCTCCTTTTCCGAAGAAAGATAAACAGTTCATTATCACTTGTACTTAAGATTTCATTGTAAGACTAGTGATTCGAAGTGATTTCCTCAAGACGCTGTCATTTTTTTAACATAACATTCTTTACAGTTTTAATAGGCATATCTAGCATGTTTTAATGTGTTTCTCTATATGTAATACCTCTGCTTTGAATTTTGTCCCTAAACCTATCTTGTTTATCAAACTTGTGATAATACATCCTGAATCATTGAAGCCAAAGTAGTTTTCTTGATCGGGAGGGGATCGGTTTATTATTTATGGTGTTTATCTTATCTCAAGGTGATTTTCCTTCTCTTTTTTATCGTTACAATTGAGACTAGTGTCGCTAGTTGATGTTAATGCTGCATCACAGTTCAATACTTGTCATCTTCACATTAGATTGTTCTGAAATCAATAACTCAACTAACATTGAACAGTAATCTTTGTCTTGATGGCTGTAAATGTCAAACTCTCAAATTTTTATTTTAACGCATCAACAAAGGTTGCTGGAAGTATTTTATTTACAGTACAATTTGTTTTGCTATAAAAAAACTCCACCAAATGTCATCTATCATAATTCAAGTTTTACTACTGATTTTTCGTAGTCCTCTCACTTTTTCTTAATCTGCAAAAGGTGTTTCATCCGGTATATTATGTAAGAAGGCAGCAGATATGATGTGGGATAGCGTATAACTTTCAAGGCTATCAACAGGGCTAGTGGTAGTGCATCGATAACCCTAATAATGGAAGCGATTCTGAACTATTATTTTACTTCATGTTTCCAACTGACTGGATGAGGTTATAATATACTTAGCCATCCACTGTACTCATCGTTTCTGATTGTATGTGATCATGGAAGACCAGAAGCAGCAAGTTAGTAAGATTATATGCTCTAATGGCTATAAATACATAAATTGCACCTTAATTTAGTTCGCATCAAATGTGTAGGATGATATGTTATGATATAAGTGGTCAACTATGCGGTTGCAAACAGACTAATTGTTTCACTCTTGCTGTAATCTACATAGCGATGTTTATATTATTTATCTCAATCAGTCATCTAGTGCTGGTCGTAGATTTTTATGGACACACCTCTTAACTTCACTCTGGGTGTCATCTTCAGTGCAACTTCACAAAGAAGTGAAGTTTCCATATCTCCTATGTGCATTTATGGTAATGTTTCAAATTGAGGCGAAAGTATAATGGGTCAATCACCTCTCTGCAGTTACCTTCGTAAATACCCATTCAGGGAATACCAACTTCACTTCTTAGAAAAGTTGCATTAAATATGACTCTGCTAAAGTGAAATCGAAAGGTTAGGATGTAAAGACTCAAACTACAGATATCTATCACCATACTTATAAGCGTATTTGGTTAAATGCCTTCATTTTTAGGTTACTATACCGAAACAGAAAGGTGAGGCATTGGGTGTTGTAATTGTTGAGTCAGGTTGGGGTAGTCTACTGCCGACTGCTTTATTAGCAAATATGCACCCAACTGGTCCAGCTGCACGATGTGGACAACTCAACATTGGTAATCAAATAGTGGCTGTGAATGGTCAAAGCTTAGTTGGACTTCCTCTTTTAACATGTCAACAAATAATCAAGGTAAGCTGTATTTTGTTGATGGTGTCTATTCCTCTGACCATCTTTTACAATAGTCTGACAATAGTATTTCTCGAAACTTTTACATGAAATCCAGTTAAACATTTACTGACGGATAACTATAGTTTGACAAATGTTTTTTTATATAATGGGTTGGTGATTAAGGTTGAAACAAGATCTATATAATGTTGGGGTTCAGAAAAAATGGCTGCTTGCTTAATGCTGAGATTCTCTACACCACCTAACAAATAAGCTCAGTTTATGTCGATTCCTCGTTTTACATTAGGGAGTTCAGATTGAGTTTTTCTTCTCCCTTGCGTTTCACTTGCGTAGCTGCTGACTATATGAAAGTCTTTTACGCTGAAGATTTTGATTACAATAGAAATGGTGGCACCAAATACAGTTCTGATTTATGTGAACTTCCCTCTTTAACTTAGCGGAATAATCAGAATTGAAAATAAAGAAATTCAATTGACATTGTTCCTAATTGATCCTACTGATAGGAATACACTCACGACTCATTTTCATCATAAAGGTTTTACCATTGTGTATTCTTATTCTAGCTTTATGCGTCCCCTAGTTTTGCAGTTGTTAACGGTTTTGTTTGCATTCTTTTCTTTCTGAGCTGATTTGAAGTAGGACATAGTAGGGCCACAGTTTATACTGTTGTCATATCAGTTTGTACGTCTGTCATATAGTCACTATGACCTTATGTACTCCCCTCAAGGAATTCACTGGTAAATGTATGTGCAGTGGTGTTTGTGCCTCGATGAATACCTAACAACCATTTTAATGGCTGTCTACTTTTTTGATATTACAGACTTCAACCACTAGTTGTTACAGTGTTTCATTTGATATGAACTATGAGAATCTCAGTTGTGTATCAAAAGTAAATCATGTTACGTTATATGTCACTAGATTAGTAGTCTGTCAGTGAATTCATATTGTTTTTAGAAGTACAAGAATGTGAAAGTTAATCAATGTGGTTACACTTAATTGGTGTGTATACCTGTCGACACAGTCAAAACTGTGGTAACAATAGTTGGACAATGTCACAATACATTATGATAATTGGTGGTGATTTAATAGACATAAGCTTGCTTTGGCTGTCTTTTACTGGTCAGCACACTCCTAATGATTGTTTACCACTTGAGAAAAACTACTTTGAGATTGATCATTTTTACTAACTAAGATTTTTAGTGTTGTCATATTTTTGTTGGTACTTTCAGCTCTGGTTTTATAATTGCTTGCAGGATCTTAACGTTTATTTTTTTCGCTCCAAAATGTTTAATTACTGATAGGTGCGTAAATGCACACTATTTACACTATGGAAATTTATATGTTTTCAATTTATAATTAACATGTTTAGAACTGCCTGTTTAGTAATTAAAGTTTATCTGTTTTTATCAATATTTCTTTTAGAATTGTCGAAGTTGTGCAACTGTTAAATTGATGGTTATTAACTGTCCACCTGTTGTTGAAGTACTTATTCGTCGTCCAAACTTAAATTATCAACTTGGATTCAGTGTTCAAGATGGAGTGATATGTAGTTTACTACGTGGTGGTATTGCTGAACGAGGTGGAATACGTGTAGATCATAGAATTATTGAAATTAATGGTGAAAGTGTAGTCGCTGTGTCACATGAAAAGATTGTACAACTTTTAGCTACTTCAGTTGGCGAAGTAAGTAATAAGTTGAATGAAATCACTGTTGAATTCATTCCTTTGAAAGGGAAAACCAATATCTAACCATCTATGTCGTATTTCTGCAGGATAAATATTAGGGTATCTCAACAATGCTTTGGGATGTCTCTGAATAAAGTTTATTGTCATATGTTTCGAATTGAGTATTGTGGGATATGAGAATGTTAATAGGTTTCTTCTGTCATACTCCTATTAATTTTATAGTCAGAATCTTTAGAATATGAAGTTTATTGTTCCAAAGTTCTCGTATGTCTCACCCGTCTTTAAACTTAAACTTATCACAATGTCAGCGTGGTTTTGGCTTGGTGTTCTCGAAGTTCTAATTGTTTACCATGATCGTTTCGTCACCAGGCTTAGTGAAATTTCCAGCACTAACTTCACAATGAAGTGAAGCATATTCAAATTCTAGGTAGTGTTTTTTTCTATCTTGTGTGTTGTCCACCTGTAAGTTAGAGAAGAGATTTTTGTCACACCGTGACAGCGAACCACTATCATCCCCATCCCGAGCTACAAATCTCTCCAGTCATTTCAAAATCTCAGCGTGTTTGAAATGAAATAAATAATTGTAGTAGAATTATTATGTGACCTTCTTAAACGAACCGTTAGAATTATTTTATTTCAAACACGTCGAAGTTGTTACAAGTATATATTATATCCCATGTCATCTTTTCAGTCACTGTATAGAACAATTTTTTGGGAATCCACATTAGGAATAATCTAACTCAGCGTTATCGCTTGTATTACACCCTCGCTGATTTGACTAAATTGATCGATCTATATAATTAAGAACACAGGCAATATCGAGGCATCCGTGTAGGAGCCCATATGCCAATAGAGACTGGTCAATTCGGTCCAGTCAACGACTGTATAATACAAGCAATAACACTAAAGCTATACCCATCACACAAGAAGTGACTGTCGTGGCTCAGTGGTCTAGTGGATAACGCCTGGACTCTTGGAGCGACCGGTTCCGAGTTCGAATCCCGGTGGGAGCAAGAGTATGAAGGTAAATTGTTTAATGTAAACAGATGTACACCAGGACTTGGCTATAGTTAACTGTTTACTACATAGTTGAGTTATCGCACACATTTTTATTTATTTGATGTATTAATCTACGTAACAGGTTTTCATTTTAATGGTTTTATTTAACTACTACTTTATATCATTTTTTCTTTTCCTATATCAACACAGATACATATAAGAACAATGCCTACCTCAGTTTTCCGTTTGCTGACGGGACAGATTATTCCTCGTTATATATGATTTTATCATTGTATATCTTTTTCCCTTCTCATGAATCTCTTCTTCAGCATTTCATATATATATATATATATATATATATATATATATATATATATATATATATATATGAACAAACGTTGGTGGTAGTTAACCGACCGTATGATCTGATAAACAATCCGAAATTCTTCAGATGGATGCATATCACCGTTTATTTGATCTCTAGCTTATAGAAAACCTTTAAATTGTTGTTACTAGTCTCATCACTTACATACCGTGAAGTAAGGTGTTTATTATTATTATTGATACACGATTCAAAGTGTTCCTTAGATTTCTGGCAACTAGGAGACCTTAATAATATGCTCCCATTATTTATTAAATTAAATATTTCGTTGTTGTATCATATTACCCTTTTCTGTTGTTCATACCTTCTCCTACTTATAATATTTATTTATTCACTTATGTGTTTTAATCTATACTTTAATGTGATGCGAGAAAAGGACAGATTACATATGCAAATAATCTATTTATACACGTACACACATGCACATGTATATCCATATATTCATGTTTCTTGGTGTAACTACCGTGTCTATAATATGTGTATACCTGCTTAAACGTGTGTTTTTAATTACTTTCCATTTTATTATTATTATTGAGTAATCGTGCATTTTCCCCATCTTTTGAGAGGTAATTCGTTTTGTAAATCTTCATCATTTAGATATTAGTCACTTGTTTTCCATGCAGTTCTTCCGCATACATTGTCCTGGTGTTCTTTTCGATGAGCATATAACATACAATTCTTGCCGCGTTTAAAACTTATCACTGAGCACTTAGGTATTTGACCAAGTTTCTCCTAACATTGCTGCTACTATTATTATTGTTATTATTATTATTATTATTTCTCTTATGTCCTGCTGATCAAGGTACATTTTCTCTAGTGTAAATTAAAACTAAACTTCCAAAAAAATGTTTTGAATGCCTTGATGATTACTATCAAAAAGAATAGTCAGATATTTTAACACATTGTGAAATTATCGATAAAGTTTTTGGTTTGAAAGATGACGTCTAAGTTAACCAGGTAGAAAGGAAGTGTGTTTTTAAATTGACTACATCGACTAAATAGCATGGAAAAAATGACATAAGAACAGTAATACACTGAAACATCAGGTAAATAGTGGACGAACATATCAACCAAACATTTTTACCCAAAATATGTACCAATCATGTATCAGATATCAATACGACTTATGTATAATGCTTTCCAAAAATCATCGATTAGGAGTAGACAAGTTATAATAAAATACGTAAATTTATAATTTATCAGATAACTGTTCTTAAATATAACTCCAAGATATCACTAGTTTAGAATCTGGGGTACTTGTGAATGTATATAAGTACATCTGTTTCAAGCTACCAATAAGCATCAAGAGAAAGGAAGCAATACTTTATTTTGAAGGTTATTATTTTTTATCCCCAGGTATCCAGAAGAATAATATGTAGAGTCGCAATTCTAGTTAACGAAACTACTAATGCATTTGAGGTATCACCCCTTGATGAACTCAGTGAAAACGGAATGCATATATATACATATATATATATATATATATATCAACGGTCACGGTAGCTGTTACTATTTATTGATATACTTGTAATTCTCCGTTATTTCATAGGATCGAATTGTTCGACCTTTATTGGCATATGGGCTCTTATGCGGATGCCTCGATATTGCCTGAATGTCAGTTATGGTGATTTAGTTGGTTATGACAAGTCCCAAATAGGACGAAACGCGCATCCTGGATCCTTCTGCTAACCATAACCATCTAGGTCACGGTAACTGTTAACAGAAGCACTCGGAGTGCAGATGATTACAAAAGCAGCACGAGAATATGACACTTTTGATAATCAATAAATTGGATGAATTAAAGTTGCTAATAATAAAGGATGAACTGATCAACATCTAAAGAAATGTAGTATGTACATTAAAAGGCTGAACAGAAAGAAAAATATCCAGAGGTTTGGAATGATAAGGCTGTTTATTAAGTCTTCGCTGGTTCAGGAAAAATATCTGCACGTTCTGCATTTTGGAATGAAAACAAGTTGTAGAAACTAGCATTAATTAAAAACTTAACTGGTAAGACCAAAAAGGACTTATGTTTCTCATTGAGGGGACCAGAAAATAACAGGTGAATTCTGTGGAATATATTGAATAATAAGCAACATGATTCAATACATTTATGACTTGTGCAGTATGCACAAACCTCAAATGCTAATTTGTGCTATCCTGGATATGTCAATTCACCTGAAAATACGATGATAAAATGTTTGGTTCTATCACTTCAGTGTTTGCAAGATGAACTGGTGTGTGATGGTAAATATACTTATCATGTGTGTTTCTCACTATTATTTGAATTGATATTATTGATTATGTTTGCGAAAATCTAGTAACGAGAAATTTGGACCCTCCTAATCCTATTATGAATTTGAAGATACTATTTCTGAAATGTGCAATGAATTATGCAGTGGTTATGAGATCCTTTTTAGGTCCCTTGTTTTTGATGAAATTAGAAAACGATCAGCTGGAAGATTAATTCGTTGATGTGGAGTTGTGTTAAGACGTGAATCATCTATTTCGTGTTTATGATTAGCGCTTTTATAATAATTCGATTTTGAACCTTGTTCAGACGTCAGTTAATTTCTCTGATAAAGATGAACAAGAAAGTGTATACAGTGGACCGACGACTTGAATGGAGTATGCATACTCGTCTTTTTACCAATAAACTAAAAACAGTGTGGTTAGTTGCCGAGCCCTAGATAAACGTCAGGTTAATTTCGCGGAAATAAAGAAGTACAAGGTGTCAGTGATATAAGTAAGGCTGGATATATACACCACTTCGTAGATATCACTATATTCTTTATTATGCTTCAAGAACACTACTGTATGCAACCCCTTATGTCTTCTCTACGTAATTCAAGGTATGACTACAAAACTGACTAAACCAGAACTCAGCACTTAAAAGGAACATGGGCAGAGATGGAGAACCATAAGACTGACCAATCAGGTCGCAGATTATACATATCACAGCCATCCCCTTTTGCTCACTTACCATGTTGACACTGCATTCGCTGTTTATGAATTACAACGAAAATCGCATCGACTATTTGCAGAAAGTTGAATTGATTGTGAGGAGTCTATACTGTGAATGAACTGTGTACCGAACGTATTACCGAGAATGACGACTTAAGCAGGACTGGGTAAGTTAAATTCATGTTTTGATAAATCGCAGATTCTCGTTATGTACAACCAAAATACGAGGAAAAGACATTTTCGGTTGATAAAAGATGGTTCAGAAGAATCTATCTTACTAGTCGTAGGAAAAACGGAAGGTCCAGATACTATATACCCAGATGACTGAAGGCTGACATACCGTTATCTGGAATGTATCACCACTATTAGGTTCTCGTCCACAAAAAGCACTTCATTAATCCGACTACTAGAGTACACACAACGTTGAAATTATGTGCAGTCGTCTTCGAGAGTTCGAGATCTCCTCGATGTCAAACGGATGAGTGGTAGTGCAGACAGTGGTGTGGTTTCAAAGTTGATATACCTGTTGAAAATCTGGATATCTTTATTCCTCCTATATAACAGACGTATAAATTGTAAATGAAGTGCCATTTTACTTAATAGTTACTTTGTCGTTCATATTGCTTGGTTCAGATTGATCGATGCATACTTGAACCTGATTAACCGTCACTAAAATTTAGTTCTACCGGAACATGTCTTGGTCATGCAACTGTTTCCAGCCTACCATGAAGCAAGCAGTATCTCCACTATCCCTATTAATCTCGTTTAATTTTAACTTGAACATCATACGTTCTAGCACCTGCTTTGGTCTGGACGAGTTATCACTGTAGTCTGTCACACCCGACCGATAGCTGCTACCTTGACGTGGTGGTCGGGCTTGCATATCACAATGACCCAACGAGCTATGCTGGTGGAACGCTTGTTCCCTCGAGGTCCTACCATACCAGAAAGGTCTGTTGGGTAGTGGTTAGACGAAAAGCAGTTACCGTTATAGTGTAAATTGCTACACTATGATGGGGGTCTGAGGGCGAAGTCGTACTGCTGCTAGCTGGATGGGGTGTGACAGCAGTAAGGTGTTTCCCTTGGATGACCAGCAGTGCCAAGCTGATGCTGCCTTCTCAGTGGAAGGGGGGGTTAGAAAAGGTCGGCCCCAAAAATAACACACTCCACCACGCCCCACGGTCTGCCGGGCCGGCGGTGTTGGTTCACTTGTCGTTTCCTTTCGCCCATCCGGCCCCAAAAATACAAAAATTCAAAATAATCATACTCAAAAGGCTGGGTGTGACAGGCCTCAAGCAGATGTCCGATGGGCTCTGCGGTCACACAAATCTCTTTCAGGTACCTTAAGAAGAAATAGCCTTCCACGGTGTGGGCAGCCGGGAAGTGTCAACCGCCCTCACAACTCTGTCAGCACCCAAGTTTCTTCTGACTGCTATCCTCCTCCTCCATCATTACCTTCTAATCTTCCTTCACGTCTCTTAATTAATGATGCTGCATCATCTTCAATTTCTCCTACCTCTGCAGCCTTCGACAACGATCTGAGTCCACAGAACAGCATCCCTGGTCTCCTTAAACCACGCTCCAAATTACATATTGGAGCCTTCAATGTCCGCACCCTCCGTCAAATTGGCCAACAGGCTTCGTTGGCAAAGACTCTAGCAACTCGGGCATGGATGTGTGCTGTGTTTGTGAGACCCAAGTGTGGTTATTCACCTGACCTCTCCTGACCAATCTGGTGAATCTGCAAAATTCACCCTTCGAGTTTCTGGAGATTCGATAGCTAGCTCTCGTGGTCTTGCAGGTGTAGGTATAGCATTAAGCACCAGGGCAGAAAACTCACTACTAGACTGGATCCCAGTTGATAGTCGCCTCTGCGCTATGAGGCTGAACGGCACAGTGAGAACTAAAAGGAATAGTGAGACTCGCCGTTGTCTCTTTGTAATCTCTGCTTACGCACCCACTGACTGTAGTTCGGATGAAGTGAAGGACGAGTTCTACCATAAACTGTCTAACCTCCTCTCGAAAGCCAAACGTTCGGACGTAGTGGTTGTTGCAGGTGACCTCAACGCACAGGTGGGTAGACTGAGTGAGGCAGAAAGGCACTTAGGTGGCACTTTCGGAATCCCAGCTGAACGTACAGATAACGGTGATCGCCTATTACAACTATGCTCAGATAACCGCCTATTTTTAGCCAGCACAAATTTCAGACATAAAGAAAGGCACTGTCTGACCTGGCGTCCACCGAGCTCGACTCAGCGATGGACACAGATAGACCACATTGCTATTAGTCATCGCTGGAGAGGATCGGTGGAAGACTGCCGCTCCTTCTGGAGTACGTGTTTGGACAGCGATCATGCGTTGGTCCGAGCACGTATATGCCTGCGTCTCAATGGACGTAGAAAAAATTTGGCAACAAAACCACTACGAGTTCTGCTGGACAACGAAAACACCAAAGCCGTGTTCAGTGAGAAGTTGGCTAGGCAGTTATCGGAACAAAAGACTGTCACTCATCCAGAAGAAGCTTGGTGCCATCTTCAGTCTACTGTAAAAGCAGCACTGGAGACTGTAGCCGACTCCAAGATAATGGCTAAAAAGAGCCAGTGGATATCAGCAGCTTCTTCCAAACTAATGGATGCACGTGAATGCATCCCTGCAGGCTCTGAGTACAATGAAGAGCGAGCGCAACTTAAAAATAAACTGACGAAAAGTCTGCGCAACGATCGTGAACAGTGGTGGGCAGCAAAGGCTAAAGAGATGGAAAAGGCAGCGGCGATCGGTAACAGTAGACAGTTATTTAGACTTATTAAGGAGACTGGGGGGAAATGGTCAACAACAGTTAGTGAGGTTATAGCGGAGAAGGACGGATCGGCGATTCACTCGCAGGGAAGGCGACTGGGACGATGGGCAGAACACTTTGAGGAACAGTTTAACTGGCCTCCAGCCACCATTGCGCTGCCCGCTATCCAGTCGGACCCTGAATGGGACATAGAGACAGGTCCCCCAACACTAGAAGAAGTGAGAAAGCGGTAGGTAGCCTGAAACGGGGAAGGGCAGCAGGACCAGACGGACTACCTGCTGAGGTATACAAGAATGGTGGTAGAGTTCTCTTAGTCAGGCTAACGGAAGTGTTAGCCAGTATATGGGAATCAAATACGATCCCCTCCGACTGGTCTAAGTCACTGATCATCCCAGTCTTCAAGAAAGGCGAGAAGTCCTCTTGTGATAACCACAGAGGAATCAGCCTGACAAACATAGTGTCTAAGATCCTAAGTTCTATAATTCTCCGACGCCTGAGTGGAGCTCGGGAACAGCAAGCCCGAGAAAACCAGGCAGGCTTTAGACCTGGCCGTGGATGTATCGACCAAATATTCACACTGCGCCAGGTCCTGGAACATAGGCATGCTTACAGACGCCCGACAATAGCTGTATTTCTCGACCTGAAGGCGGCATTTGACTCCGTTGATCGAGAAGTCTTATGGCAGTGTCTGTCACTGAAAGGCGTGCCTAGTAAGTACATCACCTTATTGAAAGCTCTCTACTCGAACACTTGTGGGCATGTTAGAGCCTATGGTGAGTTGTCCAGGGAGCTATACTCATCAAGTGGTGTCCGTCAAGGATGCCCACTATCCCCCCTCTCTCTGTTTATATTATAGGGGGAGTGTATTCCAGTTGGTTCTGTACAGCTCCAATATATCATTACTGAAGAAGCAAACCCTTACTTGTCAATATCCTTGATTTACATTGCTGTCAATAAGATAGCATTTTCCCTCGGAAAGTCGTGTCCAGCTGTCTGAAAAAAATTACCTTAGTATGTGCAAAACAACCTTTCAGGACTTTGGATTTCACTTTCTAAACATTATTCACTGTTAGTCAATTCAACCCTTCCTTAATATGTATAACTTCATCTGTGGATGACAACTGTAGTAAAAGTGGCTTTAGGTTTCCGTTTTCTTCCACTGTCAGTTGGCCGCTCCAGGCATCACATACTATAATAAACTTAGTACAGGTGTGATTGTGTACCTTTCTGTAGGATAGGTCAGTATACTGATTAAAATTCAATGGAACTTGAAACACTGACAAACGGTTTCGAAATATCGACTTAAGATTATTCTCATATACAAGAAGAACTGTGACTTCCCAATCAATGACATATCTTCGGGTTTACGTTTCGCTCTGCAAATGAATTTGAAGACCGATGCAATGTACTTTAACCGACTGTAGCCAGATTCTTTGCATTGGAAGTGAATGTAGTCTGTTTATAGCAATTCTTCACATATCTTCTGTAGCTTATAAACCTCATCCTACAAGTTGCAGAAAGACTTGGAAAGTATAAATACTTGGACTGAGATTGAGCTAGAAGCGCGTGAGACAAAACCTAAAAATACTGTGTAAACAGTAACTAGTGATAATCATGAAAACTAGCAGCAAGTGTATTGCACCTTTAAGATATGTCCTTGTGCAAACTTGACAGATGCAGAGACCAATCACTAATTATTCGTACTTGTTACATACCCACGAATACGAGACCAAAGAATAACACAATAGCGTAGCCAGATGGAATAGTATATTTGCGAGGTCATGTGTCCCAACTAGCTGGTTAGAGAGTCGATTACGAGCAGTCGGATTGTAATACGACAGCGTGCAAAATGGCGTGGATGCCTGACCGCGTGCCTTCAGCTCAGCGAGTCCGATAAAACGATGAAGGTCAGCATCAATGTTGAATCTCGTCGAACCCTAGGTTATTAATTCTGGAGAAGTGTGTGACACTAAACAGCTAAACAGAGCTACTATTACACATAAAAATATGACATAAATCAGTACAGTCCCCTCCCATTATAAGCATTAAAAAGTCCGGTAGTTAATGTTTCAAAAATAACCAAACTGGAAGAGATATGAGGAAATATGAAAATTACTTATCAATAACTTTGAGGACAATCCGGTGTGTAACGGTGAACAGCTTCATACTACGTGATTTCCAGACAAAAGTCACTGGCAGTGAAAAATGTGAAATGATACATATATCTGATCACCGTTAACTTTGAAAACCACTCAAGTTTGCCAAGACCACTACACAAATGATACTCATATAAAGCAGACACAAAAATAAGACAAAACACCAAACATTTATCATTCCGAGCTTCCATGCCGGTGTATTATAGAAAAAGATGGAAATCAACAAAAATAAACAATGACACAAGTAGATTAATATAACCATTAGGTATGCCGATTCACTAGGCATTTTTTCCTGAAACATGCAGATATCAGAATGACATAGAACGTGTTTTCCTCGTGCCAACCAAACCAAAGAGAAAGAATAATTGACTAAAACACCGTACTAAGTCAATACTGATCAAATCCAGTGGGGAAAGCAAATCTATAGTGATTGTTTTCTTCTGAAAAATGGACCACCAACCAAACGCGACCAACCTGTAAATCGTGTTAATAAGACCATATACTGAACTTGACAGCTTATTTCCTTTCTCGTATATTTGAATCTTCCGTTTAAAGAGTAACTATCTGGTTGATTATCTCCACCTCCAAAGATAACAAAGTTATCAATCTTTGGATACGGTTTAACTTTCTGTATACATATATTCTGACTTGCTTTTGCTGAAACAGTGAAGGTTATCAATTTAAACTAGTCGTTACGTCTTTTTTACGTTCGTCTGAAAGTGCAGGAGTGGTTATTTTCAAGGCAGCTGGGCTAGAAGTTTTATCATAAGCTAGTATCCTGACGTAGCATTCGATTAGTTGACCAAACATAAGAGAATGTTGGGGTAAATAGACAAAAGTCAAGGTCAGTGAGTACAAAAGACGTGCTTTATTTTTATATACATTTATATATATATATATATATATATATATATATATATATATATATATATATATATATATATATATATATATATATAGGTCACAGGAACTAATATCCCGGTGGTAGAACTGGACCTTCAGGTTCATTGTCCAATGGAAATTCTTCATGGTTGCTTTTTACATTATTTGAAGAGTTGCTAGGATTATTCTCTCGCCATTTATCGTACGAATGCCACCTAGATTCGAAAGCGACTACCTTTTCGCGTAAATGGTCAAAATTTTCAGGTTTAGGTTTTCGCCACAGACGGGGTTCTTTATCTAAAGCACCAGCTATAATTTCCTATTTATACAGGCAAAATTTAAAGACAAAAATTTGATGGTAGAATATCGATAATGAAACCAGTGAACAATAGTTAAGTAAGAACGGTATCTAATTATTCACTTCATGTGGTCAACGTGTTGGACCATCAATCAGTGTACAAACGGCCCTGAATTCCCCCAACCTACAGAGTTTTGAACAACCAAGCGCAGTCAGTATTCTCCACGTATTTCTTATTCTTTTAGTTCTGATGTTGTGTCTACTTTGTGTTAAAGGGGACAAATAATACCAATCAAAGCACAATCTAAGTGATCAGTAGTCTTATAAGCCTTATTACCAACACATCAGAATTCATATGGCAGTAAAAGATGAATGGAATGTGATTGTTCCCCCATATGAGCGTAACATTAATGTTATTAATCGACATGATCAGACTGATTACCTTCTGTTGAACTACTTGTGCAGCTATACCAACAAGGCATGCGCACACACACGGATTATAAGTTATGATTTCCTAATGAAAACAAGGATGTGAGAGTTTTATTGTCTAGGATGAATCATGTGGGCCAGTTCGGTGAAAGAGAATCAGTTATATATCATGAAGACACGTTCGTTTTTCCATCATCTAAATTTACTGACTTTTATTCCTCAAACAAACATAATCTCCGCTTTCTTTGAGAAAGTAACCTATAGTCTATGTTCTTCGTTCTTAACTTTGGTCATTCCCAATTGGTTCACGTATATTTTAGTGTGTTATTTATAAACTTCTTCACAAGTGTCTGTTAGCCTGTTTGAACTTTGAGGCACCTTATTTTTTCACGAAATATGCAGTAATAAATTCATCATTAATACATTATTTTATTGCTTTAAATGCCATCACTTGTATTATCCTTTAAATAAACTGCTTTGCAAGTTCATAGTAAAATTAAGAAAAAACAGCGTGATGGATGGCAACTGGTTTCCTAAGCGTAAAAAAGCAGATTAAATGACCATTCCTGAAATACTTAGCATAAACTGCAGGTCTTTACCAAAAAAGGTTGACTACTTTTAGTACACTCTTATCCACAAAAATTGATCGTAGTACGAGTGTGATAACTGCAAGGAACATAGCCTGATGATCTCAGTGACGATAAGTTAGTCTTTCTAAATATGTTCAAATTATTTTGATGTATTTCTAAGAAGAATTACAGTAGATGTATAGCCACATTCACCAGTACCAACTGATCTACTTCCATTTATGTATTCTCCAGCTTCTTAAACGACAAAATTGACTGCATTGCTATTAAATGTCATCCTAAACACTTGAGTAAATGCAAACATGCTTACATTACGAAAATGTATGTCACACCTGACAGCAGTTTATCCAATTTACTTAGTTTCGCTAACGCATTCACCGAATTCGTTGCTCCTATTCTAGGTAGATCTTTCTCTATAGTCTGTGGAAGTTTTAATTAATCTGACTGCAGTTTCATTTTTTTCAGTGGGTCACAGGAATCGCCTTTAATTTTTTCATTCAGTTTGACACTACACAACATTTAGTATTCACTAATTCACGAAGACGTCAAACAGTGAATACATCTGCACCACTGTGACTGATTTAAGACCATGTCATCAAGGTTACCCAACCATCGGTCTATATAATCTCGAGGACCCCAACCAAGTAGACTACACCTCCCCACACGACTCAGACTAACAGTTAGAAACTTCATACACTGGTGTCGCATCTTTGTTCAGCCAGCCTGAACTTCCTTCCAATATAACCGAACTTCCCCTAGCATTGCAAGCCGAGGTAGGCAATGGCTCGGCATGCGCAGCACCTTTCGAAACCACCTCGGTCGATGAAGATATTATCAACATCACCAACTGGCTTGCCTTCCTTGCTTAGCATCCTTCACCTAACTTCTATATTGCTGGCATAGTGATTCCACCACAAGCGATCAATGCTAGAAAGACACTTGTGGCCAAAAACCTGTAATTCCTCCACATCTACTTTCAGAGACCATGTCTCACAGCCGCATAACAGGACCAAAGGGACTGCAGAGCAGTATACTCCTCTATTAACAGGCAGTGGGAAATCTCACCAGTTGGCGTTAAAGAAGAAGCAAGTTGGCGAATGCCTAGATAAAACATCGTCAACAACTAGTCCGTGAGGGATGATGCAACTCCCCAAGTAAGTGAAGTGGTCGACGCATTCCATCACTTCACTCCCTATCCTTAAACTAGGAGTGGTTTCAGACAGGTCTAAAGCAACATCTTACACTTGACAAGTGCCAAACGTATGCCAAACATACACAGATTTCTGCTTAACGCGTCTAGGAAACCCTATATTTTGTCAGCGTCCTCACCTAGAAGGACAATATCGTCTGTATACTCCAAGTCAACCACATGTTCTCTGGCGAGTAGATTAATCCCTGTGAAGTTAGACGCACCGAAGGTTATATCCACTATAAACAAATTAAATTAGAACGGTAGCAGTGGGCATCCCTGAAAGACACCATTAACCGTTGTCAACTCATTTTACAACTCTCCATAAACCCTGACACGACTGCATGATTTCGAGTATGGAGCCTTGATTAGCGTTATATACTTGCTCGGTACTCCCTTCACACTTAGACACTGCCACAACACCACAAAGTCGACAAAGTCAAATGGCGCTTTCAGATCAAGAAATATGGCAACTATCGGTTACTGGTAGGTGCTCCAGAACCTGTCGAAGAGTGAAAGGCTGATTGATGCACCCTCGTCCAGGTCTAAAACCTATCCGGTTCTCCAGAGTTTGTTGTTCTAGAGTTGCAGCTGAGCATCAGTTAGGTAGGGGGTTCAAGACCTTGGATACGATATTAACTAAACTGACTTCCTATGGTTTTCACAAGAAGACTTGTCTCCCTCTGCATAAAATAGGATGATGAATGAAGCAGACAAGTTTGGGGGCAAAAACTCTGATTCCCATACGCTACCTAGTGTCTCCAGCACTCTAACCAGCAATTCCTCACCCACATCCTTAAAATATCTGAAGGCAAACCATCAGTTCCAGTTGCTTTGCATCGTTTCAGGTTCTGCACAACCTTCTTAAATTTGACGAGAGTCGGAGGACCGAAATCCACTTCCTATTCACATTCAGGTTGAATGTTGGGCAACTGAAGCGTTGCTGGAAGCCAGTTGAATTGTGCTTCAGAATATTCCTCCCAACGTTCTAACCGTCTATCCTGAAAGGCTATCACGGACATATCGTTTTCGGTGTTGTTTTTATTCACCATCGTCTTCTTTTGTCGGTATCCTTAAATGGTCTAAATAATAACCGACTGTTACTTAGTGCTCATGCCTTCTCCACCTCTTTTGCTCTCGGCACCCACCACTGCTTGTGATCATTGCGCAAACTCTTCGTCGATTCCTGACATTCTTCACTGTGGTCACACCCAGCTAGAATCAGTCTTCTAGCATCAATCACTTCGAATGACGTTACGGAAATCCAATGACATTTGCAAACCTTTGAATGTACATTACCAACTGCTTACACCACTGTCTCCACAGCAAATTTAAACACACCGCATGTTTCCTCGGGATGAGCAGTGCTGTCACGTTTAGATAAATGTTTTCCTATCCTCCCCATAACTTACTTGCTGTTGTCATCTTTTAATCAAGCATGTACAGGCTTCGCTGCCACCTGTTTTCAGTGACCAGTAAGTCATGGACATACACGTGTTCGTACTTATGCACGACCAGTGTCCAAACAAGTATTCCAGGAAGAGTAGTAATCCCCCACCGACCATCTCTAGCGATGGGTTATATTAATATAATCTGTCTGCGTCTATCGTTGGTATGATGTCGGTAGACGCCAGGTAAAACAATATCTCTCCCTATGCATGAAGTTGGTGCTAGCAAGAAACAAGCGACTGTCAGAAAAGATTTCAGTAGACGATCACCTTTTTGGTTAGCTAGCATAGAATTCTGCAGATACTACTAAGATGCCTTTCTAATTGGCTTAGCTCTTTTACTAGGACGTTGAAGTTACCTAATGTTAAGAATATATCTGAACAGTCTGTTTTCTGTTGAACAAAACCGAAATGCCTTCAGCAATTAGTATATATTCGTGCAGCAGGCAATGAGTCACACCAGTTGTGTGCGGGCAAATGGTGCTACCTGGCTGCCCAAACCTAGGTAGGTGGAGCGCGGCTTAAGTCAGTAACTCATTGATTGAAAGTCAACTCCATGAACCAAAGAGTACCAGCTTTTTGTACCAAACTAGACAGCTTATGATGGAATTCATCCTTTGCATCACTCTAACTGAAGTCGGTGGGTGCGTAGGCAGAGATTACGAACATGCAATGGGTAGTCTCCTAATCCTCTCTAGTTTCTACAGATCCATTTAATCGGACAGAACACAGACAGTTATTGACTGATATCCAGTCGAGGAGTGCGTTTTCTGCTCTACAGCTGAATCCCATGCTTACACCATCGAATCCGCGAGGATTTTTCACGGAATCTCTGAACTCCTGTAGCGAGTATTTTGTAGAAAAATTACATTGGCCAGGTGAGGTCAAGTTAATGACGACACTTGAGTTTTGTATGTCTCAAAAACCCAGCAAATATCCATGGCTCGAAATTCAAGGGTTCTAGCCACAGGTGATATCTGATTTGGTATAGGGCTCCGACGTTGAAGGATCCAGTTTGAAATCGACAGCAGGAAACTAAGGATGGTATTTAGCTGGCTCCCATCGCCAGCAATGGACGGAGAGTGAGAGGTTGAGAGGATTTCAAGAGGTTGAACATTGTTGACAGGAAGTGAGGGTAAAACAGGTGAGAAAGGTAATCAGGATAAGTTTGTGATATTACTAGAAGCGTGTAGGAGAATGACACGTCCCAGCTGCCCACATCATGGAAGGCTGGTGGTTCTTCTACAGTTAACTGAAAAAGAAGGGTTAATGCATGACCGCAGAGCCCACGTGAAATTTGCTGGAGGCTGGTCACATAAAGCCCTTTTGGAAGTTTGAGATTAAAGTTTGTAAGGTTTGAGTCCGAATATAAACCCAGGTAGCTGGTATCGGTATGCTGAAAGGCGAAAGGGAATGTGGTATTCTTGGGATTGACCGTTTTTGACCCTTCCCCTTCCCCATAGGTAAGGCAGTATCAGAGTGGCACTACTGGTCATCCACAGGAAACGTATTATTGCTGTCACATTCCTATCCAGCCAGCAGTACGACCTCACATATTGGTTCACTAGGTAGTGAGCAAAACCTATTTTGTGATATCTGTCGATACTACCCGGCTGGGCAGGCTTCCGTAATTGGAGTGAGGTTCAAATCCATGGCCTTTAGTTGAAATCTGAATGCCTACACCAATAACATGGAAGTGGTTTCGAACTTCACCTAATTCAATACATCAAACAGGTTAGTGTGTTTTGTCGTACACTATTTCGGCAATCATCGTTTGCTGCAAAATAAGTGTTGTCCGATAATCACTTCACCAGCTGAACTCAGTCATATAACAGATAACATACTGGATTTTAAATGATAGTTTTCGAATCCCAGCACTAACAAGTATTTGTGTACAGTTAGGCAACGAATTTTAAGTAGAAACAAAGGCAATTTATAGATATATTACGTAACCTCTACTAAATATAACTAAAATCTGCCTGAGTGTTTTTAACCTGGATTGTGATGGTATTTTTGAGCACTTTATTAAGACAACAGGAACTTGTCTATTACCTTGTTAAGTTAGTAATGATTCGAAAAAGAAAGCGATAAACGTTTTTATCGAAATGCTTACCCGACCAGTATATGAAGATATCTCATGTTCTTCATCCAGGATTCGAGCGAAACCCCCATTAGTAGTACCAAATTCCACAGCCAAATAAGCGAATTTCGGAGGAATTGCACCATATGCTCCAGTTCCACCTGGTTTTAGTGTTATCAGACGACGATTTTGATCCCATTCTGAGCCAATTTCACTTAGGGCCTTCTACAAATGCAAAAGTGTAATATTCGGATATCAATGACATATTAAATGATAATAATCAAGAGATAAAATAATGACTGACTGAAACAGTAAATCAGTTTTTAAAGTACTACATTTCGTTACGAACAGTATCGAAAATGAATATAACAAATATATTTCAATGAACATAAAGGATGGTATGAGAAGATGAAGAATATATGAAGCAAATGAAGCAGTTAAATGTTTAAGAATTAGGATCATACAGATTCAGTATATTTGTATCACTGCAATCGACAATCATTTTTCTGACTGGTTGATAGATCGGGTCCATGTCTATACATCTAGTGATTGGAGACTCACCTGAGTGCTGAGCTTCGACGGACTTACTGATATTATTTGTATTTCCACTGGCCAACATCACTACAATTTCACAGTTGAATTAATGCCTATAGTTAACCACATAGGAATGAGCGACGAAATGTAGTGATGTTTAGTGGTCAACTGAAGTTCAAGTAAAAGAGGGCGAGGACGGCGACCACTTTATTCGATGTAATAGCCACAACAGTTGTTGCAGTTTATTATTTGATTCATCTTCTGTGACAGTAATCTACTTTGGTCAGTATTATAATTATTATTTAGTGTGTCCATCAGGTGAAATCAACTCCATATCGCTTAATGAATATCCTTGTGCTTGTATATACTGTCTCCAATCACCAAATCGTTGAATGCGCAGAAGTCTGCCAGCAGTTCTTCATTCTCGTTCATTTCACGGAGTGCTTCTCGACCCATGATTGGTTCTCTTACTGTGTTGTCCGCTCCCATTAGAATTTTGATGTCACCATTGCCAATTGGGGTCTTGTCCAGTACTGATTACAGTTGTCTCCCTTTGGTCAGCATGATAAGGTCTAAACGGAATTTGTTAAATTATCCGCCACACTAATTCCAAGTGGTCTCAGTAATCTTGTCGCGGTCTCTGATATGTTTTTTATGTACGGTAGGATGATCTATTTGTTGATTTCCATGAATGACTTCGTAGCTGATGATGAATGGGATAGATATCTTCTGATGAAGTTGCATGGTTAATCGTTTTTATTTAGGATAGACAGGATTTCATAAATTAAATAATAAAATTTTTACTGCTCAAATATGTGTGTACTAGCTTCTATGAGACTACACGTTGTGTTTGTCCGGGTTAACCGTCATACACTGAGCTGACTATCTTGCACCTTATACTGAAGTGGAGTGACTCAGCGTACATAGTATATAGGATGAAAACTCACTTAGCACTCTTGCGCACATTCGTGCAGTAGGCAACAGGCCACACTTTTTGACTAACTTCAGTGGAACGTTAAATATACTATTTATTTTTCTTATCACAATTATATTGCGAGTATATGTAGACAAAAATTATGTTATGCTTTCATTTCATCTTCTCTATTTACAAAATCATACTTTTTGGCTTTGTTGGCTGTGGCGGCGTAAAGAAGTGAGAGCTACCATTTACTTACCTCTTAGGCGACATTCCTGTTAGGATAAATGTGACAATTTTCGCTAGTCATTTAACGCTAATCTGAAATTCATCTTCTTAAGGCAATGGCATTCATTATTTTGAATAGCTTATAAATTATCGGTTTCGTTTATTTCTGAATGGTTACTTATGCTGCCTTCTTTTTATAGAATAATGTTGCAATGACTACTAACATGATCTTCTTTCAGTATTGACGCGCTAGCGGCTGTGAACAACTATTTGTCACTATTAGACAGAAGTTTGGTTAATACAGTTTGGAAAGTGATCCCACAACTAGTTAGTCAACATTCCGACACAACAAATTACTGATCTACTCAACTGGAGGTGGTTCACCCACATCGGGAAGAATTCATCATTTATCAGCTGATTTATCACTTTTCACCTAGTTGATCAATCGATTCCCGAACTGATTTTCTACCATGTGAAACTGAACAATTAGAAAATAAGTTTTGGAAATTACTGACTAGGTGATCACTGTAACAAGATCTGTAGTTGCTTCGGTTAATTGATAAAGGTGTATTATTTTGTGCAATTTACAGCTTTTATTTAGGTATAATTTGCCTTAAAACAAGTCTGAGCGATATCATTCACCTTATACCTTTCTAACCGACAAGTATGAGAACACATTCCACTGAAAAATTCAAGAAGCAATAACTTTAGTTCTCCAACTTTTCATTGTCATAAGCATATCACAGCGAATATCATATCTATGTTGTTCGCTGTACTAATGCATCCATGCACTATACACTAAGGTTAAACATTCCTACAAGTGATGTAGCAGACTGCTAATTAGATCTGACAAAATATTTCAGTACCCAGCACATTAAAGAAACAGTTTTCAGTTAGATAAGCATTTCCTAGAAGTAATATTTGTATATTTCAAATAATTATTTATACTTGTTAACAGTTATGATGAATTAGAATGGGTTTAGAAGAACTATACTGTATACCCTTATTATTTTGTGATCAAATTCATTATACAGTCAAGTGTATCAGTATGAAGTCAAATCGACAAGAATGAAACACAATGAACAATGATGACGATAACAATTGTGAGACATTGGATAATTGAAGTGGAAGGAAAACCGAGGTTATTTCGTAACAATAACTAGATACTATGAGCATCCCCGTTCGATGGTTTATCAGCAAAGCTTTGAAATTTAACAGTGGAACGAATTTTAATTCAACTTCAATTTTATCCTCAGGTTCAAAAATATTTTCCCTACGGTCTAGTTTTTTTAAACTAAAAATTAATACATACGTAAATAAATCTATATATTACCTTAAAGTAAGCAGGTAATGAAGTATAAAGATGCCTTGGAACAGGAATGCATTCCACTTGTGTATGATACCGAATTACATCAGATTTCATAGCCGTTTCAATGAAAACACAACCTGACTCATTGTAATGCTTATCAAACATAGCGGTCAGCTGACATTTGAAATTTCGAATCTCTTTTATAGCATCTTCATCCAATCGAGTAATTGATCCAGTATGCTCATATGGGGTGAGCAAACAATAACCAGGTACCATACTTATATGTGAAGGTAAAGATAAAAACACCTACAACAATGATTAAACAGACAAAGAAGAATAGAATAATCATTTATGAACATCATTATATATATATACAATAAAATACTAACTTGGTACAACTTGCACACCAAGAAATGTGCCGTAAAATGATCTAACCTAATCCAATACAGGCATTTCTTTAATAAGTTATGAGTTACACTCAAAATGTAAGCGCTTACGATAATACACGGTTATCCAGACTTCAAAAGATGAAGCTATGTTCGAATCCACGATATATTGGTGGACGTATAAAGGCTTAAGCCAATGAGCTATGTAGCCACCTACAACTTTGCTTATCGACCAATCGACAATACATGAAACCAACCATTTTATTTTGACGATAATGATCATTTGATTTTCGTAAACTTGCAGAATCTGTTTGTTTGTGTGGTAATTATCGGCAAATCAGTTTACTATCCAGTAGCATCTTAAATATTGGCTGCCATTATACTTTTCAGGCTTAGGAAAACGCTTGGAAAAAAACATCGGCAAGAGCAGGTCGGCTTTCTTTCTTGTTGTAAATGCACTGATCATGAGTTAGATCTTCATAAGATGCTCGAAAATGGTCAAAAGTACTGCTTACTGCGTTGTGTTTCTTGATATCATAACCACCTTCACTTTGTTGAAGAGGGTTGTGCTCTAAAAATTGTTTCTTATGGAGGAGGATGTCGCAGAAAAATGTTTTTAACATTTAGAAAGCATATACTTAACATCTTAGGGAGGGTGATGACAGACAACTGCTTCTTTTCAGTGATCAAAAACAGCGGTGGGATTAAGCATTGTCGCTTAATTTCGCTACAAATCTTTATATTTGTGATTGATAACAGTATAGAGACAGTTCTGGAGCAGGTGAGTGGCGATGGTGTAGATCTATTGATAAGAGAAAGACTTTTCCACTTTGAATACACGGATGATATGGCTTTACAGTGCGACAACATATGAATGTCACTTCAGAGTCTTCCATACTATTCACTGTATGTTAGCCCTCAATAACCATAGGATGAAGGATAGTTTTGTTGGATCAGCACCCATTAGTGTCTCATGACTCTTTGATCAGGGTTTGCAAAGTGATGCTTATCAGTAGCTTCAGAAATGACAAGATATGATTCAGAATGGAAACACCGATAGTGATCATGATGCAGCTTTCTTGTTACTTCTATTACTCAGAAGTAAAACAAAAATGAATTCTTTCTTGAACATATTCTTGGGATTGCTTCTACACCAACGAATTTCTGTTTTAACCCCCATGTCTTTCTTTTTCTTTTTTACATAACTTTCTTATCTGACTAAACTGGCTATACTATTTTGTGAGCAGCATCCTTTGATGTCCACGTTGTACCAAGTTTATGTTTTCAATAAAATAACAATATTCTAACATGTATTAAAACCACAAAGATGTGCTTCTTCAGTTTTCTTACTTATTCTTCCTTTAATTTCGGTAAAAAAGATCTATTACTGTAAAAGATAACAACATCACTTAACGAAAAAGATCCATTAGATAACTCAGTGCATTTAATGGATTTTATTATACATAATTCTAAGTATTCCAACTTTATTTATTTATTATTTGACTCTTGGGTTCCTAGTGGAATATAGGGCTTCAGTTGCACGTCTCCATTTCACTCTCTTCTATGCAGTCTTTTCAACTTAGCTCCACCACTGCCCACAACCTTTCATTTCTTCCTCATATAATCTCTTACATGTCACACTCGTCTCAGACGCACAACTCGTCGGTTCCCATATGGGTTCCAATCAACGGCCTAGCATAGTCTAGCGCGTGATGTCCCAAAACCGTCTTCTCAGTGTACACCCAATCCAATCCATCTCCATTTTCTTCTACATGTTAGTTGGGTGACAGCTTCTTGGTTGGTTCGTTGCCAGCCACCCAGACACAGTTCCGTGTTGCTTATTCTTTCTGGCCTTCTAATATGATCTTCAATATCGATGAAGCGTAGGTCACACCTGTTGATTGATGTCTGTAGTTTGTTCGAAATGCTTTCCGTAACGTGCCACCAAGTCCCTCAACCATCACATTGAAGCACTGACTTCACTGACATTAGTATTGAAAATCCAGATTCCGTTCACGCTTCATGTTTAATAGAGAGCAGTGCAGTAGATCTCCACACTGATTTCAGATTAACGAACGCCTATCTTGCTTTTCTAATCCTGACTTTGAAGTCCTCATCTGTGCTTGTGCCGCCAGTAGTTGAAACGGTGCTGCCTAGACTGATGAAAGAGACTACTTCCTTTAGGTTTCTCGCGTTGATGGTGACTGGTGCTTGTAGTTGTTGTTGTGGTTCTTGGTACCTTCATCACCTCCGTCTTCTCTACATTCACCTGAAAGAAGTCAAGTCTTCGCTGCCCGGCCTCTTCTGTCAACTTGGCAGTTTTCGCCTGTAGATCTTCCAGTTTGTGCCACAAGACATCAAACATAAATCATCGTTGGCGAAATCCAAATCTTCTAGGGTCTTTTCATTGGTCAAACAGCATATGCCCATCTTCTTGCTCCTCAGGGTTTGCTGTGTGATCTGGTCCACCACAATCAGAAAGATCACAAATCATAGTAGGCGGCAACCTTGTCTTGCTCCTGTCTTCACTTGACTTCAAAGGCATTACTGAGCTTTCCGTTGTGAATCACTCGGCATGTCGCGTCATCATATAGCTGTTGAATGAGGGTGGTAAAGTTTTGTGGTACTTTGTAGTGTTGAAGCAGTTTCCAAATTGCTTCTCGGTCAACGCTGTCGAAAGCGTTTTCAACATCGATGAAGTTGAGGTAGAAAGTTGACTACCATTCTACAATGTGTTCTATGATGATGCGTAGCGTTTCAATTTGATCCGCACATGATTTGTTCTTCCTGAAGCCAGCCAGCCTGTTTCGGTCGTAATTTTGAACCTAGCGAATTTTTTAGTCTCTTCAGGGTGATGCGGCCTAATATTTCACCTGGGGTGGACACGAGCAAGTGTTCCAATATCTGTCTGTAAATGAGTGTTAGCGCATACAGAGAGTAAAGGAACACAATATCACATAGATAACCAACTACAAAAATCTCCAGTATGAAGTGGGTTTCCTGAATTGGTGTATGCAACGCAATGATTACAGTCAGCTACAAACTACATTTTTTTACCGGTACTGAGTGGCTGCATTGCCACTACAGAATGAATTACGTTTAGTAGTAATTAAACCTCAGAAACAATATTTGATGTCTGAGTTTATCAGATGATCGAGTGAGACGGTTTTTTAATAGACCTAATAATCCTCCAACAAACGGCATATACTTGAAGATACGCATTACTTATTGCTGCTTACAAAACTTCATTTTTGTAAATATGATCACGTTTCTATTCCACCAGTAAAGAAGATACCTGCAATTTGATAGAGCTGAATAAAGATGAGTTAGTGGGGAAATCTTATTAGTTCAATCCTAAAGCTAACAACTTAACGTGATACATACAAGGAGTAAAAATAGTACTTGTGTAAGCATTAGCTTTCATTTTGTTAAACGGCTTATTCTTTCCCCTCTTCAACTTATTTCTTGTGGCAATACGTACTTTTTATGGCTATTTTAGGAAATCTACATTTGACTGTGCTTACTGATTTCAGTAGTCACAGTTGCTGTCATAAAGACTATTCAGTTCCCTTTGTAGTAATACACACTAGAATAACGCAAATGATTTGATCTAACAGATATTCATTTCACCTAGTTTCAGCACACTAATTATTGTAATTTAATCACTAGTAATTGTGTAAGCATTCTTATCTAAACACTGTTCACATAATTAACCCTTGAGTCAAGTGAATTATAGACATAAAGGTGAAATGCTTTGCGTAAAAACTATACAGATTAATTAACTTTTTCATGAAAATAATTACACTACTAAGTGATAATTACTACAGAATGAAATATGAACAAATTAATCAACATCTAAGTTAATAAAAAAGAAAGAAAGAAATACCTTCTCTCCAAGACTGACAACTAGGTATTTGGGTACACGTTCCAGACAAGTAGAACATTTTGACTCAGCAAACACTCTTCTTTTATAGGCTGCAAAGAGTTCAGAAGAAAGCAAAAAGATAACTAAAAGCAATAACGATACTAAAATTTTATGCACTAGAAGAAAATAATTTACTCTTTACTAATCACATAATTTTTAGATTCCTATTTTTAATCTGACTACATGCGAGTTATAAGTGTATAGTTCTCATAAAAGGATATAAATTATATATGAATAATTACTCATTCAAAAAACCATTGATAATTAAGAAAACATTTCGAATTACTTTTCAGCTCATCAACTGTACACAATATGACAGTTCTATTCAACAAACCAAGGACATCTGATTCATGGAAATGTGTTTTAACCGAACAAATTCAAAAGAGAGAGAGAGAGAATTTTAATGAAGATCACTTTCATCCCTAATCACTTCATGATACCTATGAATGCTCTCATCAATGTCCACTACTGTTGCACAGTACCTAAATGTTGATGACTATCTAACTGAAATCGAAATTTGAATTCAAAATAACTTCAGAAGCAGTAGAAACCTCTGATATGTCGATTCGGTTTTACTTGATCGTAATACAGTTTGATTTGTTTTATATGTTGAAGATTTTTTTAATGCGTTTGAACAATCTTATTGAATTACAACAGGTCACTTCATAAATTACACCAGTATTGTCTTGGATAGTAAGTCAGGAATTAGGGTCTACTGAAATTTGTATGAGCAGAAGAAGTAGACCTAAACAAAGCCAAAAACAATGGTTCATATAATACCAATTTTATTTCCCAGACTGACCTACAAATAAACTATAGCTACACTAAACATTCTTTGTAAAACTACATGAAGATAGTTTTTCATTACAATACATGATCATAAATTGCATTGGAGTGCATTAAATTATTTCTACTCTCTTAGGGTAACAAAAGTAACCGGTTCACCGCTAAAACATAGAGACATTCATCCACAGTTCATCTATCCTTGGTTGTAGTAATATATATATATATATATATATATATATATATATATATATATATATATATATATATATATATATATATATATATATATATATATACAGAGAGAGAGTAAAACCTTCAATGAATTTACACAAAACTAGATGGTTTAGAAAAAGAACAGGCTATACTGGTACCACTTCATGATATTCAGAGTAAAATAAATAGTTATAATGTGTTATATTCAGATAAAGGGAACTGAATTTATACACATACAAATTTTAAAAATAAGAACATGGCACCCACTTCATCCTAGCTAAATCAACCAGAGGTTATTCTTAGAATTATCCAGTGAATTTGAACTTAAGGTAGTACTCATGAGTGAAAAAAGAAATCTTTTCTAAAAGGTGAGGAAATGTTCGGAAAATAGGACGTTTCACTGCAGCACAAGGAAAAGATCGACGATGAAAACTGATGTCCTTCTACGCAACTGTAGTTTTCACGTCAACAAACCTAGATCTCGCCAAAGAAACAATCAGTACGCCACTGAACAATGACCAGAATCTTCAGAATTATACGAGAATCACTGCTGCAAACTTTATAAAACTAATCAAACTATATCTCACGAAGTACTTTTAGCTAAAAAGGAAGTTCTATCAACAAACCAAAGGAACTGTTATGGGCTCACTAATATCCGGACCGATTGGTGAAGCAGTGATGCAGAGATAAGAATCAATAGTTATTCCAATAATCAAACTGACAATACGTCAAATAAACGACACTTTTATAATTATCAAAGTAAGTGAATTGAAAAACATGTTCATTCTCATAGACCGAATAATTCAAGTTACTAAGTTTACAAAAGAAGAAAACAAATAAGGAAATTGTATTTCTAGACATTCTCATAAGTAGAATACATGATCGGATCTTACAGACTCAAATGTACAGCAAGGTGACACATACATCATGTTTTGAACTACAACTCTAACAACCCAATATCTTACAAGAGTTGTGTACAAGCACTATTCGCTTAGGCCAAGAATCATCGCAGCACTCAACAACTGCGGAAGTCAGAAGAAAACGAACTTTACAGTGTTCAAAACCAATGAATAACCAGTCAACCTCATGAAGAAAAGCCAATCAAAAGAAAATAAATCAGGGTGATTACCTCGACTTAGGAAATGAATCAATTTACCAAAAATCGAAGATATCTCAGAAACTATCGAACCGATTACTTCATCCCCCTGCATCAATGAGGCGTACGAACCAACTAAATGTCTGCAGAAAGTCTTATTTAAGCTAAAGCATCCACTACTCAGAGAAGATTAGAAGAATAGAGTCAACAACACTAGTTGCAAGAACTAACAACATCATTATGCTGGTAATTCCGATTATCAAATAGGTCAAAGAATTTATAAGCATCAACTTTCAGTCAAAAAACATGATGTGTTATCATTGATATAGATGCATGTAGATGGAAAAAAAACCATAACTTAGACTGGGATGACGTGGAAATACTACAACAAGCGAGCTCAAAAACTCCAAAAGAATCCCAATCAAATGTCAATCAACAGACGTGTGGACACTGACTCAATTATATGAACCAACTAGAAATAAACCCAACAATCAGCTAACCTCTACTCCCAAACTAACAACGCTCAAGGAAGGCAAATATATCCTTAATAAACGTCTATACAACTTGAAGATGCTTCACTTCTTTGTGCAGTAAATTCTGATAAAGTCACCTAAAATGATGGTGAAACGTCCAAGAATAAATCCTGAAGCTCGGAGAACGCCGAACATTTTCATCTTAAGCTTTAAATTTCCTGCGCTAACTTGAAAAGATAAACAATCATACATAGGTGAACAGTAACAGAAAAACAGTAGAAAATTCAATGAAAATTAGGTATACCAAACTAAAATAAGGAAAGGTTATTAAATGGAAAACGATACTAGAAACATCAAAAGAAAAGTTACTAAGAAATGATCGAGTGCAGAGCTCATTATCAGATCAAAACCAAATAAAAAGTTGTGCGAAAGTATTGATAAAGAAAGAGTACTATTGGGGACTAGAACTGAACTCTATAATATAGGTGTTTTGGTTACACATAACGGTAGGAAGTAAAACCTGGTAAAAAAAATGTATCCATGCCATGTCTTTTGTTTCGGTTAACTCCACTTATGCCTATCACTTACCTGCGTCTATGAAGCTTATATTTTCAAATAAGGATTATTCATAGTCATCTAGAAGAGAATTCAAGTTGAACAACCACCCAATTATTCAGTATTTAGGCTTGACATATCAAAACAAATGCAGTTTTGCCACTTATGCACACTACAGATTTTGGACGTACATGATTTCAAGACTAGATTATAGATAAAAGCTAAATGTTTGTTTTTTTTCTTTGAGGTATTTCACTTTTGAATTATGCAATTTCTATCCACTTTACTAAAAAGTAACTTTACCTTTTTTTATCTGAACCTGTTAATTGCTAACGCTTAACTACACATTCAAATCGACAGTTTGTCTTGGAAAGAATTATTCAATCCTTGACTTTATACAGGTTCATGCTTACAGACACTATCTATTAGCTTCTAGATTACCACACAATTTATCTTTCTATAGGCAGGAAAAAATTGTCATTCACTCGTCAAATATTTCGTGCTGATTTAATGCTAACCTATCAATTATTAATAGGTTTCTGATCGGAGGTAGATCGCTTTAGTAGGCAGATCAGTAATAATGAATGTAAATGACATAAGTCGCCGTTCACCATCATCTTCGCATGCAATTACAGTGAAATCGTGTGGTCTTCTGGACACCTTGAGTTGCAATATGAGAATGTTCGGGATGTGTTTCTCGTCACCCAAACATAAATTGTTGCCCCAGGATTAGTCTTCGACGGTACCCCGACTAACAGTAGAGAGTGCAGTGGTTGAGCGCGCTGAACACTTCACTCACCTGAAAAGTCGGATCAACCCTGGTGAGTCAGTGGCCGACAAAATCTCTGCACGGATGCCAAAGGCTTGGTTGGCTTTTGCCAGCTTAAGTCATCTGTGATGCCGCCGCGATACCCAATTGTCTATTAAGAGTAGGCTGTAATGTGCTGCAGTCCGCTCCGTCCTACTGTAGGGCTGTGAAACATGGCCAATAAAGGTAGAATACATGAGAAGGCCTCACATGTTTGACCATCACTGCCTTCGTAGCATAGGCTGTGTTTCGCGGTGTCACCACATGAGTAATGCAAAAGTCAGGTGTAGAGTTTTAAAGAAGAGAGGTAAGACAGTTTATACGGTAGTGAACCTTCATCAAATGAGATGGGTGGGATATATGTTAAGTATGCCTAGCTACCGTTTGCCTCGTCTCACAATGTTGGCCGAAGTAGGTTCAAGCTGGAAAAAGGCTTGGGATGGCCAGACTAAAACACGGCATTAATGCATGAAGTCCTTGACTGTTCGTTTGGGCCATGTAGGGCTATGCAGACTAGATAGTTGGGGTCTACAGAACAAGAGAAAAGTGGTTGAAGACTTTAAGTGATATAGCTCAGAACCGATATCAGTGGCGCAGATGCATGCACACATTATCCTCATCTTAACCGCTATAATTAATTCCATTATCTTCTCATTCTTCCTTCATCTTTGATTTTATTGCCTTGTTAGTTGATGTGCTTATATGAGGTGTGGCAACTTGGACCGTTACGCAGTAACGCTCAGTCCTATGTTGATTTTGATGATGATGCAATTACAGTTGTTTTTATACATACATATATACTGTATTGTACTGTTATTTGTTTGTTTGGTCCAAGTTTCATTAGATAATATGGTGACGATATCAGCTCACGCAAATATATTGTGGTGCATACTGTAAGGGTGAGAAAAAAATTTTTATGAAGTTCTACTGAGGGCGATGACTAATATCCTACACTGGAAGCTCTGACATTAACAACCTCAACTCAAAGAACCACTCCATATGAACATAAAATTCTTGAACTGTAAGTATATGACTGCTTCATTACGAACACCCATGATAGATGATAACACCAAGTCATTATTTACTTTATTGTTATCGACTAATAAGGAAACAAAGGCACCCGGAATAAGAAAGCAAAAGTAATTCATCACAAGATGTTATCAAAGCATATGAACAACGCTTTTTTAATAAAGAGAAGTAATGCAGTATTTTATAAAAGGCAAATAAATTTTCCAATGGAAAATCGTTGAAGAGAGCGTTTTAGGAAGAAAACCAACACAATATTTCGAGCCAATTTTGAAAACCTACATGATACAGCGTCTTGTTTGCATTTCATTGCCTCTTTTTCGGCATGCACGCGTTTTTTAACAAAAGCATCTCCATATTCATCTTCTACGTGCTGAAATCGAATTCGAAAAAATACAATGAATGAATATGTAGTTTTTTTTTAGTCAACATGGGATGGAACACGACTGTGTAACAATCCAACTTGTCATCCCTCACATCAGCACACTGATATACAAGACAAGATAAACGACAAAGAAATAGGGAGGAAAATGCAAACAAAAGTCATAAAATACCAAACGGAAGAGAGAGTGAAATGACGGAATGTGATAACAACTAGGATGAAGATAATGGGTGAATTCACCTACATTATTGTGATCGATTTTAAGCCGGATCACCTAGCATCCAAACATCAATTTCAGTTGCCCCGCAGACCTCAAGTAAATGTTTACATCATACTGGCAGACAAACACTGCTAATAAACGTGAAGTTTATAATATACAAAGTATCAATCTAAGCTAAGCAAGAACAACAAATTTTCCAGAATATGTGGGGAATCCACTATATTTCTTACACCTCTCTTCACATAGGTATGATCTGAAAGACTTAAACATAGAGGAAAATAATTAACATATTTTAGTAACATGGAATGATACGGTTCAGTGACTAATATTTACGGACGAATGAAGTCTCACAATTTGAGACATCTAAGTTTAAACAAAGAATTAATTTCAGAGAGCTTTACTTACTCCATACAACTATATGGATGCTATGGCAACAGTGGAGAGATCAAAAAACCAAATGAAAAAGATTGCAATAATTATGTGCATAATAAATGCCAGTCCCCATCTAATACCTGATGTTATTTATTATTATTATTATTATTATTATTATTATTATTATTATTATTTGTCCCTTGGGTTCCTAGTGGAACATAAGGCTTGAGTTGCACGTCTCCATTTTACTCAGTTCTCTGTAGTCTTTTGAACCTGGCTCCTGATGTTATACACACTACTAATAAGTAAGTCTATAGTCATTCACACGGTTTTGACCAACAATCAGAGAAATCATAGATTACCGCAAAATGTTTTAGCTGCCTAAAAGCTTCAATTATAATTTGAAAGATATTTGAAGAGACGAAGAATATTCTTTTTCAACAACTTCTCCAGTTCCAACAACTACATGTTTATATTGTGTAATTTCGTATTAACAATAGTGAGCTTTCTGTTAACAGATTGTTAATAATATTATACAGTTGGGGAATTCTCTTCAGAAAAGTCTTGTATGAACGATAATGTCAGAATCAGTTATTGCTGGAATTCAACTCCATATAACAAATTGCATAAACAATCATACGGTTCGTGTAACACTATGAGATGAAAATGAATCATATTCACTTGGACGATGAACACTATACGAGTACAGCGTATCACAAGTAGAAGGGAAAATGAATATGATTCATTTTCATCTCATAGTGTTACACGAACCGTATGACTGTTTATGCAATTTGTTATATGGAATTGAATTCCAGCAATAACTGATTCCGACATCATCGTCCACACAAGACTTTTCTGAAGAGAATTCCACAACTGTATAATATTATTAACAGAAATCTCACTGTTGTTGATACGAAATTATACAATATAAACATATAGTTATTGGACCTGAAGAAATTATTAAAAAAGAATGTTTCTGTCTGATAATCATGAAGGCTCTTGTATTTAAACTTTACCAAAACCGATATGGATGGGCATCACCAACATGCATGTTTTAGTCACACCAATGGATTAAAGTTCAGTCCCAGACAAGTTACACAGTTTCTTCTACATAAAACTCCATGCGGAACTTTTGTATACTCTAGATCTACCAAAAATTCTGCTGTGACAAGATTAATCCCTGTAAATCCAGACAACAGGAGGGAGACCTCCACAAGTACGTCTGTGATAAAGTTGAATAAGAATGAGGAGAGTGCATACCACACGTGATACCTGATGCAGGGCCATAACATACAGAGTATTCGAGTATGTAGCTTTTAACAAAGCGATGTAGTTACTCGGCACTCCTTTCGCTGACACGCAATGCCAATAAAACCTCTTGATCGACGGATTCAAATTCCGCCTTTAAATCAGGAAATCTAGCCAATTTCAGGAGGTGGTAAGTATGCCTGTGTTCCAGAATCTAGCAGAGTATCCGATCGATATATCCACAACCAGGTGTGGATTCGCTAATCCCGAGGTTCAATTAGGTACCTAATGATAATAGAACCTAGAATCTTAGACCTTATATTCATCAAATTGATTCCTCTGTAGCTGTCACATGAGGATTTTCTCTCTTTTCTGGGACAATCAGTGATTAAAACCAGTCAACAGGGATCATAACTGATTCCCACATGCTAGTTAACACTCCAGTTAACCTGACCAATAATTCACGACCACCATCCTGAAATACCTTTGTTACTAGCCCATCTGATTCTCTCGTGTTCCACACTATCTACAGCATTCCAAACTTCTGCAGGATTTAGGAGGCTGTCTCTACGTTCTATGTAGGGTCGAACTGGATAGCGAGAAAAGGAATGGTAACCGGAATCCAGTTCGACCGTTCGTTAGCGTGCAATACCAATTGTTCCAGTCGTCTCTACTCTGAGTGTATAGAAAAAGCATATTTCTCTGCTAAAGTCTCATTAAACGCTGAGTTTTTTTTTACCCAGTTTCCTCGACCAGACTTCATAAATGTCTGTTTTTACCTATTGCCACGACCTTTCCTACCTTTTAAGACTTCATTGTAAGCCATTTTTTACTGTCATTGTGTAAACTGTTCTTCAGTTTACATGTGGGTTGAATCCCCTCCTCCTTATGCTTGGGGCTGTATGAATCAATTTACGCGAATCCACTAACTCAGACGAAGTTGTTGAAATCCAATGACCCTTTCTAACCTACTTCTGAGAGTCAGTTACGGTCTTTAACGCTGTTTATACAGCAGACTGGAGATGGTGCCGGGCTTCTTCAGGATGAATGACTTTGCCCTTTACCAACAACTGTCTAGAGAGTTCTTCGTTGAAAGCAGTCTTGGTATTATTATCATTGATCTGCGCTCAGAATGGCATTTTGCTTTAGTTCTACAACGCATGCGTAGATCTAGGCAAGTTCAAACCAAAGTGTGACTACTGTCCAAACAAGTGTTCCAGAAGCAGCAACAATCCTCAACCACATTTTGAAGTGCTTGAAATGATAAAACGTTTCTTGCCAGTGCAGCTGACAGAGCACTTCCCTTAAGCTCATCACATACGGCCTTCTAAGAAATCTGGATTTGTAATATTTCACCCTAATATACAGAGGACTTCAAGATTGTTTTAAGACCTCTATAATATTTAGCAATATTGCTTTTAGTGTCCACCTTCCCTTCAATAATGACAAGATAGCAATGAAAGGAGAGTAGGTCGTTTGAAGTTGCTCTCCTATACAAAGTAAAATTGCCCCAAAATTGGATTTCTTACTTGAAATTACTGTGCTATATGTAATACTATAATACTAAAGAGTTTACAGCATCAAAACCCTGAGCACTTTTGTAGTCCTGGCAGGAACCTGTACATCCAAAAGCCTTTGCTAGTGAGGAAGTAGTCGAGAAATTCAAACAGCTGGAAAGTTTCTAGGGAATCGATTGACGTGTGACATATGAAGTATTCCAATATGTAGCAAACGTTAGGTAGGTATATATCGAATCGCTACTCTCTTGACACCATCACGATATTCATCAAACTGAAAAGTGTCAGTGCCAGAATTCATATTTTAGAAGTATAACATCCAGTCATTTCAAAATAAGGAGAATGGGGGATTGTTCATTAGAATGTCACTACCTTCGTAGGACCGCACGAATCACATAGAAACACCATGTTAGCAAATCTGAGGGTCATCGCCACGTGTCTGTGTACAAAAAAGATTATTTAGCAAGTAAAGCCATCCCTAAACATGTAAAAGTTAGAATTAGCATCAATTACTTTACAAATATTACTTACTTTTCCAGCAAGTTTTGAAAATTCAATATCCATGTCACCAGCTGAACGTAAACGTTCATCACGAATCATATCAGAGACTCCTTGATCTGCATTATCTTCCGAGAAAAAAGCTATTCTTTGTCCAGATGAATCATGAGTTTTAAAACGTTGTGACCTGAAATAATGGCAAAATGTTGCTACAGAAATCAGGTAGTGTATTCAGTAAGTGAGGGACACATTATTACAGATTTCACATGTTTGCATGAGTCAATAATACAGTAACTGTAGAGATATTAAAACTATTTCTCTACCTATTTCGATTTTTTATGATCAGTAGGAAGTGATCTATGGGGAATTCTAGATGTAGTTTTCATGCTTGGCACTCATCAACAGGGCGCATAAGAAATCTTAAGGAAATTGATATCCACTCAGAGATTGGAACCCCTACCATCCAGTGCAACAGGTCATGGCTGGTCTCTTGGAGGACTACATTAGATAAAATCACTGGTAGCTAAAGAGCAACAAATGTCACATAGTCTAGATCTAGGCGCTGATAATTATTATCTAAGCTTGATGCTTTAAAGACATACTTTTCAACCTCAGTCTAATTACCGTTGTTAGAAGAGTTGCTCAAAAAGTTGAATTCGTATTGTGAATTCAAAATATTTCTTATTTAGGGGAACAATATAATGAAGAAATCCTCCCATCTAAAGATTTCACGATCAGAAAGACAATGATCAAATTTTTTATCAAAATGAGATACATAAAACAGCTCAATATATATTTGTGTACTCTATTACAAGCATCGGAATACTACCTGACGAAATGAACATCTACAGGTACAGTATGACTTCAAACTTACAACCCACTGGTTAAAAGTTAAGTGTCTAAGCCAACAAGTCATAGCTCAACAGTTTCGTTATGCGACAAAGTCTACTACCTGACATCGGCTAAAACTAGCTTGAAAACTTTAGCAATAAACAAGCGAATTCGAAGGATACACAACAATCTAGGTGAAAAACAAAGAAGAAATAAAATCAATATTAAACTCTTAGACGTGCAACAGTGGAACCTAATAACTTTGTACAGGTTTATCCACTGGGTTGTGAGTCATGCATTATCTGTGAGGGATTAAGTGCTGGCCAGATACTTAAGTAAACTGAAGGCGTTTTTGAACTTATGAGCCAATAACCAGCAATCCAAAGAATAAACTAATGAGATGCAGTCGTACACAATATCGTGGAGTGACTTTACAGAGATTCATACCTTTCATATTGTTTTCTCCATAATGATATTTATTAAGATGAAAATTATGACCATTAAGTTTACTGAATAAAGTGAATGTCAACTAGATTTTTACGTTTTATAAGATATTGTAACAAACCTTTCCTAAGGTACACAGAAATATAACTTCAAAACTAGGTAGAAGTTATTAAACTAATCTCTACGTTATAAATGAAATACATTTGCGAAATCCCAGTGAGGTAGAAAAATAAATTTTTGTGGTTTCGCGACCTCGTGAAAATCGCCTCTTCAGAGAGAAAAAAGGAAATAATAATCAGTAGGCTGTTTCTGTAATAATAAAAAAGCTAAAACGATTCGTAAAGTAAGTGTGAATCTTTCTTTAACTCAGCATGGTTATCTATGTCACTGAGTTACATTTCAATATCAGCACAGACTATAGATTGAGATTATTCAATCAATTGTATTGAAAAAAAGTTGAGGCACACATACCTTTTACCATCACCTTGTGAAGTCCCAGGAAGATTTCTTATATGCACTGGCATCTCAACACCTCGATCATTCAAGCGTGTTAATTCAATGACTCTCGGCTGACTATTTTGTAGTAGATTGCTGGCTGCCTTCTTTTTTATTGTATGAAGTCTTACTTTTATACCACGATGCATAGCTTCACGCAACTTATCTAAATTTGCCTTTAATTTCTGTACTTTGGCCTATGTAATTAAAAAACTCAGGAGTGATTGAAGAGAAAATTTTTTTATTCATAAAAACTGGAAAATATATCAAGAAAATTAATTTGTATTTACAATACCAGCTTAGTATCCGTTATAGCTGATGACTTTCAATAAAAGTGTACTGATCAACCTTTGTTAATATAAGAAATACTTGTACTCATACAAATTATGTCTCAATAATATTCTTCGTAGTGGTTAGCAAAAGAATTTGCAACATTAGTTTCATTGCTGCATGTGTTTGCATGTGAATGAATACTGACATTCTCACTCCAATTTCGGCTCAATACCAAAAGATTCAAACATCTTTATGCACTGACGCTAAAGATTCAATAACTAGGCTACAAGTTATACTTAAAATAAGTGGAACGATAACGCTACCTCAGTTGAGCGGAGTCAAAACCCATAACCCACTGGTCAAATCCCAAGTCCCTTCATTAATACACCATATTCCTACAGTTTCATGAACATCTAAAGATTATATTTGATGCCTATTATAATGAGCTGCGGTCTTTCTCAATAGCCTAGTAGATTTGAACTACCTCAGATATTACAACCCGAAACATGAACAGATTAATGCAACTTAATCTGATTGTCTATCACATCTAGCGGTGAACATGTGTAAGATGCTTACAATTAAACTAAATAGTATGTAACTGTTAAGAAGCATTTCAAACCTCGAGTTAACAGTCAAAATACCACTTGACTATTTGTGACATGAGGACTGATTAGCCTGACGAAACATAATTGTCTGAACTTACTACACTATCCACTTGAACGTAGTCGAGAGAGATTATGATGGAATTTTCCAGTATATAAACTCTTGGTTATAGACAGGTTGTTTTGATATTTACTACTGTGGGTAAACGTAAAACTAAGAAAGTTTCAAAGTGACCAGATATGGACATGGTGCAACCAATAAAGCCCATGACAGGTAGTGTAAACTATATGAAGCACTATGAGAGAACTCAGATTACATGGATAAAAATTAAGCTTATATGGAACATGTCACGTTTTTCTGCAAGTACTGAAGACTTATAATTCCAGTCTAGTGTGACTAGCATCTTCATCTTTCATCCTTTCTCATTCTATCTATGATTTATAAGGTATTTTGCTTTTTTGTCTTAGTGTTTCGAAGCATGGTAATACAAATCGACATAGTACTATAAGTTTTTTCCAGTTGGTCACCACTGGTATACGAATCAATCAATTTAAACGCAATAGTAGACAAATGTCTTAGATATGCACTGAATTTCTTGGCATTTATCACTTGAGTAGATTATGAGTATAATCACTATGAAGCTTAGTGTAAATAACAGAGAATCATTATTGCTCCCAAAGCAATCAAGCCCACTAAGTAGTAAATATAAAACTGCTAATCACTCTCAAACCGATCGTCTTTTCGACCCAGCCTTTTAGGTGCGTCATCTGAGCGTAGTCTTCACCGTACGCTACTCCATTATGCTAAAAACGTAAGTTTATAAAAGTAGGTCTAAGAAAACACCTAACAACTAAATTCAATAAAACTAACTTCCTTTTCCACAACCTTTCTTCGAAAAAAGAGCTGCCTTCAACACATTTTTTATTGTACCTTTATTTTGCTTGACACGATCACAATTAAACTGCGTAAATATCATCTTTATCTTTGCCTTCCACAAAGAAGCTGTACATATGAAGTAATGTTATTCGAAATCAGTTACTATGGATTTCTAAGTACCCAGTAACTTATTTCGACGATGCAGAAATGGGTAAACAGGTAAGCTCTATATACAGAGTAGACACGTAGCTATGACTTGAAGGACACATTTGCATGCCATTAGACAATGAACCTGAATGTCTGAGAGAACCAGTCTCTTTTACGAGTGAAATATATTTTTCTGATGACTACTGAGATTCACAAAACCGAAGTATAAAACTTTCTGATGGCTGTCACAGAAAACCAATCATAACTCAAAAGTTTCAGATAACGTGAGCAATGCTAAAAGAGAACAACGCCAAAGGAACACTATAACAATTGAAAGATTAGAAGAGGCAAATGTCCTAGAGATCCAGAGTATGGTTAAACCAACTGTTTAATGACTTTATTGTAACAGATAAACTGTGACTATATTTCTCGGCGAGAACTCATTGTCTTCAACTAACGTTCATACTACCCTAGGTTAAATAATCGTTATCCGGAGGTCACTTCATAATTATCTTACTTTAGTCACATCTTCGTACATACGTTACTGTGTTATTTTATTGTTCGCGAGTTCTGAATATTATTAAATAACATATTTATAAACTTTTGATGGAAAACCACGAGGTCCTGCTGCTTTGTATCTTTTCAGGTTACAAACAGTCTTCTCGAATTCGAGGACAGTTGGAGGTGCAACACATACGTCCTATTAAGTTCTGCACTGGAGGCTTGGCAACTGAAGCATCACTATTGGTCAGTTGGATTGCTCTTTAAAGTGGTTTGCTTAGAGTCCTAGTTACTCTACCTGAAAGGTTTCCACGCATCCATCCTTTTTGGGGTCCTAACCACTGCATAACAACCATAAATACACCAGTCAGAGGATCACTGATAACTTGTGAGCAAAGGACAGCTGTTTCGTCTGTGTGCACCGTTAACTCCACAAAAGATTCAACCCAGAGCTATCAGGTTTCGTAGCGAGTTCGGAATTGTAAATAAAAAAGCAATAATGCTTAACCGATAACTGTTCTTACAGAATTTGACTCCAATTCTGCACGCATCACTTTTGCAGCCATTGAGTTTATATCATCATTCGTAACTAAACGTTCTTCAAACGCTTGTTGACCATCATTGGCAGTATTGACTACTGACTGAGTCGTTTCTTCTCGTTTTCTGGTTAGTGATTCTAAGAATGATATCAAAAATTGATAGACAAAATTAATTCATTGATTGAATCATACAAAAAATGCAACTTGAAAGCATACATATTAAATGATAACTCCCCAATGCAATGAAGAAAACGGCAGCACATACTAATAGGTTGAACTAATTAGATTCTAGTTCATGGCATGGGAAAAAAATGTAAGTGAAGCGAAAAAAGAGGTTTGCGACCGCAAAAACGGCTAAATATGGGTTCTTTTGATTTCATTTTTTACTTAGCTACTTTACTGATTTATCTTTCCTTCAAAAGTTTGTCTAATTTGTGCCCTATTTTATTGTCCAGCTTTTCAATGGGATCACATTCTAGTTTTCGGCATATTGTTTCCTCAAAAAGCAGTTCTGTTGCCTTTTTGCAATATTTTGCCCTGTCTGGCACGTGTTCGTCAGGAATATCCACTGCTATCACTCGTATTTAACTTCGCCATAGACGCACAAAGAAACATAACCTTTGGCACGTCTGACTTCACAGGGATTGGCTTACTCCCTGGATAGCATCTGGTTGACCTAGACTTCACAGAAGACATTCACCTGTTAAGTGAAAGTGCTGGCAAAACTTAGGGTCTTCTGAACACGTTGAGCAGAAATCTGAGTATGTTTGGTATGAGTTTCTCACCTGTCAAAAGCAAGATGATGCTCCAGAATTAATTCGCAAATACTTCCAGTTTTATGTTAGGGAGTGAAGCGGTTGGATGTATCGACCACTTCATTTACTTGAATAGTTCCGAAAGCCCAAATTGCCTGGTTTCTGACGAAATTTAAGCTCGGATACAGAAGGCCTGTTTGGCATTTGCCAACTAATGTCATCTGTGGCATCGGCTGGCGAGATATCCGGACGTCTATCAACTGATGAGTATACTGTGCTGCAGTCCGTTCTATCCTGTTATACGACGGTGAGAAATGGCCGTTAAAAGTAAAAGACATTAAGCAATTACAGTATTTTGATCACAGATGGCTTCGTAACATTTCTAGAGTTTGAGGTCAGACGAAAAATACCAAGCAAGATAGGCAAGTTGACTGAAACGGCTTGGACATGTACTGTGCGTGCCGAACCACCACCTAGCTCGACGTGTCATGCTAGGGGAAGTTGGCTTAGGCTGAAGAGTGTTCAGGATAGCAAGACAAAGACTTGACACCAGTTGATAAAATGTCTTACTGTTGGTCTGAGTCGTGTTGGGGGATATACACTGCTTAGTTAGGGTCAACTAAATGAAAAGAATCAGTGGTTTAGGACACTTAGTGATATGGAAATCAGTCACAACGGTGCATATATATTCACTCTCTGGCATTTCCTAAAGCTTAAATATTCACAATAACCTTTGTCTTCAGATTTTGTTTATTCTCTTACACAACTAATGTCTACTTTGATATCACTCTCTTTCTATCTACCTGTTTTTTGAGTACTACTGTAAAGTGTGGCAACTTGAACCGATGCACTCGTGTGCGAGGTTCTTCGTTGATTTTGCTGGTCAGTCAGCCTAGCAAGACTGTTGTCCGTCTTTTTCCTGCTGGTAAAATCACAATATCTTTGTCTTCAAGCGATTTTACTGTATTTTTGTCCTTGCAACTTAAACCGCTACTTCGGGGTTTGCATTTCATCAGTAGAACCATTGTTTGACAAATTTCTTTTGATCATCATTTGTGCGATTCGTGGTCTTCACAGATGATTCTAGAGCTGCAAGTAGTTCTAGGTCAGTCATATTGCTTGTCTCGAAATTCAATCATTTTCCTAACAAAACGTTTTCTGAAACTGAGAGTAGTTGAAAAAAGAGATTCACTATCGTATCTCTGCAGGTTTTATTATTCGGTGTAACTGATAACTTTCCAGTTTCATACCGAATTCCTCTTTACGCTGGTCTCTTTTTCTTTAAGTGATAATAGGCATAACTTTGGTCAGTGTTTCGAAGGTTTCTTCTTCCAGAAATGATTGCAGATAGTTGAGTCTAATATCTGCCCAAGGTTTTACTTCCATAACCGACCATGGGGCTTTGCGATCACTGCACGGAGCATTCTCCGTCCATTTTGATATGCTATTTCCCAACCTAGTAGTGTGCTGATTGGTGATTAGTACCTCAAGCTGGTAATTAAAGTGTGCAGTCGTAAACATTCATGCAGTAAGGAAAATTGTTCTCGGACGGAAGCTTGCCCTTCTGTGAAGGTCGCTCATCATGAAATATGTAGAAGAGATTGGTACCTAGATGATCTATAGATTGTGGCGAATATTTGTGGCTCATGGTGTAAATGTTTAGAGTGAGTTGCTCTATGAGCTAGGGTCTTAGCTTCCAAACGTTTAACTACCCTTTCCCCTATTTCTCCTTCTCTTCTAGTTGCCTTCTGCCTCGAGGTGTGATAATTTATGCTATAATTCCACGTACCATATTGATTCGGTATAACTGAATGAATGAATTGAAGAAATTAGTTAAAAGCACCTGAAAGCTATGGTAAGATCTATGCAGAAGTTCTGCACTGTTAGATCTGCACAGACTAGTCTACGCTTTCCCTGAGAATAAAACAAAAAAACAAAGTCTTAGCAAGTAATCTAAGAGGGAATGAACATTAATTAAGTCCACAGCAGATAATTCAATACTTACTGTAAGATGACAATGGAGTTATGTATGTTGAATTACTGTAGTAGAACCATCATTTTCAAACTTTTCGAAAATATGCTCCAATCTGTTTAGTAATACTCACAGTAGTATTAGTAACTGATAATGAAAGTAACTCTATTTAACTCCAGACGCCACTTTTTACTCGATTTTATTTCATAGTTTAGATCATTATTAACTAGATGATGTGTTAATGAGCAATGTCATACAAAAATAACTATGAACAAAGACGTAGCAGCTTTAAAAATCATTGTACTAATAAACACAAGGTGAAATAATCAAACTGTTTCTTCTTAAGGATGCATAAAACATACCAAAATGTTTAGGTGAATGATCTCTAAGCGAATTAGAAGATGAAGGTGGTGATGGATTAGTAGACTGAGATTTAAGCCAACGTGGTTTTGCATCTGATGCACGAGAGATATATTGTAATCTGGAACTAAAAACAAAAAGTAAAACAAAGGATTAAATGATGATAATGGTGTTACAAGAAGAGAAAAGGAATACATGACTGTCTACAACGGACTAGTGGATTAGCCCAAGTTAATGGTTAAGTAGATCAAATTTGATCACTGCAGCGAATTTTATAAGAAATAGACAAGTTTAATGCATTTAGATCCCTCGATAAATCTTATTGAAGCAAAATGGATGAAATGCGCTGAATATAAGGATATCATTTTATTTCATGAATACTCTTCAGTTACATACAGTCTAAAAGTACACTGGTTATTAGCACATAAGATATTTCAAAATTACGAAATCAATAGTCTCAGTTTGTATAACAAATCATTGATAATCCACATAACATGCAGGAGGATTAATTGTACTGAGGTAAGAGACGTAAAGAATAATAAGTAAATAAATAAATAAAGTGTTATGTAAATAAAATGAAACAGGATCAAATCATATTTACCAAGAAATTGAGAGACTAACCACTCTCTTTCTGTATACAAAGGTCAAGTTAAAAGTTTCTTATTGCAATGGCTTCCGCGAAGCGCAGTAATCCACATATTTTCTGTACGTTTATGAATTTAAAAGCACTTGAGGTTTCAACCTGATGTCCTGTGTTTACGAGGTGTCTGGCAATTGTACTGGTTAGAATTTTACTTCCTTTCAAGCACACGTTCTTGGGAATATACTCAGCGAACCGAATGGACGCCCCCCTCTCAGTCCTTCCAATGTACTCGCTACCACAAGTGTAAATGAGTTCATAAACATAGTTGGAGGTGACATGAAAAGAGTGACTATCCAGTTTTTACTGGTTCAACGAGTATATGGTAATGTACACTGATACAAATTTAGCTGCAGGAAAGTTCCTGAGCTCTACGTTTGATTCTTTCATCTATTTTCTTGGATATTGCATCTCCCTTTTATTGAAAAACAATACCTCTCGATCCAAAACATAGTTGGTCCTGTTGACTTCCAAGCACGAAAAATTAGTTATCCTTTTCTACACTTTACTAATAGCGTCCCTTAATTTTTACATGGGATGCGGGATGAGTATGAATTAATGGTATCCTTCGATATCACAGCCTTATACATAGCAATCGACCTTCAATTGGCCAAGGAAACTATGTTCCACCTGTTCACTGAAGATATAGGCCTTACAAAACGCACAAAACTTAAATGTTCAAGTCTGGTGGAACTCATCGACCTTTGTATGACAACATACTTCCAATTTAATAGCAAAGTATACAAACAGATGAAAGGAACTCTAATGGGATCACCGATATCCGGACTAGTTGCAGAAGTAGTGATGCAGAGACTGGAAGCCATCATCCTACCTGTGATCAAACCAAAATTCTAGATTCGCTATGTGGACGACACTTTTGTCATCATTAAAAAAGATGATATAGAAAACACTCACAGGTTTGACCAACAACGCTTTCAATGACATCAAATTCACAGTGGCGAAGGACTGAAACAATCAAACACCATTCATGGATCTTTTAGTCAGTAGGACAAATGCCGGAAAGCTGGAAATCCAAGTGTACAGTGTACACACACTGACCAAATCCTCAACCCAAGTAGCAACAACAACAATGCACAAAATTACTTGAGTGCAGACTCTATTGAAAAAAGAGCGAGAACACACTGCAGCACAACAACTTCATGGAGAAACGAAGAAAACTACTTGATGTCTATCCTAAAAAAGAACGGCTACACACGAAACTCTATCAGAAGGTGCTCATCTCGTCCATCATCAGCTACAAAGTCATCAACAGAAATCATCAAACGCATCATCTTACCATACATAAAGAATATATCAGAAATCACGACAAAATTACTGAAACCACTTGGGATTGGTGTAGTTCATAAACCTACAAATTCCATCTAAACCATATTATGCAGACCAAAGGATGCAACAACCAGAGAAGACAAACCGAAAATCGTTAAAAAATCAACTGCAATAGTTGTGATCAACACTGCATTGGACAACGTGGTCGCCCTCTTCACCTTCGTCTACATGAACACGAATTGGCTATTAAACGTCACGAAGTTTCATCACTCATTTCAATTCATGTGCATAATTATGGACATGAATTCAGTTTCGACAATGTAGGAATTTTGGACAAAGGAAACACAAAGAATGCCAGAGAATTCCTAGAAGCTTGGCATTCAGGTCAGTCAGCAATCAACAGATGTATAGACACAGACCCAACCAATCAACCAATGAGAAAAATGACGAACGACAGAAAGGTCAGAGGTCAAGCAGATGAACAGCCAACAGGAAAATCTATACAGCCAATGATACAACAATCAAAGGAAACAACCACATGCCACTTCGTCAGGGCAAGCTACTGAATCACTCATGGAGAGATATTGACAGCTCAATACGGAAGTTAGTGCTGATGATTTCATGCAGAAAGACGATGAAAGCTCCACGACTAAACAACCCAGCTCACAGAACACAATGCAACCAAGACCATCCAACCTGAGATACAAATATTCTCCACCATTTCGAAGTGAAGTTTCGATATCATATTGATACACGCACAATCAAACCCAAAAACTCCCTGGATTTGATGTTCGTGAGCTCCTTTTAGACTTTAGTTTATAACAAGTTTTAGATCATAGGAACTACTTCGTCGCAATTTACCACTGGAAGAGTTCTAGTCTTTCATAAAAAAACAATCAATAATACTCGAAAGAAATCATCCTTTCCTCACCTTAGATAACACTTGCTTCAGGGTAATCATTATTGTTCTATCACTCAATTTAAAAAAATTCTGTTAGGAACTCATCAGCACTTTCTAGTGTTTCTCACTTCCGGTTGCCCATTGCTCAATAAAGACAGTTTTAATGTTTCATTCCAGTTGCGACTGCGTAGTCAGTGATTGAGAGACGGGTTGTTCATCGAAGTAATCTTCCATTTTATAGGATAACTGACTTGCCTCGCGAATAGCAAACGCTTTCAAATCGGTCTTCTCAATAGACAGAAACGAATATGTAACATCATTCGTTGAGGCTATCTTTCTTGTTCCTGGTTAGGTGAGCATAAACAAAACACCTAACCACAGATAAAAGTTTGCAAGTAAACCGATCGATTTTAAAACTTTATATGAAACCCTACTGCCTCTATAGTGTCGACTTAATGGTTAATCTGAAAGTGAAAAATGAGTTGTGATCAGATATACGCAGTCTCTTTCATTTTATTCCCCTTGTTTATACTTTTGAGTTCTAGATGAATCGATGATCACCTTACTGGCACTACGATTTTCATTACTACGAGGTCTTTCTACAGAATTACCTTTGTCGATTTATAAACATCTGCACATATTGGTCTGAGTCTTACAAAAAGATTCGTCGACGCACTCAATCAAATAGTTGTAATAAGTTTATGAAGCAATGAAGTGAAATGAAATTGGTCGTACTTGGTCAATATTTATTAACTTATCTTAACCTCATGGATATGGACTGACAAGTTATGCTACTTGGTGGCTCAAGAGATCCCGATATGCAGCGGTCAGTGTGGCAACCTCGGTCCATAATATATGAGAATAAACTAAGTGCTATAAATGATCATGAAAAATTACAGTAGTGAGTAATTCAAAAAAATGTAGAATAGAAGGTACGATACAAATGCAATATGATAGTATAAAAATGTATATCGATTACCATTTGCCATGACTATGTCTGTCACCGAATATCTTTAACATATCATTCACCGTAATTGCATCCCAACGCTGGAGTAGTACTTCCCTTAAGCTAACACCAGTCTCTTCAGATGTTTCAACACAACGACTAAACGACTTGTATAGCCACGATTGATTTTCCTTTGTTAGTATGGATTTAGAAGAAGGTTCATTAATTGGTAAACCACTCCCACCATCTTTCAAGTAAGGATTAAGCTCATTCATTGCGGAGTTATTCTGATTGACTTTATTCATTTTATTCCCTCTTGACTTTGAGGTAAATGTATCGAAGAAGCTGTCCATAGAGTTAATATTAGTGATCCAGCTATTCTCCTATAATTAATACAGTGATTTGGAAGAACACTTTAGTTTACCTGTATTGTACTTTTCTCAGAAGGTGTTTCTGGTAAATTTGTACTGGATTGTTCCCACTCATAATTACTATCTGAAGACTAAACCAATGACTCAAGATAGTAGTCAAAAACCTACAGAAGAGTCACTGCTTGATTTCTTATGTTTTCGTTTTTGCTTTTTATGGGGCATTATAAGAATGTTCAGTGCTGAATCAAAAAGCACAGCACAGGTATTTTGAAAAACGTGGCACCCTATAAACGATGACTTCAAAGTACTTCAATCAATTTGCTGTAAATGTAGAGCAAGAAATACTGCAGATTAGCGAAATAAAGTCAACATAGAAAATACCACAACATGAAACATGAAACGGGAAGAATAATTTTAACGATGTGAAGCAATATTCCTAAGCAATATCATAAGACATGTAGAGTTAGCTTTTTCAGAACTATTGCGATACGTTGTCGTACAAAAATTGGGGATCGAAGGTAGATACTTGATGCGGAAGTAGAATCATCACTAAAATCTGATTTTAGACCTGTGGTACACATGTACTTCAGGACCTTGGCAGAATAAATGAACTCTTAACTTGGATTGGTCATCTGCTACCATAAAATTACGTAGTAGGTTTTTCTTACTGTCTAACTAAATACATATGAGTCAAAGACGTAAACTATTGGTTTTTCAGGATGATCAAAGACACCTTTGAAACCCTAGGGAGCATTACAGATGCTGCATGATGTGGGATATGATATTCCCAAGTGGAAATTAGAAACCAATGACAGAAATTCCTATTGTTACTCAGTTTCAGGGCACTATTACGAATAACCTGTTCAATAATTCAGTGCGCAGCTTCGTTACTCATACTGAGCTACCGCTTACATCGACAGGCAAAGTTACCTGCAGCAGAGTTAAACGAGCAGACAGATCAACGCAGATCCTCATATAAATGAAAGCGAGTTCAAGGTTTTACATTTCAGAGTAGCATAAATACAATACAGCGGTCCAAGTTCCAACAGCTCATATGAGCACATCAAGTAACAAGACAGTAAAATGGAAGATTGAAAAAAACTCGGTCAAAAGACATAGAAAGTAGTAAAAGAGAGAGAGGTGCAAGGAGAAAATGATGAGATTAAGTATAGCGACTAAGATGAGGAGAATGCGTACATACATCTGCGCCACTGACAAGGGTTCTGAGTCACCAACTACTAGTTTCCATTGTCCCGTAGACCCCAACCGGATAGTCTGCATAGCCCTACATGGCTCAAAAGAGCAGTTAAAGACTTCATGCACTGATGCCAAGTTTTAGTCTGGTCACTACGAGCCTCCGTATGCGGAGCAAAATTTAAACTTGTAACATACATAGTTAAAGTCAAATATCTCGAATGGTTGACCACATCAAGAAGCTCTGGAATCGACCACCACCTGCACTTCGTCCAGAAATATCACCTGTAGCCACAGAACTGCAAGTGAACACAAATCCTCCAACAAAAGTCGAAGTCCTGAGCGCCATAAAGCTACTGAAATGCGAGAAAGCAGCAGGACCAGATGGAATCTCGCCAGGAGCACTGAGGACAGATGCAGAGAAAACAGCGGACATGCTCACACCACTATTGCAGAAGGTGTGGAAGGAAGGGAAGGTACCTGCTGGTTGATTGGAAGAAGGGCTACCTTGTCAAACTCCCAAGGAAGGGTGACCCAAGTGTTCCCAAAAACTGGCGCGGAATCATGCTCCTGTCTACCCCAAGCAAAATACTAGGCCGCATCATCCTGGAGAGACTAAAGTAGGCTGGATTCAGGAAGTACAAATCATATGCGGACCGAATTGCAACGCTTCGCATCATCATAGAACAAAGTATAGAATGGTAGTCAACTCTTTACTTTACCTCAACTTCATCGACTTTGAAAAGGCCTTTGACAGCGTCGACCAAAAAGTAATTTGGCAGTTGCTTCAACATTACGGTTTTGGTGCCACAAACCCTAATTAACCTCATTCAACAACTATATGAGGACGCCACATGCCAAGTAATTCAAAACGGGAAGCTCAGTGGTACCTTTTGAAGTGAAGACAAGAGTAAAACAAGGCTATCTACTATCATCCATGATATTCCTGATTGTGGTCGACTGGATCATGCAACAAACTGTGAGGAGCGAGAAGAGGGGGATACGCTGGACCGGGGAAAAGGACCTAGAAGATCTGGATTTTGCCGATGACTTGTGTCTGATATCACACAAACTTGAAGATCTACAGGCGAAAACTAACAAGTTGACAGAAGAGGCAGGGCAGCGAAGACGGGACTTCAAGTGAATATAGAGAAGACAGAGGTGATGAAGATACCCAACCAACAACAACAAACTCCAATCACCATCAACGAGAGAAACTTAAGGGAAGTAGCCCCTTTCACCTATCTCTAGGCACCACCGTTTCAACTACAGGCGGCACAGACGAGGATGTCAAAGCAGCCAGGATCGGAAAAGCAAGACAGGCGTTCATTAGCCTGAAACCAGTGAGGAGATCTGCACTCAGTATGTGGAACAAGACCCGGATTTTCAACACCAACTCAGTCAAGTCAGTGCTTCTGTATGGCACATTGACTTGGCGCGTTACGAAAGGCATTTCCAACAAACCACAGACATTCATCAACAACTGTCTACGCTGGCTCGTTACTGAAGATCAGATGGCCAGAAAGAATAAGCAACAAGGAACTCTGGCTGGTTGGCAACGAACCAACCAAGAACCTATTGCTCAACAAATATGCAGGAGAAGGAAGTGGAGATGGATTGGGCATACACTGAGAAGGCCGACTGGGGACATCACGCGTCAGGCCAGTCGTTCGAATGGAACCCAGATGGAAAGCGACGAGTTGGGCATCCGAGGGTGACATGGAGGAGATCGTGCGAAGAGGAAATGAGAGCTTGTGGGCTGTCGTGGAGCCAGGTTCAAGAGATTTCAGAGAACAGAGTGGAATGGAGACGTGCTACTGAAGCCTTATGTTCCATTAGGAACCCAAGGGACAAATAATAATAATAATAATAATAACAATCTCGAATGGTGAGACGGTTTCCTACCTAAACACCTAAAAAATTACCCAACCTACTAGTGAGCAACAGCTAACCAGTGTACGGTATATTGAAGACATATTATACTATGAACGGCATGTCACCTATGTGGCACATTGATGTGCGATAAGAAACGTCGATCGTAGAATAGATACAAGAAGGAATTTATTGGTAACGAAATTTCAAGTAATTACGCGCAGAAAAATTCCGTAAAAACGCAGAAGAAGGCACATTTAATCAAAGAAATCTAAAAATTCTGACCAAACTATGGCCGTGGATGTATGTTTATGAATATCTGATAGGTGAAATCGAACCCAACAACGAAATTAGCGTTTCCTAAGCAATATAAGCCTACATCCCTCAGTTTCAGAGGCAAAACCTTCACTAGCAAGCTATTTAAGCAACAACTAATCGTATACAAGATTTGATAATGTTCGCAAAGTGGGAAACCTATGAGCATGAATAAGCATTGCCATTCAAAGCCGACAGAAATGCATTGATTACGCACCAGACAGTAGGTAGTAGAATGTTTACCAGGAGTAAATATGCTTCAGTAATGCAATTCAAGATGCCAAGTGACATCAAAAGCTACCATACGGTTGGAAACCCTTCGAGGCAGATATACAAGTAAAACTTGGGCTTTTCCCACACATTATTCAAGCTCAAATCATTCTTATGAGGCGGAAAAATCTGAGATAAGAAATGCAAGAAAACAAAACCGTTCTCAACTAAATCTCAACCTCCACTTCAGTAAACATAATTATATTTATGTGTATGGAATAGTTTATCCACTTCTCTGTCTTCGAATTCACCTGCTCCTGTAGAGAAAGCTATGTCCAATATACTACTAAGTAGCCTAATAAACCTGTTACTGACCGTCTACGTACGAGGGTAAGAAAGGGATGAGCGAAGTCAATACGAAGTCCAATTTTGTCGCATTAGCCCATAGTGGTCACATTCAATAAGTTCAAGGCACTCAAAAAGATCTACCATATTCCCCAAAGCTTCCCAATGAGGTTCATATTCGTTTAATAAATATTGCTAACGTCATGGGAACTAGAGGAAACTACTAAAACCTCTGTGTGCAGCGAAAGTTTGCATAGCTCATATCTCTGCTTTGACCAGAAAAATACTGATTAAACGATACGCAAAGATGGCTGTAGAGTGGCGCTAAATAGCGTTCTTACCGATAACTTAGTGAACCAACCACCCTAGATATAGATCAGTAAGAATAAGATTTTAAGCCACTCCTCACTGTATTAAAAAGCATTAGAGGTAGTTATACGTATTTAGTTATGTGATACACGTTTAAGATACCATTTTCAACCACAGAAAAATGAGTTTGTCATTAGATAACGTCAGAAAACAAATATATCGCACTAAGATTTTGATTTCACAACCTGGGAGACGTATATAGGATTCTATCTAAACCCGAATGGATAATGATTAGCTAGGATGCAGCTCAGCAACCACGTCAACGCTTTTGCAGTAGACGATGCGCCACACCTATCTTGTGACAGTGTGAAATTCCAGCACTTAACCCATTGGTTGTTAGTCGAGTGCCTAGACTAGTGATTCGCAGCTTCATAAAAGCTTGAGTCTTAAATGAATCGATACATTGTAGAGAACTTTTGCACTTTATTCTGACGGTATCAGCAACTGGATGGTACTAGATATCACAGGAATAAGATAAGGGTGAACTGTAGTGTTAACAACAAGCGTCATTCGAACTGAAACGATTACTGGAACAACTCCGAAGAACACTTCCAAAGAGAAACTGAATCCACACACCCACATAACCTGCTAGGACTAACACAGGCCACTTGGCCAACGATCCTTAACACTGAAGACTGACTGATTTATTTATACCGCCTATGCATTGCAAACAAACCTGTTTTTCCTTAAAAATACTGCCAAGGTGATGTATCAGCCCAATTACATATAAAAACACAAAAATACTCTGTTACGTGTTATGATACCTTGACTTTCCGAAGCTTATATGAAGTATCAACGTGACACTAGAACTTATTCAAGCTATACGGATTCTTAACAGTTTTGAACAAGCTACAAGACAATAAACAAGGTAACTATCAAATAATCATTGGATAGCCATGACAGCGGCCACTCTGGAGAGAAAATACGTAAGAAGGATGAAGCTGTCTGGAAATCGTTTTCGCTTGCAGGAAATAAGGCTCTGAACTTATATGAAAGGACATTCACCAGGAAATTAACTCACTTACATTTGCGTTACGAACTAAATTTATATAGTCATAAAATACGTGACCCTACAAACATCTCTAGTTGCTATCAGCAGTTTATTGACATACTCATCTAAGTCACGAAACAAAAGTGACGAACTGAGGGTAAACGAAGACTTTTTACGACATGAAATACGACAACAACCTTGACAGTTACGTAGTAGTTGCACTGGGCGCTTTCCTGCAATTCAAGCTAATTTCCATTATTTCGTCACGAGCTAGTATCAACCACTTGGTTTCTTCGCGCTCACTTCTAGGTCCTGAGGAATTTTTTCAAGTCGTCGTTCGATTCCAATGCCATAGGTCTTCCCAGTCGTTTCCTGTAGCGAAGGTTATCCCGACGAGCGTTTGGTCGTTGAGTAAATTCTTAGTGATTATGTGGTTATTCCAAGGACTATGGTTCAGATGGTTTTCTCAAGTGTCGTGCTACTAGATATTTTGTCCAACTGATCTTAAAAATAAAATAGGCAAGATGTCCAGAAAAAAATCAAGGAGGAGGAAATGATTCAGGTTCGCGCTAATAGTGGCCATAAAAAAGATCTGGCAAAGGGTTGACTGTGCTAGGTTGTATGGAGTTAATTAGGTTGCATCAATCTAGTCCGCATTTCAGTTGGGCGAGCGCAAACTGTTTTACGCCGCATAGTTTTACAACCTCCTCTTGAAGTTCGCAACAGAGTGCAGTAGCAGTGAAGTTCCTGTAGTAGTCCCTAGCTCGTAAAGGGAAATATGGATGCACACAGTTCTCCGCCGTTTAGTGGGCGATTCTCCTTCAGTTACCATGTGGATTGCCAAAGCCGCCGTCCAGTAATATTCTACCGTTCAGACAACTCGGACTACTCAGTATTTTGAAAGTCGCCATGAAGTCACCAGGTAACCTACAAATCTCAAGGTCTTTCACCCTATCCATATCCTGTGTTTACCTCATTCCCACAGAGCCCTTCATTGCTTGCCTCTTAACCTTCCCAGGAGGTTCATACCTGTTTTCCGAATGTCCCCCCAGTGATGTTGTAGACTTCCGACTTACATTGCATGTAGACCTCGTACAGCCTCCGGAAGGGTTCCCGAGTGAGGGCATCTAGATGTTTGCCCATGAAAAGCAGTAATTCGTAGGTCCTGGAGGCATATCCTGGGTAGTTGAAGCTCGTCTCTGGCATGTCAGTCAGTATTAGTTCCAGGTTCTTCTTCATGGTGTTGCGAAATGTTACGTTTCGCAGAGAAAGCAGGATACCTTCTGAGGACCAAGGGTGCGGAGAAGCATGGTTCGGTATTTACACAGATTAAGTGCTATTCCGCTATTATCCACAAACTCTGCAAGTACTCTGGGATCACTTTGCACTGCTCTTGATTCTGCTTCGGATAGCACAGATCTTCGTAGCTTAACATTATCGGCGCAAATCAGATTTAGGGAGCTGAGATTTAACGGAAGGTCTTTCGCAAAATGAATGAATGGCAGTAAACCCAGAATCACTGCTTGCGGCACGCTAGATAATTATGTCCTCCAAGTACAGCAAACTCTCCCGACTTTTGGGTAGAATTCTCTGCCATCTTAATAGTCCTGCGGCTAGGAGAGCACTTGGCCTCTGGTACCCAACCTTGATATTTTGAGGTAGGGAATGATGCAGGACCGCATCGAAGACCCCAGCAAAATCTGTGAAAATCATGTGAACACGGGCTTGGAGGTCCCAGTATGCTGTCCAGTCATCGTTGGCTAACGGGAGGTTTGAGCGTGTGACTTACCTCAACTGAAATCACATTGAGCGTCACTAAGTGCTCCCTTTTTTTGTCCAGGTACTCCCTGACATGGCCGTCCACTGGGCTTTCCATCACTATCGATACTACTGGTAGGCGTGCTATGTGTAGGTGGAATTTCGGGCTCTACGTGCCTCCACATTTGAAGATAGGAGACAGGGTAGAACGCTTCCACTCGCGTGGAACCATGTTTTTGTCGAGGGAGTGTGCAAAGAAATTACAAGGCAAACCGCATAAGGTATCTGTACGCTAAGAATACTTGTAGCTCAGGCAGGTTGTCTTTATTGCATTGTGTTCTCAGAGAACATTGTCCGAACACAGACCGACCGACGTCGCCGCACCTCGGTGGTTTCCTTGAGCTGAGCGCTGACAGTTTTTCGACGGCTGCAGCAAAGGGTCAACTTTATTCGACACAACTTTACTGCATTTCTTCATACTGAAGGCTGTTCAGGAAGTTGATGATTTTGGCTGGATGGGGGTGTGTTCAGTCGTGTGCAGTATTCATGCAGAGGCTCTGCAAGGCACGGCATTTGTAGAGCCGGAATACCTTTCCTTCTTAGCCGCCTAGTCCTAATGTGAGGCATGCGATTTCCCAATGTTATTTTTCGAAAGACCCACTTTTCTCGAGGAAACTGTCATGATACATAGGAACATCAGAATCAGATAGTGGAGTTCTGCCTGTCATCCACATTCCCGTTGTCGTGTACTGTGGATGAGTTTCTGTGTCGAGGGTGTGCCTTCTTCTCGACTGTAAACCGTTTTTCCCGCTGCGCAGTAGGCTCCAGTGTTGGAGCAACATTGGGGCCAGTGTGGCTTGTCGTCGCTTGGCCATTTTTCGACTATTCGAAGGTGTAACTGTCTGAGGAACGATGCTGACAGTTTTTCGTACTCTCACTTGCAGCAGCGGTTTGTGTGGACGCCAGCATCCCGGTAACCACTTAGGTGCCTTTCACAACCCCCTCGATACAGTCTGTAGAGAGGAGTGGCCCCATACGGCTCTGTGGGCAGGCTTACCACGACTAAGCGTATGGGTGACGCGCCATGGAGACGTAATACTGGTCTAGTGCACGCCTATGGCACCCATACCATGCCCGCTTGTTGCAGATGTTACGCTCAAAAGTCGCGTCCGTTTTGGATACAGTGAGACCACGAATGCATCAATCATCAGGCTGAAAAGGAGGCTTAGTCAAGGACTTCTTTCTTTTCTGCCGTCGATCAATTGTATCCCCCACAGGCAACCTAGGGTTTGGGCTAGGAGTGCCAGAAAGACATGCTTTCCGCCAAATGAGGGGGAATGGATTCTGAGGGACAGCAATTCTATAGTTTCCAGGAATTCGAGGTGTTTCTGATGGCGGGTTTGGCCAAAACAGCTATTGCACATTTCGTTGGGGATGACGGGACGAGTGACTCGAAGATCCCTTCCGAGGACTGTTTGGCAGTATTGATATATATTTGAATATTTCCTACAGTTTGTGAATATTATCCATCACCCCTGGTATGTGTGATGTTATTTCGCCATTTGGCCATTTTCTTTGACTTAACATACCGATTGTCTTTGCCTTCACCGTGACTTAACCTTAATGACCCGCTTTTCTGTTGTAATGGTGCACTGTTGACAGCATGGCGTTGTTTCACTGTTCCCGACATTTTATCCTGGCTCCAGCCAGGATTACACTATGAAGTAACTGCTTGTAATTTGACTCTCTCCTTGAAAGTTTTTTCGTTGAGTTGATTCTCGTAAGCAGAATTTTGATGCCATTTTTCTGGGAATACTGTCAATTTGCTGAGGGTATGTGATCATCATCACTGACCGATCCCTCTTCCTCATATAGGACGATATATTGAGTAAAAAAACTTTTGTTTACTGTACGGTGCCAACTCAGAATTCTTGACGTTCCCCCTTCTTTAGGACTATATAAACATTAAACAGAACCGTGGATTTGATGCATATATAACCTATATAACCATGTAAGCTATGCTGTGTAGTCACTGCCATATATTTCGCCATGTGAAACATAAAGATACCAAGTGCACAGTACAGAAACAATGCACTCATAAATTAGGAGCTGCTCTGGACCAAGAAGCGTATGCTAACCGAAATAATTGCATATTCCTACAAAAACTGCCACTTTCTGCTCATGCATAACTCTCATGACAGTTCCACCGACTAAGATAAATTCATTTTAATATTGCATAATTTGACTGCTATTTATTATATACCAACCGACTTGAAAGTCCTCCTACGCAAATTTCTGAGCAAATAATTTCAACATTCCGAGAGATGATGGTAACTGATTTTGCTCGAACCACTACCAACACCAAACAATACCGCGGTGTGAAGATATTCATCGCAAAAATGCTTGTACTAAATTACTATTCGTTTTTTAATGCTCGTTAGGCTAGCATTTGGAACGGGCTGTCACATGATATCTGATGCCGCAAGACCATATCTCAATTTCAGTTGACCTTGAACCACTACCTCAATGAGCTTGGGGTACGCAGGATTCTGAATGCACCCTACATAGATAACATCACGTTCCTTATTGGCCCACCAAATTTCTAGAGTAAAATACCCAATAATCTAATGCAACCACTCGATAATTTATCGGACGGTGGGTAATTTTTGTTGACTTGCATACCATTCTATGCGAACTTGTGTTAATTGTTTTTGATACTGGTTACTGTTCCTAATCTCAATGCTGCCATAGTTCGGCCACTCTTAACCCCTGCTATAAATAAGCATTCCGCCCACCGCTCCCTTTTCTCTTTGTAATAAGATGGGAGTCTTCGTGCTGTACAATAGTACAGGCCAGTTTTGCGTGATAGATCAAGCTTGACTATGGCATGAGTAGAGTTAAAATGGTCACAAGTGTTGCCTGACATGTGGTACATACCAAGGGGCGATTAAGTCAATGATGTATGCACTGTCTTAGCCGGCTGACAGTAAGCTGGAAATATCCCGGTAACCGCCAGCTCTGTTGAGCGTAGCGCAGAAGTTTTTTTAAAAATAACGTGAAAATATGCGAAGATGGAGACAAATGACCAACAGGGATGGTAGTACGGAGATAAACTTGAACTACCCTTGCCTCTATGGCGGTATCTTTATGAAACCTACGGCTCTTGTACTTATGACGACAACATAATAGTAAAAAGAATGAGGTTACCAGGAAATGTCCTCCGGGTCTATTAGCTCAGCTTGCTATGCACCACCATATTGTCTCTACAGTCCTGGTATGGTACCACTCAACAGGCAACACTGTAATCATCCCTCCCCCAAGACTATAAAGCGTGGTTACCATTACAGAAAAAAGCATGAGTTTTATTTGAATAGTTATAACTTCATTAAACTTCTGTACATATGTTTTCCACGCATAAGCGAATACCTGGTCCACAGTCTTCTATTCTCCCTATTCCACGGTGATGTCTTCAACCTCAGTTTAGTTTCCACTACTTTCGTACGCACCATCTTCTTCCCCATAAGCTTACTCCTGAACAGCAGGTTTTCGATACCTCGCCGGTTAACTTTTGTAGTCAGTACAATGAACTCACCTGCATGTATCATGGTCGATGTACCTCTGCGCAGTATTTCTGTGCTCCTGTTTCGAATTCCGCCTGCTACTCGCTTTTGTTATTCATTTTTCAGGTTCACGCAACCAGTCCTCCATCCATATGGAATCCTAATGGTCTAATTCGTCAGCTTGCACTATGCCATCTAGACCTTATTACGAAAGCATAAAGCCCAAGATCACAACTGTACTAACCGCCCCACCCCCAAGAGTATTGGAAGATTCAAACAATAGCCGAATAATTCTCGCTTTCGAAACTGAGCCTGCCTCAGTATGATGAACAATTATGCTGTCGTCCATATGTTTCACTCTGCTGTCTGCAAAGCAATAATGTTCTTACTCTAGACGCATCTTTTGTGTATCAGGAAAAACGGCGTCTATTGCGTAGCTTGATACTTTGCATGCAGTCACTTCGCATTGCCGAAATGATATGACCTGTGAACTGGTTTGTTTTCATGTAACATATGTTGTATGAAATGCATTATCATTATCACTATTATTATCATCATGTGTAGCATTTGTGTTTATGCTGATCCTCCACGTTTACATTAGGCCGTCTGACAGGAACGTTAAGCTCCATCTTCTGGCGATAAAGAATCTCTCACGAAGGTTCTCAATTCCGGACTGAAACCATCTAAATCCAAACGATCAAATGCATTATTGGTGACGGTCAGGTGCACGACGAGCGTAAGCAGACTGTGGAGATTTTCAGTAACCACTTTGCTGCCTCGGTAATAAATGGCAGTAATGCGTTTGGGTTACAATGGTCAAACGCACCTTCCCCTACGATCGAAAAAGTGAGGTTTGCAGCACAAAGTATTTCTGAGGCGATTAACACTAACAACCCGTTTTACTGATGGTCCAGATAGGATACCTACTGTTGTCATTAAAAACGGAGGTGGAGAGATACCTCCGTTGCTTCTGAAGTTGTTTTCATTGTCACGTAATAGTTCAAGCTACTCCTCCATCTGGCAAAACAACTTATGTCATTCCCATCCATAAATACCGACCAACCGCTCATCTGGATAATTGCCCTCCGATAGATCTCACATCGATGGTTTCCAAAGTGCTGGAGAAAACTGTGCAGAATAGTGTTGTGGATTATCTATTCGAAGGCAAGGGTTCCTGAAAACAGATGCTGTGGCACCCGCAAGCTAGATTATCTTGGGTGTATCACACATATAAATAAATAAATATTTTGTTCTCATATTAGTAAGTTAACATAAGGGAGGCCAGTTTGCAGGCATCATCACATTGATATATGTTGGAAAATTTACAAGATTTTATGGGAATTAAATGGTATGGAATGGAGGTCTTTAAATTGGATTAAAAACACCAGAAGATTACACAAGTCATGAGATGAACAAAAAAACAACTTTTTGGGGCATACAGAGCGTTAATGTTTGGATCGTTTTCAGTCGTATTATCTTTTTTCACCAGTAGTGGCACCAAGGTCACGCGAAATTTCAAGGTTCCGTTACAAGCAATCGACCTGTTTGATTCGTCTTCGCGATGCCCCGTTAAGCCGTATAAACGTCTATTTTACCCTAAATTCTTGTATTTATAGCTTCGGGTACCAGAAGAGTTCACACTGACGATGTTGAGAACCTGTAAGTTTCCACATAATCCAGGTGAATATCTATTCAGGTGTTGTCATTCACAGCAATATAGATTCACGCCATCAGAATCAGATATTGTGCTGCAAAGGAACAGACAGTTGAAAACTTTGCGGACCAATGGCGCTGAGTTTTTCATGCTGTTTACGTTAAGGTATGAAGCATTGTCAAAGACGTATATTCACTGTTAGATGCAGTACTAGAGAAGTCAGTTGCATGACCACGGCCTTTTTGGTGCTGCATTGCTTTACGACTTCGAAAAGGCATTTGACGGTGACTTTAACCAAGGACTGCTCATAAATATGTAATACATGTGATAGTAGAAACCATAACAAACACTGTTGATTCAGTTTCGACAACCATCTCTGCCAGAATTACCTACAATGAAGCCGGAGCGCATTACTTCCTTCGCGCTGGAGAAATCTTGGCAATCCAGTTAGAAACGATATTCAGCTTACTTAGCGACGCCGCATTTTACTTCTTAAAAGTTCGGCTTTGTCTCAAACCATGCTTTTGAATTGCTTTTCAACATTCACAAACATTTTTATTGCTTTGAGGGGAAAAGGATACTTCCATCTTATGGACATTTCACCCTGTTACCATGCCAAAAAACCGCCTTCACGCACGATACAAATCCTACATTCCCACCGGAAAAATTGCGCATAAGTGCCATTCAACAGCTAGGTGAATGAATTTTTGGGAAGGGCCTTTTCGCTGAACCATTTACGTTTCTCTCAGCTTGTTACACTCTCGATGCAAACGTTATACACACTAGCCAACAACGAATACGTCTATACGTGGGACATCGTGAGTACCCCTAATTCTTTCGGCTCAAAATAGTATATTAACGTGCAAAATAATCGAGGGTGTTTGCGACAGTCACCCAGGCATATCCGTCCCCAATGTACTTCCCTCAAAACAAGTAACACCTTAAGCTCCTAACTGACACAATCTGACCTTACGTACCACAGCAAGTTTTCTTAAATGTAGTCAGGAGCCATCATGTATTCAGCTCTCTGGTCTACTGTCCGATTCGCATGTGTCCAACGCGTAAGCGAATGGGCTATATGCTTATATTGCTCATCGCGCGTGGCCCGCCCTTACTATTTACCACTGAAACCCGATATACTTTTGACTCCTTTGGCGGTCAAGCCTTTGTAGACAATGGCGCCTTGTTTAGAACGAACAAGAATCATATTAGAGGCGGTAATTGTGTCACTCACATTAGATCTGACATTCCTGCTATAGCTTGGAGTTTCTCGGAATTCGATCCCCCAATTACCCAGTGTAAGCAGTGGCAAAGTTTTCCTGATGCGCATCTGTTCCATAAGGGAGTAAATACGACCCTAATCACAGCGCTTCAGACTAGGATGATAAGTAGGCTCGAGCGTTTACTCGTTCACGCACATTGTTTGACTATGCGAGTTTAACACGCGTGAACTTTGTGAATTTGACGTCACGAATTACCCGCACAACCCTCCTAAGAATTTTGATACGTTTGTTGGCGTCATGTATTCATCACATTCATGCTGCACGATCGGCTAGAAACCATCGTATCTCACTAGAAAATTTCACAAGCAATGTTTCCTTTCTTTGCGCAAGTTGCCTGGGGCAGCATCTCCCCAAAAGGACACCCACAGTGTTGAATTTAGTGGTTCCTTTTCCTCTGCTAGAGAGGACTGTTGAAGACATAACGTTGATCCTTAAAATACAAAAAAGAGTGGCTACAACAGGACAACTTGGTACCATTGCATTTCGCTGCTCATAACTTAAAACCACTCAAGTGTCTCACAGAAAAATAATCGAGACACATTTTTCTGAAGTCACGTAAGGTAAGATAACGGGGAATGGCATGGTCTGATGAGACATACAAACGTTCAGACAAAGTTATTAAGGTGTGGTACGAGGCCTCAGTTAAAGATCGTTCTCATCTGAGGGTTCAGGAGGAAAATACAAATGGCAACGAAAGAATAGTTTATTACTGACCTGTTTGTGATGAATGCCGGAGCACGGCGATGTTAGTTGTTCGTAGCAATTGTTCGAGCCAAATCAGTGCTCATGATCACACCGAATGCTGAAATTATTTGCTGAGAAGTTTGCGTAGGAGGAGTTACGTGTCGGCTAGTTGATATAAATAAGAGTCAAGTTATGCAATGGAAAAATGACTGCAACCAACTCGGTGGAACGGCCATCGGGGTGGTGCGCAAACTAAATAATAATTCTCAGACATTTGTCATGTCATCAGTCTTGAGGGATAATCTGGTATCATTTTCACAGGGGGAAGAAAAAATTAAGGCAGGTTTTTTGGGTATGTGCCCAGGTCTCTTTGGTTCGATTGCTGCATCCTAGTATAAGTTGAATCAGTTCGGGTTGCGTTGTTTGTTGATATATTCCAAGGGCGTAGGCAGAATGTAGTTTTAAAATTTCCCTCACCTATTACCTGCTTTCTAGACCCTCTCTCGGAGTCCTTCAACTAATTCATTTGACATTTGACACCGAAAAGGCTCTAAAAATCTCAGGGTCGGTATACTAACATTTAATTCGCTGTTTTGTGTGGAATATACGGTTTATTTTCCTAGCCTCCGTTTTGTTAGGTAGGCAACATAACGACTACCGAATAGAAGGATATGAAATGGATCCGGCATGATAGTGTGCGCTGCGCACTAATTGGTCACTGGCAGATTCAACACTGGATGTCATCCACCCCACCCAGCACATTTTCATACCCTTAATTTAGTGTACGGTGAACTATCCAAACCGGCCGCTTTCAGTGAAACCTGGCGACTTCCATATGACTCCGATGAAGAACTTGGTAAGGACAGGCCTAAAGACTCAAACTGAAGACTAACCTAGCCTCCGTCTCTAGTTTTCAGCCTGACCATCAATAGTGGGTCATGTGGGATCACAGATGGCTGGCTCACCAAGCATGGCAGACCATAGGGGCGTAGGTTACGCTCATGGGTAATGGGGGGAAGTGTCAAGTCCGACAAAGGTTGTTAAAGGGGTAACACGTTCTAGTTGAACCTACGAAAAAGGCATGGTATGTGCATTGGGAACTGGCACTCATGGAGCCGTTTGGAACATAAAGAACTCGTCCGCAGTAAAAATTCTAGGAAATGGGCGGGCACCTGCACGTTTGCCAGATGGGTTCGACGTGGGTCAACGGAGGTGATAGTGTGATGAACTTTGTAGTATGTGCACTTCTCCGATAAGCTTGAAAATGAGTACTTGTGGATTGATTTGACGAAGCACATTCCATCAATTTTTGTAACTCCAACTTTAATTAAAATGCAGGCCGCAGATAATTGTAGGACGTTTGTAGGCGGTTACCTTCAATATCCATGCTTCTTTTTCACGTGATTCTTGATTACATCAATTCGCAGATTTCCTGTTGTGTCTGACTACTTATTACTATAGTTTTGTAGTAATATTTCAGCCCGTTCCATATATCTGGCTTACAGCTCTGCTATTCTCCTCACATACTGTATCACCAACGTTTTGGTATACTACGTATAACCGCTCGGTGTTTCCCCATTTTAACAACTAGCTTCGATTTTAACGTCTCTTTAAATGGGAATATCTAAGGCTACACGTCCTAAAAATGACTGCTCTAGTGAGAAAAAGCAAAGATTTGGTCATTCCAGTGCTCTTCTGTGTGACAGAAGCATTGTTACTTCGCGTAACTCAGATCTCGATGATCTGGTAAGCCCCAAGCCCTTTGTCAGAGCCAAGGACATCATATCAGTCACGAGTAGCAGTATTAACGACCACAAGAAGGAAATCGATGACATTAAGACCGTGATGGAGGAGATTCGGAGAATATTTGAGGGTTTCTTTCCATTAGCATATCTTCTAGGGAAGCATGAGAATTTAGTTGAAGACCATGTAATGAAAGCAGAAAACTTAATAGACCACTTGGCGAAGGAGGTAATGAAGAGACTATCGTCGTCTCAACAGGTCATCGTTTATAACATACCTGATACCCCGCTCTTGGATGTAGTTAAGACAAAGGTAATAAGCTCATACGGTATGACAGGAATACGCTGTGACTGTGAGCGCCTCCGCAAAAAGTCAGCGCAGTCTGGTTGCCCCATGATCTCCAAGTTCACTACTTCATTTGACGCCAAAAGATTTATTAAAATACAAGACCACATAAGGTTATATAGCAGGGGTGGAACCAAATATCCTGGAATTACACCGGTCACAAACCATACCTTACGTCAATAGTAAAGAGGAGGTGCGCGTTAACAACCTATAAGTGCCGTGAAAAACTAAGTAATCATATACTTGTGAGGGACAGAAACTCACCAGTCACACCGGCACACCCCACTGTTTGGTCCTATCACGTCCAAGACACAGGTAGTGCATTGTCTAGCGAACCGAATACCAGAAATTCTTCCGCTTACCAAGGCTTGAGAGACATAGCAAGTTACTTTGCAAGCCATAGTAGCCCTTTCACACTTCTACCTATTAATGCCTGCTCGTTACTCAAGAAAACATCCCATCTTAGGACAATAGTTTTGTTAACCAAACCCACTGCATTATCAGTTACTGAATCATGGTGTACTGACTCAATCCTAGACATGGACCTGTGTATAGATGGTTATGCTCTGTGTCGCACCAATCGTGACCACAAGCGTGGTGGAAGCTGTTTGATCTATGTGTGTAACCTTGCTACCTCAAATAAGATTGAAGATGATATCTTCAATGATCTGCCGGACTCACTTTGGATCGTTATAAACGGTACCAACTACAAACTCCTCATAGGCCGTGTGTATAGAGCACCATGTTCAACAAAAGGAAATGATGAACTGATGGCTGGATCATTTGCTTACGCTGGATCCCTCACTGTTGACTTCAAACTGATTGCAGGCGACCTTAACTTATCTGAAGTTAACCGGGGGGTCAATCGCGGCCCACAACGATTTGATGAAATGCTTGCTGTCACAGGTATCTATGTCTGGAAGCAATACATCCGGCAACCCACGCATGGAGATAGTGTACTGGACCTAGTCTTTTGCTGTGACATCATCCCTGTCACTACCCACGCTAGTAGCGAATTTTCCAACAGTGACCATAGGATGGTATTCTGTTGCTTACCAATTCTTCCTCCAAATGAGAAAAATAAACGATCTTCAAATTATACTGGGCATAGAAGCTATAAGAATACAGGGTGGGAAGTACTCATCGAGCTACTCAGGTGCTCTCCATGGGATGACTACTTTACCACAGCCTCATTAACACACACACTCTCACTTTTCTACAGAAATATAGAGCTGTGTCTAGATACTGTTGCTCCCACGAAAACAGTTAGGGTTTACAAGGGGCCAGACCCATATATTCCTAAAATACTCCGCAGTAAACTTAGGAAATTATCATCACATTACCACTCGTCGAAAGACTTCATGTCACTGTGCTTAATTCATGAGACTTACGAATCTATCAAGGCACTACGTGCGAAACATATAGTAAACGAAGCGATCGTTGCTCTCGAAAGTGGCTCTAGAATACACGGGTTGACATCTCTTCTGAGTAAACGTCCGAAGCTATCAACGGATGTGGCCCATCTACTACATAATGGGGTGGTACACAACGATCCCCTTAAGATTAGTGGACTGTTTAGTGAATCACTCGCTAATTTCAACCACAATGCCCTCAACCCCACTAGCTTTACTCCAATTGCCGCTAGTTCATGTACTAGAGTGGAGTTCGCTGCCAAAAGTATCACTCGAGCTATCAAAAGCCCGAAACTATCGACACGTACGAGGATAGATGGCCTAAACTCAACAGTCATCAGAAACAGTGGTGATGATATGCCACTGTTCTTGCTTAAGATATTCACACTATCAATGGAAAGTGGAGCGTATCCCAGTGGGTGGAAAACTAGCTTTATAATTCCTCGCTACAAGTCCGGTGACAAAACGAATGTTGGGAACTACAGACCTATCAACATAACGCCAGTCGTCCCCCGAATCATGAAAAAGTGATTAAGAGCGGCATGTCTGACTACCTACTTAGCGAAAACCTCATCACAAAGTCTCAGCACGGTTTCATTGAAAACAGGTCTTGCGTTGCTCACCGTTTCGACTTCTTCAACCTTATCACTAGTAGCCACAAGGCGCACAAAATCGAGATTGTTTTATACTTTGATATATCAAAGGCATTTGACAAGGTGCCACACATTATTCTCTTTGACAAACTACGATCGATTAGCATCCGTGATCCTTTACTTCATCGGCTAAGATCATTTCCGAGTGATCGGAGCCAAATCGTCAAGGTAAATTCCACGTAGTCTACACCTAGGCTCATAACTAGTGGAGTAATACAGGGTAGTGTCCTTATACCTTTATTGTTCATAACCTATAATAATAGTGTGTGCAAGTGCTTCACTGTAGGGCAAAAATTCCTATACGCTGATGACCTTAAGGTTGTACACTCACGTTACACCCACGAACTAGGCAATACGCTATCCACTGCTCGACAAGAATTAGGTGAAGTTGCTAAATGGTGTGACGAATCCCATCTCCAGTTCAACATTGATAAATGTGGTTGGCTTAGCATAGGCAGCGATAACCTGGATGTGTCTCTCGAAGCATGTGGGCAAAAGCTACCTAGACGTTCTTCAGTGCTAGATCTTGGTCTTAGATATTCCAGTGACTTGACATTCTCTGAGCAGACGGCTTGTATCACATCTAGGTCACGTAGACTCCTTGGATGCATCATGCGTGACTTTTATAGCACTGAATCAAGGGTCCTACGCTACAAAGTGAGCATCCGCCCAATTTTGGAGTACTACCCGTTTATCTTAAATGGCCCTCGTATAAGCGACGGAGGAAGAACACTAGAAGCTGACTGCAGCCTAGACTACATCTCGAGACGCAACATGCTAGGACTGGAACCTCTCCGGAAGAGGCCGCTTAGAATGAATCTTATATTTTACCATGAACTACTTCGTAAGCAAGTGCACTCATGTGGCCCGGGAATTAAAATAGTTGTAACATCTACTCACTATTTACGTAATCACAACCTATCGGTAGAAAATGAGTGTTGTAAGGTCAAATTGAGAAAAAACTCCTTCATCAATAAGTTCTCTCACATCTGGAATAGACTTTCTGAGGAAATAAGTACCGCAGGCACATTATCTACCTTTCGTTCTGCACTTAATAAGCTCCTAACCGATGATCAGTCTATCACTCGCCTAGACACTATCTATACGTTCTGGGCTAATGAAAGCATACCAGGACCTCTAAACGTATAGAGTAAAGCTATCATAAATCTCGAGTACTTTTCACCTCAATGGACTCATAAAGGGTGTTTGATTACTGGTCCATCTGGTTGGATTGTGCAGTACAAATGCATAACCAGTGTTCCCTTTAAGTCTACCAACAAAAACTGCCCATCTAGTAACTCGTGTGAACTTCATATAAGAAAAAAAGGAAGATTCATTCTCATATGAATGAATTAAAGTTACATATAGCTCAAATGACTTTAAAAAGGCAAGAACTTCTCTCCTCCCAGTTTGTTTTACGCGGTATTCCATTGTCCGGTTCCGCCTTGCGCTTTCTTTTCTCTTCTCTTTTCAGCATCAGCTGACGAGAAAGTCCTAAGCATTAGTTTGATCAAAACGTATCAGCTTACTGGAAATCCCACCTCGCGCCTAATACTGGAAACTGACGTTAGAGGTATCCAACTGGCTCGCCCCGATTTTCCTGTTTCTTGAACAGCTTAACAACCAACTCACCTCCCTACCAGTACCCTAAATGCTACCACATACGAAGCCCCAAGCACAATGACTGGTCTCAGATTTCTGGTCCGTGACGAATGCAGCGGAAATCTGGATCAACACATCCATAATAATGCTATGTAACAGATTTCTCTAGTACTTTGTCTTGTACCAATCCACCTAACGGAAGTCAACTAACAGCCAATATATCTCCTTGACAATGTTGCATACTTTGTTGTGAATTCACAGGCTTAATTCTATGAAGTTTTACACATGTGTAATATTCACCACTGTTGAACGACGATTCTTCCGCTCTCCAATTACTTGTATTGCAACAAATGTTTTCAGTACTACCAATCTGAATGGCTGGAAAAGGTAACACTTGAAGAGTGAGAAATTTCTCACTTAGTCGTTAACGCCTGAACTTAGACACTCACCTGGATTAAATGATTGTATGGATACTGATTTATTAATTTGTTTATTTATGAGTTGCTGAATGTCTGTCCAACTTTTTCTGGAATCTGGCGGCACATGGAGTGGGGGCTAATTTATCATATCGTTAGAGCGTCTGGAAACCTTCGGAATGATGAAATTTAACCCCCTGCTATCTTTCACCCCCTGACTAGTAACTCTACCCTGGCTTCCAAGGGAATCGCAATAATGACCGTCTGGTAATATCCCTCGTTTTGGGTGATTTGGGTTACTTAGCGTCTCTTGAACCATCACCAGGTTCCACGCATCCCACAGTGGCCAAGGGTATAAAAGCTTAGATCCTTCGATCACTCCTCGTGTGGTCCTCACGGAATCCCCATAACACCTTTCGTGACTCGTCCCTGTACCAAAAGCTGAAAAAGCACCGAGAAATTTCCCAACTGATTCTTACTCACACCGACAGTCAGCGAATGATTGCTAAATTCGCCAAGTGTCGTGACACTATCGTTTCTGCCGCGAAAGTGAGAAATGTAAAGACAGTTACCGAAGAAACTGTTAGTCAGAAAGAACGCACCGGACTAGTAAAGTTTCATACACTCAAAAACTGAATAACCACTTAGGATGAAACGATAGTTCAGTTGAGATTAATCAGTCAAAATCACACCACGGCGATGCACCAACTCCGGCTCGGATATTACAATTCATTTTGCTGTTGGTTTCTCATCTAGCAACGGTATATCTATGGACCTAGAAAACTCCACAGATACTAATGGCCCCCTACCTGCACAAACAGCATAATTTTTACCGAAACTGCCTTAGAATAGGGAGATGCTGCGTCCAAGCGTCTTGCCAAAACGTCAGGTTTAGACGATAAATAACAAATAAATAAATAAATATCTTTATTCTCAAGCTATGAAGTTAACATGAAAGAAGCCAGTTTACAGGCCCCACCAAATTGATAACTGCAGAGAAACATAAAACGTTTTAGGGGTGTTGAATGATACGGAGGGAGGACATTAAACTCTTTCATGATACCAAGTGTCCTAATGCTATGAAAATAGCAGGAAAATATCACTTCACAGCACATTCACATCACTCTGAGTTTAAGTCACTTCTGCTCACAATTCTTTCTTCACATCAAACGGTGCAATATTTGGTGTTTACGTTGTGAGAAGTCGACACGACTGACCCATCTACAAGACCAAGTGTTTCGTCAGATAAACGTCTATATTAACAGCAATTCCAACGTTCGTAGATTTATTGACCAATAATAACTTACTTCAATGAAGTCAGGAATAAGTATCCATACAATCATTTAATCCAGGTGAGTGTCTAATTTCAGGCGTTAACGACTAAGTGAGAAATTTCTCACTCTTCAAGTGTTACCTTTTCCAGCCATTCAGATTGGTAGTACTGAAAACATTTGTTGCAATACAAGTAATTGGAGAGCGGAAGAATCGTCGTTCAACAGTGGTGAATATTACACATGTGTAAAACTTCATAGAATTAAGCCTGTGAATTCACAACAAAGTATGCAACATTGTCAAGGAGATATATTGGCTGTTAGTTGACTTCCGTTAGGTGGATTGGTACAAGACAAAGTACTAGAGAAATCTGTTACATAGCATTATTATGGATGTGTTGCCGTTAGGTAAAGTGATCTGTCGATTTTGATTGTTGATCCAGATTTCCGCTGCATTCGTCACGGACCAGAAATCTGAGACCAGTCATTGTGCTTGGGGCTTCGTATGTGGTAGCATTTAGGGTACTGGTAGGGAGGTGAGTTGGTTGTTAAGCTGTTCAAGAAACAGGAAAATCGGGGCGAGCCAGTTGGATACCTCTAACGTCAGTTTCCAGTATTAGGCGCGAGGTGGGATTTCCAGTAAGCTGATACGTTTTGATCAAACTAATGCTTAGGACTTTCTCGTCAGCTGATGCTGAAAAGAGAAGAGAAAAGAAAGCGCAAGGCGGAACCGGACAATGGAATACCGCGTAAAACAAACTGGGAGGAGAGAAGTTCTTGCCTTTTTAAAGTCATTTGAGCTATATGTAAACTTTAATTCATTCATATGAGAATGAATCTTCCTTTTTTTCTTATATGAAGTTCACACGAGTTACTAGATGGGCAGTTTTTGTTGGTAGACTTAAAGGGAACACTGGTTATGCATTTGTACTGCACAATCCAACCAGATGGACCAGTAATCAAACACCCTTTATGAGTCCATTGAGGTGAAAAGTACTCGAGATTTATGATAGCTTTACTCTATACGTTTAGAGGTCCTGGTATGCTTTCATTAGCCCAGAACGTATAGATAGTGTCTAGGCGAGTGATAGACTGATCATCGGTTAGGAGCTTATTAAGTGCAGAACGAAAGGTAGATAATGTGCCTGCGGTACTTATTTCCTCAGAAAGTCTATTCCAGATGTGAGAGAACTTATTGATGAAGGAGTTTTTTCTCAATTTGACCTTACAACACTCATTTTCTACCGATAGGTTGTGATTACGTAAATAGTGAGTAGATGTTACAACTATTTTAATTCCCGGGCCACATGAGTGCACTTGCTTACGAAGTAGTTCATGGTAAAATATAAGATTCATTCTAAGCGGCCTCTTCCGGAGAGGTTCCAGTCCTAGCATGTTGCGTCTCGAGATGTAGTCTAGGCTGCAGTCAGCTTCTAGTGTTCTTCCTCCGTCGCTTATACGAGGGCCATTTAAGATAAACGGGTAGTACTCCAAAATTGGGCGGATGCTCACTTTGTAGCGTAGGACCCTTGATTCAGTGCTATAAAAGTCACGCATGATGCATCCAAGGAGTCTACGTGACCTAGATGTGATACAAGCCGTCTGCTCAGAGAATGTCAAGTCACTGGAATATCTAAGACCAAGATCTAGCACTGAAGAACGTCTAGGTAGCTTTTGCCCACATGCTTCGAGAGACACATCCAGGTTATCGCTGCCTATGCTAAGCCAACCACATTTATCAATGTTGAACTGGAGATGGGATTCGTCACACCATTTAGCAACTTCACCTAATTCTTGTCGAGCAGTGGATAGCGTATTGCCTAGTTCGTGGGTGTAACGTGAGTGTACAACCTTAAGGTCATCAGCGTATAGGAATTTTCGCCCTACAGTGAAGCACTTGCACACACTATTATTATAGGTTATGAACAATAAAGGTATAAGGACACTACCCTGTATTACTCCACTAGTTATGAGCCTAGGTGTAGACTACGTGGAATTTACCTTGACGATTTGGCTCCGATCACTCGGAAATGATCTTAGCCGATGAAGTAAAGGATCACGGATGCTAATCGATCGTAGTTTGTCAAAGAGAATAATGTGTGGCACCTTGTCAAATGCCTTTGATATATCAAAGTATAAAACAATCTCGATTTTGTGCGCCTTGTGGCTACTAGTGATAAGGTTGAAGAAGTCGAAACGGTGAGCAACGCAAGACCTGTTTTCAATGAAACCGTGCTGAGACTTTGTGATGAGGTTTTCGCTAAGTAGGTAGTCAGACATGCCGCTCTTAATCACTTTTTCATGATTCGGGGGACGACTGGCGTTATGTTGATAGGTCTGTAGTTCCCAACATTCGTTTTGTCACCGGACTTGTAGCGAGGAATTATAAAGCTAGTTTTCCACCCACTGGGATACGCTCCACTTTCCATTGATAGTGTGAATATCTTAAGCAAGAACAGTGGCATATCATCACCACTGTTTCTGATGACTATTGAGTTTAGGCCATCTATCCTCGTACGTGTCGATAGTTTCGGGCTTTTGATAGCTCGAGTGATACTTTTGGCAGCGAACTCCACTCTAGTACATGAACTAGCGGCAATTGGAGTAAAGCTAGTGGGGTTGAGGGCATTGTGGTTGAAATTAGCGAGTGATTCACTAAACAGTCCACTAATCTTAAGGGGATCGTTGTGTACCACCCCATTATGTAGTAGATGGGCCACATCCGTTGATAGCTTCGGACGTTTACTCAGAAGAGATGTCAACCCGTGTATTCTAGAGCCACTTTCGAGAGCAACGATCGCTTCGTTTACTATATGTTTCGCACGTAGTGCCTTGATAGATTCGTAAGTCTCATGAATTAAGCACAGTGACATGAAGTCTTTCGACGAGTGGTAATGTGATGATAATTTCCTAAGTTTACTGCGGAGTATTTTAGGAATATATGGGTCTGGCCCCTTGTAAACCCTAACTGTTTTCGTGGGAGCAACAGTATCTAGACACAGCTCTATATTTCTGTAGAAAAGTGAGAGTGTGTGTGTTAATGAGGCTGTGGTAAAGTAGTCATCCCATGGAGAGCACCTGAGTAGCTCGATGAGTACTTCCCACCCTGTATTCTTATAGCTTCTATGCCCAGTATAATTTGAAGATCGTTTATTTTTCTCATTTGGAGGAAGAATTGGTAAGCAACAGAATACCATCCTATGGTCACTGTTGGAAAATTCGCTACTAGCGTGGGTAGTGACAGGGATGATGTCACAGCAAAAGACTAGGTCCAGTACACTATCTCCATGCGTGGGTTGCCGGATGTATTGCTTCCAGACATAGATACCTGTGACAGCAAGCATTTCATCAAATCGTTGTGGGCCGCGATTGACCCCCCGGTTAACTTCAGATAAGTTAAGGTCGCCTGCAATCAGTTTGAAGTCAACAGTGAGGGATCCAGCGTAAGCAAATGATCCAGCCATCAGTTCATCATTTCCTTTTGTTGAACATGGTGCTCTATACACACGGCCTATGAGGAGTTTGTAGTTGGTACCGTTTATAACGATCCAAAGTGAGTCCGGCAGATCATTGAAGATATCATCTTCAATCTTATTTGAGGTAGCAAGGTTACACACATAGATCAAACAGCTTCCACCACGCTTGTGGTCACGATTGGTGCGACACAGAGCATAACCATCTATACACAGGTCCATGTCTAGGATTGAGTCAGTACACTATGATTCAATAATAATAATATTATTAATAATATATTTCATGCAACAAAGGTTACATGAATACAAACCAGTTTACAGGTTTGATCACTTTGGTAATGAGAGATGACTATTATGTACAATGTTATGCTATACATTAGATGCTGTGATTTATGGCATATAGGAGGCATGTTGAAGCAGGCTCAGTTCGAATTTGAAGATTATCCGGTCATCGTTTGAATCATCCAATATTCTTGAAGGTGAGGCCGCATCACGTTCATGACCTTGGGGTGTGCGCGTTCGTCATCAGGTTTCGGTGCCAATATTTCCCGCTGACGAATGCGATTTGTAGGATTCCATTTGAATGCAGGACTGGTTAAGTAAATCTGAAAAGTGAATAACAAAAGCGAGCAGCAGGCGAAATTTGTAACAGGAGCACAAAAATACGCAGGAGTAGATCGACCATGATACATCTGGGTGAGTTTGTACTGACTATTAAACTTACTTGAGGAAGTGTCCAGAACCAACTGTTTAGAGGTAAGCTTAGGTGGAAGAAGATGAAGGTGCGCACGACAGTAATGAAAGTCAGTCTGAAGCTGAAGATATCACTACGAAATAGAAAGATTAGAGGATATTTGACCAGGTATTAACTTGTTATATACCTATGTACAAGCGTATGATGAAGTTATAAACATTTAGGTGAAATTCGTGGTTTTTTTTGTTCTTAGGACCACCACCCTTTATCTGGTCACGAGGGGATGATCATGGTGTTGCCTGTTGAGCATTACCATATCGGGTCTACCGAAACTATGTTGGTGCAGAGTACTTAGATGTAAGTACTGATGACAAAGGGCAAATAATAAAGAGTTGCATGCTATGAAAATGCACCGACAGACAGTTCTTTTATCTTTTCGGAGTAGAGAGATTACTTTAAGGGGCGATTTTTAGGAAATAGGTGTTAAGTCGTGAGATCGGTTAGGTTGTGAAGAAAAGTAGGTTACATTTGAGTATCTAATAAGTTCACTGTAGCATATCGTGTCGCACTCCGCTTCCTGTTCACTCTTGGTCATTTTTTTTCTAAGAAATTAGATTTTAACTTAACTATTGCGTTTAGTTTTCGGCATTGTATACTTATGTCATTGCTGTTAGTCTCCCTTGAGTCTAGGTACCAGTAGTACCTTAGTGCATGGCATTACCGTTTGTGGTTTGGCCGTCAACGAATTGATGAGATTCGTTAGATAGGAGGAATTTACTAAGTAGTCGTTGAAACTGGCCGAGCGAACGGCATGCTCGTATAGGAGCGGGAAGTTTGTTCCACAGCATACTGTATTGCGTTATGAAAAACCTACATCGAAGTTTTGAGCGATACTTATTTATTGGGATGATGTTCTCGCTATTACGCAGATTATATGCCTGTGTTGTTTTAAAAGTGACAGCACATTTCGTTTTAGGGTTTGTAAATAAAAGACGAAAAAGAAGTGTTAAGTTGAGCTTCAGGCGTCTCAGCCAGAGTGATTCTAGTCCTAGTTTTTTGCATCTTGCTTCGTAAGGAAGTCCTTCGTTATGTATTAGTAGGCGCCGAGTAAAGTTCCGTTGAATGTTCTCTACTCGAATTCTGTCCGACACATTCATGCTACCATAGATAACGGTGCAGTACTCTAATATTGGGCGAACCATAGCCTTGTACAGTATAAGTTTTGCCTCAGGTATGAGTATGTTTCTGTGTAGAAGACCGATGAGTCTTCTGCCCTTGGAAACTACTGAGTCTGCATACTCCGTAAAAGTCAAACTTCTGGAGTAAGTGATTCCGAGGTCTTTCACAGTGTTGTATACCTGCAGTGCAATATCACCCAAGTGTAGCGTTACTTCTGGGTGGGATTTATTGAAATGGAGGATGCCACTTTTATTTGGGTTTAGAGGGAGCTGCCAGGTCTCGCTCCATATGAATATCCTCTTCAGATCTTCTTGTATTTGAGAGAAACCCTGTGTTAGTGCTGCAGGAGAAAAGCTGTAGACTATCTTCAAGTCGTCAGCGAAAAGGTAGGGTATGCCATTTCGGATAACACTGCAGATATCGTTTACATAGATTAGGAAAAGTATCGGTCCTAGCACACTACCCTGGACGACACCACTTTGTATAAGTCTAGGGGTGGAGTAGCAATTACTGAATTTTACTACTTGGAAGCGACCCTCTAAAGATGTTCTGAGCCAGGACAGTAACGGGTCTCGGAAACCATATGATTGCAACTTAGTGACCAGGCGTTTGTGAGGCACCTTATCGAATGCTTGCTTGAAGTCTAAGAAAAGGGTAGTTACAAATAGGCCTTGGTCACGCTTGCTTGTAACGTTGTCTAGATAGTCAAGATAGCTTGTAGTGCATGACCGGCCTTTCAAGAATCCATGTTGTGCTGGTGAGAGTAATTGGTTAGTCGTCATATAGTCGACAACTGCTTTCACAATCACCTTTTCCATAGTCCTGGATACTACTGACGTGATGTTTATAGGTCGGTAGTTTTCTATATTAGATGTTGGTCCACATTTATGCTTAGGACATATGTATGATAGTTTCCAGTTCTCAGGGTAATTGCCACTGGAGAGGGACGTATTAAAGAGCTTCAAGAGAATCAGCGGTATATCTTCGCCACCTCTTTTTAACAAGATGGTTGGAATTCCATCAGGCCCCGCACTGTATGAGGTTCGAAGTGATGCTATAGCTAGAGAAATGTTTTGTTTAGAGAAGAGCACTGTACTTATGGAGTGAGTTGGTGTTGACGGTGCACCAATGACTTTTATTTCGTCCTCTTGTGTAAAGCAGCTAGCAAACTGGTAACCGAACAGCTCGCTGATTTGTAGTGGGTTATCGTAGAGGATGCCGTTGTCCATGATTAAACTAGGGGTACTATTTCTGGAGCTACTTATCCGGGTTTTCATCAGTCTCACTAGTGCTTCTGTATTACTAGTTTTACTACATTGGATGCGTTCTTGTTTAACGGCTTCTATTACTCTTTCTGCCTTGAATGTGTCGTATGTGTCTTTGAGTGTGACAAGCGACGAAAAGTCATTCGACTTATAGTACTCTCTGACATGGTTTCGCATGCGGATGCGTACTTTCTTTGGTATATAGTCAGCTCTGTTTTTCTTAATTTCTCTTCGGAGCGGTGGAGCAACATAGTCTTGAGCTGTGCCTATATATTCATAGAATAGATCACAGAGTTCTTTGGCTGAACTGTTGGTAAAGTAGGGGCTCCAATCTAGGCAGCGCAGAAACGATTGTAGTTCGTCCCATTTGGCATACTTGTAATTTCTAGTTAGTACTGTTCCTGACTTTTGGGCCACTTTTGTGCTGGTTATATTGAAGTATCCATATACAACCTTGTGATCGCTACCTGGAAGTTGTGTACCCACTTGGAGTTTTGTGGGTGTGGTTCCGTTTGTGAAGACTAGGTCCAGGACACTATTGTACCTGGTAGGGTGTTCCACATGTTGTTGCCAACCCTCTGTTTCAAGAATGCTTATGAATTTATCAAAGCGCTCTGGATAGCTAATTGGTCGCCACTTTATATCTGGCATGTTAAAGTCACCACATATAATTTTCGCTGTGTGTGGTAGTGTTGCCACACGGGCGAACACGCTTGTTAGCTTGTCGTCGTATTCGACTGAGGAGGAAGGGGGCCGGTAAATGCATCCTATTAGGAGGGAAGTGGAGCGAGTAAGTTTTGCGATAATCCATACTGAGTCGTCAATCTCGTTTAGCTCAGATGTAGGGCACTGCGTAACTGATAATGCAGTGGGTTTGGTTAACAAAACTATTGTCCTAAGATGGGATGTTTTCTTGAGTAACGAGCAGGCATTAATAGGTAGAAGTGTGAAAGGGCTACTATGGCTTGCAAAGTAACTTGCTATGTCTCTCAAGCCTTGGTAAGCGGAAGAATTTCTGGTATTCGGTTCGCTAGACAATGCACTACCTGTGTCTTGGACGTGATAGGACCAAACAGTGGGGTGTGCCGGTGTGACTGGTGAGTTTCTGTCCCTCACAAGTATATGATTACTTAGTTTTTCACGGCACTTATAGGTTGTTAACGCGCACCTCCTCTTTACTATTGACGTAAGGTATGGTTTGTGACCGGTGTAATTCCAGGATATTTGGTTCCACCCCTGCTATATAACCTTATGTGGTCTTGTATTTTAATAAATCTTTTGGCGTCAAATGAAGTAGTGAACTTGGAGATCATGGGGCAACCAGACTGCGCTGACTTTTTGCGGAGGCGCTCACAGTCACAGCGTATTCCTGTCATACCGTATGAGCTTATTACCTTTGTCTTAACTACATCCAAGAGCGGGGTATCAGGTATGTTATAAACGATGACCTGTTGAGACGACGATAGTCTCTTCATTACCTCCTTCGCCAAGTGGTCTATTAAGTTTTCTGCTTTCATTACATGGTCTTCAACTAAATTCTCATGCTTCCCTAGAAGATATGCTAATGGAAAGAAACCCTCAAATATTCTCCGAATCTCCTCCATCACGGTCTTAATGTCATCGATTTCCTTCTTGTGGTCGTTAATACTGCTACTCGTGACTGATATGATGTCCTTGGCTCTGACAAAGGGCTTGGGGCTTACCAGATCATCGAGATCTGAGTTACGCGAAGTAACAATGCTTCTGTCACACAGAAGAGCACTGGAATGACCAAATCTTTGCTTTTTCTCACTAGAGCAGTCATTTTTAGGACGTGTAGCCTTAGATATTCCCATTTAAAGAGACGTTAAAATCGAAGCTAGTTGTTAAAATGGGGAAACACCGAGCGGTTATACGTAGTATACCAAAACGTTGGTGATACAGTATGTGAGGAGAATAGCAGAGCTGTAAGCCAGATATATGGAACGGGCTGAAATATTACTACAAAACTATAGTAATAAGTAGTCAGACACAACAGGAAATCTGCGAATTGATGTAATCAAGAATCACGTGAAAAAGAAGCATGGATATTGAAGGTAACCGCCTACAAACGTCCTACAATTATCTGCGGCCTGCATTTTAATTAAAGTTGGAGTTACAAAAATTGATGGAATGTGCTTCGTCAAATCAATCCACAAGTACTCATTTTCAAGCTTATCGGAGAAGTGCACATACTACAAAGTTCATCACACTATCACCTCCGTTGACCCACGTCGAACCCATCTGGCAAACGTGCAGGTGCCCGCCCATTTCCTAGAATTTTTACTGCGGACGAGTTCTTTATGTTCCAAACGGCTCCATGAGTGCCAGTTCCCAATGCACATACCATGCCTTTTTCGTAGGTTCAACTAGAACGTGTTACCCCTTTAACAACCTTTGTCGGACTTGACACTTCCCTCCTCTACCCGCTACTTTATTGTGAACACTCAATTCCTCATGCCTCTCAGACCGCCTACCTATGCATCACCTCAATCAATTTGTTCACATATAAAGCTGCCACCTGATCGTTGGTCCTCCACTTCGTTCACCCCTGCTGTGATATTTCCCGCTCACTTACCCATTTTTTCTCCAGATTATTTAACTTCATTCCTTTACACGCCCTTATCAATATCATCTATCTCTTGTAGGATAACTCGAACTCTTTTTTCCCTCTGTTTGGCCCCCCTGTCGCTCTCCTGACTTCTTCGTTACCTCCCGAGTCCATTCCTTGCGCCTTAGTAACTGCACGGAGATATGATATTTGAAGATCTCATTTGCGTCAAAGTCGCAGAATAAATCACGCGTCTTTCTACAAGTCAAGCCAGTGCCCAAGCATTCACTGGGTTTGCCAGGGACGCATCAGGAGAGTGTCTGGATCCACTGGGCCGGGAAACACCAACGGCCAGGGAGCGAACTAGGGGAAATCAACTGGTTTATGTGTGTTCGCGAAACTGACACCAAAAGGGAGAATGATACCCCTGGAGTACTTTTCTGTTCACTGCTGGAGATATTCAAACTATTATTGTCGACCTTCGACGTCAGACTTGTGTTATTTATCCAAACTGTGATAAAGCGTTTGGTCATGTTAATCGCGACAGACTCACTGGTAAATTAAAATTGATCGCCATAAAACTGGCCATCACCAACCGGTTATCTGCGCATCTACGATGTTTATTAAGAATTCAGGTGAGTTTCTACGTCTGATTAAACAGAATGACTTATTGATATTCCTGAAGGTTCGGCACCGAGGCCTCTTCTTTTCCAAATGTATTTATGAACGATCTGCCTCAACACGTTTCTTCGGTAATCATTCTTTTGGCAGGTGATATGAAACTATGGAATGAAATCGAAAGTGAGGAAGGTGGCTTCTATTCAAAGAAGGATCTAACTCAATTTCATAACTGGGCAGTCAGTAGTGGGCCTGTATTTAATCCCGATAAATGCAATTTGTTGCACTTAAATATGATGCATCTGACATATATAACCTCATTGGCATGGAACTTGAGGCGTTGCTAACAGAGAAGAATTTGTGTCACTCAAGAATACGTCAACCACGACAGAAACGCATTTCATGGAGACTTGGAGTTATTACCGCACAGATGAGTTTTCGAACAGGTCGATCGCATAAGCTTTCACCAAATTTTCAACAACTTCACATGGCCTCACCAGGAGTTCCAGGCCCTTATCTTTTTCCTTCCTCTGCAGAAGAATAGATTATGCCTAGAACACATTCAGAGGCGCTCGAACAAGTCTGTTCGAGGACTTAGGTCTAAAACATATGCAGAACAAATGCTTACGATTGATCTGTATCCCGCAAATTATGGACGGTTAAGAAGACACTTGATACGTCTCTTAAACACTATGTGAACACCCAGAAATCTGTGGCGCTACCTGCTGAATCTTAGCTGTAGCACTAATCCTAAACGACATGTGAATAAACTAAGCGAAGGTCATTTCTGGAAAGATATCAAGCAAAACACCTATTCCAAAAGATTTGGTGGGCCTCGTAACGCCATCCCTGCAGATGAGATTAAAGCTGCTTCGTCTGAATCCTTTTAATCTATCCAGAACTAATTGAATTTTTAAAGCTTCACTGGCGCGTTTCGGTTTATCTTCACTCGTAAATAGGTCAACAAACGAAAGAGGCGAAAATCGACAAATCGTAGACTTGAAGCTAATGAAGCAAAAGCCTTTTCCATTCCGCCAACAACTATTTGGACCTTTTAAAGATCCGGAGTAGGCACACACTTTAACTTCAACCCAGCTGTTGTTATCGTATTTCATGTCTTAAAAAGTCTTCGTTTACCCTCAGTTCGTCACTTTTGTTTCGTGACTTAGATGAGTATGTCAATAAACTGCTGATAGCAACTAGAGATGTTTGTAGGGTCACGTATTTTATGACTATATAAATTTAGTTCGTAACGCAAATGTAAGTGAGTTAATTTCCTGGTGAATGTCCTTTCATATAAGTTCAGAGCCTTATTTCCTGCAAGCGAAAACGATTTCCAGACAGCTTCATCCTTCTTACGTATTTTCTCTTCAGAGTGGTCACTGTCAGATTTTAGTTAAAAGGATAGTAGGTCAGTTGGCCTCTGTTAATCCTTGCAGAAAGTATCTCTTTAAACATGTGGCCTCCCCTTGAGCGTGTTGGCAGAAAGTGCTGATACTACTTGCTGAGGTAAAGAGTTCCAGTCATTGACTACACGATGATAAAAACGCAGATTCACGCTAAGTCGACTTGATTGCGGTATTTGAATTTTCTTGTTACGCCCTTCAAGGGTATTCAGTCCAAGCAGGAGAGAATAGATTGAACGTATCAGTGCCGAAGTCATTATTAAATATACAAAATGCCAGTACGAGATCACTCCGTTTCTTGCGGTAAGACAGTGGGAATAAGTTTAGCGAATCTGGTCGTTCCTCATATGATAGATTCGGAAGACCTACCAAAAACTTAGTACCTACCCCTTGAACGCGCTCAAGTGCGTCAGCGTGCTTTTCTAGGCATGGGCTCACCGCCTGAATTCAGTATTCCAATTGACGTCTAACGTGAGTAGGATAGAGTATTCTTAACATGTCATGATCAAAACTTTTGAAAGCTCTGCCGATGGACCATAATGCACGGGAGCCCTTCGCTGCAGCTGCATTACAGTTTACCGAGGTTTTCAAATCATGACTAATGATGACACCCTAGTCTTTTAGTTCAAGGACTGGAAGTAGTGGCGTACCATCAACGGAATGGTGCGAACAACTGTTATGACCGACGTGCATTATCGTGCTTTTGTTAGAGCTGATTTCCAGACACCAACGTTTGGACCAACCTACTAGTTCATCTAGATCCGCCTGAAGTGCATACTTATCTGCATCACTGAGCATGGATCTCCAAATCCTCACACCATCGGCCAATAGCGGTACATAAGGGTTGAGTACTTTCGGTGATCCGCCGATATATAACAAAAAAGTAGTGGGCCTAGGATTGTTCCTTGAGGAACTCCACTTATCACAGGTTTCCATCCTGGATGGTTTCCCATGTACCACTAACCTTTGCCTCCCATCGTACAGAAAATCCACAATCCAGGCTTTCGGTGAAGCGCCAAACCCGAAAGAGGGGAGCTTTCCCAGTAATTTCACATGCGACACTTTGTCGAATGCCTTACTGTAATCTATAAAAACGACATCTGTTTGCAGTTTACAATCACGGGCTGCATGCCGTTCATCTCTTGAGATAAGAAAGTTAGGTAGACAGAAGTGTTCAGTACGAAAACCGTGTTGCTGTGGTGCCAAAAGATTTGTTGATTCAACATGTTTAAGTACCTTATCGCGAATTATTTCTTCTAAACTCTTGATAACCATGGTAAACTCGCAGGGCGATAGTAAGACACCCAACGGCCACTACCGGCCTTAAAAACTGGGCTGATTATGTCATCTTTCCAGTCTCCAGGGTGACGAGTCTGAGTTAGAGACATACTGAAAAGATCCGTGACTGGCTCAACGATAATGTCTGCTAGCAAGGACAGCAGTCCGGGATTCAACTCACCGGGACCCGGGAGTTTCCCAGGTTTAGTATTAGTGAGCAACTGTAAAACTTTCCTTTGTTGTGAACACTGTATCTATTAGTGGAGCAGTGTTGACACCACTATTTAGCACTCTATCGTCATGATCTACAGAGTAGACGTCTCTAAAGTAATCCAATAGACATTCAGATTCGATTCCGCCAGACTATCGGACTTCTCATCCGTCGCCAGAGAAAGAATTCCACATTTTCTTTTAGTCCTCCTTCTGATGAATGCGAACAGCCACGACAGTTTTAGCAGTCCCTCACAAGCTGTTTCTCGCAGGACATCCAAGACTGTGTAATCAGAGTTTTGCAGAGAATTCGGACTTTTGCAGTTGGCAGCCTTAAATGTTTCCACTCCGGTTTCTAGAAACAAGTCCAATAAACGTTTCCTCCGCCTTAATAGTTTCTTTATGTTTTTATAAACCACGGTGGGTGATGTGAAGATCGTCGTGGAGTTGAACATGAAATAAATGGCGTCATTACCTCTTCAAACAGAGTCCCAAATCCATTCCATGCATTCTCAAGCGATGAGTCGTTGTCGATGGTCTAATCCTTACTGACTGCGCATTCTCTTATACTTAAAACGTCTACGTGCCATACACTAGGTCTAGGGGAAGCAGTGTCATAACCCTGCTCACTAGTCAAAAAACCAGAGGTCCCGCATTCAAGTGCGTTAGACGTGAGTAGTTGTATTTGGACGTCATCCCAGAAACAGAATAGTATACTACCACCTTTGCGACCGGCAGCCCTATCCGCAGTTACACAGTAATACCCTATGAGGATAGACGTAAAACCTAAATCCTTTATTAGCTAGGTTTCAATAAGTGTTACTACGTCAGGACCTAGTCCGCAGATTAGAGTCTCGAGGTCTGTCATTTTGCTTTTGATACTGCAAACATTAGTGTAGATTAAGTTCACCGTGTTCGAAGCGTTCGCTTCAAAGACCTCAACCCGAAAGCCCTCTATTTTAAGATCGTTTTCCCCATTAGTTTGTCGAGCCTTAAGTTCGGCCACAGCTTCTCTTATTTTTATGAGGTCCTCGAGAGGCCAGCCAGATCGGATGCGGATAACCGAATTTCGTAGTTGAGATGCATTATTTAAGAGCACATCCGCTTCTCCTTTGTTGCCTGAAATAACCTTTAAAATTCTCCTCTTATCAGGCTTTTCGTCCTTTTTCTTACCTCGCCTGACTACTTTAGAGATGTTTACTCCTTTAGACTTTTCAGGTAGAAAACGTCCCCTGGCTGACTCAACTAGTTTCAGGTCATAGCCGTGACGTATTGAAGGAGCATTGTCCGATGACTCCTTAACATTCCAGAGGATTAAACTGGGAGTTGGAGTGGCATCCTTGGGCCGCGTGTTCTTGGCCTTTGAAACCCTCTCATCAGGTTTCATAAGCTTTGTAGCCTCAGTGGTAACCTTTTGCATTTTTTTCGAATGCTTTCTCCGAGAAATTCATGTAGATTCGTTGACCAACTTTATAGAGTAAAAGCGATTATTAGAGATGCAGTCTTTTGGTGAATCTTCAGACATAATAGTTGGTGTACCATTTGCCCTCGGTTTTCTCTTGCGTCGAGTACACTTCGGAACCGGTATGATCTCACCAATTAGATCACTAGCATCCATTAGTCCATTAATAGTAACACTTGCAGTGTCATCATCTGATGCCACATTGCAATGACAGCTATCATTTCTACATATCCGTTTTTTGATGAGTAACATTTCAACAGCTTCCTGGTTTAGGGCTGACAATGGCGGGAAATGACAGCAGAAATCACATAAACAGGGAAAAGCTGGTTTGCTGCAAAGCTCGTACACGGTTGGTGTCTATCCGGCACAAACCTTGTGGAACCAATATCCACGTGTTTCACATCGCATGCCTTCATCAACTGGAAATTTGCAGCCAGGACGACCACAAACATGATGATCGCTAACCATGTTAATCCTAGCTTCGTTTGCAGTAGTACCGTGTACTAACTGAAGTATTCGCTTAAAACTTTCACATAAGGAATTATGTTATGACAACACGAAGGCGAACCTTAAGCCTCAACAATGATTAAACTTCAAACACTAACTCAAGTGTCCCAAGTCAATGTTCTCTGAGAACACAATGCAATAAAGACAACCTGCCTGAGCTACAAGTATTCTTAGCGTACGGATACCTTATGCGGTTTGCCTTGTAATTTCTTTGCACACTCCCTCGACAAAAACATGGTTCCACGCGAGTGGAAGCGTTCTACCCTGTCTCCTATCTTCAAATGTGGAGGCACGTAGAGCCCGAAATTCCACCTACACATAGCACGCCTACCAGTAGTATCGATAGTGATGGAAAGCCCAGTGGACGGCCATGTCAGGGAGTACCTGGACAAAAAAAGGGAGCACTTAGTGACGCTCAATGTGATTTCAGTTGAGGTAAGTCACACGCTCAAACCTCCCGTTAGCCAACGATGACTGGACAGCATACTGGGACCTCCAAGCCCGTGTTCACATGATTTTCACAGATTTTGCTGGGGTCTTCGATGCGGTCCTGCATCATTCCCTACCTCAAAATATCAAGGTTGGGTACCAGAGGCCAAGTGCTCTCCTAGCCGCAGGACTATTAAGATGGCAGAGAATTCTACCCAAAAGTCGGGAGAGTTTGCTGTACTTGGAGGACATAATTATCTAGCGTGCCGCAAGCAGTGATTCTGGGTTTACTGCCATTCATTCATTTTGCGAAAGACCTTCCGTTAAATCTCAGCTCCCTAAATCTGATTTGCGCCGATAATGTTAAGCTACGAAGATCTGTGCTATCCGAAGCAGAATCAAGAGCAGTGCAAAGTGATCCCAGAGTACTTGCAGAGTTTGTGGATAATAGCGGAATAGCACTTAATCTGTGTAAATACCGAACCATGCTTCTCCGCACCCTTGGTCCTCAGAAGGTATCCTGCTTTCTCTGCGAAACGTAACATTTCGCAACACCATGAAGAAGAACCTGGAACTAATACTGACTGACATGCCAGAGACGAGCTTCAACTACCCAGGATATGCCTCCAGGACCTACGAATTACTGCTTTTCATGGGCAAACATCTAGATGCCCTCACTCGGGAACCCTTCCGGAGGCTGTACGAGGTCTACATGCAATGTAAGTCGGAAGTCTACAACGTCACTGGGGGGACATTCGGAAAACAGGTATGAACCTCCTGGGAAGGTTAAGAGGCAAGCAATGAAGGGCTCTGTGGGAATGAGGTAAACACAGGATATGGATAGGGTGAAAGACCTTGAGATTTGTAGGTTACCTGGTGACTTCATGGCGACTTTCAAAATACTGAGTAGTCCGAGTTGTCTGAACGGTAGAATATTACTGGACGGCGGCTTTGGCAATCCACATGGTAACTGAAGGAGAATCGCCCACTAAACGGCGGAGAACTGTGTGCATCCATATTTCCCTTTACGAGCTAGGGACTACTACAGGAACTTCACTGCTACTGCACTCTGTTGCGAACTTCAAGAGGAGGTTGTAAAACTATGCGGCGTAAAACAGTTTGCGCTCGCCCAACTGAAATGCGGACTAGATTGATGCAACCTAATTAACTCCATACAACCTAGCACAGTCAACCCTTTGCCAGATCTTTTTTATGGCCACTATTAGCGCGAACCTGAATCATTTCCTCCTCCTTGATTTTTTTCTGGACATCTTGCCTATTTTATTTTTAAGATCAGTTGGACAAAATATCTAGTAGCACGACACTTGAGAAAACCATCTGAACCATAGTCCTTGGAATAACCACATAATCACTAAGAATTTACTCAACGACCAAACGCTCGTCGGGATAACCTTCGCTACAGGAAACGACTGGGAAGACCTATGGCATTGGAATCGAACGACGACTTGAAAAAATTCCTCAGGACCTAGAAGTGAGCGCGAAGAAACCAAGTGGTTGATACTAGCTCGTGACGAAATAATGGAAATTAGCTTGAATTGCAGGAAAGCGCCCAGTGCAACTACTACGTAACTGTCAAGGTTGTTGTCGTATTTCATGTCGTAAAAAGTCTTCGTTTACCCTCAGTTCGTCACTTTTGTTTCGTGACTTAGATGAGTATGTCAATAAACTGCTGATAGCAACTAGAGATGTTTGTAGGGTCACGTATTTTATGACTATATAAATTTAGTTCGTAACGCAAATGTAAGTGAGTTAATTTCCTGGTGAATGTCCTTTCATATAAGTTCAGAGCCTTATTTCCTGCAAGCGAAAACGATTTCCAGACAGCTTCATCCTTCTTACGTATTTTCTCTCCAGAGTGGCCGCTGTCATGGCTATCCAATGATTATTTGATAGTTACCTTGTTTATTGTCTTGTAGCTTGTTCAAAACTGTTAAGAATCCGTATAGCTTGAATAAGTTCTAGTGTCACGTTGATACTTCATATAAGCTTCGGAAAGTCAAGGTATCATAACACGTAACAGAGTATTTTTGTGTTTTTATATGTAATTGGGCTGATACATCACCTTGGCAGTATTTTTAAGGAAAAACAGGTTTGTTTGCAATGCATAGGCGGTATAAATAAATCAGTCAGTCTTCAGTGTTAAGGATCGTTGGCCAAGTGGCCTGTGTTAGTCCTAGCAGGTTATGTGGGTGTGTGGATTCAGTTTCTCTTTGGAAGTGTTCTTCGGAGTTGTTCCAGTAATCGTTTCAGTTCGAATGACGCTTGTTGTTAACACTACAGTTCACCCTTATCTTATTCCTGTGATATCTAGTACCATCCAGTTGCTGATACCGTCAGAATAAAGTGCAAAAGTTCTCTACAATGTATCGATTCATTTAAGACTCAAGCTTTTATGAAGCTGCGAATCACTAGTCTAGGCACTCGACTAACAACCAATGGGTTAAGTGCTGGAATTTCACACTGTCACAAGATAGGTGTGGCGCATCGTCTACTGCAAAAGCGTTGACGTGGTTGCTGAGCTGCATCCTAGCTAATCATTATCCATTCGGGTTTAGATAGAATCCTATATACGTCTCCCAGGTTGTGAAATCAAAATCTTAGTGCGATATATTTGTTTTCTGACGTTATCTAATGACAAACTCATTTTTCTGTGGTTGAAAATGGTATCTTAAACGTGTATCACATAACTAAATACGTATAACTACCTCTAATGCTTTTTAATACAGTGAGGAGTGGCTTAAAATCTTATTCTTACTGATCTATATCTAGGGTGGTTGGTTCACTAAGTTATCGGTAAGAACGCTATTTAGCGCCACTCTACAGCCATCTTTGCGTATCGTTTAATCAGTATTTTTCTGGTCAAAGCAGAGATATGAGCTATGCAAACTTTCGCTGCACACAGAGGTTTTAGTAGTTTCCTCTAGTTCCCATGACGTTAGCAATATTTATTAAACGAATATGAACCTCATTGGGAAGCTTTGGGGAATATGGTAGATCTTTTTGAGTGCCTTGAACTTATTGAATGTGACCACTATGGGCTAATGCGACAAAATTGGACTTCGTATTGACTTCGCTCATCCCTTTCTTACCCTCGTACGTAGACGGTCAGTAACAGGTTTATTAGGCTACTTAGTAGTATATTGGACATAGCTTTCTCTACAGGAGCAGGTGAATTCGAAGACAGAGAAGTGGATAAACTATTCCATACACATAAATATAATTATGTTTACTGAAGTGGAGGTTGAGATTTAGTTGAGAACGGTTTTGTTTTCTTGCATTTCTTATCTCAGATTTTTCCGCCTCATAAGAATGATTTGAGCTTGAATAATGTGTGGGAAAAGCCCAAGTTTTACTTGTATATCTGCCTCGAAGGGTTTCCAACCGTATGGTAGCTTTTGATGTCACTTGGCATCTTGAATTGCATTACTGAAGCATATTTACTCCTGGTAAACATTCTACTACCTACTGTCTGGTGCGTAATCAATGCATTTCTGTCGGCTTTGAATGGCAATGCTTATTCATGCTCATAGGTTTCCCACTTTGCGAACATTATCAAATCTTGTATACGATTAGTTGTTGCTTAAATAGCTTGCTAGTGAAGGTTTTGCCTCTGAAACTGAGGGATGTAGGCTTATATTGCTTAGGAAACGCTAATTTCGTTGTTGGGTTCGATTTCACCTATCAGATATTCATAAACATACATCCACGGCCATAGTTTGGTCAGAATTTTTAGATTTCTTTGATTAAATGTGCCTTCTTCTGCGTTTTTACGGAATTTTTCTGCGCGTAATTACTTGAAATTTCGTTACCAATAAATTCCTTCTTGTATCTATTCTACGATCGACGTTTCTTATCGCACATCAATGTGCCACATAGGTGACATGCCGTTCATAGTATAATATGTCTTCAATATACCGTACACTGGTTAGCTGTTGCTCACTAGTAGGTTGGGTAATTTTTTAGGTGTTTAGGTAGGAAACCGTCTCACCATTCGAGATTGTTATTATTATTATTATTATTATTTGTCCCTTGGGTTCCTAATGGAACATAAGGCTTCAGTAGCACGTCTCCATTCCACTCTGTTCTCTGAAATCTCTTGAACCTGGCTCCACGACAGCCCACAAGCTCTCATTTCCTCTTCGCACGATCTCCTCCATGTCACCCTCGGATGCCCAACTCGTCGCTTTCCATCTGGGTTCCATTCGAACGACTGGCCTGACGCGTGATGTCCCCAGTCGGCCTTCTCAGTGTATGCCCAATCCATCTCCACTTCCTTCTCCTGCATATTTGTTGAGCAATAGGTTCTTGGTTGGTTCGTTGCCAACCAGCCAGAGTTCCTTGTGCTTATTCTTTCTGGCCATCTGATCTTCAGTAACGAGCCAGCGTAGACAGTTGTTGATGAATGTCTGTGGTTTGTTGGAAATGCCTTTCGTAACGCGCCAAGTCAATGTGCCATACAGAAGCACTGACTTGACTGAGTTGGTGTTGAAAATCCGGGTCTTGTTCCACATACTGAGTGCAGATCTCCTCACTGGTTTCAGGCTAATGAACGCCTGTCTTGCTTTTCCGATCCTGGCTGCTTTGACATCCTCGTCTGTGCCGCCTGTAGTTGAAACGGTGGTGCCTAGAGATAGGTGAAAGGGGCTACTTCCCTTAAGTTTCTCTCGTTGATGGTGATTGGAGTTTGTTGTTGTTGGTTGGGTATCTTCATCACCTCTGTCTTCTCTATATTCACTTGAAGTCCCGTCTTCGCTGCCCTGCCTCTTCTGTCAACTTGTTAGTTTTCGCCTGTAGATCTTCAAGTTTGTGTGATATCAGACACAAGTCATCGGCAAAATCCAGATCTTCTAGGTCCTTTTCCCCGGTCCAGCGTATCCCCCTCTTCTCGCTCCTCACAGTTTGTTGCATGATCCAGTCGACCACAATCAGGAATATCATGGATGATAGTAGACAGCCTTGTTTTCACATCTCACTCACGTTTGCTTTTTTAAGGCTTACCTTCATTGTTGTTGCATCTGATGCTCTAGAGGAAAGCGGTTGGGTATGTTGTCATCATTTACTGTAGAATTCACGCTAAATGTTGTTTTCGTCCGTTGATAAAATCGTGACACTTCTACTTTCCAGTAAAGTCTGCCTCTTTCCATTGCTTTTATTTATGGTGAAATTTGTGAATGCTTTTTTGAGACCAGTGTATTTCACAACATTCTTCCCTGCTATCTTCAGTTTGATGATACTTTTACTTTTGAGGGTTGGATTGCGTAATTTAACTAGTGCTCTCGGATTGGATGTATTGTTTCTATAAGCAGAAAGAGATTCCATTGTAAATTTTAAGACTCTCATCAAACTTCACATTTGAAAATAATTCCCACTTTGTTAACTTTGCACTTTTCATTTCGACTTCATTACATATTTTATTCCAAACTTGTGAAACCGCTTATTTTTCTCATCTGAAATATTGTATTTATGATCCAACCCTTCTGTTTTGATCAATAACATGTTGTTATCTGTTTGTATTAAATATATTTACGTTTGTACAGCTTTACAGAGTGACATAGTCGAAAACAAGAATGTTTTTCATGGCTGAAACTGATAAACTAGCTAGACGAGATGCTCTCAAAGTTGTTAACCTGCTGACTCCGTTGATCGAAAAGTCTTATGGCAATGTCTGTCACTGAAAGGCGTGCCGAGTAAATACATCACCTTATTGAAAGCTCTTTACTCGAACGCTTGTGGGCATATTAGAGCTTATGGCGAGTTGTCCAGGGAGCTGTGCTCATCGAGTGGTGTCCGTCAAGAGTGCTCACTCTCTCCATTCTTATTCAATTTTATCATAGATATTCTCATGGAGGTCTCTCTCTTGTCACCTGATTACACAGAGGTTGACCTAATCACAGGAGAATTTTCATTAGACCTAGAATATGCAGATGACATAGTCCTGTTAAATGAAGACGCTGACAAGATGCAGAGTCTTCTGAACACTTTGAGTGGGAATTTGAGAATGTTTGGGATGCGGTTTTCACCACCCAAATGCAAATTTTTGCTTCAGGACTGGTCTTCAACGGTGCCGCGGCCAACGAGAGAGAGCGAAGTGGTTGAGTGTGTTGACCACTTCACTTACCTGGGAAGTAGGATCAACCCCGGTGGGTTAGTTGCCGATGAAATCTCAGCATGGATACAAAAGGCTCGATTGGCTTTTGCCAATTTACGCCACCTATGGTGCCGCCGTGATATTCGTCTGTCTACTAAGGGTCGCGTGTGCTGCACAACAGTCCGCTGTGTTCTACTGTACCGCTGTGAAACATGGCCATTGAAAGTGGAAGATATAAGAAGGCTTCAAGTGTTTGACCACCGTTGCCTTTGTAGTATAGGACGTATTCCGTGGTGTCACCACGTGAGAGTTATGCAGAAGTTAGGTGTAGAGTTTTAGGGAGCAGAAGTAAATCAGTGGACGAGATTATGAACCTTCATCGATTGAGATGGTTGGGACACGTACTACGTATGCCCAGTCACTGATTGCCTCGTCACACAATGTTGGCCGAAGTAGGTCCAAGCTGGAAAATGGCCCGAGGTGGCCAGACTAAAACATAACACCAATGTATGAAGTCTCTGACTGTTGGTTTGAGCCATGTAGGGCAATGTAGACTAGGTGGTTGGGGTCGGCGGGACGAGAGAAACCAGTGGTTGGAGACTATAAGGGATATGGCTCAGAAGCGATATCAGTGGCGCAGATGTATCCCCAAACACATTATCCTCATCTTAACGACGCTATACCGAATCTCACTATTTTGTCACTCCTCTTCCCTTTCTTCTCATACTTTATATTTCTTTTGACTGCATTCACTTATCTTCATCCTTCACCTCACTACCTTTCTACTTGATGTACTGATATGAGCTGTGGCAACTTGAACCGTTACGCAGTAATGCCTGGTCCTATGTTGATATTGATTGATTGACCGTTAGTATTTTGGCTCTATTCATGAGAGTAAGCAATCGAAATAAGTGAACATTATTTTTGGCGCAATCTTCCACCTTGAAAATTATTTTAGAGATACTGCATAGGTTTAAAAAACTACTACTTTACCAAAGATGAAAAATACTAAATTCTGCGTTTTTTTTCATAATTATAAGTAGTATTTTAATTCCTAAACAAGTACATCAACCAGTATAATAGTAGGTGTGAAGAAAATGATCTTGTTGGATATATTATGATGTATCTTTACTTTTCAGTCAATCATCACATTGGTTTGAACTGCTGAACGCGATAGAGAGCACTAAACAGTATTATATCAAGAAAGCTGCCTTTGAAAATTTTAAATGACTTCACATCCACTTATCGAAGCAGGTTCAACTGTTATGTTGCGCGCTATAGAACTTGAAAAGCAATTGAAGTTAACGGAAAGCTTGGTTTGCTATCAAGAAAGCATTGGATTGTTTATCAAGGCTCTTCGATCACTTTCTGGGAACACGCGTAATTATGTTATTTGTGCTAAATTCTGTTTCAGAGTTGGAGTTCAAAGAAAGACTTAAGCAAAAGGTATCTGAGTATATGACCCATGCAGAAAAACTCAAAGATAAGCTTAAGCAAGAAACAGCAAGTTTGTTCTATTTAGAGTTGGGTTTAAATCAATAGGTGGGAAGTATCATGAGCAAGTTGTAATCGAAGAAGGTGCCACTGGTTACGGTTACAAGAGAGTTTTTGGAAGGTTTCTTGAAGACGGTTCAGTTAGCAAAATTTGGATTGAAGATCCATATATCAGAAATAGTTTTCAAGTATTGTCTTCTTGTTCGTCTACAGCCTTTTCAAGATTGAAAACTTTCTCACTTTTGTGAAGTTGTTGTTCGTTCAGAGTCAAATGTAAAAAATATTTATTTGACAACAGGAGAAGATGCTCAAGTATGTCAACATCTTAAATTCCGTAGTAAACCTTTTTTATATTCAGTTCATTTTACCAAGTGATCGACGGGAAAATAGTATTAGTTGACTATGTTAAAGCAACAATAATGTGGCGCGTCTATTGTGAGATTATGAGGTAGCAAAACAGACAAAAGATAGTTCTTCGATTTATTTCAGCTCAATCCGCTTTGTTATTTTTGACATCATCACAAAGTTGAAGCCAACAAAAAGTAAAAATAAAGTAGAGATTAGACTATCTAAAATCATATAATCCTAGGAGACGAAACGAACATACAATAAACGGATTAGCTTGTACGTCATCATGTCTCAGATGAAGATAGTATGGATGCATTCGCACCGATGCAATCCATTCATGGAACAAGTTTCATGTCATTCGCAGCTAAATACTTTTCCAGTTGGCATAATGGCTGGAAATGTGTAGCATGTGTCAGTGGGAATAAACTGTAGCTCATTAATATAAGTGTAAAACTTGGCCACTGTGGTTGAGTGTGATTCCGTTTTTGTCTGTTTATTTTGAAATATCACACAGTGAAACAGTAGCATTTACTGGATAACCTTCCGGACACAATTTATTGTCCATATTCATATCAGGTAACTCCACAACTTCGAGACAGTCTTTATATATTCCTAGTCTTCTCTCCCTCTCTGTGATGACAAGGGTAGTAGAATTTTCCATATATCTGGGACAGGTACAGCATCATTCCGATTGCATGTGTTTGGTGTTGATTCAATAAACAAAGATTCGGTTATCAATTTCTCCCTTCACCCAACTAAGTTAGTTTTCAACACTGTCACCCTATCCCACCCTACTGTGTGATTGTGTGTCATCGCATGCAGAGCTATAGCCGAGTTTTTCTCTAGATTTCTTATCTTATTTCGACCTACTAATCTTGGTTTAGCTAGGTTTTTGTGCTCTGTTATTCCAATCGACCCTGGTCGACTGCTTTGACCTATGTACTTGACCTCGCAATCATTGCAAGGGATCTGGTAAACCAGATTATTTTGCTGAATTGCATCGATAGGATCTTTTAACTTAGAGAGCTTGTTTCTAAGTGAGTTTGTTGGTTTGAATGCCACTTTAATCCCAGCCTTATTGAGAATTATTCGTAGTGCTTCTGAGGTGCCTTCCTTGTATGGTAACACAGCAGAGGCTTTGAATTCTCTCTTAACCCTGTCACCATTATTACCACTAGTAGTGGGATTATTATTAATAACATCTGTATTACTACTACTACTACTACTACCACTGCTAATATTTTCCTTTCGACTTCTTATGAATTTCTTTACAAATTTTGGTGGATAATTATTGAGACGTAGGGTGTTGTTGATGTGTCTAATTTCTTGTCGCAGATTTTCCGATCTACTAGTAAGCTTTTTCGCTCTATCACTTAAGCATTTAACTAGGCCTACTTGAACTGAAATGGGGTGGGAGGATTCGAAGTCTAAGTAGCAATTGGAATGGGTAGGTTTCCTACAGACACTAGTCTCTAGATTTCTTTCTTGTGTTCGTTTAATCTTGCAATCCAACATTGCTAGCTCACTTTCTTCACTTCCTAAGTCACAGGTAAATTGGATTGCATTTACTACTGAATTTATATGTGCCAAGAGCCTATTGATGTGTTCCGATTTCAGTACTGTAAAAATATCATCTACATATCGGAACCATATTTTTGGAGAAGAACTAAATGTTTGAAGGGTTACCTGTTCCCAACTATCTATAAATATGTCTGCGACGATAGGGGATATTGTTGATCCCATGGCAACACCTTCAGTTCGTTTTTATATTTTATTTTGAAACCTAAAAACTGTAGATGTTAGGCACAATCGTACTCCTAGTATGATTTCCTCGGGCGGCAGCTTATTTCGCTGCGTAAGTTCTTTGTCATCTTCAAGCCCATTTCTAACTGTCTCGAGAGCCATGTCAATCGGTATATTTGTGTAGAGGCTAGTTATCTCAAAACTAACCATTTTTTCATTGTTGTCTAAGTGCATGTCGTCTAACCTATGGTTTAAGTTATAAGAGTTGGTAAGTCGAGACTTTGAGTATTTTTTTTATTGGATCTAACACCATTGCTAAATATTTAGACAACTCGTAAGTCGGAGTGTTTCTAAAATCTATAGGCCTGATGGGATAGCCTGGCTTATGATTCTTAATAGTACCGATATACTGTGTCCGAAACGTTATCCAGTAAATGCTACTGTTTCACTGTGTGATATTTCTAATAAACAGACTAAAGTGGAATTACAATCGACCACAGTGCCTAAGTTTTACACTTACATGAACTAATTTTTTTTAATTCACATTCAGTAGGTGTTTTCATGAGCCTAATCATTTACTTATGATATGAAATAAACTGATGCTTTCTGTTGACTCCATTTTGGCAGTATTTGCTAATATGATTCCTAATAATCATAAATCCCACCACCCTAATTAGAATAGTGTGCACCTGATCAAAAAGTGGTTCATCTCATTTCATCAGCTGCTTCTTCATCAACCACAATAGAATTTGTTTAAAACTTTTAGAGTTCTATTTCAAACTGTATAAGAAAATCAGATATATAAATAAATAAGATTAAAATGATGTAAATTTACCAAAATTTCAGTAGATTACATGAACATGTATATTGTCAAACAGACTCTTTTGTTTTTATGAGTAATTGTTAGTTAAATCTGTAGACGAATGTTCAAAATAAGCCTATGAAACTATATAAAGTAAAGTTTTAAATAGATTAGAAAGAAAGTAACAATATTAAGAAGTTCATTAAATACTTAAAACGATATGAATGTCTTAACTAACAATTTGTTTTCATTAACTTAAGATTCTATAAGTATCAGTTGGAACAATAACAATTTCTTAGTTATGAAAAATAGAAAACGAAGAAGATTAGGTAAAGTTTTTAATAATAACATCAGTCCCTGTTTTTAAGCAAAAGGAAGTATAACTTTGGTTGAATTCGTTTAGGCTACAAGGATATCAGTGAACTAGACAATATCTGATTTTCTGTGTGTTTTAACTATTCTAAAGACCTAAACCCCGTTCAATTTAAGGCTTGATATTCGAATTTTCGCAAGGTATTATACTACGAAAATAAACGTAACCCATGGAAATTCATACTTTTTATACGCTTTAGTGATTGTTTTATTCTGAATGCACATCTGACTTCTAGGTGACGTTTATCGAGTTCGCACATACTTTGGTGATGCTATGACACTCTATCGGTATATTCGAATAAAAAACACCTTATATCTTGGTTATATTGTGTTACCTGGACTGAGTTGTTCAGTCGTAGAGCTTTCATCGTCTTTCTACACAACATCGTCACCACTAACTTCAGTATGAAGTCACATGTGAGTATCTATCCGTGAGTGATTCAGTAGCTTGCTCTGACCAACTGATTTGTGATTGGTTGTTTCCCCCTATTGTTGTGCCGTTGACCGCATAGATTTTCCTGTTGGCTGTTTATCTGCTTAACCTCTGACCTTTCTATCGTTTATCATTTTTCTCATTGGTTGATAGATTGGGTCTATGTCTATACATCGATTGATTGCTGACTGACTGACCTGAATGCCAAGCTTCTAGGAATTCTCTGGTATTCTTTGTTTTTCCTCTGTCCAAGATTTCTACATTGTCGAAATTGAATTTGTGTCCACGATTATCCACGTGCATTGAGATGAGTGAGATGAAACTTCGTGACGTTTAATAGCCAGTTGGTGTTCATGTAGACGAAGGCGAAGAACGCGACCACTTGTTCAATGTGGTTTTAACCACAATTATGGCAGTTGATTTTGTAAATGATATTTAGTTTCTTCTCTTTAGTTCTTGCGTCCTTTGGTCTGCACAATATGGTTTGGAGGGGATTTGTTGGCTTAGGAGCCACACCAGTTCCAAGTGGTTTCAGTAATCTTGTCATGATCTCTGATATATTCATTCTTTATGTATGATAGAATGATGCGTTGATTAATTTCTGTCGATGACTTTGTAGCTGATGATGGACGAGATAAGCACCTTCTGATAGAGTTTCGTGTGTAGCCGTTCTTTTTTAGGATAGACATCAAGTAGTTTTCTTCGTTTCTCCATGAAGTTGTTGTGCTGCAGTGTGTTCTCGCTCTTTTTTCAATAGAGTCTGCACTCAAGTAATTTTGTGCATTGTTGTTGTTGCTACTTGGGTTGAGGATTTGGTCAGTGTGTGTACACTGTACACTTGGATTTCCAGCTTTCCGGCATTTGTCCTACTGACTAAAAGATCCATGAATGGTGTTTGATTGTTTCAGTCCTTCGCCACTGTGAATTTGATGTCATTGAAAGCGTTGTTGATCAAACCTGTGAGTGTTTTCTATATCATCTTTTTTAATGATGACAAAAGTATCGTCTACACTTTATATCCCACAAAGCTTACCCTATAACAGCTTTTAGAGCAATGGCTACATGAACGCCAACTTTTGAGGTAATCAGATTATTCGCAGTTTGACAAACTTAGATTACACGTATCTGTTCAATCTTATGACCTCATTTTCTGACCGTCAACGATACTCCGGAAAAACAAGCGCTTTAAGATTAAAAAGAAGCACTGAACTAATTTGTAACAATAACTCACTCGTGTTATAGTTAGACGCAAGAAAAAAAGGATTTTCGAAAAGCAGCCTAATCCACATATATGCACCGTCGTCAAAATTGAGTTGAAATAGTATAACAAAACAAACGATTTGTAGCTGAAAATTTGACTGCATCGACTTAAATTTGTAAGAGAAAGGGAAATTTCCTTCGAAGGTGGTGCCATGGGATCAACAATATCCCCTATCGTCGCAGACATATTTATAGATAGTTGGGAACAGGTAACCCTTCAAACATTTAGTTCTTCTCCAAAAATATGGTTCCGATATGTAGATGATATTTTACAGTACTGAAATCGGAACACATCAATAGGCTCTTGGCACATATAAATTCAGTAGTAAATGCAATCCAATTTACCTGTGACTTAGGAAGTGAAGAAAGTGAGCTAGCAATGTTGGATTGCAAGATTAAACGAACACAAGAAAGAAATCTAGAGACTAGTGTCTGTAGGAAACCTACCCATTCCAATTGCTACTTAGACTTCGAATCCTCCCACCCCATTTCAGTTCAAGTAGGCCTAGTTAAATGCTTAAGTGATAGAGTGAAAAAGCTTACTAGTAGATCGGAAAATCTGCGACAAGAAATTAGACACATCAACAACACCCTACGTCTCAATAATTATCCACCAAAATTTGTAAAGAAATTCATAAGAAGTCGAAAGGAAAATATTAGCAGTGGTAGTAGTAGTAGTAGTAGTAATACAGATGTTATTAATAATAATCCCACTACTAGTGGTAATAATGGTGACAGGGTTAAGAGAGAATTCAAAGCCTCTGCTGTGTTACCATACAAGGAAGGCACCTCAGAAGCACTACGAATAATTCTCAATAAGGCTGGGATTAAAGTGGCATTCAAACCAACAAACTCACTTAGAAACAAGCTCTCTAAGTTAAAAGATCCTATCGATGCAATTCAGCAAAATAATCTGGTTTACCAGATCCCTTGCAATGATTGCGAGGTCAAGTACATAGGTCAAAGCAGTCGACCAGGGTCGATTGGAATAACAGAGCACAAAAACCTAGCTAAACCAAGATTAGTAGGTCGAAATAAGATAAGAAATCTAGAGAAAAACTCGGCTATAGCTCTGCATGCGATGACACACAATCACACAGTAGGGTGGGATAGGGTGACAGTGTTGAAAACTAACTTAGTTGGGTGAAGGGAGAAATTGATAACCGAATCTTTGTTTATTGAATCAACACCAAACACATGCAATCGGAATGATGCTGTACCTGTCCCAGATATATGGAAAATTCTACTACCCTTGTCATCACAGAGAGGGAGAGAAGACTAGGAATATATAAAGACTGTCTCGAAGTTGTGGAGTTACCTGATATGAATATGGACAATAAATTGTGTCCGGAAGGTTATCCAGTAAATGCTACTGTTTCACTGTGTGATATTTCTAGTAAGCAGACTTAAGCTGCGGCTCATTAGCTTTTTAGTTTGAGTTTGCACCATTAGGTACCATGACCAAATCCTTCGTTATCTGTGGATGTTTAGACATCTATGTACTATCTTCACCATTCGTCCAATAAACTTAATTCATCGCCTTTTGAGCAAATACACATCTTTATTGAATTACATTTCTGGTGATATTATTATTGCAGTTATTACGGTTGTTGAAGATTCACACGCTCACCAATTGAAATGCCTCCCTTACGTAATGATCTAGGCATTACTCATACGGTGTTTCTAACACACCTAAGTGATGGTTTAAAAGCAGCGGAGACCAGATATTTGTGGACTTCGCAAACTTTTGACTTTAAATTTTTGCGTTTTAGTGCTCTGTAGCAGGATAGAATGGGCAACTGCCTAGTGCACTTTACCCATAATAGGCATTCACCTACTTTCTAACACCACAAGTGACGTAATTTTGCAAAGGGCAATAGAAATTTTTTTATCGGTGACAAAATTTCTCTGATAACTGAAATATAAGAGTTGGTGTGAGACTTTCCAGGTAACTGAAACCATAAATGCACTCAATCACTTTCCTCCCAAAGGCCAGATGCATCATCATCGCAAATCAATCTTGAAGTTAAAGTTTTGATTTGGGACGTGTAAATATCTTGACCATTCTTATATTGTTAATCATGATCTTCGGGAAACTAGATGTTATCAGCTTCAACTAAAATGATTGTACTGTCTGTTTAGCTTAACTTGACAAAGGAATCTGCGTCAACGAGATCAGTTTCTACAAAGAGAAAGAAAGTTTAATTTTAACAAATACTTGTATGGTAAAGTTGAATGTGAAGTAGGTGGAATTAGAAATGTTTACTGATATCACTCGTAAGTTCTGACAATTATTATTTTTGAAGTAAATTGTAGATATAAAAAAGGTTTTAGGACGCAGAATATATTCGAAATCTATTTGGCTTCGCATACACTTCGAGTGATTGTGAATATTAGTTACGTCACTAACCTAATACTTGTGTTAGCACTGACTACTTAAGATGAACAAGTTTAGGGAAGAAATTGACTACATCTATGGCCTAATACACCAAATTGTAGGTTGTTAAAGACAGATATATCTGTTTATCAGAATGTACAAGTAGCGGTGTATAAATGAAGTTTACGCCATTGGGTAATCGAGTTGCACCGTAATCCCTGACATGTTAAGTATGATTAATAGTCTAGTACATGAATTTGTACCGGATCCCTGAGATTTATTGATGAATCCTTATACTTTCTGATTACTGAGAATGTTTTATATTGGCATTTTATCATAGCTTTTATTTATTGAAAATGTTTCACTCCAACAGTTGAATAATTGAATTGAATTATTCAAAAACCATTATCACCAAATAAAACTAGTAGGTACGTCAGGAAGATAGGTTGTGATTGTATGTGATGTTACCTGATACCGGTGAGCTTAATCTGTTTGATGTTTGACTAGATAATACTGATGATATGATAGATATTGGACTCAAAAGTATTCGAAATCCAACAGCATCAATAAATGCCTACCAGAAATCATACAGTAACGCTGGTCCATCACCGTATAGTCAAATTACTCGACGTGTATTTAGAAGATCCTAGGGATAAATGATCTATTTTGACAAAAAGTATTGTCAATAATGATACTGAGATTTATTATATCTTTCGGATAACATTTCAGGCTTTTCTATCTGTTGGTTGGTTGTTTACACCCATAGCATAGGAACACATTTACATTTGCTAAAACATAAAACCAGATAACCTAAAAGACTTTCATATATGCCTGGCCTAACGGTAAATACTCACTGTTGAATATCAACTTCTTCGGATTGCTACCACAAAAATTCTGGGTGAGCATTGCTCAATACAAAATTGAAAATGATCAGATGTTTTTATACTGTCGCATCTTCATTAGTTAGTGTTGATACATAATGGAAATAATCGTTAAGCTGATTTATTTGTTGTTGCAAATCGCATTTTAATTGAATGATGGAATGCATCCCGGGTTATTTACTAAACCTTGTCAATTTCCCCTTAAGTAGTTATCCATACATTTTGATCCTGTACATAGTTTTCTAGGAGGATGAGTCATTCCTTAAGCCAGCCATATAGTGTTAACTGGAGGTTAAACAACATCCTCTATTATTTCGTTACTTAACGAACACATTGTGGAGCATATTATTGCACAGCATTATGTATTATGTATTACGTCTTGGATGCAATTTATTATCATTACCAACTTGATATTGATGACAGAATATTTCCGAACCTCCTCTACTACATAATACCACAGTATTGCATTCTACATCAAAGTAGCAAATTAAAGCAAAAAAATATGATACTATAGCACCGCCGTTCTACTCTCAATTTATCTTTACCTCACAGAATCCAAATGAACAGTTGCAGAAGTTCCAGATGCTGAAAGACGATTTAAACAAACATTCAGTATGCTTTCAATGGATATTTTCAAACTTGCTACATGACCGAGAAATACGGTTAGTTAGTGTATTTATTATGAGGTTTATTCAAGTTTTGCTGTTTCTGTCAGTTGAGTAAACTTTTTGGCAGTTTTTTCCTAAAATTCCAGTCGTGTTCAAATTAATGAATGCTTACTATTTATCATATGTTTATGGGCTTATCAATTTAATGATGACTCCCCTTTAAGTGTAGCTCAGCCAGTATTTTGTTAATCAAATTTCTACATTTAAGTTATAAGTAGGCGTATAATATTATTATTTGTGCGTTTTCCACTATTAGTTTTCAGTTTCCAAAATATTTCTTTTCCTCTTTCCGTGTCTATATATAAATGTGTATAATTCTCACGATATTTCCATATTTTTGTTCACAGGTTTGATAATGGTTGGATTGTCAAAATTGGTCGTGGCTTAGACTATATTCGACGATCTGAGCATAAATTCTGTGGACTAGGTGTTCATGATTATGAATTCAGGCGATGTTCTGCTACAACTATAGATATTTTCCATTCTTCTGTCATACTTTGAAATGGATTATTTTATTTTATAGAGAAAGAGATCAAAGTCAATATGCAGTATTTAAGGATATCAATGTCTTTCATTTTTTCATAAAAAGAACGTTTTGTACCAAGAATATGTATATATAACTGATTTTTAAAAAAAATCGTCTTTTTACTCAATAATACCAGTTTCTGCGTAACAGTAAACATTATTGGTGGCTTTCTTGGTAAGTTAATAACACAAATTATTGTATCCGACCACTTATTACAAGGTAAATACAATATTTAGTACTCCACTGTCTAACCCTATGGCTCTGAAATATAGTCAATCAAATTGGATAAAATTAACTGATTGAAATGGATGAACGTGCTGTGTAACGTAGCTCAAAATACATCACATTCCTAATGTGTGTATTCATTGTTTATCTCTCTTCAAGTCGAACATTTGTTGCTCTTCATATATTGCTTCTTATCAAATCATGTCGTTCGGGGGTATAAACTTTTTCTGTTAATTTTCTCTCTATGATGTTACGAAGTTAAACAACTTGAAATGTTTCGAAGTTGACAAACTATTTGAAAATCACCAGATTATCAACAATCCTTTCTTCCTTCTTTGAGAATTAGTATTCATATGTTCTCTCTTGACTGAAACTATTATTATTATTATTATTATTATTATTATTTGTCCCTTGGGTTCCTAATGGAACATAAGGCTTCAGTAGCACGTCTCCATTCCACTCTGTTCTCTGAAATCTCTTGAACCTGGCTCCACGACAGCCCACAAGCTCTCATTTCCTCTTCGCACGATCTCCTCCATGTCACCCTCGGATGCCCAACTCGTCGCTTTCCATCTGGGTTCCATTCGAACGACTGGCCTGACGCGTGATGTCCCCAGTCGGCCTTCTCAGTGTATGCCCAATCCATCTCCACTTCCTTCTCCTGCATATTTGTTGAGCAATAGGTTCTTGGTTGGTTCGTTGCCAACCAGCCAGAGTTCCTTGTTGCTTATTCTTTCTGGCCATCTGATCTTCAGTAACGAGCCAGCGTAGACAGTTGTTGATGAATGTCTGTGGTTTGTTGGAAATGCCTTTCGTAACGCGCCAAGTCAATGTGCCATACAGAAGCACTGACTTGACTGAGTTGGTGTTGAAAATCCGGGTCTTGTTCCACATGCTGAGTGCAGAAGATCTCCACACTGGTGTCAAGCTAATGAACGCCTGTCTTGCTTTTCCGATTCTGACTTTGACATCCTCGTCTGTGCCTAGATAGGTGAAAGAGGGTACTTCCTTTAAATTCCTCCCGTTTATGGTGATCGGAGCTTGTTGTTGGTTGGGTATCTTCATCACCTCTGTCTTCCCTATATTCACTTGAAGTCCCGTCTTCGCTGACCTGCCTCTCTTGTCAACTTGTTAGTTTTCGCCTGTAGATCTTCATGTTTGTGCTACAAGGCATTAGACACAAGTCATCGGCAAAATCCAAATCTTCTAGGTTCTTTTCCGCAGTCCAGCGTATCCCCCTCTTCTCGCTCCTCACAGTTTGCTGCATGATCCAGTCGACCACAATCAGGAATATCGTTGGGGATAGTAGGCAACCTTGTTTCACTCCTGTCTTCATTTCAAAAGCATCAGTTGGCTTCCTATTAAGAATTACTTGGCATGTGGAGTCTTCATATAGTCGTTGAATGAGGCTGATAAAGGTTTGTGGTATTCCTTAGTGTTGAAGCAACTGCTTGCCAAATTACTTTTTGGTCGACGCTGTCAAAGGCCTTCTCAAAGTCGATAAAGTTGAGGTGCGGAGTTGACTGCCATTCTATACTCTGTTCTATGATGATGCGAAGAGTGGCGTATCAATTTGGTCTGCACATAATTTGTACTTCCTGAATCCAGCCAGCCAGCCTGTTCCGGTCGTAGTTTTGAATGCAGTGCATCCTTTAGCCTCTCCAGGATGGTGCGGCTTAATATTTTGCTTCGGGTGGACAGGAGCGTGATTCGGCGCCAGTTCTTGCAAACACTGAGGTCTCCCTTCTTCAGGAGTTTGACAAGGTAACCCCTCTTCCAATCGCCAGGTACCTTCCCTTCCTTCCAGACCGTCTGCAATATTGGTGTGAGCATGTCCACTGTTGTCTCTGCGTCTGCTTTCAGTGCTTGTGGCGGGATTCCATCTGGTCCTGCTGCTTTCCCACATTTCAGTAGCTTTATGGCTTTCAGGACTTCCATTTTTGTTGGAGGATTTATGTTCACTTGTAGTTCTGTGGCTGGCTGCAGGTGGTATTTCTGGGTGAAGTGCAGGTGGTGATGGTGGTGGTCAATTCAAGAGCTTTTTGAAGTGGTCGGTCCATCGTTTCCTTTGTTTCTCTTCTTTCGTAATTAAATTTCCGTCATCATCTTTTATTGGTTTCATCTGTGTTGATCCCTGCCAGAGAGTAGCCTGGTTATTTGATACAATGTCGTCAGGTCTCTATCTCTCTAACCAACAGCCTGTTCTGCTTCACTTGCCAGTGTTTCGTAGAAGTGTGTTTTGTCTTTGCGTGCACTCTTCTTCACTTCTTTGTCCATTGTTTTATACATTGTACTCAGATCCTCTTTTCGTTGTGCATCCTTGCATTAGTTCATCTTCTGCTTCGCCATTCTCATCTCCGTGCTCCATCAGCTTCCATGTATCCATCGAGATCCATTCCTTATCTTCTTTCTTCCTAATACGGTTGTGAAGGTTTCTTTCCACATCTCTTTCAAAGACTTCCAGTGTTCTTCCACACAGGTTTCTTCAGGGATGTTCCTCGATATCTCCCATTTTGTCTTGGTGGATAACGTGAAGATTTCCTTTGTAGTTTCATTCTTCAGTTTCCGAGTTTTGTACTATGACTGCGGTCTATCACCAGCTTCCTTGAAGGCTTTTAACTTGATTTGAAGGGTTCCTTGCACTAGATAGTGAGTGGTGTGAACCTACATCTGCTCCTCTTCTTGATCTTGTGTGACTGCGCCTCCACTTTCTTCACATTTAGATGAAGTCGATCTGATTTTTTGTGTGTCCATCTGGTGAAATCCATGTCGCTTTGTGGATATCCTTGTGCTTGAACACACTGCCTGACTCCTATCACTAAATCGTTGGATGCACAGAATTCTGCAAACAATTCTCCATTCTCGTTCATCACCTCATGGAGCGCTTCTCGACCCATGGTTAGTTCTCTTCCTGTGTTATCCGCTCCCAGTTTGGCATTCATGTCGCCCATTAGAATTTTGATGTCACCAACTGGGGTCTTGTCCAGTGTTGATTGCAGTTGTCTGTAAAATACCTCTTTTCTCTTGCTCTGCATTATTTGTAGGTGCATAGCATTGTATGACTGTGACCTTCCTTCCTTTTGAGTTGAACCTTGCTGTCATGATCCTGCAGGAGGAGATTGGCTCCCACTGCATGAGAGCCTTCGATGCTCTTGGGAGAGGGACATCATGTTAGCCACTCCCTCAGTGTGCTCGTGGCTGTCGTCTGGTTGACAATATCGGAGTAGATTATTGACTCTCGTCTCCAGTTGAGAGTTTGGAGAGTCCACTTCCATTCCATCTGCTTTCGCATATTCCTAACACTTCAATGTGATACCTTCTCATCTCATTTGCAGTGTGGGCAGCCTTTCCGGCTAGGTTCATACATGGTGCGGACATTCCATGTCCCCATTCTTACTTTCGCTTTCAAGGAAGGAGAGAAGACACATGGGCCAATTGGCTTCTCGAAGGCTTTCACTAACCGTCGTCATTTCGCCTCTTCGATTCCAGTGAGGAGTAATTTCGTCCTTATTTTTTGTATTTTGTTTGTGCTTTGAAGTTTCTTTAGCGATTAGATTTGCTTTACGGGGTAGGGTTGCTAGCCCTATGCCCAACCTTCCCTGTTTACCCGGGCTTAGGACCGGCTAGTAACACTAGTGAACTGGTTAACCAGGCGAGTTAGTTACTTTTAATACTTACAGAGGTTTTCAGCCTTTTGGACTCCTGTTTTTGAAATTGATGGCTAACAATTTCAACCTAAAATAATTCATTGCTATTTACTGACTTATATCATGGAAAACTTAGGTGTACATAGGAATGCATTTCCAATCATTTGGTGTATATCATTTCAAAGGAAGTGCTGTTTGGAACTAATAAATGGTACGATTCTGAAAATGATTCAAGTGCCACTTAAGTTGCCCATGATATCATTTAGCCAAAGGGTACTTAGATAATAATATTTATCACTGCACGAAACATAAAGACAGAGGACATAAAATTTGAGTGAGAGTGATAAGCTTTTCAACTTCCAAATAAATTTGAGTTGATGATCAAAATTAAAGTCCGTATGAATGTTTGTGTAGAATATTATTTCAAACTGTGACATGCTCCTTGACCATGCAAAATTTCCTTGAAGTTTAGTTAGTAAACTCATATATATGACTGCATTACTTTAGAATCGTTGTTTTATTGGCCCCTTATTCGACCATCATTATCTGATATATATTCGTCGACACTATTATGTCTTCGTCGCCAACGGACAGTTATATATCCCGAACGAATATAATACGCACGCTTAACTGACAGCTAACTTAGTACTCAAGAGGCACTGACTGCAACCTCGAGACGAATAGAGAGAAGACCGAAGTTGGATGATAGGAGAGTTTATTCCTCCGAGAATATAATAAACAATCAATCCCGAAACACGTGAATCAGTACACACCTGAAAAATGACCTTGTCCGCAATTTGAGACATTGGCATAGTAAGAGTAAGGATTAACCAATCAGCAAATTACATTACAATTCAGGCAGAAAATAAACTACTAGTCATACCGTAAAAAATGGTATGAAAATGCCACATTAAAAATGTTCAGATCAATAATAATGTTTTGTTCAAAACTAGGGCTTCAGGACATTATCCATCATAAAAAAGCACGTACACTTGACATTCATTCTACTTTATCTAAGCAGTGTCCTCTCAACGAGAAAAACTCAATACTTTGACTTTAGCTATGCAAAAATCTTATGCCAGTATAAAATGTATTAACTCAGAGTCTGCGTAGCTTTCAAAACGAATCTGGAGAAGGATATTCGTTAACTGCACCTAATTGTGGGACCGGTTTAACATCATTGGCATTTACAATGTGTACCAGAAACTGTAGTGATTCTTTTTGAATTCATATCTGCGAGTTGGTCGTTGTACCATGTTCGCATAACCGTTAAAAAAGTGTTTGCAGATGTTCTGTTTCAGATATACTGGCTACTAGTAAGTTGTCTATGCATGTACTGACGAAAGGTGAACCATAAATACCTGGTCTGTGAGTCTTTAGGAGGTCTGAGTAGCATTTATCAAGCCAAACAGTATACGAATGATTCCAATTAATGTGAATAGAGTTGTGCCTGTAGTTTCAGGAACATTTGTAGGTCCCACGGGAATATAGTAATAAGCTCGCTCTAGATCAATTTTTGAGAAAGTTTTTGTTTTCGTCATGGAGTTCATAAAAACGCATTTGTAAGGGGTCTCATATCTCTCAGCTATCGTGAGCCTTTTTAACGCTCTATAAGGTCACAATTCACCGGATGTCTTTTGGGGAAACCTGTGCAGGAGTGGTGACCACTTTAGAAGCTTGTCGAATTTCTGTCTTGCCATCTGGAATCTTTTGGGATCTGAGCGTCGAGGTTTTAAAACGTCAAATTTGAAGAAACTGGAGGACCTTTAGTAAAAAAATAGTTTACCGCTGTGTGTTTCAGCAAGAATTTTGTGTAATCCTTTTATATGAGCTTAGGAAATTATCGCAGTAGGGCAGCGTACACGGAAGTGTTAGTTATTGCTTCTGTATCAGTAACGATACCCGCGATAGAATACTTACAGTTTCGGCTAACCAGTCTGTGTCTACCAGAGTCAACTATTAGTTCTTAATGCTGAAGAAATACATACCGATGATAGGAGGTGACATATTAGCAATGATAAATTTTCTAGAGTCAAAACTCTAATTACATACGTGATGATAGTCGATCTCTTCATCGCTCGAACCTCCAAAGCTTGGTTTGCATGGTGTTTTTCGGAAGGTGTGGGTGAGATTACACCTGCTTAGTGTCATTCATGAACTGCACCCCTGTCTTGTTCGTTTCAGAACACATCAGTGACAGCAATCGTGGCTGACCGCTAACCTCTCCGTTTCTAGGGAAAATAAAAGGTTTAAAATCAGGAGGCAACAGACAGCGGCATGCTTTATCGCCAAACTTCCGGTGGTATCAGCACGTGTTACTTTTTGACTCAGTTCTACTCACAGCTGCGAGATTCACTTCTGGAGAACTTCAGTGACCATCCGTGCAACTGTTAAGCTGTCAGTTTTTCTGATAGTTTGTCAGTCTTCTTTGCTAAAGCGCTAATTCAGTCGTTCTGTGCTGGCTCACCGATACCTTCTACCTGTATGTAAGATCAGCAGTATCAGCCAATCTATCGGTATCTTCGGTGCCAAAACCTAATACTTGAAGGGATTTCGCGTAATTAAAGCTGATAAAATAAAAAGTTTTCTAAGTTTCTACATATCAATAAACTTTTAGGTGCCGCTTAAGTTATGAAGGTGTTATGTCACCAAGGTACACGCCATTCAGCAGTCGATCAACACCTTTCTGATCGTATTAATTAGGTTTTATCATTTCTTGCTTTAAAACGTCATGAAGTGTGTCTGTATGGGATTTTTTGAGTGTCTCCCTTACTTGTTCAGCAACTTCGTCCAGCAGAATAGAGCTTATGTATCGAAATTTCGTGGTTTAGGAGGTTATCTGACTAGTCGTCAAGAAATGTTCTCGAAGAACAAACCACAAATAAGGGTAAGTAAATTTAAAAGAAGGCATAGAAGGACTAGTGGCAATTATGGACCCTGTATCTGAAAGTTGGTGATTACCAGAGTCTAGAGACATATGGAATGACATAATAAAACACACTGATGCCAAGCAACAGAATGTTAACAGGTAAAATGCAGTACACAAGAATGTAAATGCCTACCTCAAAGATGCTGGAAATGCCCTCAGCATGTATCCAAGCCACATATATTTCACAGTTATTTTAGCAAATATTGGAACAATCACTACCTAACAATAGTATTTAATGAGATATGATTTATCCTCGTCATTTTTATTATCTTCTTTGCCTTCACTTCCTAATACCGAATCTAGGCCTCTTACATCTTCCTCAACCCCTCACTCTGCGGCCATTTTCACCGGTTAAAGCCGTTTAATCCTCATACCTAGTCTCTTAAGATCCCGCTATAGATTTCATATTGAAGCTTTCAACATCCGAACTGCATACCAACTCAGACAAGAAGTATTGCTAGCCAGAACTTTAGGATCTCGATCCATAGGTATATATATTCTGTATTTCTGAGAGGCATACGGGACTCGAGTGTGGTTATTAAACTGACCTCACTCATCCATTTCTGTGAATCTTCAAAATTCACCAGGTGAATGTTCGGAGACTCAGTAGCTAGCTTTTGCAGACACGCATAGAATTAAATTGTAGGGTTGAAGTGCACTCCTCGAATTCGTATCAGTGAAAATCTGTCTGTATACTTTTCGACTGGATGGACCTGTAAGAACCAGAAAGGACACAGATACCAGCCGATGACTAGTCATAATCTCTGCCTACTCACCCACCTACTGCAGTTCGGATGATGCAAAGGATGGATTCTATAAGAAGCTGTCACTTCTGCTTCAGAAAGCAAAACATCCATACGTTGTTATGAAAGCCGATGACTTTGAAGCTCAAGTAAGGAAGCTGAGCCAATCAGCAAGGCATCTAAGAGGAATTTACGGAGTCCCATTCCAACAAACCAACAATGGTGGCTGTGCATTGCAATTTCCGTCCGATAATCACTTGTTTCTGGTTAGCACTAACGCTAAGCATAAGGACACACTACCTTACAGGGCGTCCGCCGACTTTGAACCATTGATGGACACAGGCAGATCATATTACTGTTGGCCATGGTGTCAGAAAATCGTCAGAGGATTGTTGGTCTTGCCAGAACACCTGTCTGGACTCCAATCATACGTTAGTACGGGCTCGTGTATATCTGCGTCTTACTATTCTCAGGAAACAGACGACGGTAAAGCCTGTTTATACTCGATTGGAAGATGAGGACACAGAGTGCGTATATAGGAATGAGCTAGCTAAGCATTTATCTGGACATGACAGCAATGCTCACCCCGGGGAAACCTGATGTGATATTAGGTGTGCTGTAGAAACAGCGGTAAAGATATTCGGTGTCCTGTACGCGATAGTTAGCAGAACATCATCAAATTTCCGCAACGTTACCTAAACTGACTGATGTAAGAAGACTGATTCCAGATGGCCTGACCACAATGTAAAGCAAATGAAACTTGGGCGCAAGTTGACAAAGAGTCTTCGCGTCGATCGCAAGCAGTGGTGGCTGGCGTAAGCGATGGCCAACATCTGGCAGCTATTTCGATTTATTAGGGATACCAGCAAGAAGAAAAACATGGTTGGTTAAACCATCACAGAAAAGGATAGGACATTGATAACTTCTCAGGACAAGCAGCTACAACGTTGGGCAGAACACTTTGAAGCACAGTCCAACTAACCCTCACTGACGCTTTAGTTGCACAACATTTAGCCTCAACCTGAATGGGACGTAGATGTCCTTACCCCGAACGCCCTCGAAGTTAAGATGGCAGTTTCAAACCTGAGACAATGCAACGTACCATGAACTGACAGTTTGCCATCTGACACTTTTCACTATGTAGGTAGAAAATTGCTGGTTAGAGTGACAGAGGTACTAGGAATTGTATGGAAATCAGAGGTAGCCTTGTCAGACTGATATACTTCACTGATCATCCCAGTTTGTAAGAAGAGATAATATTCTTATGACAACCATAGCGGGATCAGTCTGATTGATATCGTGTCCAGGATTCTTGGATCCACAAATATGCGATGCCTATCTGGAGCTCGAGAGGAACAAGCAGTTTTCTGACCTAGATGCAACAATCAGATTTTCACCCTTCGACACGTTTTGGGACATAGGTATATTTACCGGTGGCCGACACTTGCCATATTTCTTGACCATTTGAATTTCCCGACTGAGAGGTATTGTTGTAATAACTGACTGTTATGGAAGTACCGAGCAAGTATATAACACTAATCAAAGCTCCTTATTCAAACCCACGCAGCCGTGGAGGGCTTATAAAAATTATCATTAGGATTGACGACGACTAGTGATGTCAGTCAGGGAAGTCCACTGCCACCTTTCCTACTTAACTTCATTATAGATGTGCTGCATTAGCTCGAACGGGTTGCTGACGAAGTCTCAGCTTGGATGCATAAGACTTGCTTTGGCGTCTGGCAACTTGTGCCGACCGACAAGATATCAGACTATATATCAACTACGATTATATTGCTCCGCAGTTTACTATGTCCTGTTATACAGCCGTTAGACATGGCTTTTTGAAATAGAAAATATGAAGTGGTTACATATTATTGATCAGAGATGTCTTCGTAACGCTGGTTGCGTGTGATGAAATCACCACGATAGTAATGTAGAGGTTATGTGAAAGGTACTAACAAAAGAAAAGAAGGGGGTTGTCGAGGTTGTGGTCCTTCAACCTCAGAGTTCACCTGGATGTGTTGTGCATGCCGAGTCATTGCCTACTTCAAACTGCAATGCTATAGAAAGTTGGATTAGGTTCAAAGTGGCCTGACCAAGACGTAGCACAAGAGGATGAAGCCTCTGACCATTGGTACGAGCTGTGGGGAGGTATAGACTACCTGGCTGGGGTCCTACAGACAATAGGGAACAGTGGTTGAGGGCTCTAGGTGAAATGGCTGAAAATTGGTTACTATGGTGGGGATGTATTCACTCTTTGACGCCTTCTAAAGCTTGAATATTTGCAATAACCTTTATCTTCAAATTGTTTCTCCGCGTATACACCCTTTTCTAATTTGATATCAGTCCCTTTCGATCCGTTTGTTCATTCAGTGCTGCTGTGAAGTGTGACAACTTGAACCAGTGCACTTGTGTACTAAGTCCTATATTGATTTCTTCTATGCCTGCCCAAGTCTCTAACTCCAGAACAATATCGCAAGTTCGAATCACCGAAGGAACACCAGTTTCTTCGTGGTTGCAGATACACCTTGTTGATGAGAATCAACGAGCACTGAACCTGGGTTCAGAGCTTCCTACCGATTGGCTCCCACTATTTATCCCCAAAAACTGATAACTGTTTACTTTCAAATATTTAAATCAGGTTTCATATCATCGATGTTTTGAACTCAAGTATATTTCACAACAGTGAAAGAAGCTCAAGATGTGAAAACTAGCGAAATCACCTCTCGTTAATTTGGACATCGGACTATAAATGATGCTGATACACTGACAATTCACAATTGTAACTTACAATTTCCAGTCACGAATTTCCATTTAATCGACAACGAATTTGAATTTCACTCAATCTGCCATCTACTTGGCAAGAATAATCTTCAGATGGATATCTAACAGTTTACTGCATGATGTTGCATTTGAAAGTTGGAATTAGTTAACGCTTTTAGTTTAGATAGACAGATAACATTAAAAAACTTGCACAGAAGTTGTAAAGTTGTCACTCTTGCTAAATCACTGTTTTCGCTTTTTTTCAAAAGACTAACGTTTTTTCATAAACGCCATTTTGAGTCCCCATAAACCTTTACTAGTCAGAGGAAAAGGTGACTTAATTAAAAGTTCAAATTCATGTGGGATATCACAATTACTTCAAGAAACTGTTTTATTTTTCTTATAAAAGGTTTCAATGAATACAGAAAACAAAACAATAGTTGTAGCATATCTTTGTTGGTTCAATTCACATATCCGGTTATCGGAAAGGAATTGAAGAGCTTTGTGTTTTCAGCTTCCTGCAATAGAAAGAGAAAATTATTCATTATTATTATCAAAAGTATGCTGATGCTCATCCAACTTATCAATAGTTAGATTCGAATATAATGATTGTTATAAGCTAAAGGCTCTAGGTGTCTGCTATTGTACCACTGTTGAATTGCTCCTAATTTTCTGAAAAACTGACTATGTCTTCAACCACTAATTCCTTTCGCCTCGGAGGCCCCAACCAGGTAGTCTCTATCTCCCCACATGGCTCAACTCAACAGTCAGGGACTTTGTTGACTGGTGCCAGATCTTAGTATTGGCCACCCTGAAGTCAATTTTAATCCAACTTCCTGTAGCATTGCATGCCTAGATAGGTGATGGCTCGGCATGCGCAGTGCATGTCTTAGTCATCTCAACCCATGAAGGTTCACAACCCCATCAATAGACTTGCCTGTCTTGACTAGTACTTTTTGCATGCCCTCAACCTTCCTCATACGGCAATCCCACCAAGCTGGAGCAATGCTATGGAGACACCTGTGACTAAAACCCTTTGACCGCTTTAAGTCTTCTATCTTCAACGCCCATGAATCATAGCCATATGACGGGAAAGAAAGGACTGCAGCGCAGTATACCTGTTCTTTGATAGATAGCCGGATATCTCACAGACGTCACAAGTGACTCAAGTTAGCAAATGCCAAACGGGCCTTCTGTATCCGAGCTAAGATTTCGTCAGCGACCAGCCCGTTCGGGATGATGCGACTCCCCAAGTAAGTGAAGTGGTAGATACATTCCCTATCATTATGCTAGCAGTCGTTGCACACCAGTGGTAGAGCAGCATCTTACATTTGACAGGTGCGAAAAGTATACTGAACGAACTCAGATTCCTGACCCAGGCATTCAGAAGACCTCGCATTTCATCAGCGCCTTAATCTGGTGGGATGATATCGCCTGCATATTCCAAGTCAACTAGATGACCTCCATGGAGTAGTTCAATCCCTGTGACGTCAGACGTACCTAGGGTAAGGTCCATTAGTACGTCTGTGACGAAGTTAAGTAAGAACGGTGACATTGGACATCCCTGTAGGACAGCACTAGTTGCTGTCAACAGTTGAAACTTTCTAAAAGCATAAGTTTGTTACATTAGGAAATTAACCACACCAAGCGAAAAGCCCCACCATTAAGTATGGAGAAAGTTACTTCAAACTCTAGTCAAACCTACTACGGAATAGTGAGTAACCTGAAGGTTAGTTGAGTTATTCCTTGAATTGTTTCTATCAGGAAATACGACTATTTCCCAGAAAAACTGTTGCATGACAAACAGTATTACTTTATTATTATTATATTTCTTCGCCTTATTAATTTTGTCCGTAATTAGATTTATTCAACTGCTTTATTATCAATGGTAATCGATTTACAACCAGCCAGATTATTTTATACTATCCTATCGACTGTTGCATAAATGCAATACATTTTGTTATTTTGTTCTTACTGATTATTTCTAGCAGCTAATAAATCCTTTGGTTTATGTTGTCTTCCGTTTTAATTATTATTCTTAGGTTCTAGGTTAGCGAACCACTCAGTGTTAATGGATAATTACATCATAACAATATAATATCTTAGCTCACAACAATTCCGCTCATTATTCTGGTCCCTCTCTTCTAGAGTGAATCATTACATTTTCATTTTCGTCTTCCTTGCAAGTTTCAAAACTTGTCTGCTTTTACGTGTCGCTACTACCTTATCATTATTTTAGACTTCCACTGATCAATACTGGTCACGATGAATGCAGAGGCTCTTTCGCAATATAAATCCAAACTAATTCTGAGAGATTGATTTTTATGTATGCAGTAATTCAGCTGAAATTGCCGAGATTTACTAGTTGTCTGTGAACTCCTGCACAAGTTTATCTAAAATCTCGATCACTGACTGATAACATATTAGAAATGTTATCAAACTACCTCAGGTTGGGTAAAAATTTTATGTTCCGTAAACTGCTCATCCATTCTCGACTTCAATGACATCTTCGTCTTTGAAATGAGATGGAAACTGATTTTAGGGTGTGGTGTTTTTCTATCCATTGGGACTCAACTAAAATCATTTTCAAGTGAAGGTGTGGGCGGACGGGAATATCGAGAAAGAATGCCGATCTCTTACCAGTCCTCTCCATCGGTCATTGTTACAGCTTGGACTGTGATGAAAAGGTGGCTGAAGATTGCAGTGTTTTGACTCCTGACTCCGAGTTGTATGTGTATGTTATGCGTTTTGAATTTCATGTACAAAGGTTGAATTTGGGAAAAATTTAGTGATAACATGTAAATTAATGATTGAAACACTGTTTTTCACGCAAAGTTACACATGATCCCATAAAGAAAAACTGTCATGTAGGTGGGTAATAAATGATTTTCGCTTGCGACAAATTAGATGCACCTGGCCCTATAGTCGGTTTCAGTAAAACTAAGCTCGTAATTCTCCGTTGTTTTACTGGATCGAATTGTGCAAGTACATCCAGCTGACGAGTCCCAAGTAGGACGAAACGTGTGTCCTGGATTTCTCTACTAGCCACAACAAACCAAATTGACATAATTAACATCCAGGCAGTATCCAGGCTTTCGTATAGGAGCCCATATCCCAATAGAGGTCGAACAATTCGATCCAATAAAGCAACGGAGAATTACAAGTTTATCAATTAATAGTGATAACTTATACCCGTTGCACAAGAAGCGGTTACGTGCCTCCGTGGCATGGTGGATAACGCCTTGGTACTAGAAGCGATGGATACGAAGTTCGAGTTTTGGTGGGAACAACATCACTCACTGGGGTGCAGGTACATTCAACTGACGAGTCCCAAATAAGACAAGACGCGTGTCCTGGATTCCTCTGCTAGCCGCAACCAACCAAATTAATCTTAAACAAACAACTATGAATATTTTTCTTACCGGAGAGAATGACATGGAGGTTTTGAAAGTGCTAAACCAGATTGTGAACGCCATTGTAAGTCTAAACGTGTGTAAATCCCACCGGGATACTGAAAATAATGAAGAAAATTATGACGAAGATACATTTTTACTTCATGTAAACTATGTTTCATCTTATCAGCTGACTTTTTACAGTTGTAATATTATGTTTAAAAAAAATTTAAATTACAGAGAAACCTTAATTCATTGATTCTGTTTGGTAACAAATTACATGTGAGATAAAATATCACACCATACATAAATTTGAAACGTCAACTTTTCTATGACTAATGTAACTATGAGACAATTGAATACGAGTTGGGTCTCAATGTTGAAGTGGTAGCGTATTAAATAGGCAATTAGGTGGTTCACAGTTTCCGTTACTATGTTACAGGAAGCGTTTAGTTGTGCATAAATAGTGTTTAAAATTTGAAGCATACAGTAACCATCTAAGGGATAAGGTTAAAATGTAATAAGTCCCAGTAGCTAGTTTATCAAAGCATACAGTTTACTAGAACAGAAACTGGACGTTTTTGTTATTTAATTTTAAAAATCTTATGCTACACTGTCGTGTTTGTATGGTGAACTGGACAGGATTTGTACAACCCGCTAAAATTACCTATGACATTCCTTCAGAGACAATTCTTGGTTTCCTAGCAGGAGATTCATTAGTCATGTTAGGGCCTGGAGACGATGTAGTCATGGTAGATGAAGACGATGACAAGATGCAGTCTTCTGGACACTAGTTGGTAATTTGAGAATTTTTAGGATCCATTTCTTATCTCCTAAATGATAATTATTGGATCAGCAGTGGCCTCCATTTATAATTCATTTGACAAAAGAGGGTAAATTTGCTGATCATATTGAGTACTTAACTTATTTAGAAATTCACATCAGCCTTGACTGGTCAGCTGCCAACACGATTTACTGACATACACAAAAGGCCCAATCAGTCACAAAAAGCTACACTAACGGTAAGATATGTGAATACCTATTAAAGGTCAAATGCGCTGAGAAGCAGGTAACGCTATCCTACTTAACGACTATGAAACAAGTGAAATAAATGAGGAGGCTCAAGGTACTTGACCATAGTAACCTTCGTAGTATCAGTATTATGTCATGAAGCCACCACATGAGTAATATAAAGGTTACACAAAGAACCTTCGGTAAAGGAGATAAATCAGTGAATTAGATTTAAAACTTCATCGAATGAGGTAGCACTGATACGTTACGCATGCTTATTGACCATCTATCTTTGAGCGTTATGTCAGCTGAAGCCAAGTTAGGTTGGAATAAGGCTAAGGATATGATTAAACGTGGTGTTATTTCATGAAGTCTATGACTACTAGTTTAAACCTTGGATTGAGATGTAAGTTGTCAAGTTGGTATCCATGAGACAAATGGAGCTGACAGTTGAAGATTCTAGTTGATATGATTCAAAAACGATTGCAGACTCAACTACATCTTTGGTTGGATCAGTATGTCACAGTTTTTGTTTTTTTAGCTCATCTTCTTTTGGGCTTGGAGATTTCATTTACGTTTGACCATACCATTTCCATCTCTTTGTATTCCCTCTTGTTCCCTTTCGCGTTCATGAGATGATGTGAGGCATGGCAATGAATATCAGAGAAAGTGACAGTTAGAGGGACGTAGAATCTCATACGAAATCGTTAGTGTTAAAATTGCCACAACTCACAAAAATATGAGGTTAGGCAAATCACAGAAATCAACAAAGATTAAACATTACAAGAAAGGTGATATAAGAAGATAAGCAAATAAGATCAACATGATACTTGGCATTATTGCATGGTGGTTCAGGTTGAGACACCTCATACCATCACATTGAGCGAGAATGCATCAAGGTGTAAGATAAAGAAATATAGAAAGCAGTCAAAAGTGGTAGAAAGTCATGATAAGATAACATGCAGGAATAAGAAATTACTGAATTCATATGACGATAAAAATAGGGATAACATTTAGATACATCTGCACAACTGACATTGACTCTGAACCATGTCACTTAAAGTTTTCACCCCTGGCTTTGTTGTTCCACGAACTCTCACCATGTAGTTCATATTTCTTTACACGTCTCACAGACAAACAGTCAAAAACTTAATGAATTTATGCTACGTTTTAGTCTGCCTGACTCTAGCCTTTTTAACTTCAGGACTTCAAAAGCCACAGCGTTATCTACTACGATGTCTATAATAAAATTGAATAAGGATGGAGAGAGTGAACATCCTTAATGGATACCACCTGACGTACACAACCCGTCTGACAATTAACCATAAGCTCTAACTTGCCCACGGGTGTTCGAGTACAGAACCCTCGGTACCCTTGTCACTGAGAGACACCAACGTTAGACCTATCGATCGATCGCGTCGAAAATCGGCTACAGGTCAAGATATACAGCAGGCATTGGTAACTGTGCCTGCGTTCCAGAATCTGACTGAGGTTGAATATCTGACTGACACACTCACAGCCAAGTATAAAATCTGCATAGTTTTCTCGGGTTTTTTGTTCCTGAGCTTCATTTCGACGTCTAATGACAGGTGAATCTGGAATCTTAGATAGTATGTTAGTTTGGCTGATACATAATTTATGAAGTTTTCAGTAATTGGTCTGATCAAAGAAGAAAATGTGAGCAGATACGTTTTAGCTCACAAGCGAGAATACTTAGATTGTTAGAGATTTCTTTCGCATGCTGAAATTGGTATTATTATAGTTCACCAGTCAATAGTTCGCTTGCTGTTTTCTCCTTTTTTTGTCTTAAAAGACACTTTTCTTTCAGAGGAAAATTTTGGTGCTGATAAAGCACAACAGTCCACAGCTATCACCTAACCAGGTGATCTTAAACACCTACTGGGGCTGTTACTGCTGTAATATTGACAACAGACTATTAACGATAAACAAGATGTGCGTGTTACTTCCACAATTAATTATCCCGCAGCTAAACCTGAGGTAGTAGTAATTAGTTCAAATTATCCTCTATAGACATTTTCCCATTTTATCAAGACGTTTTCAATATTCAATGACTCTGGTTGGTTGTTTTGGGACTATTTTTTTGTTAACTTTTGGTTGTGCGGGGTTGTTTTTTCAAATCTTCATCAAAATGTGATAGGAAGAACCGGCAAAAAGGTGTTCAAGATTCCAAGTTGTTCAATAAATAACATAGTTAGGTAGAAAATGAGCGCTTCTTAGAAATTTGGTCTTGCATTTTGTCAATAAACTATCGGATATGTAATCTGGTAGTTTCTACGTTGAATTCTAGAAATTCAAATGACTTTATCGATTAAATTATACTCAGTGAACCGAACTTTGTTGTGAAGTATCGAACTTAGGATTACGGAATTCGTATAAACCTGTTTCGTTTAAGTGTAGGGATTAGAAATGCGTTAGAATGACCTTACTAAGTAATTTTGATCGTTACTGGTATCATTTTCACATGTGTTTCAGGCATTCTATGAATTTATATGCCCCCTTAAGGTATGAGAAAAGGAAGCGATTCCTTGTTATCCTTTAAGTTAGTGGAATTGACGAAGTAAATGTAAGTAATCCTTCACAAGTTATCTACTCAAATCTTTATTTTATGACTTCTAGTCTACAAATCATTAATTTTCCTATATTTCTCAATCGTTGAATTGCTCTGCCTTTTGTTCAAAATCAAGTGATCAAGGATGAAAAGTAGTGAGTTTACTCTTTTATCTAATCACCAGTCTGTATAACAGGAAATTTGAACATCTTTCATGACATTTTTATCTTTACAATACCCTATAAAAAAAGGGTGCATCAGCAACATGTCAAAATAGATTAAAGACTACTATGGACATTGTTTTTGGCTTTTTCGTACTCCAAAAATCTAATCTTGATATGCATTGATTCACGTGGTATCTGTTCAACGTAATACCATTACTAGTAAGAGAATATCATAGCAAAGATTAAGATATAGTGTCGGGAAGTTTAGTTTCCATTACATATATGCCACTACCAGTTATAATTTCATCAAGATGAATTGCATAATTCACTCAATTTCAATGTGGAAATATGCAATTTAAAGCAAAACTTACCTCTTTAGAAACGGTATTGTCTGAAGTTGCAGTTGTTTTCTGACGTTGTGCGCATAGGAATTCAGTTATTCTTTGCATTCGACGTAGATCTGTGGCAAAATATGCAACTAACTTTCATAGATAACATATATATATATATATATATATATATATATATATATATATATATATATATATATATAAAACAGGAGTGATAGGGAATAGTGTGTGATTATCACTTGTCAAAGGGATTGGGATGATAAAGTCAGCCGTTATTGAGAATATGGGCGAAGAAGAGTAGATATTCCACTTACAAGCCTGTTTGCTTGAACTGTAGGTGGATAACTTTGAGAGGCAGATCAACTAACCAACTTTTTCTCAACGAGTCAAAAATACACCTTATACTATGAATTATACTAACTCGGTGACCAAGTTTTTCAAAGCCATCCTATCGATGATTGATCGGAATACCTTCAATTCTACTACTTAACCACAATTTGTCCAAGGTTTGCCGTTGATTTATCTCTTTATCCTGCTAGGCTATTGCCTGGAAATGTTTAAGATGGCAAGCCTTCATAATAACCAGTCGTAAGGTAGCAAATGTATATCAATCCCAATATCTTTTAATAATTCAAGTGAAATAGTTCCTACAGGTATTTGGATGTAATATTTCATTTCTGTGTCGTCATTATTTTCCTTCACTCATATCTTAGTTCTTCTCTAAAGTAATATCTCTACCTTCATTTTAAGTCAGTCTTTGCACGCTGTTGTTATTTGTCATGACACGAGCTGATATGATGGATAGTGGCTAGCAGTGAAATCCAAGATGCGCATTTCGTCCTATATAGAACTCCTTATTTGGGTACACCTGCCTCCTAGTAAGCGATGTTGTTCCCACTAAGACTCGAACTCGGGACCAATCGCTTGAAACGTCAGAGCGTTATCCACTACGTCACCTAGTCACGATAGCAACTTCTTGTGCGACGGGTGTAGTTTTAATGTTGTTGCTTGTATTGTCCTGTCGTTGAGTAGACCGCATTGATTGTTCTCCATTGGCATATCGTCCTCTGCACGGCTGGGAACAACTCCGCTCACTGGTAGGTGGGTACGCCCAGCTGACTAGTCTCAAACAGGACAAGAGCATCCTGGACTCCTCTGCTAGTCAACAAGATCAATATAACATTATGAATATCCGGCTGAATTGAGGGATCCGCGCAGTAGCCCATCCTGCCAAACGAGATCGAGCAGTTCGGCCCTGCATAGCAACGGGAAATCACAAGTATCATTACAATTTACTTATCATCGCAGGAAGTTAAATTAGGGAAATAAAGAAAACGTAGAGTTAGAAATGATGGCAAAACAGGTCGGCGACAGAAAAAATATCCTGTAGTGGACGACGATACTGATACAGAGATATGAAAATTTCACTTTCCTATCTAATTTAAATGCTTCTATAGGTATTTGTTTTGATTTCAAACCATCGTCAAAGTGCTCAGTTCGCTTAATTCGTTTAAAGCATGTCTTGACGATATTTTCAAATTTGAGGTTGGTTTTAAAAGTGAAACAAGGTCGAATTCTGTTATACATATTTCATACTGATAACCTTAGAGGCTGCAAATACGCCATGTTAACGAGTGCTAACAGTCATAAAACCTACTTCCAGGGTCTTCTGCCGACTGCCTTAAACAACCAAACACTACGTCACAGCAACAAAGAGGGAAAATGAACACAAAAGGAATTCGATTGAAGCAGATGAAACAGTACGAGACAAGGTGATATATGTAAATAACTACTAATAACAATGTACAGAATTTCCATAATAACATTAGAATATTTCTTAAAGTTATAATTTAAAAATCTTGACTCATTCTTATCAGTCAACTTGCATTTGAGTCATAGATACAGAAATGATCCACAAACTTAGATCTGCAATTTGAATTCTAGGTCTACATCATTTGTCAAACAACTTCGAACTTATTCATCTTGTCAGAAAGTTAAAGATAAATCTGAACAGTACTTCTGACTTCAATGTTAGCTGATGCCAATTCTGATTATCGTTGGTAGGCTTGAAACCTACGTCTTTGGCTTCCTAACGGACAATATAGCTGGTCACAAAAGTAAACAACAGTTAACTAACCTTCCTGTCGTTGACTATCTTGATTGATTCGATTACACTTTGCAGAGTCCCATACACGTTCAACAAGTGCTGATGATAATATGCCTTTAGGATGTATTACTGGTGTGAAAGAGTTCGCTTCCCTGTTATTTTCTCCTTCTGATTTGATAAAAGTTTCTGCAGAGTGATTTTCATGTGATGTTTCAATTATTGGTTTTATAGGTTTACCGATCAGTGTTGCTCGAAATGGCTATCAAAATAAATTGATAGAATATTCATTTTTAGTTGTTTGTCATTAGAGCGTGGTGTGAGGCAAGGAGGCAGGTAATAACATAAAAACAAAGTGAACTACTGAAGATTCACTATAGATAAAGAGGACCGAAATAATTATCTTTCGAATGCATGAAGATAATTACAACTGCTTCTTCGCAGTGTACTTCGACAATTTTACCTACGGTTTTCAGAACCGATTAAACTGGAAAATAATATTCCTCTCTAACAAAATATGTAGATATTACATGCGATCTATCCTTATGACTATCACTTTCTACTAATCAGCAGAGAAGTTACCTTGCTTTTTACTGAAAGCAGTCACTAAAGATGAGGTTGTCCTTGTTGATTCTATAACTGATCATCGCAACTACACAGTTTCATGTCTTTCGTTACCTATTTCAGGCTAATCACATTATTACCGTTATTTAAATAGCATGTAATTATGGTGATTTAGTTGATTGTGGCAAGCAGACAAATCCAGGACACGCGTTTCGTCCTGTTTAAGACTTGTCAGCTGGATGCATCTGCAGCCCAGTGAGTGATGTTGTTCCCCCCGGAACTCAAACCTCGTACCCATCGCTTCAAACGCCAAGGCGTTATCCATTACGCCACAGAGGAACTATAGCCACTTCTTGTACAACGAGTAATAGTTATTCCTATTTATTGATATACTTATGATTCGCGTTGTTTCATTGGATCGAACTGTTCGACCTTTTTGGGATATGGGCTCCTATGCAGATGCCTCGATATTGCCTGAATGTCAATTACGGCGGGAATAACATCACTAACTGCGGGGCAGGTATATCCAGCTGGGGAGTCCCAGGTAAGACGAAACGCGCGTCCTAGATTCCTCTGCTAGCCACAACCAACTAAATTACTATGATTGACATTCAGGCAATATCGAGGCATCCGCATAGGAGCCCATATGCCAATAGAGGTCGAACAATTCGATCTGATGAAACAACGGAGAATTACAAGTATATCAATAAATACCATGTAACTAGTTTGGGTTTTCGGTAAAATTGCTTCCTTTTCAATTTAACTTTTTCCTACACTTTTATCCCCTAAATTAATACTTACTAGTTATCTTTATGCCTCTTATTCTTTCTGGTCTTACTCCTCTATTTTAACCTTAAGTTTCAGTTTCGGGGTCGAACTTTGGACCTTCGGGTTCCACGGTGAGCACATTAACTTTGAGTCACTGGGTCAGAATCTAATGGTCCATATTTCCTATTTCTGTCAGTTCACGATGTAGTGCGACCTTCATCCAATGCCGTCACTGAGAAACTGTCCTTATGTTCGACTTGGTTGGCCCCACTGGTCACGACTTCTTACTGGAACTTATGGAATCACCTCTCGAAGCTAGTTATCATTGAGCACTAGATTAGTTCACTTGGAGGTTTGTGGGGGATTTATTCAAATTGAATCAATCTATTACTTAGTGGTGACTAGTTTCGAGAGGTGATTCCTGAAGTTCCAACGAGAAGTCGTGATCAGTGGAGCCAACCAAGTAGAACATGAGGACAGTTTCTCAGTGACGGCATTGGTTGAAGGTCGCGCTATATCGTGAACTGACAGAAATAGGAAATATGGACCACTGGATTCTGACCTGGTGGCCCAATGGTAACGTGCTCACCGCAGAACCCGAAGGTCTCAGGTTTGATCTTTGGTGAGGCTGAGTCATAGGTGCTCACTGCTGAGAAAACCCATAGTAAGACGAAACAGCTGGCCATTGCTTCCAGGTTCCCAATGTTTTTCCAACTGATATCAGTCCGTTACGAATATATATAAACTGTCACTCCTTAACTGGCTGTAAATGTTTGGCATATAAGAGAAACTCTATTGTAAGCTTAAGCTTCTTCTGCTCCGTCTCTAACTACAATGGTTTCCATCATAATAACATCGCTTCGGATGAATCAAAAATATTTCTGAAGTTATGTTACAAGAAAACCATCCAAATCATTCACTTAGTAATCGTAAAAAGTCAATACATACGAAAGGTTTTACACACAAGACTCTGAGACGCAGCGTTTGTCTAGAAGTTCAAAATACAGCTTCGTTGTCCAGTTTTCCTTTCTGTCTCTGTAAGTGAGATTGATTATGAACAAATGACCTAGTCAGTGAAATGTTCAGTGCTTAAATCAGCTAAGCATAGTTTCATGAATGACTTATTAGAACGTATAAGTTACTCATTGAGCGACATTTGTATTCAGATACTGTAAATTCAATTTGTATGGTAGAATCTTGTATACATTTTAACATCTTAAGTAAATGTAATTTCTTGTGACTTTAATGTCTAGCTTTACTTCGTTACAGCTTACTTTCCGACATTGTCTATTATTATTTTTAATAAACCAGTTAGTGGACAGTAGACATTTTTTTCTGTCATTGAACAACCAGTCATGGTCAAGTTCTGTCGATCGGTTTTTATATTGTTACCATGGCGGTAAGTGTAACAAAACTCTTATCAGCTATGTATGATACTAAGTGGGTGGACATAACAGGTAAAGAGTTCATCTTGAGTAAAGTTGTTCAAATCTTGACACTTATCAGCAAGATGTATCTGCAACGTTGAGAAAAGCAAACTTCTCGTGATATCTTGAATATATAAGGTTAAACATCCTGATCATAGACTACCATAAAACTGAAACTCACTTCACAGGATCAAATCGATCACAGTTATCTATCTTTCTGGCTCAATTAGTGTTAGTCACAGTCGGCTTGAGGTATAGTATTTCTCATCTGAATTCTACCTTTATGATAATTTATTAGTTACTTTATGTTTCCTCCTCTTAAAGGAACAGAAACGTGATTTTTTAAAGTATTGAAAATTCATTTACAAATACTTCAGTAATGTTCTCAATCCATGGCACTTTTATTCTCACATGAAGTTCAAGAGCTTAGACTTCTAACCGACAGGTACTAAATTTAAAATTTTCTGCATCGAATTCAGCCGGTTCAACTAAGTAATAGCATAGACTTTACAGAACAAATAAGAGTTTCGATTTCATCTTTTCAGAAGATAGCATGAATGGTGAACTCGAAGCTCTTAGAACAACACTATCGAATAACGGATATCCTAAAAGATTTATTGATAAAAATCTGAAGAAACAAATAACTTTTGCTTGTATAACAATTCCTAAGATCTTAACCATGAATCTGAAATTCAAAAGCGACGCCACAGCCGAAGCACTGAAAGACCGTCTGTCGAGTATTAACAGTAGCTTTTATACTACTAGACTGAGATTGATTTTATTAGAAATATATATTCAATGAATGTTTACAGATAAAGGTGTTATGACAACAAAGGTGACTCATTGCAACTGTCAACAACGTGGAAAGTAGTACTACAGGAAAACAATGATAAACCTACAAAATGAAAATACTATATATATATATATATATATATATGTATAAACTCTAGACGTAAATGTGTGAACAAATAATTCCAACTATTGGTGTGATCACGGGTAGTAATTTTGCTCGAAATACTACCAAAAACTGAATAATATCATTGTGTGTAAATATTCATTATAATTATATTTCCCATAAATTGATTCTCTCCACAATGCACAAAAATTTCTCATGAATACAATGAGATTGATTTTCTTCAGCCGCCATCTGATTCGGCAATGCGTGAAAAATAGGCTCCAAAAATGTCCACATCTATGTGTATCTACAAATTCACATGCTGTTGTGGAGCTGACTATATTGGACGTTATAAGCGAGCCCTCCGAAAACGTGTTACTGAATATTACCCGGTTTGGTTTACCAAAAGTGAGTGAAGAAAAACAACTTCATCCATATATAAACACCCAGTAGAGTTAGGTCATTCAGCACCTCATGATTCATTTTAAGTAGTTTACAAAGTAGAATTGAACTACTCCAAAGGTTTACATTTCCACTACTTATGCATAGTTGAAGTATTAGCTATACACGAACAAAATCGAGAACTCATTCAAAAAGGTTTTGTGAAACCACTTTCTCCACCTTGGGCTTAATAATTCATTTTAGTTAGTTTGTCAATTTCGTTTCATTTCACTCTGGTATAATTCGCTTTTATTATCATCATTATCACCAATTCTCACTTCATTGACAGCATTTGACCCATATTTCACTACTTAATATCAATTCGCTCTTCATTCAGTAACCCATTTTCTGTTTTTCTACTCGAACAAATCTCACCACCAACACTTATTGTATATTTTGCACATTGACTGGGCAACTTTTTAGTACCATTATCTGTCATTTTAGTGATTATAAACACGGCTGTACAGCCTGATAATGACGTCGTTGGGAAGAAATACTTCTTCGCTGATATATGTCTTGTTCTTATTCATAAATCATTGTCATATTATTTGTATTCCTTACCTAATCAATTGGAATCTGGCATTTTCTTATCTTCCAAAGATTTTTAGCTGTTAAAAATTTATCAGGTGATAACTTCTCATCTGAATCAATCAACTGTGGTTTGAACCAATCGCTGTAATTATATATATATATATATATATATATATATATATATATATATATATATATATAAACTTACACTTAACCTTGTTGCTTTTTCCTCATTCTGTTGTTTATCTAAACAAGTCAGTAATGTGAATGCTGGAGCTGTGTAAACCATTTCTTTATTACAGATGATTTCATTCAGTTCAATTGTTTGATGAAGATGCCCTCCAACAGTTATAAGACTAGGTACGCTAAAAATATGAACAATAAAAGCAATAATATTAGTACGAATGCCAGTTTTCTTAGGATTTTTCAAATGTATTTACAGAAAGTAATTAAACTCTATACCATTTCATAATCTCCAGTACGTAGCATCTATATTTATGCATACATCACACATTGATATGAAGATTTTATTTATTTGTGTGAATTACTGAACAATACTACCTAACCTATTGCATTTAGGTACTGTTATGAGGCTGAATTTGGTAGGAATGATGCACAGAATTATAAAATGTCTTGTAAATTACAAGGCCTTAGGTAAACAACTTTGAAGAAACTATTCAGAAAACTGCATTGCAAAGATGAATATGTGCAGATAATCATCGTTGTCTTAAGCACTTGACTTTAAGCAGTGGATGCCGAATTCGAACTTAAGCTCATCTACCTTGACCCGACAGTCTAGTAGTAACGTAAAGTCTCGTATAACAAGTGTGGCTCCTGGTCTAACAAATAAAAATGTATCAGTTTGAGTTATATTATCATCATTACATTTAAGTGAATAGGTAGGCAGTCAGTCCTTCAATCTGTGTAGATATTTTATGCGTTCATGGGACACTGAAATAGTGAGAGAAAAATGGAAAACGCTATTGATTAATCATTTTCAGTTCCCATGGCTTCATCAAGAAGGAGGGTTTAACACTGTTATAACTAGTTCAATTTCAAGAAGAAAAGGTTGAAGGTGGATATCTGTTCCATTTTCAGTGTTTAACCATTCTTATTTATCCCTCAATAGAAATGAATACAAATAAAACACAAAAATGTATTATGACAAAACCTCAAATAGGTGATGAAAATTTATGAAGCGATTAGAAGAAGAAGAAGGAGAGTCTATCTGAAAGGAGATGATTCAGAAGGTGATTCGATGATCAGATGCATAGACACGTGACCCAACTATTACCTATGTGCGTATAATATTCCTAGTGTTTCTGAAATTAAGATCTTTACCAGTAATCCTATAAAACAAATATTGACAGACTTTACCAGTAACAATAAGATATAACAAAATATGTGTGAAGAAGTCCTCTTACTTTAAATTTTTTTGAAGTTGGGGATTTATGAAGACTTATTGATTTTAAATTGGCATTCATCATGGACTGACATCAGTTGGAGAAACATGGGAAACCTAGAACTGGACAGCTGTTTCGTTTTACTATGAGATTTCTCAGCAATGAGCTTCTATGACCCTAAGCCACGGAGGATGGAACCCATAAACTTCAGGTTCTGTGGTGATCACATTAACATTGAGTCACTGGGTCATAATCCAATGGTCCATACTTGTTATTTCTGTCAGTTTACGATTTTTTTCAGAATAAAAATATATATAAGTAATATTATACTATCGTCGATGATCTTACTAAATGTGGTGGAATGGATCATGCGACAAACTGTGGGAAGTGAGATGGTAACACGATGACTGGACCGATGAAAAGACCCTAGAAGATTTAGATTTCTTCGATGATGAGTTATGCCTAATGTCGCACAAACTCGAAGATCTACAGGCGAAAACTAACAAGTTGGTAGAAGAGGCGAGGCAGCGAAGACAAAACTTTCTTTGGGTGAACGCAGAGAAGACAGAGCTGTTGAAGGGACCCAACCAACAACAATAACAAGCACCAATTGCCATCAATGAGAGGAATCTAAAGGAAGTTGTCTCTTTCACCTACCTACCTACCTAGGCAGCATTGTTCCAACTACAGGCGGTACAGGCACAGACGAGGACATCAAAGCCAGGATCGGAAAAACAAGACAGGCTTTCATTAACCTGAAATCAGTGTGGAGATCTACTGCACCGGACTGCACTGCACTCAGCATAAAGCATGAACAACATCCGGGGATTTTCAACACTAATCTCAGTCAAGTTAGTGCTCACATGTGATGGTTAAGAGACTTGGCGCGTTACGCAAGGCATTTACAACAAACTACAGACATTCATCAACAGCTACCTATGCTCACCTGATACTGTATATCAGATCACATGGCCAGAAACAATAAGAAACAAGGAACTCTGGCTGGCTGGCTGGCTGGCTGGTAACAAACCAATCAAGAAGCTATCACCCAACAAATATGCAGAAGAAAGTGGAGATGGATTGGATCTGGCATAAACTGAGAAAGCCATTTTGAGACATCACGCTCCAGGCCAGACCAGGCTGTCGAGTGGAACCCAAAGGGGAAACGACGAGTTGGGCGTCCCAGCTGAGGGTGACATAGAGGAGATCGTGTGAAGAAGAAATGAAAGCTTGTGGGCAGTGGTGGAGTCAGGTTCGAAAGACTACATAGAAGAGAGTGAAATGGAGAAGTGCTACTGAAGCTGTATGTTCCACTAGGAGCCCAAGGGACAAATAAATAATAATAAATATGTCGTAAAATTATGTAAGCGAATTAAACTAACTTATTTGAATTGTTTGAATGTTTTGGTGCCCATGATACTATCATTTCACGGTGTTCAATGCATAATTTCGTCACGGGATCTGAACTGTCTTCATTTAAGATATGTTCATTTCTATGACATCCCTGTGAAAAATAAGTGGAAATTAAAAAACGCAACGTACTACACACTGAAGGTTGGTTAATATTTATTTTAATTATAAATTTCCTATGACCAATGGTTACAGAGAAATTTTGATCTTATTGTTTTGAAATTGATATTAGCCGGTAGATATTTGTATTAGTTCATTTTGTAACATTAAATCTAATTAGACAAAGAAGAAATTCGCAAAAATGTTAATTCCTAGAAAAAATAATTTCAATATCTATGATTCGAGGTGGAATTACCTGTGAGAATTTTTGGATTTAAATCAAGGATGCTTGCTTCAATCCTGAGTGGGGTTATGGGAGTCTCCTAATGAGGAGTCCAAAAGTAGGACAGAATGCTTTCCCGATTCTGTAACCCATATCATCCCGTAGCACAAACTCCTTCTTAATAAACAGAATCATTGTGAACCATTGAATTAAATAAAAGGTTATATGATTCTATATTGTTATTATTTATAAGACGGAGGTAAAATGTAGTGATGCAAAATATGATATTGAACATCGATAAAATATAATACTCAGCAAAATTAAAATTACCAACTCAGTGTTGAAGCTGCCTTATGTAATTATACAGAAGTAACGCTTACTGGATCGATAGACTTGTGTTCACTGGATTTGTCTTATAAAATTATTGGTAGCTTAAAGTAAGTAATCAACACAGTCCCGTTGATGAAGGGGTTCAAATGTGATAAAACACAACTTAGAGTTTCAAAATTCTGTAACCCTTGTATCAGTAGGCCTGGTGTCAGTGACTAACATTCCAAACTTCAACTAATCCGTAGCATAAATTGATTTTTATCTCTCCGAGTAATATTTCATCAGTATTATTTGATAACTTCAGTTTCAACCATAAAAGTATTTGAAGATGATTCCTTACAGTGTAATATAATATGCAAATAAGCATGTATCCAGTATAACATAGCTACCAGCGTTTACTAGAAATATTTTGAAAGAAATATTGAAACCAGAGCCATTGTTTACAACTGTAATATTCATCTGAGAGATAACTCAATTTGGATGTTTGTGGGGATTTTTTCATTGATTCAAGTCGGTATTCATTATGAACTGACAACAGTTGGAGAAACATAGGAAACTTAGGAGCACCGGATGTCTGTTTCGTTTGAATATGGTACTCCTCAGCAGTGAGCATCCACGGAACGAACCCAGGACCTACAGGTCCTGCGGCCAGCACCTTACCATTGAGCCTCTGTGTCAAAATCCAATGGTCCACATTCTCTGCTTCTGTCAGGTTACGGTTGGCCACCCGTAACTTTTCAACTTTCTGGTGAATTGTGAGCTTTGATAGGTTATTAGGCTTCATATTGCACTTATCTTTTCATTTGCATTCGCTTACCGTCCCTCTCTCTCTCTCTCCTTTATAATGAATAACTAAGTGTTTTGCTCTGGCAACGTTTATTCCCATAAGTTAGCAATGAGATATTTCACTTTAAAACTTGGCTTCATTGTGAACTGAGGGTGTGGGGGGAGAGACGCGGTTCACGCAACCAAAAATACTCATGTTTTTTTCTCTCCTCAAATATTATTTCTCAGAAAGTTTTTCTCGCATTTCATACAATTTAAAACTACCAGATATACACTAAATATGAAGTACTTCTTCTCTTTTAATCCCTTATGTATGGAAATCCATAAAGTGAAGAGGTTAGTTAATAATATGGAGAGGAAATAGACGATATTTCCTGAACATTCCACAAAATTTAACTTTCTGTCCTAACACTATAGATATAACTTAGCAGTGTGAAAAAAACAAGTAAACATAGAACGTCACATCGTGGTTTTCATAGTTCAGTGTGCTAAATTTTTATAAAATTAAAGGCAGGAAATCAGAAAAACTAGAAGTATGTTAAAATGAGTGGAAAAAAAGGGGAAAAGGAGCAAATAATTAAGGCTGATAAGATGCTTAGAACCTAGGTAGAAAAGATCGAATACAACTAAACTATTGCTATTAATTTTGAGTAACATCACTGGGAGTTTTCGGGTGAGGATTCTTAAAATCCTAGTTACTTTGATTAGGCAGTCTACACTTATCCATTATATGATTCAAACTAGCATCATATGATTTGTTTCAAGTTTTGATCCTGTCACCATTCGCTTCTTCTCACTGTAGTTCTACTGGAGCTGGTATTATGTATCAGAAAAAAAGACCTACAGATTCAAACATTGTCGTGTTTTGTAAGCGCTATATAGAAATCTGGACATTCCTGATACATAACAATTCAATAAAACGAATGAATCATATCCAGTGCATGGCTCAAACTATTGGGACAAAAACATGAGGCGGATAAAATCAATCGTATGCCGAACGACTGTTTTTCCTATTAGTAGATAGATAACCTTATTCAGTATTTTCTTTGTATTTATTTCAACTCCTTAAGTAGGTTAGACCAAAATGTAGGTGTTTCTAATATTTGTTAAACGACATCATATATTTAATTCGAGAAATACAAATGCCACTAACATTTAGATGCTGGAGATTCATACCACGGATCTAATCCTCTAAAACAACTGGAAGTAATTCCACTAGTCATAATCAGTTAGTTCTTGGAGTGATTTGCTATCTTAGATAAGGCAAGTGTAAGTTACATAAATCTTAAAGTGAGAACAATTCATGGAATTAGTGATTAGTGACTTAAGTTCCACTGAGAACTGTAAACGCAATGACTTAGGTTCCTAAGGTGTTCGGAACAGATGTTTAGAAAATGAATGCGATCCAACTTAAGAAATCTAAATAGAATTAGATGCTTAACTTATTTTCTCATACTATTCTCCGCATTCTTTTAGTGCGCACTCACGATACCTAAATGGATGAGGCCTAGAACTGTCTAGTTATTTTTGTAAGGATATTATAGCTTAGTCTATGCAATGGGATAGAGTAGAAATCATCCAAATAACAATAAATATTTCCTCTTTTTACTAAACTTCATCTAACGGTTCAAGATGAAACGAGCATTAATTAGAACAATGAAATTAAGATCTTTGAAATGAATAAGGAAATTACTCATGGTCAACTTATGATATTACTTTTTCTAAAGTTATTTGAATGAACAAAGAATATTCCTTTCGTTAGCTCCTCCTTCAGTCGCTACACTTATATGTCCACATTGTGCAATGCTGTGTCAGTAATATTAAGATTTCGTTTAAAAGTTTGTTAATAATATTACACAGTTGAGGAAATCACTTCGGAAAAGCACTGTGTGAACATTGCTGTCCTAGTTAATTATTACTGGAATTCAGTTAGAACGACTGTACATATGGCTTATGCAATACTATAAGGTAATAGATTAATAAAGCTATGGGAAGAGGTGTATGAAAGTTGGATCCCATATTTAATTTGAGGAATAACAGCTGAATGAAATGTTAAGCATGTTAGTAGTTGAAATGAAAACACCTGCTTTTGTTGAACACATCACACAAAGAAGTAGCCGAACTGATGAACACAACACGAAGCGGCTGCTCTAAGGGATTCACCTTTTCACTTTTGTCCTCAACACCGAGCGTAATTTTTTATTTACCACAATTAAAGATTTTTTAAATTGGTCTGCAAAACTTGTGAACTAATATCTTGCTAGGCACACCATCACTGAATTTTACCTAAATGCACAAGGGTTTTCTGTTAGCCACTGATATGTCCTTCTATACCATTTTTGTAATCATGTTTCTTCATAAATTTATCAGGATAGCCATTTTCGATCAGTTTGCTACATAATGTCACCAGTTCCTCCTCAACTGTATCTTACGAACACGTATTCATTTGCCAACTTATGACTTGTGTAAAGGATACAAGCAAATGAAAACAGTTCAAGCGACTATCAGCTGGCAAGGCTTATCGCTGAGTGAATTTGTGAGTTTAAATGCCACCCTAACTCCTGCCTTTTTAAGAATCCTAAGTAAAGCTTCTGAATTTCCTTCCTTATAGGGTAACACAATGGAGGTTTTAAACGTCTTTTTAGTCGTGTTGGCGTTATTATTTGTATCACTGCTATCACTTCGTTTCCTATGTGTCCGTACGAATTTCCTAACAGACTGTGTATGAAATGATTATCAGCAATAATCTAATGCTCGAAACGTCATTAGGTAAATAATACTGTATCACTGTGTCCTAAAAAATCAACTAAACAAATCTAATATGGAATTACAATCTACCACAGTGCCCAAGTTTTACACCTATATTAATGCATTATTTTAAGTTGCCACACTTCCCAGAAGTATCCAAAAAAACAGGTGGGTAAAGAAAGACTGATTTCACGGTGGAGAGAAATGTATATAAGGAGAAAGGATTTGAAAATTGAAGTTTAGTGGAAAAGTACAGACTTTGGAAGACATCATAGAGTGAATACAACTGTGTTATTGTGACCAATTTTTAGCCATTTTAAAGACAATCGCTAGAAACCTAAAAAATCAACAAGTTAGTACGTAATGTGTGGTCACTTCGCGTCAGAATTTTCTAAACGGAAGTATCTTAATGAATATCTATTATAAAATATTAAACGTTTATAATCGTTAAATAAATCAAGTAAATCAGTCTCATCTGTTGTCAGATAAAACAAGTTTAACTTGATTAAAGAAAAACATTTTACTCAATGAAAAATTATTTATTCATGGAAAATCAACAAAAACAAATCCATGGGTTACAATCTCGCATAAAAGTAGTAAAAAATTTATGATATTTTTCAGTTAACCTTAAAACAAAGCATTCAACGGAAAACTTACAGTTTGAATTCGAAATGGATTAAATCTTGATACACTGAGTCCACAGCATGGATATATCAGATTTGGTTGTATGTGACTAAACAAATAAGTGTATTAAATAAATAATGAAAACTTGTTCAAAAACGAAACATGATAACAAAATTTATTTTTAAAGGTAATATTCGGAACCATGAGACAGACACAGAAATACTTTTATTTTAAATTTCTGTTGCAAGTGAATATTTCAATAAGATACCTCAAATAAGAATCCTAGTAGACGTAATTAAAGAGATGAGTGCATTATTTGTGTATCAATAGTCACGATTTGTTCTCAGATAGTAGCTGCTGTTCAGCCATAGTAATCACTGTCTATTGCCTGAAATACAACATCGTAGGTTTCTGAACACTAAGGTAAAGAAATTTACTGTAAAAATGCTTGATTTTCGCCTTTTCAGGGCTCATCATTTGAGTCAGCTCAAAAACCCCAAAGGTTACTTCAGATTTATTTCTCACCACAGTTCATACAGTTCAGTAATTCAATCCAGTCAGGTTACCGAATGACAGGCCATTTCAATCAGATTTAACAATTATCAAATTCATGACTATCACTTCCTTTCAACTGGTTTTAAACGTCTAAGATTACTAAGTTATGTTCACACAAAAACTAACTAGATAAGTGTAACCGACTTAGAAATGAAAGTATTATTGATGAAACCAGTGAAGAAAAACCACCTCCAAAACGGTCAACGTAGTTCCGTTAAATAATGAAAAAATTAGTCAGACAATTCATCAAAAAAACTTTCTTCTGGACGAATCATTTTCAAAAGTTGTATATTGTGATCATAGGTAGAGTAAAAAGTGCATCTACCAGTAACTAATGGATCAATGTAAATGCATCAAAAATGTTCAATGAAGTTACAAAGTGACAATGGTTAAAACGTCAAATCAAGGTCATCAAAAATTGCTTATAGGATTATTGTAAATAAACAAAAAAATGAATAAACTGTCTTCAGGAGACTACGACCAAGGCAAAATTAGAATGTGTCTTTTTCAATCACAAAGATCAGGCTTGCAATGCTGAATTGCCAGAGCCTATGATGTGTTGAGGTGGTGAATACGCATTCCCTCCAAAGTTTTCCGTTTCTCTTTAAATATGACTTTGAAAGAAAACTCTCGTGCAGCACAGTAACCAGAGATAACCAAATGGTCAAGAATCGGGCTGTTGACAGCTTCCGAAAGAGCTGGAAGTACTTTGAACAGTGTTAATTGAGAATGGCTATCCTTCAAGATTCACTGAGAGGAACATGAGGCCTAAGAATTTCAAAGAAGGAACCCCTACGGTTCAAAGAAGATACTGTTTACGAATATTGGATTGAAGGAAGATACATTAGCAAAGATATTGAAGGACTGACTGAGCAAAGCACTGAAGAAGAAGTTCTTTTCTGCTCAGCTTCGGACTGTTTTCTCCAGTCAGCAACTGATTCAAGAGCGTGTAAAGGATAAACTACAACTTTGGGCCAACTCCATGTTTGTTTACATAGGTTGCATGAAGCGTGCTCTATACAGATGCATCTCTGAACACTATCTTGCGTGGCTGTCTAAAGGACAATGTAGAGCCGTAAAACACATTAAATCTCTAATTTTACCTTGGTCGTTATTTCCCAAAGACAGTTTATTCATTTCTTTGTTTATTTTTATCATAATTTTATAAGCAATTTCCGATGACCTTGACTTGACTTTTTAACAGTTACTAACTTACAACAACGGTTTCTGAACAGTTCTTATCTTTGATAAACATGCTTACTCATGTAAATTCAAAGTCAGAATAATCAGGAAATGAACGTCGGCAAATGTACAACAGTTGTGTAGCAGATGAAATCTCTGTTCGTCAAAACAGATGAGATGACCAACAACTACACTGAGTGCAGTTACTGAAACCGAATCTCAGTGTAATCTACTGTAAACATGAAATCACTGGTCATAGTGACAACATGTAAACTATAATATCATTAGCTTCTCTAAGTCTCACTAATCTCTCAAAAACCGAACTGGAATCGTGTTCTGTCAGCATTATCAGACTGTCTTCACCTTTCCAGAAAACCAGAAGTTTAAATTTTGACATCCAGGCATCGAACAAGAATCAATTAACCGAATATAAAAGATGAATGAAACAAGTTTTGCTAGAGTTTTAATCTGATTTAATTATTTCTTTTTTGCTGCTATGAATTAACATTTACAGTGATAGCTCTAATAACTGTTTTCATGGAGCATGGTTATCCTTAATCATATCACCCAAGTGCTGGACAGAATAGTAAAAACTAGATGGTGATGGCTTCGGGTGAACTATAGAGTCAAATGAGATGAAGCTGTAGTCAACTGAAAAGTGAATGTCAATGGAAATCCATGCTATAAAAGAGCATCTGTTCGAAGAACAACTTCCTCAGTCTTATTTCAAATTTATTTTTAAACAACATGACTCAACGAGACAACCAGCCTTAAGCTTATCTATATCACGAAGATAGTTTACCCCAGAATAATGCCGACTTCTTCATTTCGGGACAGAATTGAGCAGTCACAGACCCTAGATATGTTGTGCGTGTTACCCCTAGTTACCATCATGGCTTTTTATCTTTCTTCCTTCATATATGTTGTCGATTCCTCATAAGCAGAGATATGACAAGTTATTGTGATAAGGCTTCAGACTTCACATTTCAGCCTTCAAAATTTCATCTGATCCGACTATAGACTTACCTACCTCAATAACAACTTTCACTCAATAGATTATACTGTGCACCACTATTTAGCTCAAGCACAAACACAATTATTCAATCGTAGTAATTGGTCAGGTATTCCATTCAATTACATGACATGTGATAGCTTTTGGAAATATTGTAATCAAATACTTTTGCAGTAAACCACTTCGATAAAAATCGGAGAGAAGTAAACGTGAGTTATTCAACGCATCTCATATTTTTATCTGGTAACAATTGTGGAATATATCGGTCTTGAAGGTAATCTTTCCAGCAAACTGGATACATAGCCAACGAACTGGTGAACATAGAAAAGTTAGCAAGTTTTATGGTGGAAAGATTCTACTCTGTTATTTATGTTTGCTTATTTTACAACTGTGATAACATGATTTCCAAAAATAAGGAAAAGTGAATGTAAAGTCATTTAGTTGGCTTACTATATGTCACCCTAAGTAATTACGAAAAGCTCTTTAGAAAATAAGTAGACATCTGCTAAGTGTTGAAAATTGTTGTACAGTGTTTTAGATGGCGAAGTAATTTCTTCAAAGGTCTATGGCTATTAAGAAAGCATTGAGCATAGCCTGCTTATTTGTGTTGGGCAGAAATCTAGGTACGTTTAGCATGCCTTTGCTGGCACCGGTGAAATGTGAGATGCTGTTCCAAGACTGCTCTACAACTACTTTTAGTTTAAAAATGAGGACTGAAGTAGTCAAATACGTTGGCCACTTGGATATAAACGGTTCGTTTGGCATTTGCCAACTTACGTTATCCATTGCACCAATTGGTTAGGCATCCACCTATCTATTAAAGAACGAATATACTGCACTCCAGTCGGTTCTGTCCTGTTTTACAGCTTTAAGACATGACCTTTACAAGCGGAAGATATGAAGTAATTACAGGGATTTGACCATGGATGTCTTCATTGCATTGATCACGTACGGCAAAATCACCATGTGAGCCATAATGAGGACAGGTGTATTAGGCAAAACAGGCAACCCGATCGATGAGGTTGTGAACCTTAGGCGACTAAGGTGGTTTGGATATATGTTGAGCTGCCGACACACCGTCCACCTCAGTGTGCCATGCTAGGAGAAGTTTGACTAGGTTGGAAGAGGGTTCAAAATAGCCACACCAATACGCTCCATCAGTTAATGAAATCTCCTACCATTGGTCTGAGCCGTGTTGGGAGACGTATACTGCAACCTGGTTGGGGTCCACCAGACAAAAGGAGTCAGTGGTTGAGGACTCTTGGTGATATGACTGAAAACAGATCACAGTAGTGCAGATGTATTAACTCTCTGACATCTAATGCTTGAATATTCACACTAATCTTCGTCTTATTCCCTCATACAACTTTGTCTACTTTTATATCATACTTTTTCTACTAACATGTTCTTTGTATACTACTGTGAAGTGCGGCCGTTTGAGCCGATACACTTATGAACGAGTTTCTACTTTGATTTTGTCCGTTTGTCATTCTGCTTATTTGTTTTTAATTATTGGTTAGTATTTGATCTTTGGCATGCTGAAAAGTATCAATATACCTGTTTAATATAAAAAGTTGAGATTGTTTACTGGTCAGACAGACAATGAAACGTAGTCTAGCCTTTTTGAGTATAAGTGGATTCTACCAGAACCAGAACCCAATGCCAAATAAGCTGAATGACTCAGCAATGTAGTGTAATCAATTTGATGCTAGATGACGATTGTTGTAGCCAGTCACCACAGAATTGTAAACCACAGTTTTCTGCTTCTTGATGCTCATAACCACGTTATACCACTGTACTTACACTTTCTGATTACAAATAACTTAGGTCGGTCCTAAAGGGAAAATCAGATGCTTTATCACTAGAAAATTTCCGTCTCAACTAATTGACTTTAGACTAACTAACGTTGTACATTTATCTACAGCTGTCTCCAAAATTTGTCAGTTCCGTTTTTAGATTGCGTATGCATACCATGTTAGTCAATGTTAACAAGTACGTAGCTTCAACTGTAAACCTTATAAATAATGTCTAAACCATCTGCTAAATCATCTATACTAAAATATAACAAGGTTTCTGTTCAGTGACAACTAAAATTTAGAGCTAACCAGTCTTCCTGAAGATGTTTCAATATCCAATTTTGTTCATATGAATATAACATAGAATTGGACTGATTACAACTGAGTATAACAGTTATTATAATGAGCTTAACACAATGTATTCTTTTAAAAGTATACATATAAATTTATTGAATTTTGAGAAAGATATCCACACTTGACTAATATGACACATGGTGTTCTTCTGCTTTGAGAGTAATCGGAAATAGTTTTAAATATGTCACCATTTGCACTACACTTTTGTTTAAAATGATAATACGCGCGTGATTTGTTTTGTTTGTACAGTTTTGAACGAAAGACCCACTGTTTTAGGACTGATTGAAGGATTGATTAACCTGAGGTGTAAAGCATTATACAGTATTTCTTTACTTCAAGTTTGTGCGCTTTGAAATGCAAGAAATGCACGAAAATTAACTCCTCCGTAAGTCCTTAAAATGAATCAATAATAACTTACAATGAAAAAAAACACGAAACGTGTTCAGAAACTTTGTGCACATTCGTGTAGTAGGTAGTAAAGCACACATATTATGTGAGGTCTATTATCTGGGCGCCCAAACCTCAGTAGGTGGAGCGATGTTCAAAGCTGTGACCCACTGGTTGAAAGCCACATTACTAAATCAATGTGTCACACCTTTATAATAACCTACACGTTAATGGTATATTCAAAAAGGTTAATCTGATATATAAACACAAACTATAATTACTAATTACCTAGATGACTTTTGATTGGTAATTGATTGTGAACAGTTTGTTGGGAATCGATCGGGTAGTAATCCAGTAGAATTAGAGTGTTTACTGAGGACTGGGGTATTTCGTGTTTTACTTATTATAGGGGATGACCCGTTAAGACCATTAACAGATTGATGTTTATCTGTTTGATTGGATGTCAGAAGACTATCATTGATCGACTGTTCTGATTGAACAAGTGTAGGTACCATGGGATGAAAAATACACCCATCACCTAACTCAATGATTGGAAATTGTCTCTTGCACCGTTTGCATGACTAAATGAAACAAAAACCAGTGAAATATAGAACTAGTGAGTGTTAGGGCATCATTGAATAAAGTATCCATTAGATATTCACACACATGCAATATTTTGGAGATGTATACAGATATAGAGTCGCTAGAACTGCATAAAACAAACGTCAAATTCATGTAGTTACTGGAGGATATATGGATTTCAGTACAGCACTCATCACTGACTGACATGAGTCAAAAAAGCAATGAAAACCTATCAGAACTGCAGAGCTGTTCGTTCTTAGTTAGGGAATTCAGAAGTGAACAGTCAACACTCTATGAGTAGATCCAGCCTAGGACCACTAGTTCTCGCAGCGAGTATACCGTCATTCAGTTACTGAGTTTGAATCCAATAGTTAATATTTTTTTAATGTCAGTTTACGACCATTCAATCCTGTCAACATGGGTTTTGGTCAGACTTGACTTGGTTGAACCTAAAGGTCAAGGCTTCTTGTTGAAACTTCATTTTCAATTCCCATGGTTACTTCATTGATTTGTTGTCTAAATTGAAGTCCATTTCCAAATGAACGAGAAATTAACGAAGTATTTGTCTTTAGTATACAAAAAATGGCATACTTTGATTTTTGCACTAAATATAAGATATAAATCATTCGGTTTGCGGGATTCAAATGGATACCAAAATGAAACCTAACATAGATGTAAATCAGTTAAAATTGCCACACTTCGTCTGGAGAACCCAAGCCAAACAGTTTTCACCTCTCTACACACCCCAGATCAGCAGTTAGAAACTTAATTCATAGGCACCACATATTCACCCGAAGTAAGCGTGTTGACTGAAATTGCATTGTAAACTAAAACTTCTTTCAGGACATGCGTAATAGCTATGGTTTGGATGTTTATAAAACCGTAAGATCTTAAATTCACAAAATAATAGAATCCTCTAACAGAAGATGTTCAATCACATAGTTCATAAGCAATCTAGATGGTGCATACGAATTCACTGAATATCAAAATCCCACTATCAAACAGTTGATCTATACTTATGAAGAACCATCTCATGCTTTGAAAAAATTATTTATTGGTATTGTTAGCTTCCCTTCCCTTGTGGTGTTGAGTGGCGTGCTAGTTTGGATAATAAAACACAGTAAAGAATACTGTTCCACTGTGTGATACATTGAGTAAATCAATCGAAATGGAACTGACTTGGTTCAGTTTACAACACTTTTGAATTACTATCACGTTAAACAAAAAAAAACTCAACAAAAAGTTCAAAGCAAAAAATATATTTCTCATAATCCTATTATTTAACCAGTTATTAAAAGTATTTTTATAACAAATTGGATCCTGAGGAAAAGATTATTATAAACTCCTAAAAAATCCCCAGTTACAAGTCAAAAGACATTCAAATGTCAACCTTTTACTCAGCATCCAATATTCATGATACTATTCAATCAAATCATAATCATAGTTCATATAAAATCAAATGTCTTTTGGATTACTTGAAAGATAACTTCCCGTGAAGATTGATATTCATTGTGAAATGAGTAAGAACTAGGAGATGCTGGTCATCTGCTTCAACTCAGTTTAAAAATTTTCATCATGACTTGTATGCAAAAGATCTTATTCAACTTTTACATCATCAAGCGTACAGTTTTCAAGATATTGTTTTCCAAGCTGTTTTATCCAGGCGATTTTTATCAACTAAGCTTAATTTACTTGCTTTCTGTTTGTTCTCATACTTTTAGGTGCTACACAATAGATTATTTCTATAATTTCTTGACCTTCATCTTACGATTTCAAATCTAGGCC